>OX103948.1:4277909-4898256 GCA_944470405.2 Schistosoma mattheei | reverse complement strand
AACAAAACTGTGTAAAAATTAGTGAACAAGATGATAGTTAGTTCGAAAAGAAGAAGGAGAAAAAGAGGAAAAAGAATCGATTAAAATTTGAATATACAACACACATCATTTAATTAAAAGTTATAACAGCAGAACGTTAATTACTACTAACAAAAACAGCAGCAGTAGTAGTAGTAGTATTGAATCACTTGAATAAATCGATGACCAAAAGAAACTATTAACACACCAATCACAATAATAACACTAATCAAATCCAATGTAAAGTGAATTGTTAACAAACAAACAAAAAGAAGGCGAATAGAGAAAAAAAACAACGGAGAAAAAAGCGCATCCAACTAATAAAGCAACATACTTCGTGAAACAAGTAACTACTGAATGATTTTTTTTTTTCGCAGTAGTTATGTGAACAGGTTCAGGGAGTTCATGAAAACTCGCCACACAGACCATCATCGCTATAAATAATTTAGAAAAAATAATAATAATAAATACACAGCAGTAACAACACCAACAAGATATAATAGGAAAGATGATATTGTTGAGATAATTGAATTTATACAAATCATTCAAACACATCCGATGAATAAACATAATCATTATCAATCATTCCAATGGAATAATCGAAATCTTTTTGTATATTTTATTCCGCTTGTTTTACATCTGTTTTGTTATGTCATACACATACAAAAAGAGAGAGAGAGAGAGAGAGGAAATTGAAACGACAGAGTCGATTCTGGGGGCATTCATGCATGCATATGTATAAACATCTCTATTTACCTACCTATCTATCTGCCTACCTGTATCAGGGTTTCACAAAATAAAAATATATCCAAGAACAAGATAGGAAAATCTGAATGTAACTTATATAATGATATAGCCAGATAGAGGTATACAATAGCATCGATATGAATGGTGGGAAGAATTATTCTACTTTGTTAATTTCATGTTGTGAAAAATCACTCTCTTCCTCTATGTATACAATATATATATGACCAATAAGAATAGGGAAACCCCGAGCATTATTGGTAATCATGGTTTATTCCATGTCTTGTTATATTCCAATCACAACGATAATGATCTACATTCTCTTCGAATAATAAAATCGTAACCGTCAACTATAATCAGTCATCATCTCATGTTTCGTTCTTGTGTTGTAAACATTGTTATGCACGCAAACACACATACAGAAGGAAATAGACAAACATGAATAAGCTCTTTCTTCATTTTTTTTTTAAAAAAAGAAAGGTATATGTGTGTTTGCGTGTATCATGTAAACATAAGTCAGCAGTGATCAAAACAGCAGTATTATTTCATCTTAGAATAGAATTGAAAACAAAGAAGTAAACAAAAGAAAACCAGAGAAAATCAAGAAGGGAAGCGGAAGAAAACATCAACAATGAGGCACATATTTTTAACATTATAGTAATCATCTATATTGTTTTGTATAACAAGAAAGAAAAATATATATTCTGAAAATAACGACGACGATGATGATGACGATGACAACAACAGGAATCAGTTGAAATAACTGATTGATAAAAACAATAAAAGAGAAGTATAAACAATTGTATCTTTTATGGGGGGGAAGAAGAAGGGGGGTCAATTTATTTAGTATCTCTCTGAATAAATTCACTTATCACACTTCCTTTTCTTGTTGCTATTCTATATTCAATATGCATGAACAATTGAATTAATCAAAACTCCGAAATAATTGTTTAGAAATGAATAAATAAAACAAATAACTCTCTTCTTATTTCTATGAAATTGTTAGATAATCAAAAAAAAAAGTAGACATACAGACATGTCGACCGACAACAACAAAAAAAGAAAACAGACACAACCCATGCACACACACACACACGCAAGCTAAGGCATAGTTCTTATAGACCTACACATAAATACATGTAATAGAAGATACTCAAGAATTTACAGTCTATATTGGTAACGGATTCGATTCGATACTTGAAAATTCATGTCAGAAAATAATTACAGAGAGAGAGAGAGAGAAAAGAGGGGAAATGGATCGCATCAACCTTAAATGATAAGTATTATACGTTGACCATCTAGTAAAAAAAAACTGAACATACATCCATTAAATACAGACTAATCTACAGTATCATCTGATCAAAATAACAGTATTGATAAGAGAGATAGAGAAGGAGAAAGAGAGAGAGAGAGATAAGAAGACAATGTAAGATAATTGTACAGTTGTATTCAGTACTTCAATCATTCATCACTTCATTCATGCATTCATTGGTCCTTTCTGGCTTTCAACAAATTATAAATAGAAAAAAGACAAGATGAATGTCAGCGTGTATATATATATATGTGTGTGTGTCTGTAGATGTACCTGCACAGGTATGTACGTATTTATGAATAAATTTAAAAATTTGCATCCCATCCTGATAATTCATCTGGAGCTTCTTGTTCATCCATTGTGAAACGATCGAAATTCGAATGATCCAATGGTCCATTCAACTATGAATTAGATTTGAAAGGAAAAGAAAATATACATGGATGAAACCATGATGATTATACGAAAAAGAATTATGATAAAATGTTGCATGACGATGAAAAGAACTCAGCGAAAAATCTAACAACAACAAAGACAATAGATCAACACTGTCTTTTAATACATAGGAACACTTAAAAACAAAAAAATTTTCTTTTGTATTAATCAATTAAACATATTAGTATCTAGAGTACTTCATGATAATAAGTGACATTCAAAACAGCTTTGGCGTGAAAATACAGATATGATTCTCAAGAAACAACAACAATCGTCTCATTTGCTCTCTCTCTCATACACACACACACACACACACACGCCTCAAATAAGTGAGAATAATCAAAATACAAAAGTATGATCAGACAAATTCGTTTACTTTCCGTATGAAAAGTGTGTGTGTGAGCATTGAATAGTGACATCCTTCCATAATATTTCTATTTTGTTTTTAGCTTCATCGAAGCACTCATTAATGAGCATAAAGTAAGAACCATAAACAAAATTGTGATGAACAATGAAAGTATAATAATATTCGGATAATGACAGTACTTGACAACACATATGCTTACTTTAACTCTGAATGGAGTAGTCAGTGTTTGTTTAACTATACCAGCCCAATCAAATCCTTGAAAATATCTAGAAAAGAGAGAAGTTGAAATGATCATGAATAAGTACAAGTTATTATTGTTGTTTTTGTTATGTTCTTATGGCCAGGGATAATGACGGATAAACAAGTACGAGTAGTACACAGTAAATTTTGAGTTCTTATTGATCCACAGAGATAGCAGCTTTTCGTCTAACTTAGTCGGTTTAGTCCAAAACATCCATATCAATATCTGCTATACGAATCATATATTTCAGACATACGCAGTTTATATACAAGTCAACTAGACCATAGCATACCATAAATAAGAAATAACAATTATGCAAGGTTAAGCCCGAAATGGCTCTGGTTGTGAGAAACTGTGACTAATAGATTGAGAATAACTTAATAATGGTAATAGGTCAAATTCACTTGGTGTTGTTTTACTTGTATCTTCCCATTGTTATTGCAGGTCCATCCAACTGAAGAGTCCCAAATAGGACAAAACGCGCGTCCTGGATTCCACTATCCATCTTTACTTAAAGAACTATTTATCTGTTATATTTCTGACCCATACATTATTTCTCATTCCTTCATTTTCTATTTAACCTGTCAATTATTACGTAATCTTCTCTAGACTTTAGAAATCTCAGATCAGTTTTATAATGTTATCTCTTTTTCACATATGAACTCATGAGTCAATCTAAGCTAGACTAACATTGAAAACTTGGAAGCAATGGATGGTCGTTATGTTCTAGTATGGGACTCCTACTTCTCGTGAATTCAACTGTGAAAATACAATAACTGTTATGTTCTAGTAAAGATTAAACGATGGGCACCTTCTGAGGACTATTAATGGACCAATATTATATAAATATATAAATATATAAATATATAAATATATATATATATATATCCTTGTTGTATAATCATTCAGTAACTAGATTATGTATATCTATATTCCTCTTATTATAAGTTTCATTTTGATTTATAGATTATTATTATACGATTTACTGTTCTTAAGCTATGTTCAGTTTATTGATTACAGTCTCCTACGTGTATAGCCACTTTTTGGCTTTATTTTGTATAAATGCTATTTCCTATTTTATAGTGTGATATGGTCTGTTTGTCTTTTATATAAACCAGGTATGTTTGAAGTAAACGATATGCATAGTGGAAGCTGTTACTGGGGTCCAGGACTTCACTGGACGGGTTAGATGAGCATAGGACCAATAAGAACGCTATATATATATATATATATATATATATATATATATATATATATATATATATATATATATTAGCGATTAAAACAGATAACAGGAAAAACAAACTATTCGTATAATAATCATGTTCTATTCAATGTGCAACGGGAAGACAGACAGTGTATAAATACGGAACATAAAATTAAACATTCTTAAATAAAATTGGGATATGAGAATGACATTATTCATCTATTTATTTATTTAAACACACAAATCATTATGTTTTTGTGAGGGCTTGGATACTGCCGGGTGCCCAAACCGAAACAGGTGGTTTTCTTAGGGGCCACACACGGAGCCTTTGACCTAGAGGCCTGATCCACAAGACAGTGGAGCAACGTAAGGAGATGCAGCCCCATGGTAGTCGGTTACCAACAATAGATTCATACGCCATTTGTTCTTTTAGGATACTGGAGCCTATGTACACCATTGTTTGGAATGAGGGTTTTCCAACTCTCCTAGATTGATCCTCTTTATCCACAAACCCGGTTAAAGCGACTGACATTCGCTTCTCGTCCTCTCAATTTCATAAACAACACTCGTGGTGCGAGGGGGCAGTGAGTAGGACTTCTCTGACAGTGGCTGTATACGCGTGGACATGTTCGAGCATTTCTAGGAGAGTTGACTCTCCCCACTCTCAGCCGTACCAGGGCATTTGGTGAACATGAATTCTGGTTCAAATCATAATCAAATTAAAAAATCAATCACCTTTTTACTGAGAAAACAAACAGGTAAATAGTACTTTTTTGTCAAATTCATATCAAGTTGGTAATTAATATGGATGATTGTTTACTGTGTAATTTGGATTAACTTCATTTAGACAATTATTTCAAACCATCGACCACTATTTCATCTTAAAATGCACCTCATCACTTTCCACTCATTATCTAACTTCACAAGGATCAAACTCAGTACTTTTAGGTCTTATCACCCGACCGAAGCACCTTTGGACTACTGAGTTGTAATCAAATATGGTCTACATCTTCAACGTTAATATGAAGTATGTCAAATTACTTTTATAACACCAATAATGAAAATAATCATTACTTACTTGTGACTACGTATTTCTTGAATTCCGTATTTACCAACACCTAATCTTTCGGATGGATTAAATCGGCATAATCGTCGAATAAATTGTAAAGCTTTTAAACTGATATACTTGTTTTGTGCCAAACCCAAAGCATCGATACCCTTCAGTGTTTCATATAAATTTTAATTGGTTCTGATGCTTGAAATGGTGGACTAAATGTTGAGTGCGTGTGGTTGTGTGGAGGAGTATACAGATGGGAGGAAGAAAAAAATTGAAGGACTGAACATGAATAATTCATACAAATTAATCAATATACCTTATTTAATAAACATAGAAACGATATGGTCATAGATATCATATGTTACATCTTAATTTCAGTCAGAGCTGCTCCAAGGTGACATCTTTCAATGGAACATTGTGTATTTCGATCAATTCCTTTAAGATTCCAACGAATCTTTATTGACGAGCGCAAACTAGCACTAAACATATATAAAATAAAGATTCATGTAAATTCTCTCTATGACCATAAATTGGCATCAAAACATAAGACATAAGTGATATCAAATCATTTACATATGACTATTGGCTAAGTTACAACTTGATTGGTAGAATTGAGTCACTGCTAAGAACTAGATAAACATGATCTTAATTCCTCATCAACTGATGAATCCATGCAATATTAATGATGGATAAAAGAAGATGAAATTCTTTACCTTACTTAATCCATTTACAAAAAAAGTATTAATGTCAAATTATTAAATAATAAAGACATCAAATCTAGGATGCAGGTGCACTCAGTTGACAAGTCCCAAATAGGACGAAACGCGAGTCAAACTGGATTCCACTGCTAGTCACTACCCATCTTTGCTTAAAAAAGCTTGTGACTTAAGGCTATATCAAGGCAATCCACACAGGATGCACATATATATCAACAGAGACTGATCAATTGCAGTCCTAAATAACAATGGGAAGATACAAGTAAAACAACACCAAATGAAATAAAGACTATATTTATAGCAGACAAATGATGAATGTTTAAGTATGAAATGTGCAATCAGTCACTGAAATTGATGTAATAGTTCATGTAAGTGATTGTTATTGATTACCTTTATACATTCTTCGATTGGACGCATATAAACAGATAAAATAATTGCTGATTGACGAGAGTTGTCCTTTTCTAGTTTAATGGTTTGATAATTAAAGCATTCAACTTTCAGATATTAAAGCCCTAATTCGAAATCCGTCTCAATACTTTATCAGTTTAGCCAACCGAGTAATATCAATAGTCCCCAAACACTTAGAGGATAACTCATAAGCCAAGTACCTTGTGAATGAGTTATCTATCAAACAACCATAACAATAACAACAATAATAATTCACTTACATTAATGATCACATTTCAAAACTTTAATATACAATTCAGTTTACATGGTGTATGTGTTAAACAAGCTAAGATTAATTACAATAGATTGGATGAATTGATTAATTTATCTGATATGTACGGAAGAAACTTCACCCATTTCAACTATTTATAACCTATTCAATTAGTTGCTAGGACTTGTTACCAACACCTATAATGTAACACAGTAGTACAAATACTATTCTTATGAATAATTATAAGTTAGAATCATGGAAGTTAATCATTTTGGTATAAATAATATTTCTACTGATTCCTTAATTCTGAAGTTTCAAAATAGGTGCCTTTTTATTTGGGAAAACAACATTAGTTCATATGATAAATAATGAATATGACAATTAATCTTGTTGGCTACATATCTAGTTTACACAGGTTTACTATTTTGAGATAGTTAACTGATGAATTTGTTTTACAATCAGTTAGTTAGCTAGTGGTTTTCTGTCGTTTTAAATTTAACACGCCCCACTGTCCGATCCTACTGATCAAAATTTTGTGTGAAATTACTTCATCAGTTACAGAAAGTACATATCCATTAATTATCATTGTTTCTAGAATTTTACTCATTGGTTTTTCAGTTCAATAAAACCGACTATAATTTCTATAGTGCGAAAAACGTGAACTTAAATGATATCAATTTAAAAATAGTATTTTCACAGTTGATATCACGAGTCGATCTAAGCTAAACCACCACTGAAAACCTGAAAGCACTAGAAGGTTTAATTCGTTTTAGTATGAGACCATTCAGCAGTGTGCATCTACGATCCCGTGCACAGGATTCGAACCCAAGACTTTAGGTCTCGCATGCAAACGTTAAACCTCCAGAACAATGAGTCAGCATCTAACAGTATTAATGTCTAACTTCAATCAATTCATGATCTTGCGCAAGTCTTCATCAATTGTCTAAAGTGGTTAAGCGATATACGTTCACGCACGAGACCGAAAGTCCCGGACTCAAGTCCCGCATGTGGGATCGTGTATCCGCATTGCTGAAGAGTGTCATACCAGAATGAAACGGTTGACTAGTGCTTCCAGGTTTCTAATGGTGGTCTAGCTAAGATCAACTAGTGATTTCAAATGTGAAAATACTAAAATCTCCATATTGTTAAAAAGAGTAGACTGAAAAATGATTAGTCAACGGTTCATACTCTTATAGTTCGTCCGAAGTAGGTAAGCTCAGATAGAACTGCTGACAATATCTTGTGATGTGAGATGTCCTATTGCGATATTCATACACAAGCTTCCTACGCGCGAGCTCTACCGGCTACTTCAATAACAAGATTGAGAGTAAAAAACTTTATCGGTCAAACCGAATTAAAAGATATCTGTAAGCCATATGCTCAATCAATAGCATGTATCTCTTGGGTAGACCAAGGGTAGATCAAAGTTCGATTGGTTTACTGTATCTCAATTATACATTTGCTTTGACAATACTAGATGTTCATAAATGTAAAAAATATCAATTCTTAAAATATTGACCAATAGAAAGTGCCCCAAAAGAGATCATAATACATAGAGCATTTGAATAATTCACCCTATCACCGTAGTCAACTATATCCACAAAGTATTGATTTTGTTCAAGTTCCTTTTTATGAACACATCTGATTCACCTTCTATGAATAGAATATGTCTTCAATAAACCGATATTATTGACGAGAGAAAACGTATAAAAACTGAATGAGTAGTTGTTTCTCTCTTCGTTTTTTTTCTCCATTAAGATTAAACAAGGAAGTTTACAACAGAGATGCACGAATCAATGTATCATCGTGATGTGTAAGCTATCTATCTATATATATATATATTGATTATTCTGATATTGTATTATTTATAACTATGATATTTGTAGTTCATCATAGTTACACTATGCAATATATTATCCAGACTGCTGATATTGAATGATCATCTTCCCATTAAAACTCAACTAACCCGTTCATTCATGCACCAACACCCTCAACTACCACAGTAATAAATAAAAACAAGAGGGAGGGGCTACCACAGACAACAACAACAACAACACACAAAGGAATTGTATATTTTCTTTGTTCTTGTTTGTTTTCTTCATATGCTACACGACAACATACCCACTCTTATTACTTTAATTGATAAACTTTTACTGATACTGTTAATTATAACGGAAATAATAGTCATAATCATAATGGGCCTAGACATGGACATATTACAAATATATACTGGGTGTATTTATACTGCTTGATTAACTTATGAAAATCATTTTCAAGTCAATACAACAACGTAATAAAAGAATGTGACAATAATCATATGAGTTGGATATTATTATTATTATCGCTTGTTTTTATTACAATTACTATTATTATCGTTTAAGTTAATGGTTGGAGGTAGTCGTCAAGAAATTATGCTCCATCTGGGTTTCGTGCTATTTGGTACTCATCAGAAAGATGTAATCTCAAGAGAAATGATGCCCAGTCACCCGACTTCATAATCATAAGCGCTACCACTGAACGTTTTGGGCCAAGTCTGACCTCCTGTAGGACTGATAGATCACTGAGTACTAGTCAATGTTAAATCCTTCTAAGTGCTGACTGAACCCTACCAATCAAGTGAAACTATGTGACACGGGATCGAATCCACTAAGGAACATTAGTCTTATTAAGATTACAGGTACACCTTGCTGACAAGTGCCAAACAGCACAACATCTAGGTAAAGTAGCGTTTTCTATCAACTACAACCACCAACTTACAACGTAGTATATGTAGTATCAAGTCACTTAGACTAGTACTGGTCACATGGAAATTCGATCGATAGAATTCAACCTGCACGAAGAAGGACTTTACATAAATCATATTGGTCACTAAGGTCAATCGGTTACAAACTATCCTAGTGTTTTCGATTCCATTGTTCATCCCACCATTTTTGATAATATTCAAAGAGTAACATGGTAGGGTCTGCTACTGGAACGCTTATTACTGACTTTTTATAACTCCAGATGAATTCTACAGTTCAAATTGAACCATAGAGAAAAAGGTGTGAAATGCAAGTAAGCATTTCACTCTCAGTTAGTTATGTGCAATGAACTCGAGTGTTTATAAAGTTTCATGCGAAATTGATCTCGCAAAACTTTTTTGAAACATACACAGCAAACATAGTAACGATACAGGTATTTACCTAATTAAAACGCAACACATAATTCCTCATTTATCTAGATTCTTTCGAAAAGCTTCTATTCAATGTTGATTGGATAAAACATCTTCAGGCTTCTTTTGGGCCTCTGGAGGCTTTGATAAGGGATATTTCGGGACTCCTCAACAGATGATAATAATAACAGTTAACTTCATGCTTATTTTAACGTTATGAATTTGAATTTGATCATATATGTCTTCTAAGTATTCTTTACATTTGATAGAGCCACAAAATAAGTGAGTAATGCTGATATTAGGTGTAAAGTACCAATTAAAAACTATAAATGAGCTGATGTGGATATGAGTTTGTCATTGATTGAGGTAGCTAAGCTCTATGTCACTTATACCTATTCATAGCTTAACTTAACGCACAATACTAACAGGAGTAGAATGGAATAAAGTCAGAGGAGTCCAAAATAAAATGTGGCATAAATAAGTGATTGTTGATCTGACTCATATTGACAGCTGCAGACTACCCACCTGGTCAGAGTTTGCACAGTAGTCATGACGAATCGTTGAAGATTTTAAGATTACATAACTCCAGTGCAGTCACATTAGCGTAGATGTATTCATTCACTATCATCCTCGAGATGTTCTGATTTTGAGTATTATTGAATGGTTTATATCTTAAAGATTCATCCCTTGTTTTTAAAAAAAATATAATATCCACTTTTCTGTTACTCATAGCGATACTAATGTAATGTGGCAAATTATTGAGATCTACATTTAAGCAATAGGTTTTACGTTGATTATTACCGACTAACTAATTTATTGATAAGATAAATTGAACCAGTTAAACCAATTATATCTAGTTACATTTCATTCATTTATCTTTAAAGTTTTTAGTTATCCGATATCTGATTCCAGTTATATCGTATGAATGATTGATATAGAAATATACATCCCAGCTACTCTCGTATATCGTTATCAACTCAATTCGCATTAGAGAATAACGGAATTAAATAAGTCAAATATGAGAATCAAGTTTGAATACGTATATTTCATACAATCGTTGATCCAGACAGTCAATCAGGGAAACAAAGAGGAAGTGAAGAGGAGAGAGCAAAGCGAAATGAAATGACACTCAGTGGAGAAGGCGAGTGAACCAATTCCACTACACTTCATTACGATCCACATCGCTCTCTCTTCTTCGCTTAGTTTTTTCTAATCGTCTGTCTGGATCAATGATTGTATAAAATATATGTATTTGAAATCCATCCTCGTATTTGACTTATTTAATTCCGTTATTCACTAACCATATTTAAGTCGATGATTATATACGAGAGTAGTCAGGATGTACAATCCGATAGTAATCATCGTACAATCCTATTCGAGTCAGATAAAGAGTCACTAAAAGTTACCTGAATATAAACGAAACCAACACAACAACAGTTTATATTCTATTATCAATATGAAAAGGTATCTTGGTATACAGAGTGATTAATTAAACCAACAACAAAAAAGATAATATATGTACTTACGCGCCTGTAAGTAATTCAAAAGTTAAAATACCTAACGACCAATAATCTGCAGCGAAATCATGTCCTTGATTAAGAATTACTTCTGGTGCAACATATTCTGGTGTACCACAGAATGTCCATGTTTTTTGACCAATTCCAATGTATTTGGCAAATCCGAAATCACACTAAATGATTCACAAATATTATAATAATAATGCAGTTGTTCAACATGACACTCTGTACACTAGTTATAGTTTGATTCTCTTAAATTACTAGTCAGTAATAAAATCTATTGATAGTCGATAAAGAAGCTTTAATTTCACCAAGGTTTAATGCCGGTTGGAACTCATTAACAAGTGGGATATTGCTTGAAATTCTGAGGGAACTTATACACTTTGCGAAATTCAAATTCACGTCGACCAGTGTCATAAACAAAAAACTACTATTAAGCTACTTGGATTCCAATTGATTCCCTTTAGGATCAAAATATTAATCCCTCAATAAATCGACCTAATTCAATCAGTACTTAAAGCCAAATATAGATTACATTGATTAATACTTAATCTTGTGGGAAGTAACAATGTATATTCGTCAGTTGATGTCCCGATTAGACGCAGAAATACTCATTAGATCAACCTTTCTTTACAACAATCCAAGCGAAGATCATGTCCAAACATCTGAAGGTTTCATTATAAATCATTAAGACTAAATTTATTCTAGAAAATACCCAGAACCGCTTAGTAGTAACATCTCTCTGACTGTGGAACAAGGTGATAAGAGTTCGAACTTTACAAAGAAATACCGGTTTCCCTTAAGATTATAAGTAATATGCCTTGTTGACAAATGTCAACTAGAACAAAACTCAAGTTAAACAGGACGCCCTGGCAACTGTCTCCAAACTTCTGACATCAATAGCAACCTGTAAAACTATTTCAGTTTATATGTGTGCTGCCAAGATTCATAGAATCTTTGAAAAATACATTTACATTAATTTCTTGATACCATCTGTATTTGTAATCAATAGTTTGAAGACATTAGTTTATTATTTATACACGACAGAAGTCATGCAGTAACTTTACTTGGGGTGCCATAGGAAATCAGTGAAGACTTAACCGCAGTTTCGCACTAATAGGTCCTATATCAGTCCGTTTTGAATACCATAATCAAATGAAATTAATCTTAATACTCCTCCGTCACGCCATGAATGTTTGCTTGGAGATAAATACACCAAATTCCAGTGGGGAAGTTCATCAGTCTCAGGAGCAAGAGAATAACCAGGGAATGCAACAGATGATTATAAGGTCATAGATACGAACTGTTGATGAGTTTTACACCACAGAGAAACATCTATCCAGTGTTCCATAGTTTCTTACAACACTCTATTCACCATCGATCCGTAAAGCATACTAGCCACAAGTAGAAAATAAAAAATAAAAATAAACTGAATTATTTATCTATAAACAAACTAACTTACTAATTTAATGTAACCTTTGGATGTGACCAGCATATTCTCTGGTTTTAAATCACGATAGACAATTCCATGACGATGTAAGTAATCCAATGCCTCAATACAACATGCCAAACAAAATCTTGCTGTACGTTCTTCAAGATGATGACTATTCGAAAGAGAAGAAGCAGAAGAAAAAAAAAGAGCTACTCTTTCTCACAGTCCAATGTTCATTAATAATAACATAGGATACATGATATTGAATTAAATACAATGAACGTGCATTAACAGTTAACTAGTGATGCTAATTAGTTGCCCTAACTAATGTAAGACAAAAAAGGACAAGATTCATACCTGTGACCTACTTGGTTGAAAGCTGAATGCTCTATCCATAAGAGCATTGCAAAAACTAAATCTCTAATATAAATAATTGACAAACTTTTGACTACATTGTTCAAGGTAAATAAAACATTTCACTCATATATGTAAAAATAAAAGGTACCACAAAAAAAAAGTTCGTTTTGTTTTTTTTGGCTTAAAAATATACTACTGATAATGAAACATTGTAAATCTGTCAGTTCAGCATTCAGAATATGTATATGCTTTGTTTTTGTTTGAAACGTTGTTTTAAAAAAGTATCCATCACATCATCAACTCTACCTAATTTATGAGCCCCTCTGGGTTTACTGCCAGTCCCAAGCCCGGATAAAGGAGGAGGGTTGGGCATGGGGTTAGCGACCCCATCCCGTAGAAAACTAATTCGCTAAAAAACGCAAACCAGAAAAAATTATTCAAACCATTTAAACTCTGTCCTGGGAGTTGGAAGATCTTCATTTAGAAGACTTATGACGCCTTATGGTAAAAGCCGAATTCCTTCGGAAGCCATGAGGTCGATGCCCCTTCTGACAATCAGAGCAACCATTTATTTAGGTACATGGAATGTTCGTACAATGTGGGACACCGGGAGAGCCTTCCAAATTGCCGCAGAAATCGCTGCAGGCTATTAGTATTCGATCATAGGTGACCTCGAAACATTTTTTGGACCATTGAGTTAGCTATTGTGAGGTTAGATGGAGAGTAATAGGTGAGAATGGTGTTAGCGGAATATATATTGGATTAAAGCACGTTCCTTGAGGGATTGTGTTGCGGCACGCTGATTGACTATTTTCTAGCCAATCAGCGCTAGTCGATACTTGGAGAAGACTCTAGAATCTTCTTATGTAAAAGTTATAAATATACTAACGTTTTTCTTATTATGCTTCCTACTTCCATCTACCATTGTTATTTGGTATAAAATTTCGCTCCTGTTCAACTGTGTTCTAATTTGGGGACTTGTCGAGTGAATTGATGTCCAAGAATATTAAGTAATAGGAATAGTTGGGTCGTAATAAGAGAAATCATAGCAGATGGGCAATCGACTGATGATGTTATGATTCTTTATGTACTGAGATGATTAGAACATACATTACGTATGTCCATCTACGCACTAACTCGACATACAATGGTGGCTGATGTAGGAGTAGGATGGAAGAAAGCCAGAAACGTTCAAAACAACATATGGCATTAGTCTATGAAGACAATGACTATTGAAGTGAGTTGTGTGGATAGATATAGACTAAATGCTTAGAGTTCGTGAAATTATCGTAAACCATAATTAGAGGCTTTGAATAGGACTAATCGGTTAACAGGATTGCGACTCTCCATCGACTGAAGTGACTGGGATATGCCTTATGTAAACCCCACAACCTTCCATCTAGATCTCTAATGTTGACTAGTTTGAGAATAGATTGAAAGTAAGTTACGAGGAGTGTCAAATTAAGATGTGCCATCAATTTATGTTGATAATGACTGTTGGTCTTAGCTATGTTGGTAAGTTTAGACTAATTGATCGAGGTTGGCGCAATTATCATGACCAATAATGATTGGGGACACTGATTGACTTGGTTGTTGCAAATGCATTCACTTCTTATCTTCAAAATTCCTTTAGAAATGTTGCCAATTCTTTCTTTTTGAATAACATCCTTCATGTTTATTTATTCTTCATTACCGCTGACCTAACTTGTACTACTTCTACTATTCCAGTATACAACATATCAATAAGAATGAGACTGTAATCCGTTTTCAAAACAAAACAAAAAAGAATAAAAAGTGATCAAACGCTAAAACACAAACAACGGAACATCACAACTAATAACAAAAATAGATATAGTTTATCTCTTACTGTTTTTCACATTTACTATTAAGATAATAATAACTTACCTATCACGAAGTATAGTCCATAATTCACCGCCTAAACATGCTTCTAATAACATGTATACATATTTATTATCACGATATGTATTGAATAATCTTGATACAAAAGAGAAAAGAGTAAATACATGAACTAAGTACTAAAAAAGATAAATAATATGTAGCTTGTTTAAACCTGATTCGACTTTTTTTTTTACAACGAATTCATGATTTATGTTAGCCGTATAAAATATCCCTGAATGTCATGTTCTAGTTATACCATTTTATCCTGTTCTACTTGTTCTATCTCGAATATCAAGTACAATTCATTTTCTGTATGTATTAGCGAGCAAATCTTGAAGTTTTGTACGTTTGGTGTTGTTATCGATTTACACAATAGAACTGATTGTATTAGAGTAGTAGACTAATTAATCATTTCTAATTCCGCAAGTATTGTAGGTCCATACTGAACCCTAAAGAAATAGATTTGATGATAATCTATGATATTCATGAACTGAGCACTAGTTGAAAAGGTTTTCAGACGAAGACGAAAACAGGTGATCATGTTTAATCATACATTTGGCATATTCACAAGTCAAATGGATAAATATGTAAGAGTTTGAATTTACCTATTATTGTTGCTGTTATCAGGGAATGAGACTGATTAACCTCTATTGTCATGCATACATTATGAATGGATTGCCCAGATATTCCATTCAATTAAAAGTTTTAAAACTATTTGGATCATTACTAGCAGTGAGATTTAGGACGTGTGTATTTATATTGATGTTCACATGGGAACTCTAATTCAGCACATATCGTATCAAATACCAACACGCTTTTCACGACCAGCCATAAATAATATATATATATATATATCCTGGACGGGCCCTAAGCCCCTAAATGCCCTGGTACGGCCAAAGGTGGAGAGAGTTAGCTCTCTATCTCGAAATCATCTCACACTGCCACGTGCATACAACCACATACAGGAAAGTCTTATTCATTGCCTTTTCGCGACGAGATTGAGAGTACGAAAAGCGAATGTTCGACGATTTAACCGGTTTAGTGGGTATCGAGGACCCACCTAGGGGAGTTGGAAAACCCTCATTCCAAACCAATGATGTACATGGGCTTCAGTATCCTGAAGGGACAAATGGTGTATGAACCTACTGTTGGTAACCGGCTACCATGGGAATGCATCGCCTTAAGTTGCTCCAATGCCTTGTGGATCAGACCTTTAGGTCGAAACCTCCGAGTGTGGCCCCCTAATAAAATCACCTGCTTCGGTTTGGGCACCCGGACAGTATCACAGCCCAAACACAAATCAAGTGACTTGTGTCGCGCATATGTAATCGGTGCCCCTTTGTACCAATATTTATGTGTTCAAATAAAATAATACATAAATGGATAAATGACAGGAATTAGTTGGAATATTGTATGACTTGTACTAGAAATCGCTTACTGTAACTAAGCGTTTGTTATTAGTATTAGTACTCGATAAAGTATAAGTACAAGAACGAACTAACCAGAATTGAGAATGTGACTTTTAGGCATTTGCGCTACATTTACGCGCGAAATATATGCATCCATATGACTTACAGGCATGTTTCTTTTATAGCTAATGTTAGTTTGTGTTAAAAACCCTAGACTTACAATCCTAATCCTTACCCTATACGAAAACAGTGTGGAGACTTTTAGAGATCTATTTAGGTGAAGAGTGATTTTTGTCCATAAGACAAGTTATCATGTCGTCTGTTTTTTTTTCATTTACAAGTACAGTAATATGAAGATTTCAATAGGTTCACTAATTGTAACAAATCTGTTATGATACTATGCAAAATTATTTTCATTTCTATAAACTAACCCACTTATAAATTCACTTGATGTTGTTTTACTTTTATCTTCCCATTGGTATTTAGGACTGCAATTGATCAGTCTCATGTTGGCATATGTATATTCTGTGCGGATTGCATCGGTACTGGGTTAGAGTCCCGGAGTGAACATCAACTCTGAGATGCACGTACATCCAGTTAACGAGTCCCAAATAGAACGAAACGCGCGTCAAACTGGATTCCATTGCTAGCCACTATCCATCTTTGCTTAAAAAGTTTATCCCACTTATGTTTGCTATTTTCTAATGGGCTGGAAACTAACTGAACAATTTTCACGACAGTCTGACCTTATATTGTACTTTTAAAGGAAAATTTACAATGATAGTACTGATTCTAATTAAAGATGACCTATTTTCATAAATGTAGTTTTTAATTATCTATACAAACCAAAAAAACATATTGATCTCTTGTTTGAAACACCTAACTGATACTTAATTTATCTTCCTGTTTCAATCATGGGTACATGATAGTTACACACTAAACAATCTTTAATTATAGATTACAAAGTTATATAGTATTTCACATACTTTTCATATATTTCCGAAAACTAAGCACTGATTTCAGTAACTAATGTCATATTTCACTTGGTGTTGTTTTACTTGTATCTTCTCATTGTTATTTAGGACTGCAATTGATCAGTCTCTTCTTGGTATATATGTGAATCCTGTGCGGATTACATCGATATAGCCTTAAGTCACAAGCTTTTTAAGCAATGATGTATAATAGCTAGCTGACGAGTCCCAAACACGGTGAAACGCGTATCAAACTGGATTCCACTGCTAGCCACTAGCCATCTTTGCTTAATGTCATATTTGTGTACTTCCAAGCATTCATCAACTCCTACTGAACAAGTTACAATGAAAATAGGGCAATTCAAGAATACTAGACATAGGTTTCATTCCTGTTTCACCATTAAGCTCATTAACACTATATGACTGACTAGACAACATTTAGATTTACGGTGTATACACTTCTAGCTATTGAACAAGTTCAGAAAATACCAAAAATTTGGTGCCCAAGGATTTTTTTATATACCAGTAATAAAAGTACTGCACCATTTCTAATATCATTGCTATTTATTAGATTGAAACAAAATTCAAATGTTCTCTAAAATGTATAATTAATTATTAACAGTGAGCAAGGACTAAATTAGATAAGCAGATTTTTATTTGGTAACTTGATAAAAAATATACCGCCTAATTGAGATCACAAACCAATCAGTGTTAGACCACCATTGAAAACGTGAAAGCACTGGACAGACATTTCGTCCTAGTATTGAACTCATCAGAAGTGCGCGTCCACGGTCCAAAACCAAACGGACTCCATCCTAATACCTTCGGTCTCACACATGAACACTTAACCTCTAGATCCAGTCAACCGGCATCTAACGGAATTAATGCCTAACTTCAACCAATCCACGATATTGTACGATCATCTTCCATCACCGTCAGTGAGTAACTACCCTACCTCACACCCGACACGGTTGATCTCCTGATCCTGCTCAAAACTTCTCACTAGAACTCCAAGTGTTACCTCACGAAGTTAGTCACTATTGAATAAGGACTCATTGATCTGGAGATTAAGTGTTCGTGTTCGACTCCCTTTTGTGTGGGATCGTGAATGCACACTTCTGAGGAGTGCCATACTGGGACGAAACGGTCATCCAGTACCTCCAAAATGAGATCTATGTTGAAAACTATGCTCTTATATCACGTAGTTTCTGCTCATTATCATATATCTGTCAATATCTTACTTTGTATGTAGCGGACTTCATAGAGAGTCATAGCTTCCTAATAAGGTAATTGCACACACTATTTTGCACTACAAATTACCAACCAACTTCTCTGTCTACATTCCTTGAATGCAATTTTTTAAATCCGAGCCTTGAACACAATTTATAAAATGACAAAATATAAATATCAATGTATGAGATCATGATTCAGTTGAAGCTAAACCATCATGGAAAACCTGAAGGCACTGGACGGCCGTTTCGTCCCGCTGTGGGACTCCTCAGCAGTGCGCATCTACGACCTGGCCTCGCAGGATCCGAACACAGGACTTATCAGTTCGTGCGCGAGCGCTTAACCATTAAGATCACTGAGTCGTCCAGCATCCAACGGTGTTAATGTCCAACTTCAACTAATCCACGAAATTGAGCGACACATCCACCATTGTCGTCAGTAAGTTACTATCTCACCCCTTCTGATACTAAAATATAAATATGATTCTTAATGAACATACCATTTTTATGTAATTATTACCAAGGATAATGATCTATGTTTTAATGGTAACGTTCTCCTTATATACATACATCGACACACACACACACCGTTCTATCTTTTCTCTATGACGCAATAAGCTTTCTGTCTTTGTTTTTTCCTTCATTTTTCTTGCACACCCACTGTAATCATTATTAAATTTTTTTTATTTTGTAAAGAACGGCTTTCGTGGTAGATTCTGAACCTCTTTCTGTCTTTAACATATATACGTGTATCTATGTGTGTATGTGTATTAAGGAGTGAGAAATACAAGGTTTACCTTCTTTGTTATTCACCCTATTTACATTTAAATAGATAGAAATAGAAATAGATAATATGATGAATATACGACCAAATACATCGTAAATGTTTTAATATTGTAAGCCTGTATATTCTCCTGTAACAATAACACTGTCTTTTATATATATACATATATATCATTTTGATTGACTTTATTTCAGTTAACCTTTCCCAGTTAAGCTGGTTATGAAATCGATATTCCATTGACAAAGAAAGATTATGTGACATTAGAAGTATGTTGATTGTTCATGATAATCTTTGAGGTTTATCATCGAAACAAATGGATTTTCATTGAATTATCTAATAATTTTATAGTTTTATAGAGTTTCCCTTTATATCTACATTTATATATATCATTTATTATTTTGTAATTTTACAAAATGAATTGGCTGGTTAGATAGTGATAGGGTAATAAACGAGAACACAGGTGGAGGGAAAACTAATGTATTATGGTATAAAATTACAGAATATCTTCATAAAATCTGAGAACCATATAATGAATATTTCATTTGAAAATTTCACACTCTTTATGATTCTTCCAGTTCATAATTCTTTTCTAGTTCCCCTTCTATTCCTTTCAACTCGATCTTGTTAACCTTCTGCCTCCAGCCTTTCAACGTTTAATTAGTTCACATACTATGTACTTATGTCTGTTAACATAAGCACATACATCACAGTAGTATACACTTATGGCTACGCCAAAGGATCGAACCTCATGAGCTTCAGTTCTCACGGCAAGGACATTATATTGACATTCGATGGATTGACTTCTCGATGTTCAGTCAATCGGGGATATTGTACTGACATCAACATACACACCTAATATGATTGAAATTCACTGATTACAATTTTTTATCATTTTGTTTGTCGATGATACATTGAGTGTAACTCATTCTCTGAGTGCAGATTTATATACTTGACTATGAGCCATACTTGATGTTTTTGTGCAAGTCTCATAGGTAGTGATATTATCTGACTACATTTATCGAAGTAAACGACGCCAAAGATTGAATATGAGAGATTTTTGTTGAAAAACCCAAGTGTTATAATTATCGCTTATTGAACTTTATCTACTAAGTATCCCTTATATATCCTATTTTTAGAATAGAAGGGAAGCATTATATGTATATGTATAGTTTAATTTAAAATCATTATCAGGGTTGATTTTAAATCTGTCCGACTGACGATTACATACAACCTACCAAGTGAACTCATTTTAAAATATCTCGATCACCTAGTTAAAAAAATTTAATTTTTCCTGGTCATAAGAAAAAACCATTGAAATTACTACAATCTCCACAAAAAACCCATCTGATATTAATCAACATATGCTCACTAGTGACTGGCTTCACGAGGTATATCCTGGAGTTCTAGTGAGAAGTAGTGACCAGTGGAGTTCAACCAGGTCTGTTGTGAGATAGTAACTCACTGAAGACAATGGTGAATGTGTCGCTCAATTTCGTGGATTAGTTGAAGTTAGACATTAACACCGTTGGATGCCGGCCGGCTCAGTGGTCTGGTGGTTAAGTGCTCGGGCGCGAAACCAGTAGGTCCTGGGTTCGAATCTCGCAGGGGGCGAGGTCGTGGATGCGCACTGCTGAGGAGTCCCACAATAGGACGAAACGGCCGTCCAGTGTTTCCAGGTTTTCCATGGTGGTCTAGCTTCAACTGACTCATGATCTTAACCATTGAAAAAAAAATTTAATTTTTCCTGGTCATAAGAAAAAATTATTAAACATGATAAATAAAATACGATAGATGTAAATTTATCAGTGTGAGGTAGTGGAGATGGTTGAGTTTTAATTGAACTCATGAAACGATCAATGTCAGACCACCATTGGAAACCTGGAGGTACTGAATGACCGTTTCGTCCCAGTATGGCACTCCTCAGAAGTGTGCATTCACGATCCCACACAAAAGGGAGTCGAACACGAACACTTAATCTCCAGATCAATGAGTCCTTATTCAATAGTGACTAACTTCGTGAGGTAACACTTGGAGTTCTAGTGAGAAGTTTTGAGCAGGATCAGGAGATCAACCGTGTCGGGTGTGAGGTAGGGTAGTTACTCACTGACGGTGATGGAAGATGATCGTACAATATCGTGGATTGGTTGAAGTTAGGCATTAATTCCGTTAGATGCCGGTTGACTGGATCTAGAGGTTAAGTGTTCATGTGTGAGACCGAAGGTATTAGGATGGAGTCCGTTTGGTTTTGGACCGTGGACGCGCACTTCTGATGAGTTCAATACTAGGACGAAATGTCTGTCCAGTGCTTTCACGTTTTCAATAGTGGTAAATGGAATAACTATTTAACAAATCATTAATTTAAGTAAGAAGTTCGTATCATTTGTCGATTAATTTAAAGCCAACATGATTTATATTAATAAATAGCAATGTATTAGATTGTAATATTGTTTAAATAATCAAAATCCATCGTTTATATTTATCGTATCAAATAATTAAGAATAGAAAAAACTCAATAACCGAATACACACATTTATGTAACCGACTTTTATCTATATTTAATGTTTATGAAGTAGAGGTAGAAACATTTCGTTAGATAAAACTAACGTAGTTCATAAAATATAAGATATAATAACAGAAGTAATATAGTGTGTGCTACTGATGTCGTTAGATATAAGTAGTATGCATAACCGATCCAAAGTGGAATGCCTGACGTAAGAACATTGAGTAAATAGAAGAGAAGAGAACAAGAATAGAAAGTGATTGGTTGGAAACGAAGGAACAACAAAATCTGAGATAATTGATGGATATTTTGCAAATAAATTATTTACTGTACGGTTCTCAGATTTTACTAAGAGATTCTGTAATTTTATGTTCAAGTACATTCGGTTGTCCCCACTGGTGTTCTCGTTCACTACAGTAATACTAGGAGTATCGGTGTTATTGACAAAAAAACTAACTATAGAGAAATATAATTCAAGAAGATTGAATGGATTTCCTAAATAAAACGCATAAGATAGTCTTGAAACTCAGGATCTAAGGGAAGACAAAAAGGGAGTGCACTTGTTACATTGATTACAATAATCACGAGGACCAGAATCAGGTACTTTGGACCTATCTATAGGATTCAGTCCAACAATTAATGCTTTCATGCATGAATCCATCTGAACCTATCTAGCTTTCTTTCAATCTACACACCTACACCTGCCATCATCGCTCGTCGAGGTGGCCAGTGGACAGACATATGTGATTTATGTCTTAACCATTTCAGTCGATAACGATACAACCTCATCAGTCGATTACCCATCCTTACTTATTACTCTGTATCTAACCTTATAAATGAAAAGTTGATGTTCCAAAAATACAAGTGCTCGGAAATACCTATGGTCGAATACTGGTAACCTAGGAATATCCTCTATTATTAATGGACATTCTAAACAAGGGTGATTACAGGACATGAACGTTTTCGAACCCTACATCTATTTCTTTGAATAAGAAGGACAAATGTCTAAATACCAACGATTTGTGTACAAGATCAGCCGGTATTATCAACAAAAGCTTCCTGGTCATTCTTCATTTTTCCCTCTGGCATCGGTAGTTGAACAATCGTATAGCAAACGTGTGTATATAAAACGGTCATAGTGCATTCTAATATTTAGTAAACTTAATTATTTTTTTAACTAGTAATAAATTTAATACATCCGAACAACTCGCTTCAATAACTCATAATACATTGATAAGCAAACAGAGGAATGTAATCCGATCAGCTAATCATGTACATATATCAACACAATATGACGATTGAAATATACGTAACTATTTCATGTTCACTAATTATCTCCACTGGTAACAATGCAAATGTCACTTCTTCATTTCTCCTGTCCCTTGAAATCCACTTTAGTTACTTAATTATTTCACAACTTATTATCTTCATGTGACAATTTTGTATTTTAGGAATAAGAATTCACAGGGGGTGAGAGGCTATTTTTGATAAGTAAAAAAAAGGATGAGTATTATCATGATCAGAAACTCGTGAACAATCTCAACAAATTTCACTGATAAAGATAATTCATCAAGATCAAACTGACAATCAAAGTTTTAGTCACTCAAATAAAGTACAACTGATCTTTTTTTTATAGTCTCTGAAGTATAATCTTACCAACTCAGTGTATTTATTGGATAAAATATATAGCAGATATTCAAAACATACGAATATATAATACAATACTTATCATAATTACTAAAGTATAAGTTTTAAATGACTATAAATTCTGTTTATTATCAGAAGGGGTTTTGTGGATATTATAATAATGTCAATAGTTGAGATCATGAGTCAATTGAAGCTAGACCACCATGGAAAACCCGGAAACACTGGACGGCCGTTTCGTCCTACTGTGGGACTCCTCCTTGACAGCGCACATCCACGATTCCGCCTCGTGAGGTTCGAACCCAGGACCTATCAGTCTCGCGCGTGATTAGATTTGTGAGATACATGTTATTGCAATAATATTTAAATCTAGGACAAAACAACTGTCCAGCGCTTCCAGGTGGTCTAGCTTCAATTGACTCATGATCTCAACTATTAAAATTCTATTTATATTAGCAGGAATACTTTAGAGAATAGAGAGGGAAAACTGGAAGGAACTATTATAAGTATACCCCCTATTTAGATATTGATGTCGAGTCATCACGACCGATGGAATCATCATCATCAACAACAACAAAAATATCATTATGTGTAATAAATAACATTATGAAATGTACTGCTTTTTGCATTATTTAACTTAATGTGACTATATATCAACGATATCCGAATAACAATCTAGATGGAAACAACCACATGTGAATATACTAAGATAAATTGTAAAACTTGTTATAATTTAGAATTTTTATATGTAGTCAATTAGTTAATTGGTTAAATCCTAGAGATTGTTGAATTTCAGTTGAGATCATGAACCGATCAATGTTAGACTATCATTGCAAACCTGGAAGTACTGGACAGCCATTTCGTTCTAGTATGAGAACTCCTTAGAGGTGTGTATCCACAACCTCGTATGTGGGATTCGAACCCAGGACCTTCAGTCACGCGCGCGAACACTTAACCTCTAGACCATTAAGTCGACATCCGACGGTGGCCTAACATTGATCGGTTCATGATCTCAATTCAAATTCAACAATTTCCATAACCCTATATTGATAAGTATTTTTATTACTTATGTAAAATTATTTCATCATAAAGTATCCAAGTGCCATCATGGTCATCATCAAGCATAGTATCTAATGTGCTTAGATAATGAATAAAAATATGATATTTTTTTGCTGCTTTTTTTTGTAGATTTTATGTCCAATCTTATGTGTAGATCAATGTCACGATTACATAAGACTCTATAATCCAATTTAAATTATAATTAACTAACATGGTGTATTTAACGAATACATGAAATTACCAACTTCTTTTAATAATAAATGACTGCCAATATTGTTTGTTAAGAAAAAATTGAACGTAGGACTAGGCACGTATGTACATCGGTCCAAGTTGCCATACCTCATTAGCACAACAACATGAACACCAAATTCATAGAAGTAGTTAATTCAATAGTGATAATATATAAAAGAAAGATTGCATATAAGGACATAATACAGGAATAAATAATTATTTGGTAGAAAGAAAGATGTGAAGCGATTTTAATTTCATAGTTTAAAGGAAGACAAATAGTGTATACACCTACGCCGTTGTGACCGATTCCGAGCCATGTCACCCACAGTCTCCAACCATTGGATACGATAGTCGTGAGGACCCCAACTAAATAGTCTGCATCTAACAACATGGATCAGACTAGAAGTTAGTGACTTCAAGCATTGATGCCACGTATTGATTTGGCCGCCCCTAACTTTCTTCCAACCATTCGCAACACTAGTGAGCATTGAGCGTCGTGGTAATCGGAGTTAAGACCCTCATAAACTGATTTACCACCATCATTCCCTAATACCCTGCACCTCTTATATATTCTGATCACTAATTCACTATATTCATATCATAAATTCGAGAAAAATAATCGTGTATGTGAACAAATTTAGTAAAATATTTCAGGCGGACAAAACTGTATGGGAAAATAGTCTCAAGGTTAGTACTTACTAACATATGACCAAAATACGAAAAGGAAATAGAACACATTCCCACGAGTATGATATCAACTTGTAATCAAAAAACATGGGATGGTCAATAAGAAAATGAGAAAACAAACCACACAAATTGATTTTAGTTAGATTAGCATTGAAAACCTGGAATTACCTGACGATTGTTTCGTCCTAGAATGAAACTCCTCAGAAGTACACGTCTGCAACTCCATCACAAAGAATCAAACCCAAGAATTTCGATCTCGCACGCGGACCCTTAACTTTTAAAACACTGAACTGGTATCCAACTAATTCACGATACTAAATAACCCACATCTCGTATGAAAGTTCGTGGATGAGCACCAGTACAGAATCCTAAACTGGGACGAAACGGCTGTCCAATGCTTCCAGGTTTTCAATAGTGATCTAAGTAAGGACAGTTCATGATTAAAACTACGACAATTCTACAATCTCCACAAATCCTCCGAAAATAATACCAAATATATTTACTGCACCACATTCTGACTTCTTCAGGGAATAGAAAAGCACTCTTATCGAGGACCGACTTATCTTCTCTCTTACTGTAACATTAAGGAAATTAGGCTTTAAGTGCTATTTATTACTCAGTAAAAGAAAATGATGGATGCAAACAAAAAGCGAAATGAAACTTTCTCTTAGTCACTAATCAATCAGCAGGAGTAAAATACTCCAGTGAAAAACAATGAAATCAAAGATTATACCCAGGGGACTAGTTCAAAAAGATAAAAAACACAGCTAATAGACTTCATATTTTATCAACAATAAAAAGTGTTTACAGTTTCAGTTCACCTATCCACTGAGACATATATTATACATTCAACTTGTAATTAAAAGTATGTTTTCGTTCCAGAAAAAGAATAAATAAAAAAAATTATAAAGCTTGTGACTTCAGGCAGTATCGAGGGAATCCGCACAAAATGTACATATGCCAACAAGAAACTCATCAATTGCAGTCCTGAATAACAATGGGAAGATACAAGTAGAACAATACCAAGTGAATTAAAACTTCACCCCATTGCACAAACAAGTGGCTATCAAGACTCAGTAGGTAAATGGATAACGCAATGGCGTTTGAAGCGAACGGTACTGGGTTCGAATCCCAGATTGAACATTAACTGTGAGATGCAGGTACATCCAGTTAATGAGTCCCGAATAGGTCTAAACGCGCATCAAACTGGATTCCACTGCTAGCCACTATCCATCTTTGCTTAGAAAAACTTGTGACTTCGGGCAATATCGAAGCAGTCGGCATAAGATGCACATATTCCAACATGAGACTGATTAATTGCGTTCCTAAATAACAATGGGAAGATACAAGTAAAACAATACCAAGTGAATAAAAACTATTCATTTATAAATTTACTTACCGACAAATAAACGGTGATGAAACAGATGAAAGAATTAATTTTTCACAATATACATGTTCTTGTTGACGAGTTTGTACAATATGTGCTTTTTGTAATCGCTTTAATGCAAATGCTTGAGTTCGATCATTTTTTAATGTTACCTAAAAAGAAATAATAATAATTTATTACAAAATTACAATATTCTAATGATGATGAATGATGAACGATGGATAATAATGACGATAATGTATGTTGTGACTTTAAGTTCATCTAATTATTACTTGATTTATTCGTTAATCAAAATATGATTTATAAAATCTTGGCAAGGTGCCAAATCAATGATATTCAACCTGAATGAGTAACCTAGCGTCTTTTGATCTCCTATCCCTTCCAGTTGAGTCCAGAACATCAATAACAGTTTCCACTATGTGAATCATTTATTTCAAACATACTTAGTCTATATAATAAACAAACAGACCGCATCACTCCATAAAATAGGAAATAATATTTCTACAAAATAAAGCCAAATTGGCTGTAAACGTGGGAGACTGTAATCAATAACTGAACATAACTTAAGAACAGTAAATTGTATAAAAATAATCTTTAAATCAAAATGAAGCTTATAATAAGAGGAATATAGATATACATAATATAGTTACTGAATGATTATACAATAAGTATATATATAGATAGATTATTAGTTCATTAATGGTACCCGTAGTTTACTCTCCACTAGGATATAACAATGCACAGATAAATGAATCATTATAGATCACTTTCTACAACACTTATTGAATGTCTTATTCTATGAAGTGTGATAAATTATTACCGAAGAGAGTTTATCAAATAAAGTTGATAAAAGATTAATACTCATTCTCATGGATAGAATGATAACCATCATTTTTCAATGTTCAAAAAAGAAGACGCAATATCTAGTATTTTCCGAGCATCTTTTCCGTTTATTTGATGGATGAGTATTGTATATAAGAGCATAGTTTTCAATAAGAATTTCAGTTCAATTATTTACGACTACCTAGCTTTTTGAACATTCTATTTTATAGTGAATCCCAACTTGACGAATGAAAGTTAGAGATTGAAATGAAAACTATACTCTTATGTGCATTATTCATGGAGAATATGCTACATATTGCACACATATTGATCATTGAAGTGCGGATGCGCTAAAAATTCACGGACACGTATCCTTATCCGGAGCATAGTACAGGGACTAACTTAAAACAATAGTGACCAATTGTCAATCAGTTTTTAGTTAATCAGAAAGCAGACTTTGTTAATAGATAGTTAATGGGAATGAAGACAATAAGATTACTAAATGTAAACAGATTTTACATAATTAATGAGTCCTAAAAACGTACTATACGGGCTCCTTTACCTGTAAATAGAAAAAGATGACATGAAAACTCGACCTCATGGACAAAGATTACAATTTATCTCTAACAAAAATAGATCTCTAAGAGTCTCCACACTGTTTTTTGATCAGATTTAGGTATTTAAGGTAAGGGTTAAAGGTTTAGGGTTAGTTTTCGTTATGAACTGATATTAGTTATGATGCAAAAGTGCTTTGGAGCGACATAGATATATATTATGACGTAGATAAATCCTGAGATCATCAGCATAGAGACTGGTACAGATGTAGATTGATCCAAATTTCCACAACATATTAGCGAGACGAGATAAAAATAGCAGAAAAGACCAAAATGATATAATTGAAATGATAAAAAGAAAAACTAAACTTTGAGAATATAGATTGAAAGACAGAATCGAAACGTATGTATGAAAGGATAGTGGAATTCAAGATCAAGAGGAAGATGAAGAGTGAGTGCATCTGTGCCATTACGAACAATTCTGAGCCACGTTACTCAACATCTCCAATCACTGATTACACTTATCACACAGATCTCAACCACATAGTCTACATTAATCAACATGGTCCAGTCCAACAATTAATGATTTCATGAACTGATGCCATGTTTTTAGTCTGCCCCACCTTATACCTTTTTCTTCAAACCTACACTTGCAGTATCAATCATCGTGTACAGAAGTAGACTGTGATATTTAATTATTTACGTGTGTTTCCTTGAGATGCAAAAGGACTCTTGAAAAGTCGCATCTCTCTTAATATTTATATGTAATAGTCACATTATTTAGGTGTCACTTATGTATTACTAGTCGTTCGACCTATCTAGTCTACATGATGGAAGTATCTAGCGTACATATATAATTTAGACCTTTAAACAGTAACAATATGCTAGATAGTCTGTAAGGAATATCGTCCAAATAGAATTTTCATATTGTTCTTCATATGTTATACATATAGTAATTCTATCAGTAATATGATATATATATGTACGTGTAGTTTGGGTTCAGTTTGTCTAATCCTAAAAAAACCCTACTATTACTAAATACTAATAATGATGTTTTTGAGCAAAGATGAATAGGGTTTAGCAGTGGAATCCAGTTTGACGCGTGTTTCGTCTTATTTGGGACTCGTCATCCGAATGTACCTGAATCCAGCGAACGGTACTGGGTTGGAATCCCAAAGTGAACATCAACTCTGAGATGAAGGTACATCCAGCTGACAAGTCCCAAATAAGACGAAACACACGTCAAACTGGATCCCACTGCTAACCACTATTCGTCTTTGCTTAATTAGTCAGTTTTACATATTTCAAAAGTGTAATAAAGGAGAAAGACATGATTGAGGTGAAAAAGTCAAGTGTATAAGTATTTGCATAATACGTATCTCCATTTCAAAGTAATTAATTATTAGTCAATAAAAGGTTGTATAAGTACATAAAATGATGATTGTATATTGAATAGAAAGAAGATATGATAGAATGAAAAGTTGTCACATCACCTCATTTATAGTTCTAAGAGTAAAATGTATTAAGGACAAGTTCAAGATAAGATCAAAATGTGTGTTTGTTGTATAGATAAAAGTGAATTGTTTATCTAATGGTCAAAGCTTTTTTTTTCTTTTTACAAACACCTAAGATAATTTCCATATTTGAATACATGAAAGTCCAGCTTTTAACCTACTTTAATTAGTAACTTAACTATAGAAAAGTATTAATATTGACATTATTATTATTTAACCTATATACGCTTATCTTGGGTTTGTTGTGAAGTTATTTTGGCATACATGTTCTATCATCTTCAGTTCTATGTTTGATCAGATCATTATTCAATATGTTGAATGATTCTATACAAATAAATTTAGGAGATTGAAATTCTTGGATTTCATCCCCAAGGTCATTTATACACACTGTTGAAGAGTCTCATATATACTAGAACGAAATGGACATTCAATGATTTCAGATTTCCAATGTTCACGATTTAAAGTCTATGAAATACACTTGTAATGTGATTTACATCAATTCTACTTCTTATCAGCATGTCGAAAAGAAAATAGTTCACCTAATATTTTAATATTCAATTCATTGATAAGTGGTTCCATTATAGTTAAATATCACATTTCTAAACAAATAAAAATTATCGGTTGATTACATAACTTTTTAACAGATGTGTAAACTTTGTGGGTATCATTGTTTATCTGGATAGAAACACATGTGTATGATGCACATACATACATACAGAGAGAGAGAGAGGTATTTCACTTTCTTCTCGCACTGATTAAAATAAGGATAAACAGTCGTTGGGTAAACAAACAAACACATGAGATAAGCCTTCTTTCCAATATCATTTACATGGTCAGAAAAAGATCTAATTCACATTAATTGTAATGTAAATAAGTCAAACAGAAGTGGGGGGGGAAGCGGGAAGAATGGAGATTATGAAACGAAAACAAGTCAATGGATAAAATGATTACTATTAAATTTATATTAAGCATATATATGTAATATGTAGGCAGATAAACAGAGTGATATCACGATTTTAATAGCAAAAAATTAATGTATTCCATACTTTGAACACTTTCCCTCCTTGTTTACAACGTATCTATCACAATCATTCACGAATTCACTCACCCTTTTAAATGTCAAGAATGTAAACAATAAACAATGAAAGGAAAATAATCTATGCAAAAATAAAATAAACATATAAACACTCATGTCATCAGTGGATATAATGAATGGATATGGAGAAAAAAAACAAGCATCTTCTCGCAATTGATGCTATGAAGGAGTATAATTGATCAGCCTCTTTTAGCATATATGCATCCTGTGTGGATTGGTCTCAATATGCTTGAATTTTAAGCAGAGTTGAATAATGGTTAGCAAATGATTCCAGGATGTACGCTTTATCTTATTTGGAACTCATCAGCACAAGTGAATAGCTATCTGAACTCAATAGCTAATTGAATAAAGCGTTATTTCTTTAAAGCGAAATGCAATGAGTTTGAGTCCTGGGAATAAACACCAACAATGGAGTGCACGTACATCCATCTGAAAAGTTCTGAGTGAAATGAAACTAGTTAATTCTCATAACTGGATGTACAGGCATTTCAGTGATTTAATGTTGAAACTGAGATTAAAACTGAGTAATTCATTGATTGTTTCGAATCTCAATTCAGCCCCGGTAACTGGAGGGAGAATACGAGGTTCAGATGAAGGAAAGTATATTCCACAAGCAACCAGAAGCACGAACAACAACAAGCAAACAACTGAAGTGTATATATACAGCATAAAAATGTCCTTGGGAAACGTCACAAAATAATATATCAAAAGAAGAAATCAATCAATAACATTTAGGGTTTTTTCAAGTGGGAACTATAATGTAAAGGTAAGAATGGGTGCTTTTGACGCGAAAACGAAAAATTCAAATTCCCAAAATAAAATTACAAAAATAAGACGTTTACCAAGTGAGTGCTGTGGATCCAGCATCCCAAGCAACTTCTCAGGTGTCAGTCAATAAGTTCACACCGAAATCTAACTGAAGATGATGATGAACCTTTAGGACAGCACTTCACTCTTAGACTATTGAATTGAAAGTAAAGCAGTGTATATTCCAAATTCCAGTTGATTTCAATCGATCACAAAATAATTATCTAATTACATTGACGACAACCGTTAATTGCTGAGATGTATCAAAGCAAACACATGTCTAATGCTTACCACGTCCGCGAGGTCGATGTGCTCTACTTTACTCAACTGACTCATAACAAACTACTTCGAGTTCATTTATGCTTTTAAACCGCTAACTCTGTTACTGTATATTTCACATGATTAATAGACCAGGCAAAATGTGGATTTCGAAAGTAGTTTTCATCCTCAAACAGTAGCTTAGCGATGAAAGAACTCGTGTCAAACAGCAAGTTGCAGTTTCATACTCCCGATAAATCAAAATTCAGTTTAGGAAATCAGTTAATAATATCACCGGCCGTTACATGCATAACACACTGTGTTCCAATCCAAAATGCACTATTTTGTAAGTGGTATAAGGAAATAGGCAACAATGGAAAACTAACCAATACTGACTGATTATTTCGTTCGAGTTGCATATTTTTCAGTAGTCAATACTCCAAATCTCACATGAGATAGGAGACATTCCAATTTCGTAGAAAATAAAATACCTTCAAACTATTAAATTCACAATACAATTGTGCATATTTTGAAATTCTGTCATAAAAAAAACTATTTAATGCTATCAATAAGTCATTGTTTCACTCCTTACTTACATAACAACAACAAAGTACGAAACTTTTATTCATAAATCATCCAATAGAGTAGTATTGTTTGATATTTTCAAAGAATAACATAGAGTATGTTAGCTAAGCTTTAATAAAAATAACACTAATAGTCATAATAAATACGACAGTTGAAGTGTTAAGGACATTTGGAAAATCAACAGGATAATAGATACATCGAAATAATTGCTACCCCAAATGCCCTGGTACGGCCGAGAGTGGGGAGAGTCAGCTCTCTCTTCCTCTCTCTCGAAATCCTCTCACATGGCCACGTGCATACAACCACTGCCAGTGAAGTCCTTTCACTGCCTTCTCGCATCACGGGTGTTGATTACGAATTTGACAGGACGAAAAGCGAATGCTCGGAGCATTAACCGGGTTGGCAGACACGGTGAGTTCACTTAGAGGAGTTGGAAAACACTCATTCCAAACCAATGGTGCATATGAGCTCCACAATCCTGAGGGAACAAATGACCTATGAACCGACCGTTGGTCACTGGCTATCATGGAACTGGACCACCTTACGTTACTCCACTGTCTTGTGGATTAGATCTTCTGGCCAAAGGCTCTAAGTGTGGTCTCCTAAGAAAACCACCTGCTTCGGTTTGGGCACCCAGGCAGTATCCCAGCTCTCACACAAATCTAATGATTTATATGGCGTATATCTATTTGGTGCCTCCTTGTACCAATGTTTATGTGTTTAAATAAATACCTAATTATTAAAACACATTAGATAGGAAAACATGGTTCACAGCAGTAAATAGCCTATGTTTGAGCTCTGGTTGCCTTACATGCATCAATAACTTCAATGTGAAACTTCACAACTTACTATGAAGTTTTGACAAAGTTTGTACTATTCTAAAAGACTCTCAAAGGAGAAGAAAACTGTAACAAGTATAAACCTGTGTCGATTTGTGATGAAAAATATGCCTTTAAAAATTATCATTCAAGAAAATTACAGTACATTTGTTTACAGACATTAGTGTTTTGTACAACTACACATTGGTTAATTCTCAGGAGAATTAAGAAATACTAACAAATGTCATCAAGCAAGAAAGTTATGTATAAATGGCTGACTTACAAATGAATTCTACAGTCACCAGTTAAAGAGAAAAAAATTAGTGTATCACAACGTTTTATCATTTAGATTATTGACTACATTGTAATTTTACCAGACCGACTTCGATCACCATTCATTAACTTCAACACAAATGATAAAAGTGAAAAACTCTCAGCGGGTCAATCATTCAGTAACAGTTCAGAAAACTTAGTGGTAACGTCTCTGTCATTGTGACATCGTCTGAGATAGATCCACAAATATCACAGACAGATTTCTTCTTGATGACAAATCCCAATCAGCATGAGACCAAAATCAATCAAGTATTTTCTATCGATAATCTCCAACTACCTAGCTAAAACTACAGTATCAAAATGGGGTTTTTTGGAGATTGTAATAGTTTAATAGTTGAATTCATGAATCGATTAGAGCCAAACCACCGTGGAAATACCTAAGAACACTGGACGACCGTTTCATTCTAGCATTGGGTTCCTCAGAAGTGCGCACCCTTGATCCCGCATATGGGACTCGAACCCAGGACCTTCGGTCTCGCACACGAACGCTGGGTGGTCGCCCAATATTGTAGATTGGTTAAAGTTAGACATTGACACAGTTGGATGCCGGCCGGCTCAGTGGTCTAGAGGTCAAGCGTTCGTGCGCGAGACTGAAGTTCCCGGGTTCGAGTCTGGCATGTGAGATCGTGGACGCGCACTGCTAAAGAGTTCCATACTAGGAAAAAACGGCCGTCCAGTGCTTCCAGGTTTTCCATGGTAATCTAACTTTAATCGACTCGTAAATTCAATTATTAAAAAACTGCATTAATATAACATTATACATATATACATATAGATTGAACTTACTAAATCCACTCTACCGAAACCACCGACACCCAGTACACAAATATGTTCTAAATCTTTCAATAGTATATTACATTGAATTTTTGGTTGTAATGATAAACTAGCCGGTAGTAATGGTTGATTAATTAAACCGAATTTTGTATGTAATTCATCTTGACTTTTTGTTGAAGTTAAATCTAATTTTCCGGTATCTTTTGTGCTTATACTAACAGTGGATGATTCTTGTGAAAATGAACTGAAAGATAAAATTTTCAGGAAGCAAAATTGTCATAAATAATAAACACACACTCATGCAAAGACGTACATATTAAACACAGGTATTCTTAATAGGTGAACAATAAGTCGGGGAGAAATCAGTGTTAAGTGTTCGAAGGTAGATGGCCAATAGGAAACCGTATTTCAACTAGGCTACGTATTCTTTAATACTCATCAGTAAGGTGTATCTGTAATCTCTTGGTGTAACAATTTGTAATTGTATATAAGAAGGAAAAAATCGATTTAATCGAAACGAAGATGACTGGCTTGTTTGATTTGAAATAATTGATTATTTTCAATCAGTGGACGAATTCACTTCGGGATTTGAATGAATAGATAAGTTCCAAGTGTTGAGAGATACTGAGTTTCATTTATCTTAATTTGTGTCCGGTAAGAGTAAACGAACGGGAAAGAGTAGTTAAACTTTAGATGGGGTATTTAAAATTTTTTATTTATTTTAACACATATTCATTTGTACAAGGAAGCACCAAATAGATATGTGCCACATAAACCATCCGATTTGTGTGAGGGCTGTGATACTGCCAGGGTTCCCAAACCGAAGCAGGTGGTTTTCTTAGGGGGCCACCCCCAGAGCCTTCGACCTGAAGGTCTGATCCACAAGGCAGTGGAGCATCGTCAGGAGATGCAGTCCTATGGAAGCCGGTGACCAACAATTGGTTCATACGCCATTTGTTCCCGCAGGATACTGGAGCCAGCCCATGTGCACCATTGGTTTGGAATCCGGTTAAAGAGCTGGACATTCGCAAGCGAGCGAATTTAAAAATAGAGAATGAACTCTATCATAATAGGAAGATATGTGGACTATTGGATAACAACCAAATGGTTGTAATTCCTAAAGGTCCACGATACAAATCAATGACATTATTTTCAGTGCATACTACTAAATGAAATAGCTGCTTAGGTCCAACCTAATCTAATTTCATCCTTCCTTTGTGAGGATGCTAGTTTTCTGAAGGAAACACTTTACTGAGGCCACACTTCTGAACAGTTGGTATTAAGACTTTTCCCTTGGGCATCAAGTTGCTAGTTTTAACCTTACCGTTCTTAAATTGACCTGTACGGAGTGATAGGACCGAAAGAAACAATTATTCCAGCTAATATAACTCGACTGAGGTAATCAGAAATGTTGTTAGCGATAATGCTGATAGTATATATGCAAAACCTTATCCCATCTTCAATGGATAGAACTAACAACTTAAGTTTAAATGTCATATGCTTCCTACATTGTAAGTTTTTATATAAGAGGCCAAAATAACTCAGTGTTAGCGTCTCAGACAGTGAAGCTACGTGACGTGGATTCAAAAGCTACTGTGAATATATAAGTTTCCTCAAGGTCTTACACACGTCATTCGAACAAGTGTCAACTAACATGAAATCTAGGTCGAGTAGGGTTTCCTCTCAAATACCTTAAACCGCAAAATATAAAAACATAATGCATGTGATGTTGAGCCGCCGCCGCCGCCACAATACTAGTTCACTAGACGAAATTCTATTACAACTGAAAGGACTAGATAAAAACAAAATTGATATCACTACTCAATGGCCAATCAAACTAATTGAGGAAATAAAACATTGAATAACTTAAATTATTAAAAAATATCCTCCTATAAACTTACCTATGGCCTAATAATCGTGTTTCTTCATCAGCATATTCTTTATTTTTCAATTCTTGTATATCACCAATCAATTCCAAAAAGTCTCTGAAATGTAATAAGTTAGAAAATACATTACATGGAAAAAAAATTGATTTACTTCAAAGGAAAACAAACAATGTAATTTATATGAATATTCGTCAAGATCAGAACGAATAATGTGACAGAAATTGGACGCAGAGTATAGAGAAGTCATCATATGTGAAAATTATATTTGAAATAATCTCAGCGATTGAGATTTAAATAATTCCAACGTTTCGTCTAACTAACTTGTCTGGACTTCTTTAGGGTAATAGTCAAAATCAAAATTATCAAATAAATATATAGCTTTTAACAATCAAAACCATACTGTGTTTGATTATTACCCTGAAGAAGTCCAGACAAGTTGGCTGGACGAAACGTTGGAATTATTTAAATTTCAATCGCTGAGATTATTTCAAATATAATTTTCACATATAAGCAATGTAATGTTGATGAAGCATAGAGAAAGTAATCTCTCAAGAAATTTATGAAATAATAACTGGTATGTTTATGAATATAATGTTATTGAAGGAAAATAGCTGTTTCTTAGTGGATAAAGAGTTTCAATGAGGGATATGAAGATCAAATGCAAAGACAACACCATTGAATCAAATCAGGTTTGATCTCTATGATGATCTAATGATTAGGTTTGGTGAAAAATCGTCTGTAAAAACAATTCCAACGAAGTATTTGTAGGTGATAGAATTATATGTAAATTTCATTTGAAATTTTTTGTCCAAAAGCTGAAAGAACTAAACCACGGTTCTGAGAGTAACAGATGACAGAACACGAATAGTCGAGGCAGATTGTTGTACCTTCAATTCACCATAATACACTCTTTATGACATCAGTTGGAATACTTACTGAACTTACAGATTAAATCATGAAGTAATCTTATTTAAATAATCATTAAAAACCTGGAGATACTGGATAGCTATTTCACGTGAAGTATTGCGTAGCCGCCAGTAGGAATATTACACAATTGAAGCAAATATGTCATTTCTCATCAGTTTTTAAAAGCCAAATAATGCTGAGAAAGTTATACAAATATTTATGATGTGTATGAGGGATGGAGGTTGAAGAAGAGTTTTGTCATTTATATTATAAAATAAACGAACTATAAAAAAAGATGGGAGATTTCGACTGATAATAACTGTGAAAATAGAAATACTAGAAGCACATACATATACCTATAAGATATGACAGGAATAAACAACGAATTTATGGTAAGTCGGAATGTCATATAGAAAAAGAAGGAATTGAAACTAATGATTTATGTATCCATACACCTGGGTGATCACTGAGTTCGCTTTGGTTAGTAAGCAGAGACACGTATAAACTTTGGAAGTTTCACTGGGAATCTGTAAATGCTAATGACGAATGTGTATCATTTGTAGATCATTCGTATTTTATTAAACGGGATGAGAAAATGCTGAACACTTTAAAATTTACTCCATAGGTCTTATATACAGCTATAATGGATAATTACTAGAAACGTCAATGGGTTCGTTGAATCATTTTTTCTATGAAAGTGTTACCATAGAAGTGGCTGGATGTATTAAGACAAACAGAACTTCCACGACTCTGAATTCCATTCTTAACTTGTATCGCGAATGTATAACCCGTCGTAAAAGCACTGCTTAGGATGTAGGAGTTAAAACGTCCACGTGCATTTGTCGTGTGCTGATAGGTAAATGATCCGATGGTCTAATAGGAAAAACTCACGCCTCCATCGATTGGTAACTGGAATAATATTGGGCTACCAGTATTAGATCTATTCAATGTATAGTCGTTGTTATACTATTTATTGAAAAAAACCCCATCTCAGATGCATACCACAAACACAGATACAAAAATCTCAAGCTGAGTAATATAAATGAGTTTTACAGTACTTGCTTGTTTATTAAATAGTTCATTGCATAAAACTTACTTTCGATATAAACATAATACTTCAACACCACCAGGACCAACAGCATAAACATTTGCTGTTCGACGACCCTCACCGAGTAATGCTTTTTCACCAAAATATTCACCTTTGGTTAATTGTCTAATTTCAGTTTCTTTGGTTTCGGTTGAACCATTTTGAGGTGAGGATATAGTGACTCGAACCTTAATGTATGTGTAGCACAATATAATAGCAATAAGCGACAAACTTATAAATTCAACAAAATTCATACTAGAAAATAATTAAAGACAGATTAGCAAGGAAAATGTCCTTTACGACATCACTTACTTTTGGAATTTAGGTCTGAAATCATTATTGGTTAACTTATTTATGCCATTAGACTAATAGCCCTAGCATAATATATTTGAGTGGCCATGATGAGATTACCTAAGAAATATGATTTTGCTTTGAAGTTACATAATTGTACATCCTGGCTTGCCTTATAGTGATAGATGGCGGTACTGTTTGGCAAGAACTATTGAAGTATACAAGCAAGTTTACTGATAGAATTATATACTTAACATAAAGAATAAAAAGATACAGAGTGATTTTATCTGCGTGGCCGAGCCATGCCGACTCCATTAGGTCCTCCTGAATTCACCATCTATGACTTCCAAGTTTTCAGTGCTTAATGTAGGTCTTCTCAGTTATCGTATGTTTGGCTTCAAGGATCGTGTGGTTGAGAACCAATATCACTAAATATTAACCTCCACTCTTTTTATCTTCTAAGATATTGTTTGTCCAAGTTCAAGGATAATCTGAAGTGATGGTTCACTGTCATTCCATTGTCGCGACACACGAAAAGCTTAATGTTACGATGATAACTACTTAATAATCCGGAAAAAATTAATGAGGGAATAATGAAAATAGAATATTGGATATGGAAGATAAAATGTAATGACTTAATCCAACAACGAAAGAGTAAATGAACATGTTGCATCAGTATAGAGACATTACGGTTGAATTGGTGGATTGTTAAAATATCAATACGGGGTTGTGGAAATTGAGATCATGAACCGATTGATGTTAGACCACCATTGAAAACCTGGAAGCACTGGACGGCCGTTTCGTCTTGTTGTGGGACTCATCAGCAGTGCGTACCCACGACCCGGCGAGCGGCATTCGAACCCAGGGCCTTCAGTTTTGCGAGTGAACGCTCAACCTTTAGACCACTGACTAGGCATCCAACGGTGTTAACGTCTAACCTCAACCAATTCACGAAATTGCGCGACCATTTTCTATTGTACTGAAGTAGATACCCGTCTCTACCCGACATACTATCTTTACCATTGACTTCAAATAGACTTTTGAAGTTATGTTTCTAGGAAAACATGATTATATATAAACTGTTGCAGATTGATGGCGTGGTGTTCCTCTTTGGAATAAATAATAAATTCTGTAAAATTCTCAAGGAAATCGAAACATTATTGTTAGAAAATGTTCTACCATGTCCTTCTTTAACTAGAAGTACCTAGTACATTATACTGTAACATCTCCACTTTCCAACAACAAAATATACACAGAAAAAAAACTGGACGCCAGTTCTAGTCACTTGGAATAATTAACTTTGAAATCAACACTTCACTTGACCAGATCTAAAACAATTTGATGAATATAGAATTATCGTCAAAATTCGGAACATTTAGTGTGTGAATATTTCAGTTCTATATGCCAGTCAGCATCTGAATAACTTCAAGGTGCCTGTTCCAGTCATGAACGTTAATCACGCTTTTTTTTAAAGGAGCCCATTGGGTCTTTGAGATAAATATTTTATTAACTCATACGGGCGCACATAACCGAGCTAGGATTTGTTTTTTATGGAGGAGTGACTATCAAAACCCGGGGACCCAATGCTAGATCTATCACTATTGAGATGACAGGATAGAATCCACTCCCTTGTGGTAAACATATATTACATAAACATCAAAACTACACAAATTTGGGACTAATGGACCCCGCAAGTATGTAAATAAGTATGAATGTTTTATTTGGTGAATAAATACCAGTAGGTTTGGTTTGTAAAATGGATATCATATACGGACATATAATCATAGATGAAATCACAAATTTACGATATAGTGGTGGGTTAATTTGATCACCATCGATCATCTACGTTGGTTCATGAGGCACAGTTCCACAAATCCCAAAACTATGAAGACAAAGTCTGGTCCGGATTTCACTTAGTAGTACCATCTCTGACAGTTGCTGATGCTAGTTCAAATAGCACTACAAGTAATAGTTTCCTCAAGATTTCAAATATTCCCCGCCTATAAATGCCAACTAAAACTGAATTAAGGTAGCTAAGATAGAGGTCATCACAAACCCAATTGAATTTATGAAATCGTAATAATAATAATAATAATAATAATAATAATAATAATAATAATAATAATCCATGAGCATCTTTGAAACACGACATATGTTTCAGCGTGACGCCGAATGTTCTGAGTTTTATCCTCTATTATTGGCATCAAGAATTTTCACTCCTGCCGAGTCCCATGATGTAGGGAAATGACCGCCCACTGCTGACAGACTTTTATTGGTTATGCAACTTAAGTCGCTCCGTGTTATCAAAAAATTCAGCAATTTCCAAAACTTCATACTAATACACTATAATTGATTTCATAAATAAATTTCCTTACCTTTCCAGATTGAATTAAAAAGAAACTGTCAGCCAGTTCACCTTGCCTTATGATACAATCACCAGCTGAATGATACTGAGCCTCTAATGCATCAGCGATTCGCAATATTCGATTAGGTGATAAATCTTTGAGTAATGGTACACTGTGTAATGAAAAATAAAAGAGAACATTAAAATGTAGACTGAGTATAGTCATCAATCAAACGATTATTTGCGGACTAAAAGATTACTGATTTGGCATAATGTGAAGAATTTCTAGAAAATTGCACCAGATTGATACAAGGTGAGTAGGCATATGTATATTATCTCTCTAACTCAGTAATAACATTTTATGATATTCAATTCATTAACAATATGACATTCTAATCAATACGATAATAATAATAATAATAACAATAATTTAATAATTGAATTCATGAGTTAGTTGAAGTTAGACCATCATGGAAAATCTGCAACATTTGCTCAATACTGACTATCTTCAAGAGGTATTGCCTGCAGTTCTAGTGAGAAGCAGTGAACAGTAGAGTTCAACCACCTCTTTTATAAAATACTAATTCAATGATGAAAATCGTAGACGGTGAAGCGATTTCGTCGATTCGTTGAAGTTAGACAATAACACAGTTGGATGTCGACCGGATCAGTGGTCTAAACACTAAGCGTTCGCGTGCGAGACTGATAGATTCTGGGTTCGAATCTCGTGAGGCGGAATAGTGGATGTGCACTGTTGAAAAGTTCAATAATAAGATCAAACGGTCATCCAATGTTTCCAGATTTTCCATGGTCATCTACATTCAATTATCTCATGCACTCAATTATTAAATTACTACATTCTTCACAAAACTCCTCTATGGTTATAATAACAATAATAATAATGGGTTCACATCATCCATTGTCACACTATTTTCAAATCAATATATTTCACATTCATTATTCAATCGACAATTTTATATAATATATGACAGGCAACAACTTCCCTTCATTGTATCCTTCGCATCATTTCGTGTGTACTTCGTATCCGTTTCACAATAGACCCATTCACCTTCACATTCATATGATGCATCAGTAAACTCATCATCAAATATGGGTAAAATCACTACATCAATCAATGTATTTCATTTAACGATCAAGTCGCTTTCAACAACTTCTAATGAACTGTTTATCCAGAGTCAAGAAATTTTCATTCAAATCATCAATCAATCAATCGATCAATCAATTAATGTTAGACCATCATTGAAAACCTCGGATCACTGGGTCACCGTCTCGTTCTAGTATGTCACTCCTCCTTATCAGTGCGCATACACGATCTCCTTGCATGATTCAAATCAAACACTCTCAGACTCGTGCGCGAACACTTCATCTCTAGATCGTTCAGTGTTCACTAGCGTGACCGATAGTGTTGGATTCGAATCATGCGTGCGAGATCGTGTATGCACATTGATTAAGGAGGAGTCCCATACTAAGACGAAACGGTCGTTCAGTGTCTCCAGATTTTTAATAGTAGTCTAACAGTAATCGATACATGATTTCAATCAAGTTCAACAATCGCCACAATTCCAAACTGTTAATAGATTTTCATTGCATCAGTCTTTCGTGTTCTTATTTCGAGTTGTGGGAATCACAGGAATTCCCATTTACAAGCATAAAACAGAAGGACCGAGGATCCAACAGAGCCAATACGTACATAATAGAGGCGATATACCCATAACAGTACCAAGTTATGATTTTACAATAAGAAGAGACGAAGATTATCAGAACTAGCCGATATATTAGCCTAATACATTGCGAACAATCTGATTACATATACAGATTTATTAAGTGCATTTATATATAGGAAATTAGGTCAGTTAAATGAACGGAAGGTAAGAGGAAACTCATCACGTTGGATAATAAAACAAAACTACCAGGAAAGATTAAGGATGAGAAAAACCGTTTTTGAACACACAAACGTGGTTTTAATTTTCTTATGTCCAAGATCTCAATAAACCTCAGTATACCCTCTTGAACACTTTGTACAAAACCACAAAAACTGAGTTAAGATCATTCTTATGGCCTGTTTCAACTATATGTTTAGTAATAGAGAACGATAGTTGTTTACCATCTATTGTTTATTGAGGTCATTTGATTTTATTTTTCGTTGCAACCATTTAGGTGTTTAAACAACCTAATTTGCAAGTCACAATTATGCTAATATATCATATGGTTCAGATAATCTTCCTCTTCTATTACACTAACCAAATTTATCACAGGGACTAATTGTTTTAAATAAACAGAGAGAAAATATGACAACGAATTGGTCATCGAATTAGTCAATATAAAATCTAGATGAGAGAAGTATACCGATTGTTAAATCATATATCAGTGTATCAATATGAGAAACAAGTAGAAATCATCAAAACAACGGACTCGAAGTGAGTGTTTAGAGGGTTGACAAGTCATTAATTTAGTCAAGCCTGATTGAACCCTGTGTTTAAAACACCCATATTTGATCATTTATTTACTTATTTTTAACCTAGTCCTAAGTAAACCTAAACCATTTCGTTTCGTTTATTCTCAATCTCTTTTTTTGTTTAGGAAATTAGTTTCACTCAATTGATTCATTATGATTGCACTGTATCAGACAACTGATTACGTAACTGCATATTCACTTATTGAAAGCGTTTTATCACCCATGTTAGCTTCATAAATCACGCAACATCACTATCAATTTCACAATAGATTAATATTGTGTAAAAAAGAAATAAGAAAGGATCCATCGAAACAAATGTATAGCTCTACCTAATGAAATCATTGGAGTGGAAAATTCTTTTCTTTACTACATTATATTTGATTTGATTTGTAATAATTTGCATTATCCCATTATTGATAGCTTTTTAACGAATTTTGATTAGTTTTATTCGACAAATGAGTATTCTGTGTAGATTGTCTGGAAAAAGTTAATATAGAAAAGATGGAATGTGTCTCTCATTGGAATACAGAATGAGAGTTTCTTTCTATTTGGGACACGTTAGCTGGACATATCTGTAGCCTGGAGTTTATGTTCATTAGGGATTCGAACCCAGAACTTGTCACTTTAAATATCAGAGTGAACATTATCTTTGGGATGTAGACACATACAGCTGTTGAGTCTCAAAAAAGACAAAACGCACGTATAGGATTCGACTGCTAACTACATTTCGCCTACTCTACATAAACTATCTTTAGCTTAATAAACTTAAATTGTACCTAACAATTTAATCCAAGATACTCCATTTCATCCTATTTAGGACTATTCAGGTGGATGTATCTGTATCACAATGTTACTATTTACAGTGAAACTAGAACTTAATAAGTTTCACTCGAAATACCAAAGCCTTATTGCCTGAGTTATTGAATTCAGATGGTCACTAACTTGTCCACCAATTAAGGAACCAGTTGCAAAGTAAAAGCTCCAATCAAATCAAAGTTATTTCATACAGTTTCGTTTGAATCCATAGTTAATGTGAGGATAGTAAATATAATTTAAAGGGAGTTGATCGAGTAAACATGTAAATAACACATTAATAATAGTGTGCAAACTTTGCTGGGTATTTAATGAAGTACTTAAACAAACTTAACAATGTATGATTTCATTGTCATGTATGCATATAATGATTCCACTGGAGATTCAATTACAACACACGTATATAAGTAATGAACCAACCTTCGTAGAAATGCTTTACGTTCTTCAATACGCTCCAAACCAGTTTTCATCATAATCGCTTGAAAACATGCTCTTTCCAACACCCAAACACGTGCATCAGTTACAGCTGTTTAAAAATTTGTAAATTAAAAACAGTTAATTTTAAAAAGTCTATACAATCAGAAGACATGTGTTTATAATCTGCTATAAATAGACATGTACATCACTGGATACCTTTTCAGTGGTTTAGAGGTGGAGGACTCACGTACTAGAGAGGTTCCAATACTAGAAAGAAACGGTTATTTAATGTTTTCTTAGTTCCCAATGGTCGTTTAATTTAGAATGATTCATGATCTCAATAAATAATTCAGATAGACACAATAGACAAGCAAGTATATCCGATTATGGCTTTGGTACCGATCGTAAAAAATAAAGTGGAACGACTAAGCGAGGATATTGTACCGCCTGTCATGAAACAACGGAGTATAATGAACAGTAGTTCTCTCTGCATTAATATAAGAATTTGAAATACGGTCTATAAAAGTAAAAGAAATTCGTGAACTATAACTATTCGACCACAGATCTATTCTTTCCGTAACATGGTCCAAACAAATAAGTAGTGTTGAAATTAACCCTAAGATACTAAGAATTGATGAGGCTGTGAAATTTTATCGAATTAGGTGAAAAGGTAACATATACAATCCTGGCTAAAAACAAAACTCGACATCAGTTCATGAAGCCATCAATTATTTATCTAAGAAACGTCTACACATGTGTAGAATTCTCAATAGACGCTCGTACCAATCAATAATTGAAGACACGTATTCACACCCGCAGTGTCAAGTCACCTAGACTGGTGACCACATTGCAACATGATCGATAGCATTCGATCTACACTAATAAGGACTAGACAAGCATGAGACTGATCACCACCCAGTGATTAATCAATTGTGATTACATCTCAGTCCTACAGGAGGTTAGTCACGGCTCGGATAGCTCAGTGGTAACGTCTCTGACTGTGAAGCTGGGTGACACGAGATCGAATCCGCCAGGGAGCACCAGTTCCATCAAGATTACAGGTACACTTTGCTGACGAGTGCCAAGTAGCACGAAACCCGGGTCCAGGGTTTTCTGTCGACTACTTCCAACTACCATCTAAATCTCAATACATAGTGCCCGCAGTGTCGAGTCACCTAGACTGGTGGCCACATTGTAACATGATCGATAGCATTCGATCTACACTAATAAGGACTAGACACGCATGACATTGATCACCACCCAGTGATCAATCAATTGTGACGTATTCACACCTTATATTCAGTATCAAATATACATAAATTACGTCAACTTGAAATTGAGATATAATTTAAACAGATTCTGAATATAATCGAATATAAAATCAATTATGTTGACAGTTACTAACCCCATATTACGTAAATTATAATTATTTGATTATGTTCAAAATGAGATATGTACATGTAGGTACACATGTACACACGCAAATAGATCGATAGACAGACAGACAGATAGATAGATACACAGACAGGATTATGAAAACATAAAAATTTCTGTTCATCAAAATGGATTATCCAAAAATGTGAATAAGAAGAAAAAATGATTGAACGTCAGTAGTATGAAATGAATTTTAAAAAATTTAATGATAACAGAAACTAAAAGGAGAAAAACAAGAAAGAGTGAACGACATATGAATATACATACAGATGGTCACCATAGCAACAATGAATAGATTAATGATACCATATGATCAAAATTACAAACAAACAAAAAGTGTAGCCAGTATTAATTTAAATATTTATAATTAACCATTAAATCTGTTATCCTTTGAAGTGTGTAGACAACATGAAATAACCGCTTTTTTTATATAAAAAGAAAAAAGAAAGAGGAAATAAAAATCTATCAGTCAATTAAATTGTTATTTCTAATGCGACAATTTAGTTCCTTTCAATTGATTTGTTTACATAATCTATTTCAACTTGTTTAAAAATTCGATAGATAAGAAGGTGAATTCACATGTTATGATATTCAATTCATTAACAATATGACATTCTAATCAATACGATAATAATAATAATAACAATAATTTAATAATTGAATTCATGAGTTAGTTGAAGTTAGACCATCATGGAAAATCTGCAACATTTGCTCAATACTGACTATCTTCAAGAGGTATTGCCTGCAGTTCTAGTGAGAAGCAGTGAACAGTAGAGTTCAACCACCTCTCTTATAAAATACTAATTCGATGATGAAAATGGTAGATATGAAGCAATTTCGTCGACTGGTTGAAGTTAGACAATAACAACGTTGGATGCCGGCCTCATCAGTGGTCTAAACATTAAGCATTCGTGTGCGAGACTGACTGGTCCTGGATTCGAACCTCGTGAGGCGGAATAGTGGATGTGCACTGTTGAAAAGTTCAATAATAAGATCAAACGGTCATCCAATGTTTCCAAATTTTCCATGGTCATCTACATTCAATTATCTCATGCACTCAATTATTAAATTACTACATTCTTCACAAATCTCCTCTATGATAATAATAATAATAATAATAACAATAATAATAATAATAATAATAATAATAATAATAATAATGGCGAGACTATAATTTATGGACGAACCAATCACATATAAGATAACGAGTCACGAATGTGGGCGCGGAATTCATTCATACATTTGGCTAAATAGAGTTTGGGCATTATACCTGATGTCAGTTCGTGATGAAAACCCTACATCTAATTTTAAACCCTAACCATCAACTGTAAATGAGAATTCTAACTGCTTTATAACCCTCATTTAGTCCTGATTAGAAGTTGTTCATTCTCAAGATCACTTCAGCGTCGCTAAAATGTCGTCCATAAATTATAGTCTCATCATAATAATATTGGGTTTACATCATCCATTGTCACATTATTTCAAATCAATATATTTCACATTCATTATTCAATCGACAATTTTATATAATATATGACAGGCAACAACTTCCCTTCATTGTATCCTTCGCATCATTTCGTGTGTATTTTGTATGCGTTTCACAATAGACCCATTCACCTTCACATTCATATGATGCATTAGTAAACTCATCATCAAATATGGGTAAAATCACTACATCAATCAATGTATTTCATTCAACGATCAAGTCACTTTCGACAACTTCTTCTAATGAACTGTTTATCCAGAGTCAAGAAATTTTCATTCAAATCATCAATCAATCAATTAATGTTAGACCATCATTGAAAACCTCGGATCACTGGGTCACCGTCTCGTTCTAGTATGTCACTCCTCCTTATCAGTGCGCATACACGATCTCCATGCATGGTTCAAATCAAACACTCCCAGACTCGTGCGAGAACACTTCATCTCTAGATCGTTCAGTGTTCACTAGCGTGACCAATAGTGTTGGATTCGAATCATGCGTGCGAGATCGTGTATGCACATTGATTAAGGAGAAGTCCCATACTAAGACGAAACAGTCGTTCAGTGTCTCCAGATTTTTAATAGTAGTCTAACAGTAATCGATACATGATTTCAATCAAGCTCAACAATCGCCACAATTCCAAACTGTTAATAGATTTTCATTGCATCAGTCTTTCGTGTTCTTATTTCGAGTTGTGGGAATCACAGGGACTCCTGTTTTTCAAGTATACGCAGTAGGTCCGAAGATATAACAGAGGCGATACGTACATCGTAGAGAGAACGGATTGGAGTATGATGAAACGTGAACAGCTGTCTGTTATGTACACAATAGTCAAACGTAATACTGGCACAAAACTGAGATGTTATTACACTCACATCATATATACCTCATAAATTTATACTCATTTAGCTGGAAATTAGCATTTTCTATTGAGTTACAAGGCTGTGTACGTATACATCTTTTCTTATTATGACTTAAAAGTGATTTTCATACGACATTTAACCATCATTTGCAAAGAGCGAGATTTATTTGAAAAAAGTATATGAAAGAAATTGATTTTAGAAATGTGATCGACATTACAATCAAACTTTACCACTCTTAGCATACCAACAGTAGCTAGACTTCACCTATGTTAATACACTTAATAAAAACATTTTACTGATGAGTGACTAATTAGTATGAAGTTAAGATCTAGGATTTCTGGTCGCTTGTCCCCAACTTCTCCCAAAATGTAATTTTTGTGAACATTATTTGATAAGGATTGAGATACATGCAAAAAACCACATTGATATCTCTTATCACTGTGATCAATCAATGTACACTGAATCCTACTGGATTTTCACACAACCAATGTACTTAAATAAATTTCGTTCAGATATTTTGACCATTTAAGTTTTCATGAAAACGAATAGAGTACTCACTGGAATTAAAAATTAGATTAACAAACAGCACACTTGTACTAAGCGCTTAAATTATTCACCCGTCACATGTACTGCATATTCATTAATGTATTTGTGTTCACATTACAGACAAACATTAATGTGAATTATTTTTAGTGATTAAATTTATTATTTATTTTATTTGAACACATAAATATTAGTACAAAATGCACCAAATATATATGACCCACACAAAACAATGAGAATTCGAAGAGAAAAATAAGAAGGTTAGGAGCGTAAAAGAAAAAAAAAGAAAAAGAACAATAACGAACACAGATTAGTGTAAGGCAGTGTAGTAATAATGATAATAATAATAATAGTAATGGGGGAAACGGAAAAGTACAACCAGAAGAATTCTTTCAGTCGAGGAAGAAACAAACATTTTTTTAAAATGAAGAAAGTAAAAGAAGGTTACAGCAGGATCGCCACTGGCTTCTATTCTGAGCCATATCTGATAACGTCTCTAGCCACTGTGTAGCACCATCTCTCGGACCCCAACCAGGGAGTCGTGAAGGACCAACACAAGCCAGTCCTTTGCAGCTTTCTTTCATACCACGACACCATGTCATGCACTGACCACCTCTCCGCTTCTTCCAACCAGTCCCAGAGTCGGCAAATAATGCACGACGTGGAATTCTCTGGGACGACATTCGGAGAACATGTCCAAGCCACCGAAGTCGGTGTTTCAAGATGGTGACACCAATTGATTATCATCTCTGTGCCCGAACACACGATGCCGAACCTCTGCATTACTGACATGGTGTTGCCACTGAATGTCAGCAATCCTTCGGAGACAGCGATGATCGAACACAGAGAGTCGTCTAACGTCCTCAACTCGGAGAGGCCAGGTTTCACAAGCATAGAGCAAAACTGCTCTCACCGACGCGTTGTAGATCCGACCTTTTACAGCCAGACTAACATCACGAAGGCGCCAAAGGTGGCCCAGATTGGCATAAGCCGCTCTGGCTTTCACTATTCGTGCATTGATCTCATCACTCACACCCCCACCAGCACTTATGCAGCTACCCAGATACACGAACTTCTCGACTACGTCTATCTGCTCACCATCCAGGGTGAGTACAGGATTAGAATCCTGCCAGTCTTGTAGAAGTACTTTGCACTTCGAAGGTGCAAAGCACATACCATACCTACGGACACTGATTGCCAACTGATTAAGTGCGGATTGCATGCCTTGGGCATTATCGCACAGTAAGACAATATCGTCCGCATACTCAAGGTCGAGAAGTCTTTCTCCAGGCAACAGATCCACACCACCATTACTTACATTCATCAGAGCTGTTTCCAGAATGTCATCGATGGCAAAGTTGAAGAGGAATGGTGAGATTGGGCAACCCTGCCTAACCCCACTGCTCGAATGGAACAATGGAGAGAGGTGGTTGTATGCCCTCACTCTGCCTGAGGTGTTTTATATAGGGCTTTTAGGATGTTAATAAACTTCTCAGGCACACCCTTCTTCAATAGACAATCCCAGAGAACAGTCCTGTCCAACGAATCGAAGGCAGCCCTGATGTCAAGAAACACTACGATTGTTGGCCTTTGATAAGTATGGCGGTGTTCTAACATTTGGCGGAGGGTGAAGATATGATCAATACATCCTCGACCAGAACGAAACCCAGCCTGCTCCTCGCGAGTCAATCTTTCTCGGGTTTTGAACAACCTACGAAGTATGACGGAAGCCAATAGCTTGGACGCAATCGGAAGTAGACTTATCCCCCGATAGTTGTTACAGGAACGACGTGAACCCTTTTTAAAGATAGGGACAACTATCGACTCATTCCATGACGTTGGTACACTCTCTAGTTCCCAAACCTTTGTAAACAACACAGTTCCTTAGCCAAAAAGTCACCACCATCTTTAAAAAGAGCCGGAGGTAAGTCATCTGGGCCAGGTGATTTGTAACGCTTCAAGAGTTGGAGTTCCTTGCGGACTTCCTCCTCATTTGGTGGATCAGTCGTCACCGGCCATGGAGGGCAGGACAGTCTGACCGATGTTGCCGGAGCAGCAGGCCAGTTGAACTGCCCTTCGAAAAATTCTGCCCATCGTCCAAGACGTCGATGGATGTTAGTGATTGGCATCCCATCATCCTCGCAGATTGTTTCACTCACACCAGACTTCTTGCTGCCAGTGGCTCGGATGAGTTGGAAGAGCTTCCGGTAGTTACCAGATGCAGCTGCTGCTTCCAGCTCATTAGCACGCATCGACCACCAGGCTTCTCGGTCCTTACGCAAGCTTTGCCCAATTTCCTTACGTAACATCCTTCGTTTATGGTCAAACTCACGGTCACCCGGAGTAGACCGACGGGCTTCAATGAGTTGTAAGGAACCAGAAGAAACCCAGTGCTTAAAAGCGGGACGTTTCGCAAACCCACAACTGACTGTTCCCGCCATTTTCATGGCGTCATGCAATTGCAACCAATGCTCATCTATACTTTTCGGTGGAGTGGTAGCTAGCCTAGAGGCTAGCTCGGTTCGATACTTACTTGCAACAGAAGTTGCAACCAGCTTGCTAACATCAATCCGTTGATGGCGGTCACTTCGTTGTCCACTGAAAAGTAAGGCAAGATTGGCGCAGACCAAGGCATGGTCAGAGTCCAGATAGGTACTCCAAAAGGAGCGGCAGTCTTGTACACAACCACGCCAGCGGTAGCTGATCGCGATGTGATCAATCTGAGTCCAGGCTTGAGATGCAGAGGGAGGACGCCAGGTGGCACATCGGCGATGACTGTGCCGAAAGTTAGTGCTAGCCAGAAACAGGTTGTGGTCTGTGCAAAGTTGCAGTAGACGGTCCCCGTTATCTGACCTGCGACCAACGAGTCCCCATCGGCCACCTAAACGACTCTCTTCTGTGCCTAGACGCCCGACCTGAGCATTCAAGTCTCCGGCTAGTACTACAATATCTGTCGAACGCACTTTCTGGAGAAGAACAGATAACTGGTGGTAAAACTCATCCTTGATTGCATCCGGGCTGCAATCTGTCGGGGCATAGGCGGAGATGACGAAAAGACATCGTTTCTCACGCCGATTTCTTCTCACTTTGATGGAACTTTCTAATCTAACAGCACATAACCGACTGTTAATGGGGATCCAATCGACTAGTGCTGCCTCAGCTCTAGCGCTTAGTGCGACACCAACGCCAGCAAGACCAGACGAAGATGCCACAGGGTCCCCGGATAAGCGCACGTAAAACAAGCTTTTCGAAGCGACAGATGGAGATCGAATTTGTAGTACTTCGCCAGAGTCTTGAATACGGGTCTCGGATAGACAACAAACGTCGATATTAAGACTTTCCAAAGACATAGCCAGCCCTATCTGTTGTACAACCTGTATAAGTGTCCGAACGTTGAAGGCAGCCAGTTTGAATGGTGCACGTGGTTTCAGAAAATCTGCTTCAGTATTCGTATTTGGTGGTAGCATACAATTTTCAACCAGGCAGTGACTCGAGAACACTTAGATAGAACCGAGTTTCCACCATAGGCGAGCTGCTGTATAAGTCGAAAAATAAGGATACATAAAGTGGGTATAAAAGAGAGTGAGTAAATGATGTAGTAAGTAATAATAATAATAACAATAAAAATAGTAATAATAATAATGTGGATCGTTTGATTGTTAATCGAAGCAAGACAAGTGTTTTCCGTAAATATCGATATTTCATCATATTTGTGTTTGGGCTGTAATACTGCTCGGGTGTCCAGACCGAAGCAGGTGGTTTTATTAGGGGGCCACACCGAGAACTTTTAACATGCAGGTTTAATCCACAAGGCACTGGAACAACGTTAAGAGATTCAGTCCCATAGTAGCCGGTGATCAACGATTGGTTCATACGCCATTTGTTCCCGCAGGATACTGGAGCCCATTTGCACCATTGGTTTGGTGATTAAAATTAGTTACTGAAAATTTTACCAATCACATTGACACAATTAAAATAATTCGGTCTATTTAATTTAAGTCCTGCAGATATAAAGTAACAATAATTTCATTGAAATAATGAACTGATTAATGTTAGGTCATAACTGAGAACCTGGAAGTACTGAAGGGCTATTTCGTCCTGATACGGGACACGTCAACATCCACGACCCGCGCGCGGAACTTGAACACAGGGCCGTAGGTCTCACGCGAACCCTTGTTCTCTAGTCCACTGAACCGACACACAAAAGTGCTTATGTCTAATTTCAACCAGTCCGCGATACTGTGCGACCATCTTTCATTATCTTCGGTGGATCACTGCCTCACGTTAAACACGGTTGAACTCTACCGCCGAAGAGTCCCATACTAAGACGAAACTGCCTCCAGTGCTTTCAGGTTCCCAGTAGTGATCTAACACTGATCGGTTCATGATTTCAATGAAATTCAACAATCTTCACAACCCCCATACTGAAAATAATAATGATAACAGTGATAATAATAGGTTAGACATGTACACCATTGAATGGTGTCACAGAGGTCTAGAGGTCAAGCGTTCGTATATAAGAACAAAGGTTCTGAGTTTGATTCTCAGTGATGGAGTTGTGAATGAGAACTGTTGAGGAATTCCATTGATATGATAGGACCGAAAGAGCAAAATCAATTTAATGCGAAAAACAATCATTAGGTATCGCATATGTGTCCATGCAGTAATTTTTTTGGGACGAACTGGTATTAAACACTACTCAGTTCAATTTACAAAAATTTGATAGTTAATGTTACGGTATAAAAATCATATATAAAGTAGCATATGGATACATCCATTTTGATTTATTTGTGGGGTCAAATAAATCCACATCAGTAGTCTTTGTATCCTCTCTACTCATCGTCCGATCTAGAGTTTTCAGTACGAACCCCGAGCCAATTAAGCATATTCGCAGACAAAAATGATAGAGAACACTTATAACAGGCCGTCTAGTATTTCCACTGGTGGTCTACCCAAGATCAGTTTGTGATTTCTACAATCTCCAAAAAGTTCCGTTATACTAGTGATAATAAAAAAAATGTTGAGGACAAATACGTTTCTAAATTAGATCTCAATAAGATTTGATCGGATGAAACTGTTAGACCACTCATTTCTTTTTGTATAATAATAATATATCGGTTGTCGACATTTTCAAACATTTTAAATCTCAGGGATTTCCCATCCAATATCACATATTTTGGTATCTAAGTGATTTTCAACACTAATAAATGTGTGCAATTTTCACAATTTTATGCCTTTTAGTTACGATATCAATACAACATTTGTATTGAATCCACTTTGTGTAATTTGTTAATGATTCGCAAATTGTCCACAATCAGATTGTTCCCCTATTTCCTACTAGTTTAAAAGTACGATCAGTGTTGTAAAATGTAAACATACATAAGTACACTACCATTGTATGTGCAGTCAAACACATACACACACATACATTCAAACAAACATTGAATCATTAGTGTTGATTAACTAGTCTAGCTTTACTATAACTGAACATAAATTATTATCATCATACATACATACACTTATGGACATACCTGAGTGCACTACACAACAGGAAGAAACTATTAAACAAAACACCTAATTGTGGTAATTAGATTATTATCATTACTGTTACTACGGTTATTACGAATAAAGCCTACTACTACCAAAATTACCCACCACTCTGATCCAGCTTGAAAACAACTGGAGTATATCCATAACATAATGTCCAGAATATATTTCGCTTTGGATAATAACTTGAATGAATGCATGATACTCTAGTCACACACACACATACACAGATACATACATAGAGGAATGAAGGAATCACTTTTGACTGATAGAATTGCACATTTTTATCAATAAAAATGACATTCATCATGTACATGAAAACATCTGGAACAGGTGGTCTATGTTTGGAAATGATAGTGAAAACAAAGAGCAGAAAAGAAATCTGAACCTAAATCGTGTTCTACATGAATTATTCACATGTGTATTTACTTTTTACACCGTGACTAACAAATGGGTAAGCTTATAGAGACTGTTCAATTCGATCATTATCCAACCTCTCATCAGGGTGTACCGATGACTTCGATGTTAGGGTGTCAGAACCCAGAAATTTATGGTTTCATCGCATTCACGTACGACAACTTGAACCGATGCATATGTGTGCCTGGTCCTACGTTGTAGATGACTGACTGGTTGAAATTCACTGGTCATGCGATTTCACTGGAATTTCGTGAATTCCGCTCGTAATGAATCACTGACGAGAAGAAAATTGTTATTATTAGTGTACAAGATTTTTGAGGACTATCCAACTCCGAGTTTGTATTACGCATTACATTTAGCTAAACAGCTACTAGGAACACTGGAAAGATGTTTAGCTCTAGTATGACAATAATTAACAGTGGTGAGCAACTACAGCGCCAACAAGAATCTGAGTTAAGATGCTTCATGGTAAAAGAAAATCGAATTTATCACCCAAATTAAACTTGGGTTGTTTACATACGATATTTAGTGAATAACACAATCGTTTAACAACACAGATAGCTATGTATCCAAACAAAATGAAAATACCTTTTTATGCAGTGACCTACTCCAACTACCTATCTAACTCATGAGATTGAATGACACACATTACAACGCTTAATGAACATTGTTATTATCCGTCTGACAAAGTTTAGCTACTACTTAGTGCGTGTATGTTTATAATTGACTATGATAATGAGATCTCAACACGAAGTGAATTTCACAACAACGTAATCCATACTCAAGGAAGAGTTAGTTAGTTAGTCAGTAATATGCAACGTAGAAACTGACACATACATGTGTCATCGGTTCAAGTCTCCACAGCTTATCAACGCAAAAAGATGAAATCATTAAAACAAATATCAGACTAGTGAAAGTAGTAACAGTACCAATGATAGTAGAAAGGATCAGGGATAGATAATATGATTCTAGAAGAAATAAAATGAAGTTATTGAATAAAAAAATAATAAAATTATACGATAATTTCAAAACTCAAGATCTAAAGAAAGATAAAAAGTGAATGCATCTGTGCTACTGTTATCAATTCCTAAGGCATATCACCAAATTATAACCTCGAGAAGAACATGTAAACCGTTGTTGATATCATAAATAAAATGAGAAAAATTGGAAACAAATTTGTGAAATAATCATAATAATGATGAGAATGATATTTACTCCTCGCACATAAGATGGATGTTTCGCTGTACAACTCAAATAACGATACTAACTAATTATATCACTTTTCAGTTTAACAAATTCATGATGTATGTCATGCTATCTCATCAGTTAAATAGGGGAATAGGTCATTTAAGGAAATGTATTTGCATTTTTTTTTTGATACATTATGTGTTATGTTCAACAATTGTTTAATTCATTTACATCGGGGTTACATTAATTAACTCTAATTTATGAAAAAAAAGTTGAACATACACCTGAAACAGAAATTGTTCATAGAACTAGTCACTTATCAGTCAGTCAATGATGGTCAATGTAAGATCTGGTAGTGACGCGTATTGACCTAAATTCTTCGGAACATATCAATAAACGATGACACAAACTAACCAGATCAATAAGAAAGAAGTCAAAATGATAGTCGTACCGAAGGTTTATATATTGTGTCACGGGCACACTTCTTTGACAGGATAGGTTTTAAGCGGGGAACCATTCAGGAAACTCTTAAAGACAACTTCTAGGACTTTGATTCTATGTTTAATAGGATGGACAGAAGCCTATCTTTGTAACAATTATGTATTGCATTCACGTGTGAAATACACCAAACAACATGACTTATGCATTACATAGTATAAACACAGGCATATGTGCCACTTCAGGAGGGTGAAATGGTCTCTACCCCCATTAATGGTATTTGCTAAATTGCTTGAGAAGGCAGACGGAGGCCACTGTCCGTGAAATAGAGTCGTTGTGCGCACTTCTTACAAGCATAGATGCCATTTAGTATGAAATCCCAGTTATACAATAACATTATATACATGAAATAGATTGGTCTGGGACCCGTGTACTCCCAACATACATGTAAGCATAAATGAGGTCCCCGTAACGGTTTTTCTGTTTGGGCAAATATATACAATATAAATACCTAAAAAAACACCAAATTGACCTATGGGTCTCAGTGCATGCATAGGCACGGATACTCCACCCTGAGTTTGTCAGCCACGTGAGATAAATAAACTTGGTATGATCTTATTTTACAATCGAGTGCTTGATCAGACCGCTCTCTCCATCGACCACCCAAGTTGGTTTATGAGGCACAACCTTCAAGATCTCTCACGGCATCATGGAGAGGTCTGGGTAGGATTTCGCTGTTGTAGATATTAATCCAAATGCTAAAACAGTGGAAATAGGTGAAGTGGAGTTCAAAAGTCAAGTGTTGTATTGTGTGACCACCAGAAATAATTTATTTCATAACATAACAAACAGGGCACAGTCTGACTAGCAAAACGAATTTACTAACAAGTAAAGAAAAAGACCAATACTAAACAAATCAGAATCCAATAGAAATTCAACTTACCCTTTACAGATGCTGTACGTTTACAATTGTATAATAAAGCTAATTCACCAAAACAACGACCAGCTCCCATAATATACAGACGTTTACCACCTTTTGAAACTTCAAATTCACCCTCTGTAGAAATTTAAAAATAAAAAAATAAGTTCGACAAGCATGAAAGATGTCTGGTAATCTCAGTCACTGATACAGATATCATGGGATGAGTAGTACGGAAGTATAACTTTTGAAGTTATTATACAAAGGATTATTATTTGTAATTTTCCTGTATAATTAATAAATACTTTGACAGTCGTATTTTTATGTTCTCCTATTTGTAATCTTTTATTTGATCTATAAATCATTGTCATATATTTTCGTGTTCCAGATTTGTCATTGATAGTCATTACCCCTATATACTGGTTTTGTATCACTTATGATGAACAAGTTATTTACACATAGTCATTTCTTGTTTTGTTGTGTTTTCAGGCATTTCAGTTACGTTATAGTATTTGCTTTTTATCGTACGTTTTGGCTGGCCACTGGGAGCCTGAGGACCAATAAGAGCGAAATTCTTGCTTGTTATTCATTGATCGATGTGTCAGTGAGTACCTGGAAGGTCACCGACCCAACTACCAATATGGGCGCACTAATCGATAAACGAACAAGAGAGCGGGGGAGAAACCACACAATCGCTTTTGTCATTCCGGTCACACAGGGCCCTATACAACCACAAGCAACGTTTATTTTCTGACGCAACAGGTAAGTAATGTAGAATCTGGCATATATGTAGATCAATTCAAGTTGCCACGATCCGATAGTACCGAGGAATGAAATCTCCAAAACAAATCAAAGAGTAGTACAGATAACAACAGCATAACTGATAATAGAAAATATTAGGCATCGATGATACTAATTAAGAAAATATAAATTAGTGGAATAAAAAGTCATTTATGAAAAATTTAGAAACGTAAAATCTGAGAGAAGATTGAGAGTAAATGCATCTGTGCCATTAAGAACGATTTCGAACAATATCACTGAAAGTCTTTAACAATCGATTGCAATAATTACACAGACCCCAATCAAATAACCTGCATCTACCTACACCGTTCAGTTCAATAACCATGATCTTCATGAACTGATGCCATATCATTGTTTGCCCACCCATAGCTTTCTTACAATGACTTATACAGTAAGAAATTTTTATGGTAACATAGTGATTGTTATATTCATTAAAACAGACTGGAGTTAGGAATGCTGTTATAACTCGAATTTGTAAAATAAAGTTTTCATCACCACAACTCGTTTATTTAATTGGATAATTAAATAGATAAAATGAATCCATTCAACTTTAGGATATTTGCCCAAATTAATATAAGTCTACAATTTATCTAGATAATACGCAAATGAGAGGGAATAACTTCATCAACAAGCCACATAATTTCTAATTGTATGAAAACATTTTTTGATGCACTTCAAGGTATTTTCACATTTTAAACCTCAAATTCATTTTAATTAGACTATCACTGAAAACCAAGAAGCACTGGACAGCAATTCCGTCCTAGTGTAGAACTTATTAGCAGTGCATATGAACATCCACACAGAGGATTGAACCCAGAGCCATAGATCTCGTGTACAAACGCTTAACCGCTATATTAATCTAAGCTAGTAACCAATACTGTACAATATCTAATTCCAACACAGTTTACACACAATAATGAAACATGCAGAGGAAAGAAGAGAGAAAAGTATAAATAGAGAATTACTACTTAATTTAACTGGGAATATTGTAAAATCCACTTAAAAGAAATCAATAAGTACTCAATTAATCCTACTACAAATAACAATAATAATAGAGAAGAAACTCAATATTATTTGTCGTTGAAACATTTCAAATCTAATGGGAATAATAAATGAATATACTTTGAAGAATTAGAAAACAATAGAAATCCAAATGGAGAGGAAACAAAAACCCAAGAAACTAGAATTGGAGAAAAACAATAAAAGAAAATGGAGAAGTTCAAATGACAAAACAAAAAAATAATAAACAAACATACAAACAAATGTATTGATCATTTTACTGTTTACAAATGAAATGTTTCTATAAGATTAGATTGGGGACAATGTGGGAAGGAAGGAGGGAAGGAGAGAGGGGAGGTGGGGTAAACGAAGAAAGGTTTAAAGAACAACAGGAAACAGATAATTTTCTTTTTTGTTTAAAAAAAAATTTAGAAATTGCATAGAATCATTCAATGCTGAAATTCAGCTGACTAAATTAATTGATCAATGAATACCTACTTACGCCTGTTACCCCATGTCGAGGAGCATAGGCCATCCATTAGCAATCTCCATCAATGAATGATAAGGTTAAATTTATGGTGGTTTGATCGCACTTCTCAGTCAATTAATTGGATAAACTAATTGTGAAAATTATGTCAATTAAAACTTTCTTGACTAATTATTTATTCTAAACATAATATAATGATGATAAAAATGCTTATAATTGATGGCAAATTTTTTTTTTAAATCAACATTCGAAAGTAGTACTATGATGTGGGTTACTTATATCCACATAAGTAGTATATAACGATGGTCAGGCATAGAATGTATTTCAGTAGAAGATCGATAAGGAAAGAACGGAAACGGAATGCAACTGATATATGAAAATGTATGAACAATGAAATCTGAGATGACAGACTGGTATTTGCAAAACAAACAGTCAAGTTTGATACGATGGATTGATATTTGGCAAATTAACTATTTACTGTATGGATCTCAGATTTTATTGAGATGTTCTGTAATTTCGTGTTCGAATACATTCGATTGCCTCCACTCGTGTTCTTGTTCACTACATTACTACAATGATGATTTTGTTTGTTTAAAGAAAGAACACAAGTGATTACAATGGAAATTGTCTATTCAAAATAGACATTATGCAATCAAAAATCGATATCATAGAAATAAAATTGATTGGAAATATTACCAAATGAAAATAAACAAAGTTAGATACCATTAGAAAACACATTTTATACATATCTATTGTTAGTAATTTCAACTTAAATGGGTGTGAAAGAGAAGTTTTGTTGGAATATTCCACATTTCCCATTGATATTAATACTGAATAAGATAATTTCATTAGATTATTTTGAACTATAAGAGAAGTCTAGGAAGTATGTTTTCATCGAAACATAAAGTAATGAATATTGAACAAGCCAAATCTTAAAGATGTGCAACAATTCGACTAATTTTACGAGAATATCATCGAAGTAGCCATTAACAGTGTGATTACATACATAAGACAAACAAACTATAAATTGCTGTAATAAAAAAACAATGACAATTAACAGTATAAGCTATGATCACTGAATTCCGAACGTATCGAATTGGAGACAGTTACCCGAAGAAAACAATAGATGACAGTACCGCAGATTGATTGGACTTAGACCTGTATATCATTGGGTCCCGCCTCGCCAGTTTAGATTGAAGATTCTGAGCCCGATCTACTGGGGCGGGGTTATGAATGCTCACTCCTGAGTAGTTTGCTACTAGGACGATACGGGCAACCGATGCTTCCTGGTCTAACTTATACCAGTTCGTGATATTAATAAAATTCAGTCATCTCCACAACGTCAACACTGATAATCTTGTTCTCACTAGTGACTAGCTTCGAAAGGGAATTTCAAGAGTTCTAGTCAGAAGCAATGATCAGTGGGATTAGAAAATGTAGGGATTAAGGATGATATCTAACTAAGGTAATGGAAGATGGTAACGTAATATCAGGGATATTGATAATGTCACAGAAATGGTCGTACGTATCAATAACCACGGAAAACTATGTTACATTTTTGTACGTTTCAAACAATGAATACCTTCGATAAATGTAGACAATACGATGGGAAGACGAAGTTTATCAGAACTATGTGACATATATAATAATACAACACATTTAGGATAAAAATTTGACTAAATATCTATTTCAATAGTTGAGATCATGAGTCAATTGAAGCTAGACCACCACGGAAAACCTGAAAGCACTGGATAGCCATTTCGTCCTGGTATGGGACTCCTCCTTGACAATGCACATCCACAATCCCGCTCCCCACCGTCCAGTGCTTTCAGGTTTTCCATGGTGGTCTAGCTCAATTGAATCATGATTTCAACTATTAAAACTAATAAAATCTCCACAAAACCCCTTCTGAAAATATCTATTTGTTAAAACATTTTACGCATAGAAAATAAAAGGTCAAACTAGACAAATTGGAAGATAAATGAAAACAAAGGTATTGCATTAGAGAAAACAATGTGAAGAATACTATAAAAACTAATAGATCGATATGACCAAGGTAGGTTCAAGGTTAGAGCAAACTCTTTGTGAAAACATAGAAAGGTTTGGATCTTCGTATGGCTAAGACTTCGATAAACCTTACAGTTCACCTCTGGGCACAATACCTCAAAGATTGATTTGATGTCAAATCTGATCTCTCTCAGCCAAATATTTAGCCGTTTGTCGTAGACATTTGGGAACGCTTTGACAAACTCTTGAATACAAACCACGATTGCTTTCTCCTATAAATAGTCAACCATGCATATATGGAAGACTGATAAACACAGTGGGAAGTGATACAGTTATTTACATGTTGTTTGAGTTTTTGATGAAGCATAGACCACAACATTTGATTAAAGATGAGCTGGACTATGCACAAAAATCTTAGTGTTCGTTGATTTGCGTTGTCGTTTCAAATTGAACATATACCTGAATCATCTCTGAATAATAAGGTGATAAAGACATATTTTTTGGATGCCAAAAGTTTAGTAGGCCTCATTATATTGTGGTCTATCAGTTCATGAACTTTAATGAACACATATTTCTCAGAAATGTTTCGCTTAAAAGTTAGCATCTACGTCAATAGTATCGTTAGTGCAAATACAATTCATCATATTGATAAATCTCTTTTATTAATCCTCGTTTGTACTGGACTGGACAGTAACACTGAGAACTGAGATCCTGGACATCCAATGTAAGCTTTCTATGAATAGAACCATCATATTTTCTACTAATTGGCTCATGAAAGTCAACAACAAAATACTCAAAATTCTAATACATCAGTTCATTTATCTGTTCCCAATATTGTCAACTACTGATGTATGATTGAACGATTTCTTTTGTGAAATTCATCCCACTAGTCAATTTTTAGGATACTGAATCGATGGACTGTAAAACACAAAAAAATATAAAAGTGTTATGTTTTCGTTGAAACTATGATCAAGAGTGAAAACCTAGAAGTACTGAACGGTCGTCTCGTCCTAGTATAGGATTTCCAAGCACTTTGCATCCACGACCCTCTATAGAGAATCGAACCCAGGATCTTTAACCTCATATGCGAAAGCTGAATCTCTAGACTACTAAACTGAGAACAGAGAAAATCACTCTCAGTGTATTTCATCATCTTTTTTAAGAAAAGACATATAGGAATCGTTTAAATCAATGTACTCTGTATCATCTAAATCAAAATTAGCATATTTAAGTCGAATACTAATTATGAAAAGAATTTGAAACACAATATAAATTGAAGTTTTTAGAAAGGCAACTTTGAATCCTGTATGTCAATTAGTTTAATTAAAACAACAACAACAACCACAACAACAACTCTTGAATATTCTGATCACTATACAAACACATGATCCAAAGATCAATTCAATAAAATTCACATTAAAAAGAAAACGAATTGAGAAAAACGTGACGTCTATTAAAATAGACTTGTGAATACAAGTGATACAACTACTAGAAAACCAGAGTTTCCCTCTCTCTCTTTCTCCCCCTCTCATCTTCATTCTCTAATTGAACCCTTTCAATAATTTTTTTCTCTACAAAATAAATTAACCTGAAAAATTGAAGGAATGATGTAACTGATAAACCAATGTGTGTGAGTGAGTGAGTGAGTGAGTGAGTGAGTGAGTGAGTGAGTGAGTGAGTGAGTGAGTGAGTGAGTGAGTGAGTGAGTGAGTGAGTGAGTGAGTGAGTGAGTGAGTGAGTGAGTGAGTGAGTGTATCTATCTATTATCTGTCTGTATTTTATCTTAAATTACTTTAATAATGTTGTACTATGACCAATATGCATTATTCAACAGTTTTCAAGTTAAACTGGAATAGTACTTTGATCATATTCTATGAAAATTGAATTGTATAACATCATTTAGAGAATAATTCATTATTACAAATGACGTAAATTGTTTAATCAAAATTAGTTAGTGTTTCTTTTTATTTACTTATTTGTTTCCAAAAGGACTGATTTAATTTAGTAGAATGAAAATTTAACTCTATCTATAGCTGTTCTAAGATTATTGTCGATTCTAAGTCTGAGTAAAGGAGGAGAGTTGGGCATGGGATCAGCAAACTCATCCACCTTGCTATAAAAAAAACGCTAACTAGTAAGTAAGAGTGAAGAGTTAGTAAAAAAAAGATGAACAGAATGAAGAAATATTTATTGTAGATAGTGAATCAATCAATAGATGGTAAGTAAAATGTAATGCTCAGATGCTATCTAGTCCCTTCAGTATTATTGACGATTCAATTATCATGATTGTCTTGTACATAAATGGAAAATAATAATCATTTGATTTGTAGTCAATTATTTGTTGTCTGTAATTTGTACACGTAAACATAGATGGATTAGACTACCTAATTGATGAAAACAACAAGGAGTTGTTCATAGTAATGAATGAATATATTTGCGTACCTGTACAAAATAATAATTCTGCACTAACTCTATAACAATCATAAATAGAGAGAGAGAGGAAAAAAGAACAAAATGAGATCTTGAGTTTGGTTCAATTCATTGTGGAAGGGTCGTGGATGAACACTATTGAAGAGTCCTATACTAGAATGAAACAGTTGTCTAGTTCTTCCTCGAAATTCTATAATCTGAATAATCCCTCTTCTAATACTGAAAATGAAACTACATAAACGAAACGATAATGAACAATATAAGAATTAACCACGAACGATAAAATAAATGACTATGATTCATTTGTGCTCAACACCATTTGTACGCATGTTTATATGAAGAAAACTGGGATGATATTACCTACCAACCCCCCCCCCACACACACACACCAAATTACCCAAATACATGTAGGTGAAGCTAGGTTCGAACCTTAGGGCCTAATGATCGACGACTAACTGTTAGATAATACATTACACCTTTGATATGCAAGACCTCGGGAGATAGAGAGAAAGAAAGAAGTAAACTTTGTTTGCATCTGCGTTGTCTTGAATAACTTCCTCATAAATCACTATATCTGTCAACGAAAACGATGTTGAGAATCATATATTCAGAAAAACTGCACATTTTTCTAAACTATAACGTCATTGAATACACAAACTTATAAAACTTCTGTTGTTAAAAGATTCATTCAATTAGAAACATGACATCAGTCATTGAAGTAACTAACTTCTAGTTTGAGCCATATTCGTAGATGCAGACTACTTGGTTGGGATCAGTGTGACTATCGAAACCAATGTAATAACTGTATGAACAAAGTTTACGGTTAACAATATCATAATTTTGTTTATATATTAGTCACAGTTATGAGCTAAATAAATAAACAGTTGAGTCCATGTTGGATTACTTCTCAAATATTTACAAACTCTGACTCCATTATTAGTAAAGTTGAAAGGTCATATAGAACAGTAGTGATGATAACTTTTAATCAATTGAGTAAAATCATATGAATAGAGTACACAAATATGAGAATTATTATATCATGATTATTTGTGACAATATAATTGTAATAATAATAATGACACTATTTGGATTAAGAAAAATGAATTTGTAATTACGAATGTTTCATAGGAAAATGCTATATCGAGATGTATATGAAAGAAGGTTGTGGTCAAACGTTTACAATATATACTTTAGGGATGGAGACAAATCAATGACTTTTGGACATAGAGGTATAGTTTCATTATGCTGATTCAATCATATCCTCTGATTACCACAACGCGCAACGCTGACTAGTATTGGGTATTATTGGAAGAAAGTTAGGAGCGGCCAAACCAAAACGTGGCATCAGTGCTTGAAGTCACTAGCCAGTCAGTCATTCAGCTACAACGTAGGACCAGACACATATGTGCATTGGTCCAAGTTGCCATGCCTCATTAACACAACAAGATCAACACTAAATTCATAGAAGTAGTTAATTCAGTGGTAGTAATATGTAAAAGAAAGATTGCATATAAGGATATAGTACAGGAAGAAAGAATTATTTCGTAGAAAGAAAGATGTGAAGCGATTTTAATCTCATAGTTTAAAGGAAGACAAATAGTGTATACTCAGACGCCATTGTGATCGATTCTGAGCCATGTCACCAAGAGTCTCCAACCATTGGATACGATAGTCACACGGACCACAACCAAGTAGTCTGCATCTAACAACGTAGATCAAACTAGAAGTTAGTGACTTTGTGGATTGGTACCACGTTTTGGTTTGGCCGCCCCTAAATTTCTTCCAACCCTTCCCAACACTAGTGAGCATTGAGCGTCGTGGTAATCGGTGTTCAGACATACGCAACACGTGGCCCAACCATCTCAGTCGATGAAGATTCACAACCTCATCAAGTTGGATACTTTGCGTGACATGGCTGAGAATCGATTACAATGGAGTCTGTGTATACACTATTTGTCTTCCCTTAAATCATAAGATTACAATTACTTCATACCTTTCTTTCTAATTCTTTCTTCCTTTATTATATCCTTACATGTAATTTTTCTCTCATATATTATCACCACTGAATTAACTACTATGAATTTAGTGTTGATCTTGTTGTGCTAATGAGGAATGGGAACTTGGACCGATGCACATATGTGTCTGGTCCTACATTGTAGCTGAGTGAATGACTTTGTGTAATTGATAGAAGTGCATTTATGGTCCTTTTAGTAAATCCTTTCAGACATGACTAAACACTGAAAAGGCTTCCAACAACTTTATAATGTGTTTACTGTCTAGTAAATGAGGAAGGATAATCCTATTATCAGAGTAGGTAACTCGTTTGCCTAATCAAGCTGGGAGATTTTATTGAACATTCAAGGATGATGCCCACTGAGTCCAGACTATGAAATCGACTACAACATAGCAGTTAAACTAACATAGACATTTGCATAAGCCTAAAATTGACAATTAATCCTTGACTCATCATATCCTTATTGGATTGGATCAGAAATGAAAATGGGATTCAACAGTATTAAACATCTTTTCACTACAACTACTGAGGAATGATCAAACTTATCCTTTCGTCGTTTGAATTTATATCAAGCTAAAAATACACAACAGTCGGTTGTTACAGTTTGAGTAAAATGAATCAATCCCTCTGAATGTATAGTCTAAGCGATAACATATTGAGTAATTCTGTTCACAGTCAGCTTTTAAAGTATGGGAAAAATAGGACTGGTGGGTAAATTGTTATTTGCCAGAGTTAAATAATCAAGAACCGGGTGAATCGAAGAAAAAGTGATACCTTTTAAGATGAGTATGTCTATAGAAAACAAGTTTAAAATAAATAAATAAGTCATAGACCAAAACCTCTTTTAATAGGATAATAAATATACGTACCTTCACCGACATACAAATGTCCACCATCATCGCCTTCACGTATAATATAACAGTTAGCTGGCACTGTTTGTTCATGCATACAGGAGACAACCTCTTGTAATTGAACTGCATCTAAATTCTTGATTAAATCATTACTTCGTAAAGCTTCACGTATTTGTCGACGAGAACTACATTAATGAGAAAACAGAGGAAAATATAAATCAGAAATAAATTAATCTAGATAAGGATTCGTCAAAATTTTAAATGAATATTTTCAAAGTTAACATTCACAAGTCGATATAATCTAGACCACCACTGAAAATCTGGAAGCATTGGACGGCCATCCCAGCCTAGTATGGTACTCTGTAGCAGTGTGGACTCACGATCACACATGCGGGACTCGAACCCAGAACCTTCGGTCTCGCGTGCGAACGGTGAACCACCTCAGTGCTTCGAGGTTGTGAGTAGTGGTTTAGTTTAGATCGCCTCGTTAATTCAACCTTGAAAACACCACAATCTCCACAAATCCCGATACTAATTTTAAATGAATTGTTTGAAACAAATTAAAAATAGAGGTATATAGAAGACATTATATGTATACATTGTATTTGAACATTCGGTTCACCAATCTGGTCTGCTGAACTTCTCTGCAAGAGGTAACATAATCGTAATCAACAAATAAATAATATACTCCCGTGAACGACTAGAATATTAGAATGTTACAAGACAGAATTTTTGGATCTGAATAGATCACTAATTATGACAATGTGTGATAAATCGATTTTAACAAGAATGATTAAGGGATTGGAGTCTGCAGTTAGTCTATGGTTAGTTCTATTTACAAACATCCGAAGATTCTAATACGATACAAAGAATAGGGACTTGAATAGACCGAACATCTGTCACAGAACAACACTAACAGAGATGATGCTTTTATGTTCTGTACAGAAGTCTAATTAACAATTAAATAAATCTATTTTTATAGTAACGGCCAACGATCTTGAAGTATATTACAAAGCTAACGAACTTTAAACTATGACAATCAGTGAGACAACAGAGGAAATATGAATTTGAAAAATGTCATCAAGGTTATCCTTCATGTTACTAACATGTAATATTATCAAAATGGGTTTTGTGGAGATTTTTAGAAATTTCATTGGTTGAAATCATGAGTCAATTGAATCTAGACTGGTGCAAGACTGATAAGTCCTGGGTTCGAATCTCGCGGGGGCGGGATTGTGGTTGCGCACTGCTGAGGAGTCCCATACTAGGACGAAACGGTCGTCCAGTGCTTCTAGGTTTTCCATGGTGGTCTAGATTCAATTGACTCATACTTTCAACCAATGAAACTAACATGTAATAACAACAAGACTAGATAATCTGATCTCTTTTTAACTGTAATATAGATTTGATATTCACAGGGTGACAATCATAGTTTCCTTGAGATTACACGTACATTTTGTTAACATGAATGCCAATTACTAAAAGAAAAGAAAATACTTGAAAAAAATCAATAGGATTTCCTGTAGATTGTATTGCATCAACAAACAAATTTCATTTTCAATCTTCATTGTAATTTTGCTCTAAATAAGTGACAATTATTTATTGAGTCTTTTAAATACATGCAATTGACAAACAAATACACACACACACACACTCATACAATGTAGTTCAGTCTGTTGTTTGTTTGTTTGAGTCTTATTCAAACATTCTCATCCTTAATAAGGAATAATGAACAGTCACTTGAAACAACAACAAAAAAGGATAAGAAGTTTTACTCCATTAGTTGTTAGGCAAGAAAAAAACTATAAAATAAAATAGAATAAAATGTAACAAATGATAAATGTTACATAGTTTAGTTTATTAGTAGCATATTGAATAATCCTTTCAAATTAAATTATCTTGAAAATCAACTTGAAGATATTCATCATCATCATCATCACCATTATTGAGTTGGATGAATGAAACTAATAAGAATTAGAATGAGAAGTTAATCAATTGAAAGTGAATTGAATAGTAACAATATATCCGACTTAAGTTTCATATTCTATTTGTTACTTGTCACATATTAACTAATCTTCAATAATTTTAAGGAAATTGATGATTTCCATGTGAGAAATTGAAACACTTGAAACATTATCAATGTTCTAGTTACAGACATGTGATCAATGATCTATTTAGGTTATAATTTATTTTCTGTAGTAGTAGTAGTAGTAGTAGTAGTAGTAATAGAAAAAATAGATGTATCTAAGACTAAATTAATTAGTTATTTTTAAGTTATTTAGATTCGGTTAGATATAAAAGTGTTATATCCTAATGAAGATTAAATTATGGGTAACTTCTGGGAACTACATATGGATCAATATTATAAGTATATTCTTATTGCATTACTGTTAAGAAACTAAACTGTATATCAGAAGTGATTTCGTGGATATTACAGTAAATTTATTGGATGAGATCATGAGTCAATTGAAGCTCGACTACCATGGAAAACCTGGAAGCACTGGATAGCCGTTTTGTCCTACTGTGGAACTCCTCCTTGGCAGTGAGCATCTACGATCTCGCCTCGCGTGATTCGAACCCAGGACCTATCAGTTTCGCACGCGACCGCTTAACCACTAGACCACTGAACCGGTCGACATCCAACGGTGTTAATGTCTAACTTCAACCAATCCACGAAATTGAGCGACACATCCACTATTGTTTTCAATGAGTTACTATCTCACAACAGACCCGGTTGAACTCCACTAGTCACTGCTTCTCACTAGAACTCCAGGAAATAACTCTTGGAGACAGTCAACAGTGAGCATATGATCATTAATATGAGAAGGGTGGTTTTGTGGATATTATAGTAATTTTAATAGTTGAGACGAGTCAATTGTAGCTAGACCACCATGGAAAATTTGGAAGCACATGTGGTCTAATGGTTGAGCGGTCGCGTGAGAGACTGATAGGTCCTGAGTTCGAATCTTGAGAGGCGGGATCGTAGATGCACACTGCCAAGGAGGAGTCCCATAGTAGGACGAAACGGCCGTCCAGTGCTTCCAGGTTTCCCATGGTGGTCTAGCTTCAATTAACTCATGAATTCAAATTACTACAATCTCCACAGAACCCCTCTCTGATTATAAAATTATGTAATTGAATTACTCATGTAGATAAAGTGATGGATATCTGATATCATTTATAATTAATTGTTAAGAACAGAAAGGCTAATGAATGTTATAAATTTTTTGACAATCAACAAAACATAAGGTTGATTTGAATTCTTTCAAGCAACTCATCCTCGATAGTTACACACATATCGAATACTTCATCATTCAAATAGCACCAGGATTAATGATATGGTTACTATTAATATGTTAAGGTGAACATAATATCACTAAAATTTTGTTAACAATCCTGGAACCTTACTAGAAACGATCCTCCACACAGCCATTATTTTTACCTGATTGATTATTATTGCTATAAGTTCAGCTAAATTTCTGTTTGATTCAAGGTCATGTTTCGTTAGTGTATATATGGAGTTGTACCATTCATCTATGTTCTGCTTCTTCAACTTCAAATATCAAGTTTTCCTACAGTTCGTCGTCTCTCTGTGTTAGCGTACAAATGTTGAAGTGCTGTGCGTTTCTTACTGTTATCGATCTACGCAACAGAACCAAACATATCAGAGTAATAGCTCAGTCGCTGCCGATTCCATAAACATTGAAGGTCTGTACTAAACCCGAACTATTAAGATGTAATATAATCTATCTAATTCGACATTGTTTGAGTATGCATTTTATTTCTCTAAACTCTTTATACAATTAGATTAGAACACAATTATTAAATACTCCAACTTCAGTCAATACACTATATTACATAACACTGATAATTCTCTCATACAATCAATATTTTTGGAATCAGACAGTGTGATGTCTTCTTCACAGAACTTTGAGGACATTTTTTCCAGACTAGAGATCACGTGAAGACCAACTTTGCGATTATTATTGGAACCACGATCAATCAAATTCAACCATTCCGGGTATGAGACAGTTATCCATCACAAGCAATGGACAATGGTCGTCCGATATCGTGAGTTGATTAAAGCTATACATGTACACAATAAAATTCCTACTCAAAGGTCTAGAGATTATGTGTTCGCGTGAAAAACCATAAGTCCTGAGTTCGATTCTCTATGGCAAGCTTGTGGATGTACATTGGTGAAGAGTACCATAAAAGGATCAAACAACTGTCCAGTATTTCTTGATTTTCCATGGTAGTTTATATAAGATTAGTTCATGATCTAAAAACTATGAAGATTATGACAACGACGTACAGAAAGAGATCCAGTTTCGAATGAATAAAAAGAAGACCATTTCACTACGACAAAACACTAAGTGCTATCTCATTTATTACGTTGACAAAAGAAAACGACTACTGAATGTACTTCATACATTTGGTGACGAAAAACATTTAAACCCATAAACATATACACACAAAAGCATACACCCATTCAAATTGAATATTGAAACAACAAACAATTCACATATCTACACAAATAATAATTGAGAGAGGGCATAGATACGGATACAATTAATGTAAATTCTAAGCACATAAGATAGGCGAAATAGAGCACTTAAATGAGGAAAATGACTACTGTATATGTAGGTAGGGGTTGCCGGTGTTGTGAGTGTGAACCGCTCCCGGGTGGGCACGAACCACCAACCTTTCGGTTAACAGCCGAACGCACTAACCGGTTGCGAGATAAGACTGGCCCTACTACAAATAAACTTAGAAACGAAGTAACTCTTTGAATATCAGAGAATTTTTACAAGTATGAAATCTGGAAACAAAATTTATACATTGATATAAAGATCTAACTTATCAACCCATGGGAGAAATGGTCAAATGAACAATACGGTCGACTGGAATGTAAAAGAGAAACGAAGATTTTAAAAAATAAACAAGATCATCAAAACAGAGTGACTTGATGATTGTGGAACAATGATTAAATTGAGATATAGACACAAAATGTCAATGTATAAATATTTCTCTACCACAATCTGTGTTTGAATTTACTCTAATCCCTGGTATATTTTCTTTATTATTCATCTCCTTTGGAGATAACCTTCTCAACGTGACATTTTAGGAGTTGATCTTCTAAAAGAAGATATGCAGATGATATAGCTCTGTCTGGTGAAGAATTCGGTAAAAAAAAGTCTTTTAATCTTCATGAGTAGAAACAATACAAGAGCAGTTAGGATATTTCTCCCCTTCTAAATATCTTGCTCTAGGATTGGTCTGCATTAACCATAGGGACTGAAGTAGATCAACACACTGATCGCTTCAACTACGACAAATCGATCGATGAATTAGTAAATCTTCATTAAATAAGTACATATTGTGTGTTGAGGTAAGCGGTGGTCGGAAGATTTATTACACACGTAGGTTGGATCGAAGTTATAGGTGACCAAACCAAGACAGTATCAATCCATGAAGATATTTACTGAGTCATGTAGTTAAGTGTAGATGATCTTATTGAAATTCGTCCGATTATCATAACCAATAGTTAGAGACTTCGAGTGACACGGAACAAAACTGTTATGTACTGATCCAGGACGATTACCTTAAATCTTCGATTTCAAAATGATCAAAAAATATCTTTAATCTGTGAATGCACATTCTTTTCACGATTCATGTTGTCTATGTCTACTCTTTTTGACGATCATTAATACTGTTACGAGTAATACTGTTCTAGCATTTCTCTGTGCTAATGCATTGTGTGGCAACTTAAACTGATGAAAACATATGCCAGGTTCCAAGTTGAATGCGATTGAATGAGTTGTCAGCTATTTGGTTTTGTGATTGTAAAATTTGACAAATAAGACATTCGCATATCGTTTCATGTATAAAGCTAGACTATTATCAGTACGATCATTTTAATGAATGATTGAATTGTGTTTACATATTTTAGTCATCAGAAACTCTTCAACAGCATATCGCTTACTTCCTTATAAGAAAAAACTAAATTCAAGACGTTAATTAGTGATAGTAAACAAATTGTAATAATTCACTTTTTGAAGTTTGTACAGAAAATCACGACTCATAGACAACGGATAAAACAAGTTAGAAATGATCACCGACTGCAAGACCTAAATGCCCCATGATTCAGTTCTAGAGAAAACACCAGCACTGATCAATATTAAAAACTTTAGACTTAGAAACAGATTAACCATATTGTGTTTCATGTTCTTTTTAACAGTGACTTCCAGCTAATGAATAATACATCTATGTGATGTTAACAAGTTTCTACAAACACAATGTAATTGAATAACGGTGAGACTATAATTTATGGACGACCTTCGGGCGACTCTGAAGTGACCTTGATGATGTCCACATACTAACTAGGACCAAATGAGGGTTATAAACCATGGTGAGGGACTAGAATTAAGATTTACTGTTGATGGTTAAGGGTTAGGAATTAGATTTAAGAATTTCATCACGAACTGACATAAGCTAAAATGCCAAAAACACTCTTTAGCCAAATGGATGAATGAATTTCGTGCCAAAACCCAAGACCTTTTATCTTATATCTGATTAGTTCGTCCATAAATTATAGTCTCGCCAAATAATCTTTTTCTTCTCTCTTTTAGGCGTATAATAGACAAAGGAAGTGGAAATATTTCATTCAGTACGTTTTGATGATTTTTTTTTTGTCTTTTTAAAGATATAAAATCCTGTATCACATTGACTAAATTTTTATAGTCAGAATGCATGTGTATGCATGAGTGAAATTCATTGAGTTAATACTAGTGGATTTATCAAGTATAAGATTAATGTACTCAAAACTATAAAGTACACATTGGGAGAATGTGTGTGGATGTGAAGGCTAATGATACTTGTCAACTGTTTAAATCGATATAGGTGGGATTAGATAAAAATGAATCAGTATATATATATCACTTCTATAAGAGTGAGATATATTTACCTAATGTACACAATGCCGAATCACTTAGATTAGTTGGTACATTGCAACTTAATTGAGAGAATTCGATCTGCACTAAGAAAGACCTGATACACATGACATTGGTTACTATCCAGTAATCAATCAATTGTAAACGAACCATTAAATTATACAACCTATTTCCGATTTTTCACAAATTGTTTAGAAAATTGAATGATACACACTCCTCAACAGAAGTTTTAGACACAATTAAAGAATATATGTATATATATTCGATACGTGACTGTGTATGGTTTACAATGCTTCGGTATCCGATATCAACTTTTTCAATTGTTAAACACTAGTTTCCATTGTCAGTATGAGATTGTGAAGATTGTTTAAAAAATTTTAAATCACGAACCGATCGAAGTTAGACAACCATTAGAAAGTTGGAAGCACTGAAAATTCGTTTCATCCTAGTATGAGACTCTTCAGTAGCTAGACTTGTACACTATCGGATCTTAGGCTTACCGCTTTAGAGTTTAAGCATTCGCATGTGAAACAGCAAATGTATTGATTCAACTTCTGATTGTGGATCGTGGATTAACTAAGACTAATCCAGTCAACAATTTCTCAATCGGATACATCATAGATTTCATCTTCATGGTAGTAGAACGATGATTTAGCATCTAGCTTCGAACTAATTACGTCATAAGGACGAACCCCGACCTCGGTTACTTCAGTTCAAGTAGTCAAATAGTATAACTAGCCCTCAAACACACATAAATATATACACAATGTGATCCAATCCCAAGTAGATTGAAAGGGAAAAATCAATGAGTATTGTTTTAAAAAATAGGAAAATACACAATGTTATCCTATATGCATGAAAGTGTATCAATGAAATTTTACATTCTGAATAATACGAAAAAAGATCTCTTAATAAAAATGAGACAGAACAAAACGGACAAGATCAATTAAACATTTGCTATTCTATCTATTAACTAATGAAGTACTTGACATGTTAAGAAAAAATCATGAATTAAGATAATATATCTATATATGCATATGTATTACATTTGACTACCCTTTGTATAAAGTATAGTCGTCTAATAATTATACCCATATTGCCATCATGGTGAATACAGCTTTCCCATTAAAATTATCCCAGTTGAATTACATATATACAGACAGGTAAATGGACGATAAGTAGATGAACAGACAAACATATGTTTATATCCACATATTGATAATGATGATGATACCTGCCCACATTAACTTACTACTAATACTACTATTAGTAGTAATAATGGTAGTAGTAGGACATTAACTACAGTCATTTAACATCAATGGTCTATATTTGTATGTGAATATTCCTATATTAATTGATATTTGTATAAACCTAATACGTATATATAAATGCATAAGTATTGAACAAATGCGAAAGATAATCAGTACATCACGACAAGGATTATGCGTAAATGAAATATGAACATTTACGTAGTACCGACAAACAGAGATATTAATATACTACGTAATTAAGTTGTATATAGGTGAATAATTAAAATTTTCAAACGTAATTATTGTTACTACTATTATAGATAGACTTCTATTATGACATTTAATAAATGGTGTCAAATATAACACAATTCAATGATGAGATATAAGTAGCCAGAGTTCACAGCTAAGAACAATGATGACAATGAACTTCTCTTACTCGTCATATGTTAACAACATGAAACATTAAGGGATAAAATAATAATTATTGTAAATATGAGGTGGTAGTGGACATTGTTGATTTTCATTGAAATCATGAACTGATCTGAGTTGGACAACTACTGAGAAAATATGGAATCACTAGATTACTGTTTCGTCAACAAAACCAATTCACGACTATGTCACAGAAAATCGAATCCTGAACCTTCGGTCTCACAAGCAAACACTTAGCCTCAAGACCAGTGAGCCAAAATCCAATGGTATACAAGTCTAACTTCAATTAGTCCACGATATTGCGCGACTATCTTCCATTGCTTTCGGAGGATATCTTTATCATACCTGATACCGTTGAATGTTAGATTCATTTCATATACAACAAAGACTGACTTTACTAATACAACTAATGAAAAGCTAGAAGTCTAGTTAGAAGCTTTGATTAGTAGGGTTCAAAAATGCCTGACACGTCAGACAAATATAAATAATGATGGTCGCGTTGTTACCACAAGTTGACTGAAATTAGATATTTACATGATTGGATTCCAACTTGGCAACCGGAAAGTTAATTATTTGCTATGATACCTGAAAATTCTGTTTCATCCTTGATGATATTATTAATGCACAAACTACTAGCCAAACTGAAATTACAACGGAACAACTGTAAAATTCCTTTCCATAATTGTCAATCGTTCCCCACTTGACGTTAATAATGTAAAGGGGAAAATCATCTCCACAGTGTAGAAAACTATGAATGTTTGACAGTTTTAATTATCCACGTTTAATTTTTCACTTTGAACATACAATTCATGACATTAGCATGTCTGTATGTTCCATCTCTAGTGATAAATGCAACTGAGTTATTGGAATGGCTTTAGATGAAATTGGAGACATCGATCAACATGGAACAATACCATTTGCAGCGACGTAATGTCACTCATAATTCCGCACTCCACGAATGTTTTTTAACTGTAATCCCCAAATCTAAATTTCAACTACAGCTGGAATTGATCCCTCTCCATCGCTTTCTCACTGTGTCGACTTAGACCACATCAAACTGCTTACTTGATCTAAATGTGGCTAAATTAAGACTCTGTGTTCGACAGTTTGGGGATTAGTTTAGAATTACGTCCGTAGGAAATTACTTACTACATACAGGTTACCAGCAAAGAATCAAAGTTATCCTCATTATAATTCGTAGTGACGGAAACAAAGTTTTATACTATGTTTTAGTGTAGGTAACATTATTTATAACAAGTAAAAGAAATTAATACAATCCAAGATTGCTTTTATGAACTTACTTGGCATCTTTATCATGGTAAACTAATTCTTGTGCACATTTCATTGATTCACCAGAGACACCTAAACGTTTACGAAGTAACAAAGCTGCTGCGGGAGGAGGGGTAGTGACATCAGTAACTGGAGGAGACCCAGCTGGCGTAGATGATGATGATGAAGGACTATGGGATTCATCATCATTTCGTTTATCATCATTGATATTATTATTAAGATTTGTTTCATTGATAGATGGGAGATCCTCGTGAATCACTTTAAGGCCTTCAACAGGTGAAGATAATGTTGAATCGTCCTATATATACAGAACAAGTAACAAAGATGTATTCACAATAAAAATATGCTTTGAGTTGAAGACATGATACTCGTAAACAGGACATATCTACGATCCTGAAAGAAAAGAATTATATCTGTAAAATTCGGACTAGGGTTAGTCAGCAGCGGTTACTGGCTGAAATACTAATTAGTGGAAGGTCAATTCCCACATGGCGCATCATCACCTTCAAAAGTGCAACTACACCTTGATGAGTACCAAGTAGCCCAAAATCTAGGTGAAACAAGGTCATCTGTCGAGTGCTTACAAACACAAACTTCAATGAAAACATAGTACACGAAATTTACAGTAACACGCTTAGATTAAAGAGTCATTACTTTAATTTGTTCAATCAGTTATTATAAACATAGAGTCCGGCATACATGTACATTGGTCTGAGCTGCCTTACATGATCACCACGATGAGGAAATAACAACACAAGAAGATAAAAAGATTGAAATAATGTAGTAGCAATGATAATGAGAAAGATCGAACATTGAGAACATAGTTCAGAAAGACAGAGTAGAAAAGACTGTGTGGAGGAATACTGGAATTCAAGATCAGGAAGTGAACTCATCAGTACCCCAGTGATCGATTCTGAGCCAAAGCACCAAAATGCTTCAAATACTGATCGAGGTAGAATTTGATCATCATACTAGACTAGATAAAAACGATATTTGATTACTGAACGATCAATTAGTAAGAAACCATGAGCCATATCATACAAAATTAGCTACAGGCAAATACATTAATCGATCAATCTTCAAAGCTTATTTGAAAACTTGGAAAAATCAAATAGTCATCTCTTCCTAGTGTGTGACTCCTCAGCAGTGAGAGATCGGAGGCCCTAGGTTCGAATTCCAGGAGTTGGAGGTGCAGTGCTGAGGAGTCTCATGCTATGACGAAGCAGCCGTCTAGCGATCTCAGGTTTTCAATAGTTGCACAACCTAGATTAGTTTGTAATTTCAATAAAATAAAAATCTAACTCTTTGAGTGAACAGAAACACATGATTACTGGTGAGAAGTGGTTACAACAAAACAGAAACGGATACAACAGTTCAAAACGCAAGGCAATTAACGAAAAGCATATCTAAAAAAATAAGGTATTGTTAGTAAGACAATTAGAAATACCATTTTTACTGTCAATTCAATTGTTGGTTTTCTTTGACCGCTCCTACAGGTACGAAACATCGAGTAAACATCTATGATAAGTGAAACAAAATTTAGTCAATATCTACATCAGCAATATACACCGATGGAGAGTTTCTCATCAAAATCGGACGAATACTAGATTATCATTTGGATAGGGAAAGATAATAAATCAATTTCCGAATAGGATAATGACTGAAGAGAGCATAAGATAAGAGATTGCCTCAATTGATCTTATCCTCTGAGGACGAAGGGATTTTATTCAAATACACGACGGGAAATAATTAACTATGATGATATGTTAAGATAAATATTAAGCAAAGATGAAGTTTTAGGACAATCCTGTCTGAGGTTATTGTTTATATTTTTATTGTACAATTATTAAATACATAAACTTCTGCATTTTTTGCATTCCCCTATTAGTAAGATTTTGTTATTGTTAATTTAGTAAACACCCATCACCTAGTCCTCTTCCTCTTACGGCGTGACTGTACCTACATTGTAATTTATTAATTATGTTAATCTGTGGTTGGAATTTTACTCCATTTTATGGTATGAGTAATTCATAAATTTGAACTGTATACCTAGAGGTCGTTTGGTTGTTGAATTATTCTCTATTCTGGCTATCAGGCGAGTGAGAGTGGGAAACTGAATTCTGGACTAATGGTCGTTTAATGTTATTCTCGGCTGTTATTTCACACTTATAGTGCCATTGGTCTTAGATAGACAAACTAGACGAGCTAATCAGTACTCAGAACAGATCAATACAACTGCTGTCCTGTATTACAGTTCAATCTCATGGACCCAAAATAACTAGACAAGAAAATTTGTTTATTTCCACTGAGAAACCATATAAACTTGAAAATTTAAAAATCTATGGTAGTTAGTTTATTCTTTAGTGTCCTCTGCTGAGTTTTATACAGTTATAGTCAACATAAGACATTGAACAAATTTCCATAGGTCCAAGTTATCTATCCCCAAATGCCCTGGTACGGTAGAGAGTGGGGAAAGTCAGCTCTACCTCTCGAAATCCTCTCACATATCCACGCGCATACAACCACTGACAGGGAAATCCTATTTACTGCCTTCTCGTGGCATTACTGTTGTTTACGAAATTGACAGAACAGAAAGCCAATGTCCGGTCCTTTAACCCGGTCGGCGGATATGGAGCATCCGTCTATGGGAGTTGGAGAACCTCATTCCAAACCAATAGTCTATATGCGCTCCAAGATCCTGAAGGAACAAATGGCATATGAACCAATTATTGGTCACCGGCTACCATGGAACTGTATCTCCTAACGTTGCTCCATCAACTTGCGGATTAGACCTCTAGGTCAAAGGTTCATGGTGTAGCCTCCAAAGAAAACCATCTGCTTCGGTTTGGGCACCCGGGCAGTATCACAGCCCTCACACAAATCGAATGATTTATCTATTTGGTGCCTCCTTGTACTAATATTTATGTGTTTAAACTAAATAGAAATAAAATAAGTTATCTGCACATCACATCAATATAACGAGAGAGATAGTTTAGGAAACAATAGGAATATCAAAGGAAATCTAAACATTTGATTAAAAATACAAAGAATCGTTTTAGACACGAATAATCAAACCGTTAAACATGATCTCAACCCCCAAAACTACTATAATATCCACAAAACCACCCTTCTCGTATTAATCAACATATGCTCACTAGTGACGGTCTCCAAGAGTTATTTCCTGGAGTTCTAGTGAGAAGCAGTGACTAGTGGAGTTCAACCGGGTCTGTTGTGAGATAGTAACTCATTGAAAACAATAGTGGATGTGTCGCTCAATTTCGTGGATTGGTTGAAATTAGACATTAACACCGTTGGATGTCGACCGGTTCAGTGGTCTAGTGGTTAAGCGGTCGCGTGCGAAACTGATAGGTCCTGGGTTCGAATCACGCAAGGCGAGATCGTAGATGCTCACTGCCAAGGAGGAGTCCCACAGTAGAACGAAAGGGCTATCCACCAGTTCTTTCAGGTTTTCCATGATAGTCTAGTTTCAATTGACTCATGATCTCAACCATTGAAATTAACCAATGTCTTTAAGACATAAAATGTATTCGGTAATTGACTAATTCATTATTTCTTGAGTGAGTAATAATAATTTTGTTGTTGTTGTTGTTGAATGAATTGATTAACTCTTCAAATATTATTTATGTTCTTTAGTAGCAAATACAAGAAAACTTGAATAAAAAATATACCCATTTAAAAAATAAGCCAACTGTAATTACAATCGAACGTGACAATTTTTTATGTTAAACAAATAAGAAATATGAAAGTATAGATAGACATATGGGTAGAGAACTGATTTGTTTATTAAGCCTTTTTTGTGTACGTTATAGTGTTGTTTGTATGAAAGGAAAGATTGGTGAAATAAATAATTAAGGCAATATGTAGAATTGAACACAAACACTAGTGTTTAGTGAGTTAGTTAATTTGAACAATGTAAATAATAGTAATAAGTAACTAAATTTAATTTTTGTTGAGATCACGAACTGATCAATGTTAGACTATCGTTGAAAACTTGGACGGCCATTAACTCCTAGTATGGGACTCCTCTACAACGCTATGGTGATAAATTTAATTTGTTGAGCTTTTTGAAATATCTCGTTTTAATTTATTATTATTATTATTATTATTATTATTATTATTATTATTATTATTATTATTTAATTGGACAAATAAATATTGGTACAAAGGGGAACCGAATACATATGCACCACGAAAGTCACTTGACCAATGTGTGGGCTGTGATACTATCCGAGTGCCCAGGCCGAAGCAGATGGTTTTACTGAGGGGCCAACACCACGAGCCTTTGACCTGAAGGTCTAATCCACAAAGCAATGGAGTAACGTTATGAGATGAAGTTCCATGGTAGTCGGTAATCATACGCCATTTATTCCTTCAGGATACTGTAGCCCATGTGAACCATTGGTTTGGAATGAGGGTTTCCCAACTTCCCTAGGTGGATCCTCCATATCCACCAACCCGGTTAAAGCATCAGGTATTCGCTTTTCGTCCTGTTAATTTCGTAAACAACACTCGCGGTGCGAGAAGACGCTGAGTAGAACTTCCCTGTCAATGGCTGTGTACGCGTGACCATGTGAGAGGATTTCCAGAGGTATAGCTGACTCTCCCTACCCTCAGTCGTAACAGGGCATTCGGGGGCGACTGAATTTTGATCAGCCTTAGTTGGTGAATGTGCATCCTATGAGAAATGACTCAGTATAATCGATTTGTCAAAAATTTTGAGGTGGATTGTGGCTAGCAGTGGAATCCTGGGTAAAGGACTCGCTAGCATAAGTGAATGACTGTTTAGACTCAGTAGCCAAATGGATAACGCGTTGAGAGTTTGGAGAGATATTTACTGAGTTCGGATCAGAAAGTGAAGACCGAAACACCGAATCCGGAATGCAGATACATTCAGCTGATGGGTCCTAAATAGGACAAAACGCACATCTCGGATTCCACTGCTAGTCATACACTATCTATTGTACATAAACTTTAAGAGATTCCTATGAGAAATTCAATATCTATTCTCTTTGATGAATTCACTGATATACTTTTAATGACTGTTTCTAAATATTTACTTTATGATATTCTTACACAGCCTTAATTGTAAGCCCTGTCTTGCCATATCATCTTTCATGATTCATGAATGTTGATTCTAATCTTTAACATATCTTAGTCATGTGCATAATGATATCTACAAATTCTTATGTTTTACAACTTTGTATTTTGCTTACTTCAATCAACTATCCTTATTGATGTCCTAATTAATTGCGCGACCATCTTCCATTGTACTGAGGTAGATACCTGTCTCTACCCGACACGGATTAGCTCCATTGGTTACGGCTTCTCACTAGAACTCCGAGAATTCCCTCACGAAGCTAGTCATTGGTGAGCACATGTTAATTATCAGTATAGGGGTTGTGGAGATTACTAAGTTTTTGATTGAGATCATGAGCCGCTTGATGTTAAACCACCGTTGAAAACCTGAAAGCACTGGACGGCCCTGCGTTGGAATATCGCGAGCGAGATCGTGGATGCATACTGCTGAGGAGTCCCAAAATAGGACGAAACGGTCGTCCAGTGCTTCCAGGTTTCCAACGTTGGTCTAACATCAATCGGTTCACGATCTCAATCAAAAACTTCATAATCTTCACAACCCCTATACTCCTAATTAAATGTTTGAGAATGTGACAGTTTGTACGGTTTATTAATTGTTTACCTTCCTCATAGCCAACACGATTTAACTGCACTGGCCACAGCTTCTAACTAAAAATCTGGGAATTTTATTTTGAAGCTAATCTTAGTGGGGACATGATTTTTGAATCAAAAGCTATGGAGGAAACTATTCGACAATTCTTTAATTAGTCCCATCCAACAACAACAAAAAACACACTAATCATGGCAGAAGTTATAAACGCTTCGAATATATCAAAACTAATTCAAGTTTGCCAATCTATGAACTATTCTAGAAAAGAAACTAACTACATCTATATTGAGGTTAATGTACAGTATAGGGATGAATAAACCAAAATCAAGAATGTGACTTTTACAGTATTACACAAAATTCAAATATCACTTAATATGATCAATAAAAATATCCGTCAGGACATATTTCTATGTCAGTCAGTCAGTCAGCTACAACGTAGGACCAGGCACATGTATGCATCGGCCCAGGTTGCCATACCTCATTAGCACAGCAAGATGAACACTGGATTCATAGGAGTGGTTAGGTCAAAGGTGGTAATATATAGGAGAAAGATTGCAATAAGGATATAGTATAGGAAGAAAGAATTAGTTCGTAGAAAGAAAGATGTGAAGTGATCTTAATCTCTTAGTTTAAGAGAAGACAGAGAGTGTATACACCGACGCCATTGTGATCGATTCTGAGCCATGTCACCAAGGGTCTCCAACCATTGGTTACGAAAGTCACGCGGACCCCAACCAAGTAGTCTGCATCTACCAACATGGCTCAGACTATGTTGTTGATGTTGTTGATTTTATTTAATCACCAAGCCCATTAATCTGTTAGAAAACTTTTAATCGATTCATTAAATATATAAAATTCCTGTAATAATATTAATAATATTCTTCTCTATAAATTATCCATTAACAAAGTATGCTTTGTGATTGGCTAAGAAATGTTTGAAAATCCTTCGAGATCATTTCTCTATCCATTTTATTGAATGAATGATACATGTAAGAATATAATTTTCATTGAAGATTTAGTCGAACACTAAAAACTTTAATTTAATTGTTTTTTACATTTGGTAATTTGTGATAAGTTACAGGGATGTGTTCATAAAAGATATGTACATAGCATCAAATAAACGAGAAAATGCTAGATATTGCAATTTATTAGATAGTAATTACCTTTACACTTATACATTTGCACATCATTCACATTATGAGATTTATTTATTTATTTTAACACATAGATATTGGTACAAAGCGAAACCAAATAGATATGCGTCACATAAACCATTCGATTTGTGTGAGGGCTGTGATACTGCCTGGGTGCCCAAACCGAAGCAGGTGGTTTTCTTAGGGGGCCTTCGACCTGAAGGTCTAATCCACAAGGCAGTGGAGCATCGTAAGGAGATGCAGTCCCATGGAAGCCGGTGACCAACAATTGGTTCATACGCCATTTGTTCCCTCAGGATACTGGAGCTAATGTGCACCATTAGTTTGGAAACCGGTTAAAGCGCCGGACATTCGCTTTTCGTCCTCTCATTTTCGTAAAAAGCACCCCCGCCACGAGAAGGCAGTGAGTAGGACTTCCGTGGCAGAGGCTATATACGCGTGGCCATGTGAGAGCATTTCGAGAGGGAAAGAGGACTCTCCCCACTCTCTAACGTACCAGGGCTATAAACGTAGTTTGTGTTGCCTTAATATTCTACAATTATATTTGACCTAAGTTATTATAAGATATGGCTAAGAGTAGAAGTTGGTAATGATTCCACATTCTTTATAAAAGATGAATTTATTTTGGTTATATCGATGATACACAATCTTTAACTGTTCATTTTTTTTAACCTAAACTATTTTTATGTTAATTGTGTGGGCCAATCTATTAGGTGTATTACTGTACTAGAATGTTATAATTAATTAACCAAATAATTATAAATGAATGTTGATATTTTTATATGACATATTTCTATTTATCATTAATACTCGCTAGATGCGTTGAACGGTATTACTTCAAAAGCAAAGATGGATATTGGCTAACAGTAGGATCCAGGACGCGTGTTTCGTCCTATTTGGAACTCGTCAGCTGGATGTAACTGCATCTCAGGACGAAACATGTGTTAAACTGGATTCCACTGCTAGCCACTATCCATCTTTGTTTATAAAGCTTGTGAATTAAGGCAATACCAAGGCAATCCGCACGGTATGCACGTATGCCAGTAACAGACTGATCAATTGCAGTTTTAAACCTCAATGGGAATATTCAAGCAAACAATACCAAGTGAAGGTATAACTTAAAAATAACGATATCAAGAGAGAGAAGATATGTGATGAACTTCATCTTTCAATTTATAAATGTAGAATTGCATCAGAGTAAAGAGTTTTGTGCAGATTGCAGAATTTTCATCGTCTAAAGCACGAATTATAGGGGGGGGGTGAGACTGTTATCCACTCCAGTAAATGGAAGATAGTCTTCCACTATTGGATCCCAGGTTACTGGCCTAGAGGTTAGGTGTTCGTATGAGAAACCGAAATTCTTAAATTTGATTCTTTATAACCGGGTTATGGATGTACACTGGTGAGGAGTCCCATACTAGAATGGAACAGCTGTCTATTAATTCCTGGTTTTTAATGATAGTCTAGCTAAAATCAGTTCGTGATTTAGGCTATGAAAATAATAATTTTATCATTTGAATTATTTAACGAGTTCGCTCTTCCTCTAGAAATGCTCTCACATGGTCACGTATATACAGCCACTGACAGGGAATTTGTTTTCACTGCCTTCTCTCGTCAGAAGTGTTGTTTACAAAATTGAGAGGGAGAAAAGCGAATGTTCTTTGTCTTAACTTGGTTGGTGAATATGGAGGATCCACCTAGGGAAGTTGGAAAACCTCGATTGCAAACCAATGGTTCACATGGGCTTCAGGATACTGAAGAAACAAATGGTGCACGAACTTATTGATTACCGACTACGATGGAACTGCATCTCCTAACATTATTTCATTGCTTTGTGGATTAGACCTTCAGGTCAAAGGCTCGTGGTGTGGCCCCTCAGTTAAACCCCCTGCTTCGGTTTGAGCACCCTGGCAGTGCTTCAGCCCTCACACAAATCAATGATAACTATTACTGGCCTCATTGTTATTGTGTGGCGCATATGTACCAATGCTCATGTATTCAAATAAGTAATTAATCATGAACATGATTTAACCCCTATAAGATAATCGTTATTTTAGTTAGATGCTAAAAATCGATATACCAGTAAGACAGGTTTATCCTAAACAGCTTTTACTTCTAATTAATTCATTCACCGGGTACTTGAGGTTATGAGCCACACACTATAAATGTGAGAGCAAATGATGCTACTCGGTTGCTGAAATTGAAGCCAGTGGCCACGGAGTTCGAACCTCAAACTGACAGGTTGAAAGTTAAATGCCTTAGTCACTAAGTCATCGCTTTATTCTAAACAGTTTATTACTAACTGTATATTATTTCTTTACAGCTGTAAAAAAAAAACGTATTTCATCTTTGATACGTCACCGAATGAATTTCTTAATAAAGAAAACAACTCAAGGTCCTGCTGAATAAAATATCTTTAGGTCACTTCAATGTCCATTTTTCAGTTTACTTACTCCAGTGAAGCACGTCATATAGATTAAAAAAAGTGTGAACTTGGTAAAATAATATTCGAACACTACCCGTACATGACCATCTAAAACGGGAGTAAAAATCGATCAACATCTTTATTCTGATTGATAGTAATTGATTAACGACTAGAAATTATTGGTTCACTATTATTAAGTAATCAAAAAATTAGTTTTGCCTAGCTAAACTTTAATATGTACAGTTAAAAATAAGCTATTTTAATTAATTTTACAGAGCCCACTTCATCACTCTTTTTCATGTCAGAGTTTATTGTAAAAGTGGGCGACATTCCAAGTAATTTTCACGAAACTACTATTTGTGGAGATTGTAATATTTTTACAGTTGAATTGACAAGTCAATCTAAGCTAAACTACCATTGAAAACCTGGAAGCAGTAAACAGCCCGGGTTTCAGTCTCACGTACAAAACTGTGGATGCGCACTTCTGAGGAGTCCCATACTAGGACGAAACAGCCATCCAGTGCATCCAGGTTTTCAATGGTGATCTAGCTTAGATTGATTCGTGAATTCAACAATTAGGTAATTTTTTTTATTCTTTATAAACAGAAGTATAGAATCATGAGTTATGAAAACAAATAAGAAATTCGAAACAACTGAAAAATAAATACATATTTTAGAAAAAACTAAAGTCAATAAAATAATCCTATGATCACAGTGTATTGTAAAACATAGGATCTATGTGTTTATATGTTATGCCCTGATAAGCATAATAAATGGTAACTTTTGGGATGCATTTATGGACCATTACTAAATGTATATTTTTATTGTATAATTGTTAAATAACTAAACCATACATATTCGTGTCCCACTTATTATGAGCTCTATTTTGACCTATAAACTAGTATTATACGACTTACCATTCTTGAGTTATGTCTGGTCTATCAATTACTACCTCTCACACTCACAGCCACTTTTGCCTAAATCTTGTACAAATGTTGTTTCCTATTTTATGGTACGATGTGGTCTGTTTGGTTGGTATATAAACCCAGTATGTCTGAAATACATAATTCATATCACAGAGGCTGGGATTGGTGTTCTGAACTAGGTGGGAGGCAGGACCAATAAAGACTCTAGACTGCTCGTACAAGTTTTACTCGTCCTTGGTCCGGTCGATAATTCACTGCTCTCTAATTGGCGGTATCATTACGTTATACATTAACAGAGCACACGGGCCACAAGTTATAACATTATATAGGCATGAAATTACTTGAAATGGACCAAGTTCTTTTTTGTATCCTAAAAGTGTTTAATGTTTTCTTAATTTTTAAACCGAATGTATACACAGAAACTAAATAAAATGATAAATTCATTTTCTATTGTCTGTTTGTATCTGATTATCAGGATTCAGCAGCTAAGTGGATAACGTGATGGCGTTTGGAGCGAACGGTACTGATTTCGAGTCCCGGAGTAAATATCAACTATGGGACACAGGTATGCCCGGCTGATGAGTCCCAAATAAGACGAAACGTGTGTCTTGGATTCCACTGCTAGCCACCGTCCATCTTTGCTTATAAATAAAATGTTATATTGCATAGGGAAAAAATTCGACTATTTATTTAAATGGCTTATGAAAGATATAATTCTTCGCCGATAAACTGTACAAAACTAGAGAACACCATACATGGTTTTTAAGGATCTTGAGACTTGGAACAATAACAATCATAATTTTACTCAATACTGTAAACTTTCTTACAACATGGAATTCCCAATACTAATTGTGTACTATTATAACAAATCTCTGTACACCATCCATGCAGAAATTATATTTGGTAACTATTCTTTCAGTTGCTAGTACCTACCATTCATTTAGTCATGAAAATTTTCTACCAGTTTAGCTGTTACAACAATTTCTTGGAGGGGGTAAAATGTGTAAAATTCAATGCATGTTCCAGGTATTTTTTTAACGAGATAGACAAGGAGTAAAATGTGTCAACAAATGTAGTACTTTTGTTTAACGTTTCCCAGTATTTAGTATTGCAATAATTTGTAAATCTTTTACAACAGGAGGCAAATATATGCACATTTAACATTCATAATCATTCAGTTCAAACAAGTATATACCAGAAATGTCAATTGAAACCTTTTGTACATTTGAAAAATAGATGATCTATATGGTATTTCCAAACATTTTTCCCTCTATTTAGTGGGTGAAATACTTCTGACTAAGGTACCTGAAAAGTGCCCCAAAATGCTCTGGTACGGCAGAGAGTGGGGAGAGTTAGCCCTACCTCTCGAAATCCTCTCACATGGCCACGCGTATATAGCCTCTGCCTGGGAAGTCCTATTCACTGCCTTCTCGTGGCATTACTGTTGTTTACGAAATTGACAGAACAGAAGGCCAATGTCCGGTTCTTTAACCCGGTTGGTGGATACGGAAGATCCACCTAGGGGAGTTGGAAAACCCTCATTCCAAATCAACAGTGCACATGGGCTCCAGTATCCTGAATGAACAAATGGCATATGAACCAATTGTTGGTCACCGGCTTCCATGGGACTGCATCTCCTTACGATGCTCCACTGCCTTGTGGATTAGACCTTCAGGTCGAAGGCCCCCTAAGAAAACCACCTGCTTCGGTTTGGGCACACAGGCAGTATCACAGCCCTCACACAAATCGAATGGTTTATGTGACGCATATCTATTTGGTTTCGCTTTGTACCAATATCTATTTGTTAAAATAAAATACATAAAAAAGCTGAAAAGTAGACTGGGTTAGGAATGATTTTGAGCCTCAGGTAGTGTGAGTTCAGTTCCCCAGGGACATCTATTGGAGACCAGTCATACACTGTCTTTTCATTAGTATTTTTAATTGATTTAGCTATTCATTTTCAAGCTCTTGCCGCTAATGACGGAAATCCGTGGGGCAAAGTGTAGTGCATTATTTTCAAGGTTGACCTTTTCCAACCCTCTCCTTTATGTCGTAGGAAGGCAGCGTCGCTGATATTGGTTGTCTAGAGGAAACACTTTACTACAATCACGACTAAAGTACGGCTAGCAGTACAAATTTGTCTTCGGGTCATGAGTTTGGTATTTTCAGTGTTATCACTCTCCAAGCGACCTGCCTGATATGATGAGACCTGTAGAAATAAGTGTTCCAATCAAGATAGCTCAAATGGGTCTCTACTGTATGCATACTAGACCACCATGTCAAGGTAGCAGTTATGCAAATTGGCAAAAACCAGATGAGCTTTCTCTCAATTTAAGTCAGATTTTCTTCAGATACCGGCCCACCAAGGGTAGTGAAAAACCCACCCCCTTATGATCACCCCATCCATGACGTAGAACAGATTTCAAACGACATTTTCCATTCAGAAAGGAAGAAACGCAACTGAAGTATTCTTAGATAGCGTTTAGGAGACTGTATTTTACTTGTATCTTCACGTACATCTACTTAGTCCAAGTCAACGAAAGTGTCCTAATGTGGATGATTCCTTGAAGCGTCGGATCTTAAACGAGCCACCTCTGAGAATATATCTATGACAAGATGGTGTTTTTAACACTGACCTTGAAGTAAAAGAATAGAGTTACAGTCGGACGTTGGAAGACGTGCGTATATATTGGGCAATCTAATACAAAGTGCACGGACTAAATGTATCCACCATTAAGTCGAAAAACTAACTGGTCATTTCAGATTTACTGTACCGAATCTTCATTTAAGCAGTATTAGGTGGTTTTCAAAAACAAATTTCTGTCTTGTAGACGAAACTAATTCCCAATTTCAACAATCTAAACGATAATATTAGATAATCATTTTTATAAACCTCTAGAATTCAATCAACCGAGGCTTACTTCTCTCTATCAACTTTCAGAGTTGAAGATCCAATATCGTGCACTTATTCAAACTAATCAATTTAACAAAATGTGAATAATAATACTCAACAAATCTACTATTTGAGGACTTCAATAAATTCATATGTCCAAGCATATCTAAAACACTTTATTTACAGAAAATCTTATTGTTAAAATATACAACCTATTTCATATTGTCATTACAATGACAGTTATTAGTCACTGATTAGCTTTTGTTTACAATTAAACTGATGTTTAGGAAAGGATTATCCAGGACAGAGTTGGATGGAGAGTACTGGTGGGCAGCCTATGATCCTCCACGAGGAGTAACAAGCGTAACAAGCGGACAATAAACAGATCTAACAGCAAAATACCTAATCAAATCCCAATCATCACTATGGTTCTAGGTTTTTCGATGCTTGTTTCTATCGTTGTATTAATCATTTTAAAAAAAAAACAAATTGCAAGATGACTCATTAAAGTGTATTCTTCAATTATGTTATGACCAAACTTTAAAAAACCAAAAAAAAACGGACACTCATTTTTGCCAAATCTATTTTTAGTTGGTTGGATCTATTTTTTTTTAATTTTTGTGCAATATGTGTCATCCAATTTTATTTATTTTATTTCTTTCCTCTACTTATTAAAGTACATGATTACTGATACACATACGCACACACATATACAAGTCAATGCAATAAAGGTACTACTTTCCTGTCATATACAGTTAGAAACCCTATTTGAAAAAGGTAGTAAAAATACAGTGCGTATAATGATGTACATATGTGTATATATACAACACATATGTAAAAGAGGCATGATGAAATGCATACAGTACATTCATGCATGATACACAAAGAAAGGTAGTATTGATTTACATATTATTTACAACATAAAGAGCTATGAGATTGGGACAGAAGTGTAGTAGTCTATCTAAATGTCAATTAGTTATAGTTGAATTTATTATCTTGTGACTTTTAATTAGCGTACTAACTCGATTAATTATTCATGATTATGATGAATATCAAACAAACAACAAACGTTATTACCTCATTATGATACATTATCTGTTTCACTGATTTAAATAATGAGTCAAATGAAATTAGACCACCATGGAAAACCTGAAAGAACTGGTGGATAGCCCTTTCGTTCTACTGTGGGACTCCTCCTTGGCAGTGAGCATCTACGATCTCGCCTTGCGTGATTCGAACCCAGGACCTATCAGTTTCGCACGCGACCGCCTAACCACTAGACCACTGAACCGGTCGACATCCAACGGTGTTAATGTCTAACTTCAACCAATCCACGAAATTGAGCGACACATCCACCATTGTCTTCAGTGAGTTACTATCTCACAACAGACCCGGTTGAACTCCACTGATCACTGCTTCTCACTAGAACTCCAGGAAATAATTCTTGGAGACCGTCACTAGTGAGCATATGTTGATTAATATGAGAAGGGTGGTTTTGTGGATATTATAGTAGTTTTGGGGGTTGAGATCATGTTTAACGGTCTGATTATTCGTGCCTAAAACGATTCTTTGTATTTTTCAATCAAATGTTTAGATTTCCTTGGATATTCCGATTGTTTCCTAAACTATCTCTCTCGTTATATTGATGTGATGTGCAGATAACTTATTTTATTTCTATTTAGTTTAAACACATAAATATTAGTACAAGGAGGCACCAAATAGATAAATCATTCGATTTGTGTGAGGGCTGTGATACTGCCCGGGTGCCCAAACCGAAGCAGATGGTTTTCTTTGGAGGCTACACCATGAACCTTTGACCTAGAGGTCTAATCCGCAAGTTGATGGAGCAACGTTAGGAGATACAGTTCCATGGTAGCCGGTGACCAATAATTGGTTCATATGCCATTTGTTCCTTCAGGATCTTGGAGCGCATATAGACTATTGGTTTGGAATGAGGTTCTCCAACTCCCATAGACGGATGCTCCATATCCGCCGACCGGGTTAAAGGACCGGACATCGGCTTTCTGTTCTGTCAATTTCGTAAACAACAGTAATGCCACGAGAAGGCAGTAAATAGGATTTCCCTGTCAGTGGTTGTATGCGCGTGGATATGTGAGAGGATTTCGAGAGGTAGAGCTGACTCTCTCCACTCCACGAAGTTGTGCCACCGTACATCATTGTCTTCAGTGAGTTGATTTCTCACAACAGACCTGGTTGAACTCCACTGGTCACTGCTTCTCACTAGAACTCCAGGAATATCTCTTGAAGTCAGTCACTAGTGAGCAGATGATTATTATCAGGAGTTTTGTGGAGATTTTAGAAATTTCACCGATTGAAATCATGAGTCAATTGAAGCGAGACCACCATGGAAAACCTGGAAGTCCTAGTATGGGACTCCTCAACAGTGCGCATCCACGATCCCGCACCCCGCTTCAATTGACTCATGATTTCAGTCAGTGAAATTTCTAAAATCTCCACAAAACCTCTTCTGACATTATCTGTTTGTTTTTTTTTTCTAAAAAAACCCACATGAACCGAGGCTATAAATGCTGTTAGGTTATACGTCAATTGTATTGTACTTAGGCCACCCCCTTTTCTGAATCATTCTAACTTTTATTCACTGCTAATGGGCTGGAATTCGTACGATACTCATGGATCATTGTTACATGTCATGATAACATATCAGCATATTCACTAGTAATTGTTCACAATTACTCCACCTATTCACAAAGACTTCATTGCTTACAATTATTTTTTATTCTCAAAAATGCAAATTCGTCATATGATAGAGTATGCATTTGGACGATATGAAGACGACGAAATATGAAACAAACAATACGGCGGTTAACGAGAATAATTCCTTCCAGAAATTTGCTCAAAATTTGTATTATTGTGGATAATCTCAATGTTGATATTTTGTTCAGTTTCAGTGTACCATGTGTGAATTACCTCAGTATACCCATTAAGACACATTTCTTTTTATAGAAGAGTTGGGATGTGGTTAGTAGTGGAATTCAGGATGAGTGTTTCGTTCTATCTGGGACTCGTCAGTTGAGTCTGCCTGCATCCTAGAGTTGATGTCCACTCCGGAATTCGAATATCAATTCTGGAAGAGGGGAACTGGCAGGTACATACAAGTAATAAGTCCCAAATAGGAAGAAACACGCGTTCTGAAATCCGCTGCTAACAATATTCAGATATGTTTTAAACAACGGAAAGTGTGGTAAGAACAATTGTATTGCCACAAATAGGAGAATATTTTAAAGGACAAAATGTACAGACATTCCTTAAATTTGGCTTTAAAAAAAGACCCAAGTTGCATAACATTTAGCTTGCTTATTTGTTGGACAGACGATAGACGGAGACATTGCAAATAATGACAGAAGAAGACGAAGAGAACCAACAGACTTACCCAACTACTAGTTAACTGTTGATGAAGTACAGAGCGCAGTTTATCCTTATCCCTTTCAAGCTCTTGTATTCGTTGATCTTTTGCATTGACAACAGCTTTTAAATGTGCAATCATTTCTTGTAATTGGACAATTGTTTCATTTGTTGTTGTAGGATTAGATGGATTATTTATAACTCCATTAATAACATTATTATTATTATTGCTAGGAGTAGTAGTAATAGTATGGCTACTGTTAATTGATTGTGGATTAGTCTTACCATATGACGATAGATGATCATCATTTGAAGATGATGTTTGTTGGTTAGTTGGATGACTATGTATGACTAACTGTTTATTATGTGATTTTGTATTGGCTACATTTTTAGTTACCTTATTGGTGACATTTCCATCGGAAGAATGAGGAACCCCACCGCCAACACCAGCCCCATAGCTTGGGTTAGCCTAGGTATGCCAACAAGATAAATAGATGTAAAAAAAATTAAAAAAAATTTTTAATAGACTAACAGGTTAATAAGATATCCAACTCACTAAATGCAACAGAACACGATCGTATTCTACGAAACAATAGCTGGGCATTAAGTAATCGGAAGTAATCCGTTGGAAGCCCTGTTTGACCCCGGTTTGGTGTCATTAGATATCTACAATACTAAAACAATTGATGCTCTCTTCGTAAGATCAGAATTCCATGCCACAACCAAAGAAGTGACTACTGAACTACTACACCCACTCCATGTTTGTCTAATCTTTGGTCCTTATCGAGTTCTATCACACAAACTCCAATTTACCTCAACTCAATAATTAATTCTATATAGGATCCCGTAAACGACAGTGTGGGAAATAACCATACAAAATGGTTAAGAAAGCCGAAATAGATGGTGTCGTTTTGATCCCTTGGGGTGATAATTCCCCATTATATATACATGTAATCGATGAGTGATATCTGTTGTAAACGTAAAGCTGAGTTTTGGCTGACTAAAACCGAGAAACTTTCACAGAGCTGTTTCAAACCATGAAATAATTGCTTCACCAATATCTAAACGTGTGCAGAACTACTTCTGCCAAGCTACTGACATATCATGACCGATTATTGGAGAACACCGAACAAACACAACAGAGAAAAATGAACAGTAGTACCCTATCCGTCAAAGAAAATGCAGATACACTAGACAGACGAAATGGAATATAGGTAAGTCTCAACTCCTTATGTATAAGTAGACGAGTCGATGAGATGATTGATTTCGAACCACACTACTTGAGAGTTGCCTGACAAAAACTAGTCCCAAAGGATGTATACAGCCGAGTCGTCAGGAATAAACTGTCAAAGTTTGCCACGACAAAAAAGAACATGGAACTTCTAATGAAAATAGATCTTTACAAAACACCTTGATTTAAGCTAGATCTTTATTTGTGTACGTAGAACAATTAAACTGAACGGACACATTCACAGACACGAGAAGTGCCACCTAGTGATTCTGGTTAGTTTGAAAGATATCAACTGTAGATTATTCTGAGTAAGTGCACAGTTCTTAATTACACGCCACAATAATAATAATTTGTATTCTACATAAATATCAATATGTTGCAATAAACAATGAATACTTAGAATTATAGTGCGCTATTATGTTGACTAAAAAAGTGGACATCAAGAAACCTCTGATCTCAAAATTCTATTCTTGCCCTAACATTTAACCCCAATTCGAAGGACACTCCTACCATAATATTGCACCAATTCAAATAAGTATAGCTGCATGTAAAGCAAATAACTCAAAACGCACTAGATTGAACGATACAATCCCATGGTACGTTGGATTTCATTTAAGATGTTCAGAGGTAATCAGTAGAAATCTGAGTTGTATTTCCGTGTTTATTCAAAAAAGTATGGAGTAACAAGTTTTTTCAAATTTAAAGAACTCTCAATTGGTTCGCAGAATGAAGTCACATACTAGGAAGCTTCAAAGTATGGAGCACTTTTTTTCAAGACAAACTACTCCCAAGTTCATTCATTAAAAAGACAAAATTCTGAGAACTGACTACACTTGGACATTAGTAGCCTGTCTATATATAATGAACAAAAATCACTCACATGATGAGCATTTCCCATAACTTTCTGTAAAGCGTCTGTGGCCTGTTGCGGTCGACGATGAGATCGTAATTCCAAGATTTTCAATTTCTCTGAACTACTATTACTACTAGTAATATGATTAATATTATTTGAATGTGTTCGATTTAGTAATTTCTTAATCAAACCATGTTTTTGTTGACCACTACTGATAGTTGACTTTGTATCTCCATTATTATCCTCATTACTTTCATGAAATATTGATTCTTTTAAACTAGACTGATTTGGTAAAGATGTAGGATATTGATGAAAATTAGTCGAGCAATCGTAGCTACTGTCGTATGATTGATTTGACATATGAGCTTTTACAAGATTATTTCCAGAGGTTAGACATGTGGTCTGTGTACGATCAACAGCCAATGAGGGCAATCGTTGGCTTGTCACAATTTCTGGCTTCTGATTGGTTGCTTTGTCCATTGGTTGACTTTAGTGAACCAATTGGATGTAAACAATCTACTTGACTCGATAATGCACTCACGCTTGCTCGTGCTTTTCTTAATCGGTATGGAGGAACTAAACACTATGGTCTTCAGTAAGTGGATAAATAGCCGTAGTCAGTCATCTGAAAAAACATACAAGGTAAATTTATGCATCATATCGTATTCTTACTCAAATGCATTTGATATTGTTGATTTACTACAAAATATGCTTGCATTCCTACAAGCTATCACATAACAAATAATTGACAGCTCAATCTGCGATAATTGTAATACTAATTGAATAAGTGAAATCGGATTTTTGCACAGTTTTACCCAGTCAATCAGGATCGAAATGGGTGAATTTTAGTTTAATGTGCAAAATTCAAAAAAGATAGTGACAGTTATCATCTGGTTTTGTTGGAGTTATTAAAAAAAATGCTTACGATAAATGACAGAGTCAATTCTGCTTTCAGACATCGAAAATATCATTCCTGAACGCAATTTCTACCTGAGAAATTGTTCAATATGACTCTAACAAGGTAGTTGGCGCTTATCAAAATGGTTCAGTTCAACTGTTAACGACTTAATGGATTGATGACATATTTCGACTTAGCCACCCTTAGTTTTTTTCCAACATGTCCCTACTCCAACCGACATAGTTGAACATAATAAGGAACTAACATATGTCTTAACCATATCAGTCAATGAAGATCCACTACTTCATTGATCAGTTCCCCATGTCCACTTAGCACCCTTCATCCAACCTCAGCACGACACATTCGGTGGTCCCAACGTACGCTTCAAATGCATCTGTAATCAAATACCAGTAACCTGTGAATGGTCTTTAAGCTTAAAAGCCACATACCACTGCCATAAATCAAAGCAGAAGGAAATATCGTACAGTATACTCAACAGAAGACGGACATCCAGCCCACATCACAAGTGAAACAAGTTGATGAAAGCCAAGACAGCTTTACAAAGTGGTGCCGAGATTGAGTAAGACATCAACCTGTAAGGAATAGTGAGTTTTCTAAGATAAGTGAAGTGGTCAATGCACTCAACCACTTTATTCCCTAAGGTTAATATAGGAGATGAGTCAAACTAATCCTGGAGCAACATATTTAGAGGGATGGAAACACCCTAAGCACGCTTGTATTGTTACTTATAGGGATTAAAAGACTTTTCGTTTACTCAGACATTTTGTCAATCAGAACTTTCATCTTCGTATAACAAGTTTATAAGCGAGGCCCCTGGTAGGAGATCATTTTCTGAAGGTTCAGACGAAGGCGTTGTCTCCAAAAGAATATCTATGACAAAGTTAACAAAGGGTATGGTAGATATTCTTGACAAACATCACTCATTATTATCAATTTTGATGACAATAAGCCACAAGCTCTGGATCGACAAAATAGTTTCCAAGTAAAGAGCTTTCACGTGGTTTATATACTGCTTTTAGTGGCAAACACTACCATCTCTGTCGTCGACCGAGTAACCATAGCAAGAATGTCTAAATTTAGACTACAAAACAATTCACCAGTTACATCTTTCGAGAATATGAGGAAAGATTGAAAAAATCTTTCGAAACGCCGAGTGGTATTTCATTTCAAGCTCTTACTTCCATTTAATGTGCTTTTTTACATACGGGAATTCGATATGTGTTACAATGGCTTATTTACAGAAGACATGTCAATAGCTTTAGACGACTGAACTGTAATTCTGAATAGTGTTCATGCTCTTATATCCTGTACTCATCCACTAGATGTGAACGGAAAAATGCTAGATATTGCAATATTATTGAACAAAGAAAAAAGGAAGATTGGTGTCACACAATTTAAGCTACTGTTTTCTATGCAAATACACCATACACTGTATGCAAAAACATGAATATATTTTTAATGAGTAATAATCCTGATTTTCTTTTCATTGAAAATCAACAAGACTTTGGTAAAACGATGATACATTTTAAGTGATTGTCGATATGTTTAAGCTTTTAATTCTTTGTAAAATTTGGTATAAACAGGGGGACTACAATCCACATAAATTATCGAATCTCGCTAGGCGGGATCGTGGGAGCGTACTACTGAGGAGTCCCACCATGGAACGAGACGGCCGTCCAATGCTTCCAGGTTTTTCATAGTGGTCTAGCTTCAAATGACTCATGATCTTAACCACTGAAATTACTATAATATCCACAATAAAACCCTTCTGAGAATAAATATATTTTTGAAGCTTATAGTGACAAAGAACTGTATAAATGTCAACACAATCAATGAATTGAGAAATGTGGTAACTCTATAACTTTCTGACAAATTGTGAGTTTAATTAGTGTGCGCTATGTAAAAAGGTTTATATAGGACGATAGCTACTAGTTTATTAGATTCATTCAGGGTAGGTAGGCTGAAATTTAGAAATTAGTGGAAAATAATCTTCAAGATTGATATCATGAAATGACCATAGTAAAAACACCATTGAAAACAGGAAACCACTTGATTGTTGTTTCATTCTAGTATGAGACTCTTCAATAAGGCCAATATACGACTACAACACAGAAAATCGAATGCAGCACTTTCGGTCTCGCCCAAGAACGTCTAACCTCTAGACCAGTGAGCTGGATGGAATCTAACAGTGTTAATACCCAACATCAATAAATTCACGATATTGAGCAGACACAATTCAATTTATATTCTCTGAGGTAAATAGTTATCTTATACTCGACGTGCTTGAATCCTACTGATCACAGTTCAATAGAACTCCAGGAGCCGTATCACGAAATTGGTCACTAGTGATTCCTGGATGTGGGGTCGTGAATGCACACCATTGGGGGCGGCCAAACCAAAACGTGGCATCAGTGCTTGAAGTCACTAACTTCTAGTCTGAGCCATGTTAGTAGATGAAAACTAATTGGTTGGTATCTGCGTGACGATCATAACCAACGGTTGGAGACCCTGAGTGACATGGCTCAGAATCGATCACAATGTTGTCACGATATCTTCCCTTACATGGTGAGATTAAAATTACTTTCTACCAACTAATTCTTTCTTTATGTATCACATCTTTATATGCAATCTTTCTTTTATATATTACTACCATTGAAGTATCTGCTTCTATAAATTCGGTGTTCATCTTGTTGTGCTAATGAGGTATGGCAACTTGGACCGATGCATATATGTGCCTGGTCCTACGTTGTAGCTGACTGACTGACCATTAAGGAGTCCCATACTAGGATAGAACACTCTCCCAGTACCTCCAGGATTTCAGTGGTGACCTAGCCAAGATTGGTTCATGATTTTGACCACGAAAATCCTACAATCTTCACAAATCTCCCTACACTAATAATAATGTGATCACTAATGAATAGCTTCAAGATGCAACTCCTGGAGTGCGTAGCTGTGACCAGCAGAATTCAACGGTGTTGGGTGACAGTTATCTACCCCACGTAGAGTTTAAGTTAAATGTACTAGAAGTCCCTGGATCATAACGTAAATTAAAAGGAAATAATGTTTGTAAGGCTGTTTTTGAAGGTAATCGACAGAAAACCCAGGACAACCTAGGTCTCGTGCTGCTTAACAATCGTCAATATCGTGTACCAGTGATCTTGAGGGAACTGACAACTCCCAATGGATTCAATCTCGTATTAGCCTAGCTCCACAGTCTAAGACGTTATCGATGAGCGGTTCGGGCTGCAAGTGACAGAGGGCACTAAGATGCATTTATCAATGACAGCGTGTACTATTTTCATATATAAGGTTATATTTAGATAAAGTTGATAGGAAACATTGGACTGCCGCTGATTCACTTAGAATAATACCCATGTGGCAATATGATCGGTAAAATTCAATCAGCACTAAGCGGAACTTGACATACATTAATTTGATCGGTGCTCACTGATCAATCGACTGTAAATTAATGTTTGTTTATCAACACAAAGACGATTAAATATGTTTGCTAAGCGCTACAACTGTGCTGTTTTGCGATATAACTACGAATGTTTCTTTGAAGTTTATGTTGAAGTTGGTCTACAGGAAAAGCAATAACTGTGCGCCAGTGACAGTATTTACATATAGTCAACAGCAATAATATTTGAAACTTCTGTCGGTTTTAAATATCCTACTTACAAAGTTATCAGTAGCTTACAACGCCATAATATAATAAAACAAGGATCAAACAAAACTCCAACAAAGATATTTCTGCGGTCAAATATATTCATGTCATTCAATAAGTTAAGGAAAACAAACAGTTGAGTCCATGTTGGATTACTTCTCAAATATTTACAAACTCTGACTCAATCATTATTAAAGTTGGAAGGTCATATACAACAGAATTGATGATGACTTTTAATCAATCGAGTAAATCATGTGAATAAATATATTAAAATGAGAATTATTATGTCACGATTATTGCGACAATAACATTTAGGTCAAGAAAAATTCCTCAGGTCATCACAGACATTGTTGATGCAGTATGTGAATTGGAGGCATCGTTTACATATAAACATATTTCATTTATCACTGAATCTTACATCAGTGTTTCAAGATAATCATCAACGCTGAACAGCTACATCAGTCAGAAGATGGTACAAGAAGATATTTCTAATGCAATTAATGACAAAGTACGGATCAGTAATTAACAATGATGGAAATTTTATATGAAGTAAAAATGAAAAATAATCCTTTAGGAGATTAGAATATTTAAAATCAACTGTACAATGAGAAATTGAGATATTCATACGTTACTGAAGATAATGTGATATTTGTGCACTAGGTTCACTTCTAGCTATATTGAGAAAACCGGCCTAGTCAACTGATATTGTGCTCACTAAGTTTATTATTTCGAACCAGTTGTAACAAGGGTTCTTATATTATCTTACGGTATATAGATATAGTAATGTTTTAGTTGTAATAGTAATGTGATGCATGCTACGTATACGGACAGATATAAGCAATATGTATCAGTATTTGGAAGTAGAATCCCGATGGACAGAAGAAGGAAATGAAGAGAACAGAAAGGAAAACAGAAATAGGAAAACAACGGAGTTTGTAAGACAACTCAAGGATGATGTGTAAATAATGTATTTAATGTATAGTTTACATATTTTACATATGCGATTTGTGATTTTACGTCATACAATAAACTGGTTTACCCGAACCAAACCTTTCTTCATTACAGCTGAAATAAACCTCTCCGTTACTGATTAATTTGAGAGAATTATTATAAGTCCTAAGCTATGTGTATTCATGCAAGATTATGAAAGAGATACAAACTATTTCGACATCAAATGCTGTGAATTTCAAACTGAAGCACTGGACATTTTGAAAAATCTTTTCCTTGTATATCCTTTGAGGGGAAAAAAAACGATGGACGGATCTACTGGAATTGATACATTTAATATCTAACGAATGAGACAAAACAGCCATAGCCCCTGAACTAACAGAGAACTAGTGTTATTGAAGAAGGGGGAAATACACTGAATATTGCCAGTATATTCACTTGTATCTTCCCATTGTTATTTAGGATTGCAATTGATCGGGTTCAAGTCCCGGAGTGAACATCAACTGTGAGATGCAGGTAGATCCAGATGACGACTCTCAAATAGGGCGAAACACGCGTCCTGGATTCCAGTGCTAACCACTATCCATCTTTGCTTACCAGCATATATTTAAAGAATTTTTTTATTAATTACAATCCGATTACATATTTAACAGTTATTTATTGCAATACTGCACAGTTGATGCTGGATAAAATACGTTTCCGTGAATTTTTAGCTATCTAATTCTCACTCTTTAATTTGTGTGCAATATACCAAGCATATTCCCGTTCACTTATTAAGTGATATATATATATATATAATTTCAGGATTTAACTTTCAATTCATCCGGCAAGCTGAGGTGTCCTTCAATGTCTCATTCATAGAAAGCATATGTAAACAGCTTAATATGACTGAAATGAAGACATCAATGAAAATTACTCTCCCTCATAAAGTATTCACCCATTAAATGAACATTTTAAAAAATAGTGCTCAAAAATGCTGAATAATAGACTTTTATTAAAAGTTGAAAGAAGATGCAGTAATTTGGAAGATTCTCCTGGTCTCCCACACTGTACAAGCATTCTATGTACATAAATAAATGGTCGCTCTGGTTCTCAGAAGGGGCATCAGCCTCGCGACTTCCAAAGGAACTCGGCTTTCATCATGAGGCGTCATAACTCTTCTAAATGAAGACCTTCTGACTCCCAGGGCAGAGTTTAAAAGGTTTAAATATTTTTTTCTGGTTAGCGTTTTTAGCGAGTTAGTTTTCTACGGGATGGGGTCGCTAACCCTATGCCCAACCCTCCTCCTATATCCGGACTTGGGACTGGAAGTAGCCCCCGGAGGGACTCCAGGCTATCGTCATATCTACTTTCAGTAACAAACTTAATAGCAGTAAACAAAGCTTATTATTACTATGATTATTTTCACTAGAAGAGTGAAATTAAACAGATTTTCAATTATGAAAAATCTTATTCCAAATAAATAGCTTAATTAATCTAACAGAATATAATTAAGTTTCACCAAAATTTGACATATCCTACTAGAATTACTATTCACAACTGAGTAGTTTATAAATAGAATCATTTTTAAAAAAAAATAAGACAGTGAATTCATATGAAGAAGTAAAATGAGAACTATAAATCACATTACATATATATATATATATATATATATATATATATATATATATATATATATATATATATATATATATATATATATATATATATATATATATATATATATATATATATATATATATAAACGAACGCATAGTCGGTTACCGTAAGAACATGAAAGATCTTTTAAACCTACCAATAATGTTCTCTCTACCTCTACAATTAAATGCAATGAGATAAACATACTCTGTAACATTACACTGGTTTCTCTTTAAAAAAAAAAACAACTTGACATTTAACATGGAATCTAATTCTTAGTTGATAACACTGTTATTCTTATTCATACATACAAAAAAAACATTCATACCAAGATATATCTATCTTTATTCTAATAAAATGGGAATTTTTCAGCTATTTATCCCTTATCTAATTTAGTTTTAATGAATTACAAAGTATTGAAAGTAATCTCACCTATCAAAAAAGTATTATAGATATCATCGACTAGATGAGTAAGTAAATGATGGAGATAAATATCAATTTTATTGACTATTATTCTCTTCTATTAGTTTTTCTTTATTGTTTATGTCAATTTCAACAATAAAACAGAGTTTACTGACTGACTTAAGCAACAATAAAATAATATTTGAGACGTTATCTTACACTCTCTCTTAATGAAGTGTTACTTCAGGACTAGTCTGCATCAATGCCTGAACAAATGTTAAAGAGCGTGGTCGAATCAGTCCTGGTGAGTTAGTATTTGATAAAATCTCGGCACAAATTTAGAAAGCTCAGTTGACCCACTTGTGGTGTAGGCGAGATACCTGCCTGTCAACTAAAGGATGAGTACTCTGAGAATCAGTATGCCATGTTCTACTCAATGAGTGTGTAACATGACTTTTACAAATAGTTATTCACCGGTTACTAGTATTCGATCATAGATGTCTTTGAAGTAACGCTCGTGTTTTAGGACTATCGAGTTAGTAATACTGGAGATAGACACAGAGTACTAGGTAAGGACGTTGAATCAACTGACAAGGTATTGGATCTTCATCAACTGAGATGATTAGGACATTTATTATGTGTGTCCATTCACCAATTACCTCGACACACGATGGTGACTGATGTAGAAGTGAATTTTTATTTAAAAAGACAGCTAAATCAACACACGGCACCAGTCCACGAAGACAATGACAATCGGACAGTCATGTAGATAGGTGTTATTAGCAGAATATAGATTGGATTAAAGCACGTCCCGTGCACGATTGCGTTGGGTGCACACTGATTAGCTATCTATTATCCAATCAACGCTAGTGAATACTTGGAGAAGAATCTATAATCTTCTAATGTAAAAACTATAAATATACTAACATTTTTCTTATTGTGCTTTCTAATTCCATCTACTCTCGTTATTTGGAATATAACTTAGTTCCTGTTCAACCGTGTTCTGATTTGGAACTTGTCGAGTGAAATGGTGTCCAAGAATACTAAGTAATAGGAATAGCTGGGTCGTAATAAGAAAAATTATAACAGGTGCAGACTACCTGGTTGTGGTCGGTGTGATTATCGTAACCATCGTTTAGAGACCTTTTGTGACATGGCTCGAAATTGTTTACAATCACACAGGTTCATCCACTCTTTGATTCTCTTAAATTCTGAGATTCTAAATTATCTCAGACATTGTTTTAACTCTACTAATCGAATCATAACTTAGACAGCTAACCTTTTCAATTATCACTAATAGTGGTACTACCTCCACTACTTTAGAATTTGCTTCGATGGCTTCATCTCGTTGTGCTAATGGGTATGGGAACTTGAACCAATATTTGTTAGGTCCTAAGTTCCATTTGACTGACCAACTGAGTGACCGACGACAATATTACATAAACAGATAGCCAGTTTGAAATTTGATATTTTTTTGATTGAAATCATGAACTGATTGATGTTAGATCACCATTGAAAACCTGGAAGCATTGGACGGCAATTTTGTCCTATTGTTGAACTTCTCAACAGTGCGCATCCACGAACCCGGCCGTCCAGTGCTTCCAGGTTTTCAATGGTGGTCTAACATCAATCAGTTCATGATCTCAATCAAAAACTTATTGATCTCCACAACTCTATGCTCATAAAATCTAATTACCGTAACCATTTTAAGTTTCTCTTCTCTTGTTCCGTTTAGATTTGAGATGAAAAAAACATCAATGTGAATGAAGATTCTTTTTGATAAATTCCTATCCGATTTTACAGTTATATATTGAAAATTCTAAAATTGACCAATTTTAAGTCAAATATATCGTTTTAAATTATATCATATAGGGATTCAAGATTGTTCGTAAAAATGAAAATGAAGCTTCTGATTTCAAAATGACTAGTATGCAGTGTGAAATCTCGATGCTGAATCAAATTGATAAAATGAATGAATATAGGTAACACAGGGTCACATCAAATGTTTCATGGAAGACTAGATAGTATTATTTATATATTTATTTGATCACATAAATCTTGATACAAAGGGGGGGGCACCCTATACATATGCGTTATATAAGTCACTTGACTTGTGTGTGGGCTGTGATACTGCCCGGATGCCCGAACCAAAGTAGATTAGATAGTGTATTAAATGATATGAATTTAGTAAGCGATTATAAAGCGAGGTGAGTGCCAACTAAATTATTCCTGTGTATAGGAGATTAATAGTAATATTAAAACAACAATAATAATTATCATATTATTATTATTATTATTATTATTATTATTATTATTATTATTATCAGCACAGGGCTTTGTGAAGATTGTAGAATTTCCATAGTTTAAATCATAAATTAATCTTAACTAGACCCAGTAAAAACCTAGAAGCATTAGACTCCTCATCAGTACACATCTATGGCCTCCTAATAGGGAATAGAACTCTGGATTTTCAGTCTCATATACGAACGCTTAACCGATAGATCACTGAATCGATATTCAAAGGTGTACATATCTAGCTTTAACTAATTCACGATATTCCGTGGCCAACTTTCATTGTCTTGAATGGATAACAGTTTCATTTTGGAAATGATTGAACTCCAGTGGTCACTGATTCTTTCTAGCACTTGAACAGTTGAATCTTGAAGGTAGTTACTAGTGAGCACATGAATTGTTCGATACTAAGACAAAAAATATATTCAATGATTTTTAATTTTCAATGGTGGTCTAGCTAGTATCTGTTCGTGGTTTTAACTATGAAAATAACAATAATTTACTCTGAAGAAGTGGCATGCATTAATTCACAAAATGTCAGATGTATAATTTTTCTACTCATTGCGATATAACAAAAATATATTTATTCACAATAACAAGAAAAATATTTAACATATTTCAAGAAAATAACAGTAATAATAACAGATGGATGGTGGCTAGCACTTGAATCCAGGACGCGTGTTTCGTACTATTTGGGTGTCCCTGAATCCTTGAGATGACGTTAGTTCCGAGACTCGAACCCAATACCGTTTGCTTCAAACGCCATCGCGTTATGGGTTAAAAGTACATCCAGCTGACGTGTCTCCAATCGGAAGAAATGTGCGTCCTGGATTCTACTGCTAACCACCATCCATCTTTGCTTATAGTGCATGTAACTTAAGGTAATATCGAGGTAATCCGTACAGGATGGATATATGCCAATAAGAGACTGATCATTTGTTGTCCTAAACATCAATGGGAAGATTCAAACAACCAATACAAAAATGAATTCATGACAATAATAGTCGAATAAGATTCATTCCCAATAATGAATATATAAAAAGGAAAATATTCTATGTGCATTAATTAAATTAGGTCATTTTATCATCAAGAATAATATTGATTTATTAGCTCTGAAGTATGAACTTATTCAAATTAACACTGTATAAATAGCCATTTCAACATTAACAATTTCATTTCATTTCACTAAGAATCCTAAATTCACATGCGCTAATTTCAAATTTGACCCTTCTATTTGGGTTATTAGCTTGTAGATTAGGAAGAGAATTTAGTGAAAAGCATATTTTTCGTTCATATATCAGTGTTTTAATGTGATAAGAATTTTTCTAAACATTTTAACTTAATGTGAACTTAGCTGAAATTCAATGATAGAATTGTTGTCTAGTCTATACCAATCACTAAAATTTTGAAGTTGTCACGTTTATTGTGTTCAAAGAACGTTCAGTGGTCTAGAGGTTAAGCGTTCGCGCGCGAGACTGAAGGTCTTGGGTTCGAATCCCGCGAGCCGGATCGTGGGTGCGCACTGCTAAGGAGTCCCACACTATAGGACGAAATGGTCGTTCAGTACCTCCTAGTTTTCAATGATAGTCTAACATCAATCGGTTCATGATCTCAATCTAAAATCATTTTCTTGAGCTCGATAGTTTCTCCTACCTCCTCCTCCTACATATCAAACCTGAAATTCTATTGAGGATTTAACACAACGATTATTTAGTTATTTCAATAGTTGAGATCATAAGTCAATTGAAGCTACACCATCGTGAGAAGCCTAGAAGGACTGAACAGCCGTTTCGTCCTATTGTGGGGCTCCTCAGCAGTGCGCATCCACGACCTCAACTCGCCGGGTTCGAAGCCAGAACCTATCAGTCTCAGGCGCTTAACCAACTAGGTTAGTTAGTTATTTATCAGGAACAATAAACAAGCCGAGCATTTAAAATCTAATAATGAAGATGACAAATGTATAAATCGATTTTGATATTTTGCATTCACATTCACATTTACTTCAAAATAGTTTTTTTCTTTACTTTTTTAATCTTTTCATCACATGTTATAGATAGTGATTTAGAAAACTTTTAATTACCCCATACGGATTTTTTTTACCTTGAAAAAACTTGGATCAGATTGCAGAGTGAAATGTTGAATTTACCTCAAATTCAATCACTGAGATTTTTACAAGTATATTCTTCATCCTTAATGTCTTTTACATTAACTCGGTACTCAAATACTGTGAAACTATTCGTTTAACTTTAGACAAAAGTTCTTATATACCACAATACAATAACTAGTGACGGTCTCCAAGAGGTAATTTCTGAAGTTCTAGTAAAAAGCAGTGACCAATGGAGTTCAACTGCGTCTGTTATGAGATAGTAACTCACTGAAGACATTGGTGAAAGTGTCGCTCAATTTCGTGGATTGGTTGAAGTTGGACACTAACACCATTGGGTGCCGGCCAGCTCAGTGATCTAGTTGGTCAAGCGCCTGGCCCGAGACTGATAGGTCCTGGGTTCGAATCTGGCGGGGTGGGATCAGGAATGCGCACTACTGAGGAGCCCTGAAATAGGACGAAACGGCCATCCAGTGCTTCCGGATTTTTTATGGTGGTCTAGCTTCAATTCGCTCATGATCTCAACTATTACAAAAACTATTTGATAAAATATATTGAATTATTGTTTTAAAAGAACATATAGTCAGGTTTATTTCACTACACTATCACCGTTAAAACAGATCATTTTGAATGAAAATAAGGATTCAATGAAGAAAATTTTCTTTTCAACGAAATCATTTACTTAAACGGTACATTCGTATTTATAGTTGTATGGTAAATGCATGTCTATAAGAGAAGAGAAAAACTTGCATTATAAATTGATTCGAGACTCATATTATCGAATGAGATCACGCAATAATCCGAGGTTTAGAGAAAAGTATAAAGGTGTAAATAATTTACAGCTTAGAATTATGAAAGATAATTGTCCACTTAACAGATATGATTATCGCGTAACCTCATTTGACAATAAGAGTCTCGAATCAATTTAAGATGGAATCTTCCCTATTCTTCTATAGACATATATACCATACAACTATAAGTACGAGTGTACATAAACAAAGGGAAAAGCAAGATTCTCCGATACAACACAGCATGCAACAATCGGATCACAATTGACGGTGAAGATTTGGAAGATGTAAAAACTTCTACATATCTGGCCAACATCATTGATGAACGCAGTGGATCTGATGCAAATGTGAAGGTGCAGATCGGCAAAGCAAAAGCAGAATAAAGCAGAACATCTGGAACTCAAAACAACTGTCAACCAACATAAAAGTCATAATTTTCAATACAAATGTCGAGACAGTTCTATTGTATGGGGCGAAAACTTGGAGAAATACGAAAGCCATCATCCAGAAGATACAAATGTTTATTAACAGTTGTCCACGAAAAATAATTCGGATCCGTTGGTCAGACACTATCAGTAAAAACAACTTACTGTGGGAGAGAACAAACCAGATTCCAGTGGAGGAATTAATCAGGAAGAAGCACTGGAAGTGGATAGGACACACATTGAGGAAAACACCCAACTGAGTCACAAGGCAAGCCCTCACTTGGACTCCTCAATACCAAAAGAGAAGATGAAAACCAAAGAACACATTACGCCGAGAAATGGAGACAGATATGAAAAGAAAGAACAACAATTGGATAGGACTATAGAGAAAGGCCCAGAACAGAGTGAGTTGGAGAATGCCAGTCGTCGGCCTATGCTCCAAGTGGGGTAACAGGCGTAAGTACGTAAGTAAGTAAATACGAATGTACAGCTTAAATAAATAATTTTGTCGAAAAGAAAATTTTCTTCACTGAATTCCCTTTATTTTTTATTCAATGATACAATGGGTTACTTGAATTATCTGAAGAGATCACTTCGAATTAAGATTTGAAATATATTTGATCATAAATGTGATTTATTTTCAAAAGAATATTCAAATAATATTGACTGATTGGGATCAACTAGGGGCAAACAAATATAGATCATAGAAATTAACAATATCAAAATAATGATACTGATTACGGTATCTTTGTAAGAAAAACTTGATATATATGACATTGGATAATAATCATTGAGTAATCAGTTGTAAACAAAGAAAATTTGATAATTAATAACAGAGTATAATCTAAATTTCTCTCGAAAATAATAATAATAAGTTACAACTAAGCAACGACTATGCTTGAAATAATCTTTAATAAGATACATCTACTTTTTACTATTCTGAAATGTTGGCTATGAATTGTAAAATATAGTCGTTAATAATTAATAGGGTACTAAGCAATTACTGTTATCTGTTACAAATTGATAAGATTTTAAGTCAACACAGATAACTAAAGGGTTACTAGTTCGATAAACAGATAGTTATGCAAAACACCGAATAAATTAGTTTGTTTTGTTTTTTTTTCAGAAATAAATCAATAAACATATTAACAATTTATATTAATTAAAAGATATACATCTGATGAGATTTGTGTCTTTCTTGCTGACTATATAGAATTTGATTGTGATGATCAAATCATAACATGATATTAATAAATTCTGTTTGGTCACTTTTCTTTTTGAAACTATTAAATCACATAACTGGACATCCTCCAAATGCCCTGGTACGGCCAAAAGTGGGGAGAGTCAGCTCTACCTGTCGAAATCCTCTCACATGACCACGCATATACAACCACTGCCGGGGAAATCCTACTCACCGCCTTCTTGTGGCATTACTGTTGTTTGCGAATTTGAGAGGACGAAAAGCGAACGTCCGAAGCTTTAACCGGGTTGGTGGATATGGAGAGTTCACCTAAGGGAGTTGGAAAACCACCATTCCAAAACAATCATGCACATGGTCTCCAGGACCCTGAAGGAACAAATGGCATATGAATCAATCGTTGGTCACCGACTACCATGGGAATGCATCTCTTGACGTTGCTCCACTGTCTTGTGGATTAGACCTTTAGGCCGAAGGCTCCGGGTGTGGCTCCCTAAGAAAACCACCTGTTTCGGTTTGGGCACCAGCATTCAAGCCCTCACACAAATCGAATGATTTATGTGACGCATATCTATTTGGTGCCTCCTTGTACCAATGTTTTATTTAAATAAATAAATAAGATATATAACTGGACAGCTAGCTCGACAAGTAAACTGATTGAAAGTATGTTTACAAAGAGTATTTCCATCAGGATACTTATATCTTCAAAACTAAACACATCACATTTTTTCATTTTGAGGAGCGCTATATTCGATAATAAATATTTATGTGATGGAAATAAGTGTGGATCAATTTATTTTGGTGACGAATAGTAAAGTTCTCGGAAACTATTCACAATCCACACTTAATTGTCTAAAAAATAATTAGTTTCTTCCAACGAATGGTTTATGACCATTAAAATACAAATCAAGTTCAATCAAAGAAATTACTCACTGATGGTTCTAAGCCATGTTGGTAAGTAGAGATTTTCTGTGTTGGACAAGTAGAGAGTGATACTCGTAACCAATGGTGATAGAGAATTTAAGTGGTGATATTACTTGTAATTGATTTCAATAGAAAAGGTTTATTCATTTTCCATTTTCCTTTAAATAATTTTCTGTTAAGTACTGAGTATCTTTTTTTAGAATTAGTTGTTCCTCTTTATTTCTTAAGCGTCAAGACAGTTCTACTGTACGCAGCTAAGACTCGGAGAACTATCATCATCATCATCATCGAAAAGGCACAGGTATTTATAAACAGTTGTCTATCAGTAACGATGTACTCAGGTAGAGGCAGAGAACAAACCAGATTCTATCTAAAGAGGAAGTCAAGAAAATATGCTGGAGGTGGATAGAACGCACATTGCGGAAATCACGAAACGGTATCACAAAGTGCGCCCTAATTTGGAATCCTCGAAGCAAAAGGGAAAAGTGCCAGACTAAAGAACACATTACGTTGGGAATTGGGGGAAGATATCAAAATGATGAATAGAACTTGGCAACAACTGGAAAGCAAAGTCCAGGACAGGGTTGGTTAGAAAATCGCGGTGGACAACCCCTCTGCTTCATAAGTGACAGGGGTAAGTAAGTCTTTGCTTCTCATCAAACTGATTTCCTTCCTTTCTAATTATGCAAATATGAAAACACAGGCTAACACATAAACATTCCAAATTCTACAATGATAATAACTGACTATGGTATTTTTAGACGATTAATTATTACGTAATACGTGAGTGCCAACCGTTAAACAGTCGAGTCACAGTAACTAGACTAATTTGTTAAATTATAAACTCAATCAGTCAACAACAACGTAGAACTTCGTACGTACGTACGTACATCAGTTTGAGTTGCCATACCATACCACATTAGCACCGAAATACAATTATCGACTCAAATCCCATAGTGGTAGAGATAGTAAAAGTGTAAGCAGTGATCGGAAACATTAGGGTTTGAAGATGCTATTCAAGGAGTATAATCCAGTAAAGTAAATTTGAAAAGAGACAAAAAGAAAGGAGTTTGAAAAATTCAGAAGATTAGAATTTGGGAGAACACAAAGAGTGGATGCACCTGCACCATTGCAAACGATTTTGAGCCATGTCATTCAAGGTCTCTAACCATCGGTTGCTATCGTCTCGCCGATCCCAACCAGGTAGTCTACATCGACCGACATGGCTCAGTCCACTTATCAATGACTTCATGGATTTGTGTCATGTTTTGGTCTGGCCACCCGTAGCTTTCTTCTAACCTACTCCTACACCATAAAACATCGCTCGCCAGGGTAGTCGGTGGTTGAGCATACGTAACACATGTCCCAGCCATCTCAACTAATCTTAATGGGAACAATATACTCAAAGAAAAAAAAGTTAATTCTCCATAACTCATGAAATATCAACAGAAGTTGTGTAAATTTACAAATAACAAATTCAGTTAGTTATTTTGTCTTGAAATCAATTCCTGTTCGACACTTATTTGTATGTTTTATTCTTAAAAAAAAGACTTAAAAAACTGGAAAAATAAATTCCATTTTAATAAAACATCTGCCTACTTCAATTGAACAGAAACCACATATTTACAAATTTGTACATTCACTGTTGTATAGGTAACAAGTAATGACAAAAGTCACAATAAACATGAACATTGAGGGGGGGAGGGGATTTGTGGAGATTGTAGTATATTTTGAAACGTTGAATTCATGAGGCAATCTGAGATGAAACAACCATTCAGTGTTTCCAGGTTTTCAATGATGGTCTAGCTTAGATTAATATTTTTGTTTGTCCTATTATTAATGATTGTTTAATTCATATACATATATAAACAAGATGATGCTTTAATAAAGTTAAGGAATAATCAATCTTTAGTAAAATGAAAAAGTGGAAAAGTTTACTGAGAATCAATGGAATAATTTCTAAAATGTTGAGTTTTATTTGTAATACTCATAGTGAATATTGTCCAGAGTGGCAATACTTATCAGTCCATTTGTCATCATTAAATCAACATAACAAAATGTAATCAAAAGATAAATAAATGCAATAGTTGAAATCATGAGTCAATTGAAGCTAGACCACCATGGAAAACCTGGAAGCACTGGACGGCCGTTTCGTCTTATTGTGGGCATCCTCCTTGGCAGTGAGTATCCATGACTGCACCTCGCAAGATTCGAACCCAGGACCTATCAGTCCCGTGGATGCGCACTGCTGAGGAGCCCTACAATAGGACGAAACGACCGTCCAGTGCTTCCAGGTTTTCCATGGTGATATAGCTTCAATTGACTCATAATCTCAACCATTGGAGTTACTACAATCTCCACAAAACCCCTCTATGATAATAAATAAATGCCTTAAGGATTAAAACACTACTCCACTAATACCGTAGCAATAAAAATTAAACATGTGATTATGAAATTCTAAAATATGGTATGAATTTGCAGGGTGAAAAGTAAGAAATAATATTTGCATTCAAAGCCTAGGAGAACACAAAGAATGGATTTATCTAACCCGGAGTGATAGACTTTAAGCTATATCGCTGATAAGCCCCTGTTTCAATCCTTACAATTGAACCCAAGAAACTAGACCTAGTTTCTTTCAAAAAAGGAAAGTAAATGATACATTAGCTCAAACCAACAACCAATAACTTCATCCTGATTTGATAGATTCTAGCTTGATCCAGTGGAACAACCAAAGTACACTATTACTATCATTTACATTTCAAACTCGAAATTGTCCACCAAGCTTCCTTTATTCACTTCAGAGAGACAGAGAGAGGGAAAGATTGAAATATGATCCACATGATCTGTACTAATGAGTATGTAATAATCATTGAGTAACACAAGACATATTTCACCTGATTAAAATGGTACAATTATTCTGTATATTTACATGACATGATAACTGAACACGAAATAATCAATTGTATCACGTTTTATATGATTACATATTCATTTGTTTGATGTATAGTATTCACCATGAAATGACAAGAGGAAACAAATTATTAGAAATATATATATATATATATATATATATATATATATATATATATATATATATATATATATATATATATATATATATATATATATATAAAACGTTTAATTTGGTTTAACTACTAATATAAATTGAATTAATGCGAAGGTGTATGAAACATCTACCATATATGTATATATATATATATATATATATATATATATATATATATATATATATATATACAACTATCAAACGGTCGAAAAGCATGGTTACATTTGACATAAATCATGACAACGGAAAGTTATGCTCCATAAAATAAGGACAAAAAACTTCCCTGTACTGTTTATTAGGTTAAGTAGAATTGATCAGTTGAACTATTGTGGTGTGAGCTACTTATGTCCACATAAGTAGTATATAACGATGGTCAGGCATAGAATGTATTTCAGTAGAAGATTGAGAAGGGAAGAACGGGGACGGAAAGCAATTGGTATAAAAATGCATGAACAATGAAATCTGAGATGATGGACTGATATTTGCAGAACGAACAGTCAAGTTTGAGATGATGGATTGATATTTGGCAAATTAACTATTTACTGTATGGATCTCAGATTTTATTCAGATATTCTGTAATTTCGTGTTCGAAAACGTTAGATTGACCCCACTCGTGTTATTGTTCACTACACTATTCCTCTCCAGTTTTCCAATTAGTCACGTTCTAAATGCCCCTTCTAAGTAAAAAGAATGTACTATTGGTGTTATTCTAATAACCCATTGATGACTTATCAAATGTATACATATCAATGATATTGTCTTATTTCACAATGAGAAATTCGCTAATTAAACCACATCTAATCAATTGATATGGCATTGTTATATCTGAATGAAAAATAAATGAATAGTAACTGTTGGGAATTATTTATGAACTATTATTATATATATTCTTATTCGATAATAATTAAGTAACTAGATTTTACAAGGATACTACCCTAACTCAGGGTCTGAAAAGTCAGAAAAATGAAAATTTCGCAAATGCGATAAAAATGATCTTCGTGGTCTAGTAATAGTAGTTCGACACCAGATAAAGTGTTTTAAACGTTATTTAAGCACTAACGCTTCAGGCTGGGATATTTCGTTTACTACCCTACATATGTGTTGTATGCAGTATAAGCTATATGGCTATGTAGAGTTGAAGAATCCTGGTCGGCGGCCTATGTTCCTCCACTAGGAGTAACAGGCGTAAATAAGAAAGTAATATAGTAAGGTGTTCAACATGTATTTATCAGTCGTTCTGCTATGGCTGCAAATCCTTACTTTCCTAAGTCAAAGATGTATGAAAACTATCCGTGTTCAATTATCTTTGCTTCCGAGGGATTGTTCATACCTACTGACAATACTAAGTTAATAGCACTGAAGTCGAATAGAATATATTCAGCCAAATCGGAGATTATCATTTTAAAATCAAGCCATTAAAAGCTGGTGCTTGGAATTTATTTGTTTTGATGATTAAATGTCGGAGCTGGATATAATTTTATATCAAGGGCTCACATGAACACAGATACTACTTCAGGACGTGCTACACATACGAAATGAAACAATGTCTTTAATCAAGATACTGACATATAAGATATATTAATGAAATTATTATTTATTTAAACAATCATCAATGTTAACAATGTACACTTTACCAATAATATGGGTAAAACCATACAAAATTTCCGACGAGAAATAACTTTCCTTACAGTAATACGGAATACTGACTAGAGATTTGTGTTCACGAGTTGAGATCTCAATTTGAACTTACTAAAGTTTATACATGAAAACGTTCATTTGCAAAATGTAAGTTGATTTAAAAAAGTAAAGATTTTATGTACAAAATTTCGAATTATGAAATTTATTCTATGTCAGTAAGGAATAGAATTCAGTAAATATTATATGTTTAAAGGGTCCAAGTAAACTTTTTCTAGACTAAAAGTTTATCGGTTTCATTTGAAGAACATGGTTAGCCTCCTCAATATCAAAATAGAATGGAGCAGTTAGCAAATGAAACTGTAGTTCAAACTTTATGAAATGCTCAATATGTCGTGAAAACTCACTCCTGAGCATTCAGATCAAACGATTACATTCCCAAACAGATTCTAACAAATGCGGTTTGTGCACCAAATTTCGGTAAATCAGTATGTGATTATGTTTCTTCAAATTGTTTGAACGATACATTAAGTTTGATTTCAAACCTTACTTCCCAAGATTTTGATTGAGCGATAAATTTTCCCGAAAATAGCTTTAAATGATTCCACCACTGACCTCTTTTACTCATATTCCAAATGATCTCTCAGCCCCTATAGTTTTCTCATTTTAGATTTAGTCAAATTTTTAAGAATCTTTCATCATACTAATTCTTAAGTTAACATAGCGTATAATACAGGTAGACAGTAGCTAAACAAGTATAAATAATGAACATTTACGTGTTAATACCACTTTCAGTTACAAATCAGTATCGAGCATCACCAGTACCCGATTGGTGGCCTTATCACCTGATCACGACGCCTAAAAGACATCCGTAATCATGTATACGACCCCAAACCCCCTGGTACGGTCAAAAGTGGGGAGAGTCAGTTCTCGCTCTCAAAATGATCTCATGTGGCCACGTGGATACAACCGCTGACAGGGAAGTTTTACTTACTGCCTTCTCGCACCACGGGTATTTTTTATAAAATTGAGAGGACGAAAAACGAATTTCCGGAGATTTAACCGGGTTGGTAGATAGGGGAGTTTGAAAACCCTGACTCCAAACCAATGGTGCACATTGGCTTCAGTATCCTGAAAGAACGAATGGCGTATTATCCAATCGTTGGTCACCGATACCATGGGAATGCATCTCTTGACCTTGTGGATTAGACCTTTAGGTTGAAGGTTCCGAGTATGGCCCCCTAATAAAACCACCTGCTTCGGTCTGGGCACCCGGGCAGTATCCAAGCTCTCACACAAATCAAATGACTTGTATGGAGCATATGTATTCGGTGCCCTTTTGTACCAATATTTATGTGTTCAAATAAATAAATAATCATGTATACATGTACTCAATGCATGTTGTACACTTTCAAACAATCAAAACTCAAACACGATTTATGACAAAGTGAATTAATGCATAGTATACATGGTTTACTTTAGTCATTTGGCAATACTGTTTGCATTTGATGTGATATGACTTATTCAAATTAAAAGAGCTGAAAGTTATTTCATCAAACGACAAATAAAACTACTGATATACTAAAAATATCATGTTAGTAAACATAATTCAGCAGTTGATATAATCACATTTAGAATTAACCTTTATTTTCAGAAATAGTAGTTTTCATTATTTGCATATTCATCACATAGTTATACTTGGGAAACAAATTATAATTACATGTATACATCCTTATAAATACCAAAGACGAACTGTTCATTAAATCTTGATGATATTTATCTTATAGGTATCCATCTATCCAAATATTAATGAATAATTAACTTCATTACTCATTTCATCAATGTAAGTAGAATTTGATAAAATTACATGTATAAATTATTCCCTTTATTCTCTCTCCTCCCTGTTAGTAAGTCAAATTTGAGTATAACAGAATGATAACTCATTAACATTAATTAGTGACTCTCCGTTGTAAGTGGTTCATCTTTCTTTTGTACACATGAATTGGGGTTAAATGTACGAATTCCTATGGCTTCAGCTATATGTAGGAGACGGGCGTACTACCAGGCAACTTAAACAACGAATGAGTGAACATCTACCAGCATGGTTTATGAAAGGCCAGATAAAAACAATACGCAGTTCTATCTTGGCACATCTAGTTCCTGTTTTTTTGTTAAATCAACACAATTTATGGATATCATATATAATAAATATATTTTATCGTTATATCCTAATAAATAGAAAAATTGTACTTCTGATGTTTCGTGACTTAATGTAAGCCACTTCTTCAGAGTAAAAAAAATAACCTAATTAAATTAACGCAAGTCCATTTGTATCATTTAACCTTGTATTAATTGAACTTGATTATTTATTTACTCTGAAGAATTGGCTTACATTAAATCACGAAATATCAGAAATACAATTTTTCTACTGATTGTGATAGGATAAAAAAATATATTTATTATTAAAACTTTCTACCCAATGTTCAATTTATTGGAAACTATCAAGTTTAACCTTGGCATGAATATCTAATGTCTACGATAATGAAACAAAATCTCAATCATGCAGATGCATGTAATTGATCAATTTCAAATAGGACGAAAATAACGTCCTAAATTCTATTGTTACCAATATTCTATTTATTCTATAAGAACTTTTATCATAATGGCTTCATTAAGGCAATCCAAACATGATGCACATACGCTAAAACTGACTGAAATTCAGTCAAAATATCAACAACAGGATAGTCCAAACCAATATACATTAAATTGCACAGTATCACTTTTAATAAGTAAACTAATTAGCTTAACTAGTAGTGGAAATGAACTTAAAAAGCAATTATCTCTTTAAATAATACAATACATATAACAAAAATGCACAAACGTAATTACAACTGAATGGCATACAATGAATGTCTATAAAAGTATACATACGAACTTGGAAATATCAAAGTGACTTTAGTTAAACAACCAATGAAAAACCAGAGAATACTTGACAGTTGTGTCATCCTGTTGTAGGACACCAGTATTATAAACCCACAGTTCTGGTAGGAATTCAAACCGGAACTATAGGGCTTCGCAGTAAAGATTCCAGTAATTCCATAGTCCTAGTGAAAATCAGTTACTGTAGGAGTTCATGTATGCTACTTAATAGACGGTTATCGCCAAAAAGAAGGTTGACAATCTTACAATACCATGAATTGACTTAGATTAAAGTTATAAATTACAGGACAAAAACTTAACAGTAGAAAGGTAACACATTCGTTGTTAAACTCGAAGGTTATGTGCACAGACTACTGAATAATATCATACCAAAATGGTACTCACTCCTAAACGCCCTGTTACGGCCGAGAGTGAGGAGAATCAGCTCTCCCTCTCCAAATGCTATCACACAGCCACTGACAAGGAAGTCCTACTCACTACCTTCTCCCTGGATTACTGTTGTTTACGAAATTGACAGGACGAAAAGAGAATGTCCGGCGCTTCAACCGAGTTGGTGGACACGAACAGTTCACCTGGAGGAGTTGGAAAACCCTCATTCCAAACCAATGGTGCACATGGGATCCATGATCCTAAGGAGACAAAAGGCGTGCAAACTTGTTGTTAGTCATGGGCTACTATGGGACTTCATCTCCTGACGTTGCTTCACTACCTTATGGATCAGACTTTATGCCGAAAGTTCCAGATGTGGCCCCCTAACTAAACTACCTGCTTCGGTTTGGGTACCTGGGCAGTATCCTAGCGCATATCTATTTTATGCCTTCTTGTACCAATTTTTATGTGTTTAAATAAATAAAATAGTACTACTCTCTGATATTTTTTAATACTTTTCTAGATAAAATCATTTCTTAATATGATATATCTTTCAATTGATCAATTTTTAAAAAAAAGTAGTTGTATTCTATTATCAAAGAAAAAAACTTTATCAATTTATAATCATCTTTAAGATCTAATTTCCAAGTTAAATCCTTGAAGAAAATTTCATTCACGTAAAACAATAGATCACATTCACATGTACTACTAATATTGTAATCATTATGTAAAATATGAATATTAAAAAGACGTCATTGATGTATATATATAACATGATTCCCTAAAAAGCTAATCATCTAAATAAGTTATACTAAATGAAATCATAGAGGATTGACGACGATTGACAGTTAATCAATCAACTAATTAATCGATCAATAGAGATAATAATAATAATAATAATAATAATACTGTATTTGTTGTACATAGTAATAATAATAAATTTACCATTACGAATTATATCCAGTCAATGATCATTATTACTGATAAACATTACACATAGAGATCATAAAATGTGTTCCTAATGTTCTATGTTTGTTTGTTTGTTTGCGCATTAATTGTATTAGATAAAATGTCAGTGATAAGTATTATATGTATATTTGTTTAGATCAAATGATATACATCAATTTGATTCATCTATGGTATTTATATGAATGGAGTAAACAATAATTTTAGTTTATTCGATAATTCTATCAACATTTAAAATATACATTCCTAACTGATAATAGTGGAAATTAAAAGTCTACTAGTAATTGAATAATATAATTCATAGAGCATTAATATTAAGGGAAATTGTTAAATGACATAGGGCAAAGCAAGTTAGATGATGAAGGATATGTGAAAATCAACCAATAGAGATGCCGGCTCAGTCGTCTAGTTAGTTAAGCGCCTGGCGCGAGACTGATAGGTCCTGGGTTCGAATCTCACGAGGTGCGGGATCGTGGATGCGCACTGCTGAGGAGTCCCATAATAGGACGAAACGGCCATCCAGTGCCTCCAGGTTTTCCATGGTGGTCTAGCTTCAATTGACTCATGATTTCAATCTGTGATATTATGTGATAGTTTATGAAAAAATGGTTTGATTAAGAACTAGGTGATCTTGCACATTGTTAGAGGTATGGGAGTAGTTGTCACTTTCTGGTTGCCCACATTGTGGAGAGATGATTCTTATTCAGTTACCTGAAAAGCAAACTAGGTTAGGAGTGGTTCTGATGACCTAAGGGACAAGCGCTTGAGGCTAGTTATACCCAACTATTATTCGAGTAATTGAAGATGCATTAACTACGTACTTATAGTCCATTATCGCCGGCGACAAGAATCCGTCATATGAGGTAAGATGTAACAATTTTAGGGACAACTTTATTCAACTCCCTCCTCTCTTTGTCATAAGGTAGCATCGTCACAGATTGGGGTTGTCTGAGAGAAACAACATGCTACCATCACACTCCTATATAAAAAAATTAGTATGCCCTCGAACCACGAGTTTTCTGTTTCCACTTTTACCGCTGTCTCCAATCAAATCTGACTGGCACGGTAGACAGATAAGTAGACAGATAGGTACATAAACATAATTCACAGACGCTGGCACAGATGTTCAATGGCTCAAGTTCCTATACTACATTAGCACGACGAGATGAAAGTAACAAATGATATCGAAATAATATATCAGCAATGATTAAAAAATTACCAAACATTGGTAGAATGCTATGAAAAAAACGGTGTAAAGGTATGTATGGAAGGATACTAGAATCGACGGAAAGATAAAGAGCAAATGTATCTGCATCGTTGTGAATGATTCTATGACATATTACCTAATATCTTCAACCACTAATTACGGTTATTACGCGGACTTTAACCAGGTAGTCTGCAACTACTGACATGGCACAGATCAACAGTCAATGACTTCACAAACTGATGTCGCTTTTAATTTGTTCTCCCCTACTTTTCTTCAAACCTACTTCTGAGCTAGCGGGTATCACTCGTCGAGTTAGGTGGTAACTAGTTAAACATAATACATGTCCTAGCCACCCCGGTCGTTGGAAATATGCTACCTCATCAGCCGATTTGCCACTTTTGCCAAGTACCATATGCCTAACCTCGTTCATTCCATAGAACGCGAGTGATGCTTCTAAAAAACCTATTATCAAGAACCTTAAGCTTACAGCTGGGTTTTTTACCTTCATAGACCATGTTTCAAAGTCATAAAATAGAACAATGCGGACTGATGTGGAAAATACGTGCTCATCGGTTGGCTAGTGGACATCTCGTCTACGATGCAAGTGTCGCAAGTTTTTAAACGTCAACTGGGCTTCCTGAGTTTATTAGTGGCGTGGTAGGACCTAAAGGAACGAGTGTTCCAGCAAATATGTCTCAACTGAATCACCACGATATGCAAGCCTGACCACCAAGTCAACGTAGCATCTGCAGTCGGGATGGTAGTATATAAGCAATTACTAATTCGTCTACAATTCGAAATGCGTCACTTTTACTGGAAAGTTATAGCGAAAATAAAACAAAAATACAATGGTTATTGTGGAATTACGATCTCTGACCTGTAGAAATCCACTAGTTGAGTTATAAGTCTAAAATAACCAATAAAGGTTTTACGTTCGACTCTCATAAAGCATGAAATATATTGGAGTCAATATGTTAATTAAAATACAAGAATACAATGCAATTAGCTTGCAATAAAAACAGACCTTGAGATAACACAGTTTCTCGTGTTGTTTGTCATACATTGAAATACCAGATCACTAAGAGGTCAACAAGAGGAATGCTTTGAAGGGTATGAAAATAATAGACATAAAGATAATTTATAGAATACAGTGATCGACAAGTTCATTTACATAAGGATGATATATTTTAATCTATGCAAATATCACATAAGATATGTAAGATTTATTTGAGAGAGACCACACCTAACAACCCCTTAGGGTTTTCATTTATAAGGTTGTAGGTTAGTGAGAAAGGTAATTGGCGAACTGTACAATATCGTAATTATTCGACAACAGCCTGATGTAATAACCTGTAACAATTTACTAGTGAATTATATTTATAGTTATCTAAATGATTTACAATAGTAGTCAATGGTTCCATAAATTGGTCATGGATGAGACCATAATTTTATGGACAATCTTTGAGCGACGCCAAAGTGATCTTGAAAAAACACCAACATACTAGGGTCCAAAGAGGGTTATAAATTAGTGTGAGAAATTAGAATCGAAATTTTAGGTTAGAAGTTAGGGTTATGAACTACAGTTGGGGTTTTCATCAAGAACTGACATCAGTTATAACTCCAAAATGCTATTTAGATATATGGATGGATGAATTTCACACCGAAATTCAAGACCTGCTATCTTAAATCTGGTTGATTTTTCCATAAGTTATAGTCTCCCCAAAGTATGATATTGAGGGTGAAAGTAGGCATAGTTCAACAGATTTCTCTTTAAAAGTTATACTAAATGTAGTTTACTATCAACATTCTTTTAACTTGGTAAAAGGGAAATTTTACCGGTGACATTCATTACATATTAGCCTCAGTTGAGATATTGAAAATCAGAGAGCGTTTGGAAGACTGTTTAGTCCAAGCAAAGGAGTCGTTAGTTGTGGGCGTCAGCGACCTCAACAATGGTTAAACCCAGACCTTGTGGCGAGCCCTTAAACATTAAACTACTGGAATGAGGTCCGATGGTACAAATCGTCAGCTTCACACAGTTCACAATATAGCGCTGCTGTCATCTAATCCTAGTGATGACGATCGTATCCCGCCCAATATGATTGAACTTTACCAATCACATCTTTCCATTATAACTTTAGGCCACCGATAAGAACACAACTATGTTACCGATTAGAGGTTTTACAGGGAGTTACCCTATTTCTAAGTACTTTTCATCACTTATTTCCACAAAACACCTTAGCAGCAATTAAAATTTGAAAAAAATTCTTCTGTAACCGAGGTGAATCAAAATGCCAACGAACTAATCGCATTTCCTAAACTATTAAAACACCCATAACATAATCAAGCTGAAAACAATGCAGGTATGATAAGTTATTTTAATGAATCGAAAGTATGTATATTCACGACAGTAATGGTGATTGAATTTGAAAGAAATCTTAGATTGCAGTTATGCTGAAATCATTAATCTCTTCTAGACCAATCTCTGTGTTCGCTTTACTAACCTTTTAACTAATTCTATGTTTTAATTCAATAATTTTACAAATAAGCCTAGCTGGTTTAGCTTTGCTCACAGTAGACAACACTTAGGATGAAAGATTGAAGATGAAACTGAGATAAATATAAATTTAGATTGCCAACTGACTAGTAATATAAACTTCTACTTATCAGTAGTTATTTATTATGTATGCATAATATTCAAAGTTGGGCTTCTCTAAACAATATACCATAATTCAACGAGTATCTGTAAACAAATCCAATCAAACCATATTGTTTTGCATTTGATAAAAATAAGAAAGTCATAAGATATACATACTTCATGTGAGATTTTAAGTCACGTTTAATATGAGTGATCTGTCAACTGTATGATAAACGAGGGAGTTACATTTTGTATAGATTTAATTATCTTCTGCATATATTTCACTAGAAAATGTAGCTATGAATAAGAATGGAAAATATTAGCCCAATAATTATAAGTTCACAGTTTTCACTATTCAAAGCCTGAAATGTTAAATTCAAGTCTCAACTCTTCTGTACTAAACAGTTTATGATAGTTTTTTGACTGATAACGTCGGTAGAACTGGTCTTAGTGACCTGAGAGAGTGACCGCAGTACCTAAGGGACAACTGTTTGAGGCCGGTCACACGCTAACTTTTTGTAAGTAAGTTTCGTGTTAGCTCAGTACTTGTTGAGACCTTACCGTCGAAGACGGATATCCGTGGGATAAAGCGAGGTGTGTATTTCTAGGGTCGACCATTTCTAACCCCACCTCTCGTTGTGAGAAGGCAACATCGCTGTTATACTGGCTGTTTGAAGGAAACACCTTAATGCCGTCACACCTCTGTACAGTCAGCAGTACGACTTTGCCCTCAGACCTTGGGTTTGCTGACTTTAGTTTTACCGCTCTTCAACCGACCTGTCTGGCATGGTAGGACCTTGAGGAACGATCATTGCAGCCAGTATAGCTCGATTAGTTTATCACGATAGACCAGCCCGACCACCACGTCAAGGTAGCAACATTAATATCACCACTAAATTAGCTAATTCTATGAATCCGGTGTTCATCTTGTTGTGTTAATGAGGTATGGCAACTAAGACCGATGCACATATGTGCCTGGTCCTACGTTGTAGCTAACTGACTGACTGAGTTTGCATGTCACTTCATATAAAGGAAAGATGAAAAGCAACTATTATTAATTCACCAATGATCGATTAGTGTACCATACTAGGTCATTTGATACGTTTAAATGAATATTTACGGTTACACAAAAATATTAATACAACCATATAATATTAGTAATTCTGCCTTTTACTGTTAGACCTAGCTAACATTCAAACAAATTATTAAAAAACAACTATATGATCCAAGAGATAATTGACTTCTATATTCTTCTTTTCTTAAATATCATCTAATTGGAAACAATTCAGTATAACCGTCAATTACGTTACTTTAAAGAAATTGTTTTACAAATCATATTCACCAGAAACACTAGTTAACAGTCAGTCATTCATTATCATAAAGATTAGCGGTGCAATCAGCTCAATATTTCTGAAGTTTATGGATCTGTAACATAAGTTAGTTTATATATTTGTCAACTTATAAATGGAGAGTTAGTTACCTTTGAATTCTATCTGTATAAATAATGAAATTACTTGGATACAAAACTAATATAATCTTGAAATAAAAATCAATAGATTCATTCACCAAGTGTACTTGAATATGTGCCACACAAATCGTGGAGGTCTAACTATACTACCTGGCTGGTCAAACAAAACTATATGGAACGGGGTTCAGACCTGGGCCTTAACGGCTGAAAGTTGAATGCTTTAACCAATAAGTCATACTATAACAATTTTAACAACAAAAGCGTTGTTTTTATCTGTTATATTCTAGCTATGGATTTATTAAGTAAAGATCACATGTTGTTAATTCTATGAAGTTGTAACAGATATTCAGAAAATCAATGAAATCATGCTCTAAGAATGAAGAGATTTATTTTTGAATACAAAACAGTTTGATGCCGTACCGTTATTCCTTAATCAGAACTATGAAAAGTTTAAAACGCGATCGGATCCCAGTAACTATAGATAACACGATATAGTAAGTAAGACTGGTTACCACTCAGTAACTCATCTGAAAATAAGTAATCCATCATATTCAAAATTATCCTTTGATCCACAAGATTGAAAGAAACCTTAGGTTTGCTTTTTCACACACTAATGTTTGAATCTACACTTACTTTGTCTCATTATTTAACTATTCATCATCAGCACAAAATAAATTAATTCAAAAGATGTTAATTTTATGTGTAAAAAAAAGTGTATACATGAACATTGATTTAAAAAGTTGCTCATACAATTTCCGGGTATCCGGTAAGTTGCTAAGTAAAAACAAAAATACAATAAGGTTTTTGATTTAAATTGAACAAATATTACAATACTCCCGAATATCTTAGCAACATACTGTTCAATAAAACATGGAAGAAAGTTTAAACATCTAATCTGAAATAATGCTTACGTATATATTATCCTAAACATATTATTAATGTTGGGGAAACAATACTTTCCACTAACCACGTGCAGATTTACATAACTATTTGTTAGCCACACCTATTATCTAACTACTCAAGCATTAATATATAACAAATGGTTCAAGTTTCAACTTGATGTTCATCAAACCACTAGTGTACAAGTGTGTAGACTACAGCTCAGTTTTTTTAGACATACATATATACATACAAAGACAAAATGGACATTCAGCGTACATCTTAAAAACAGTTCCTTCAGACTATCCTCAGGCAAGCAAATATAATAAAAAAAATCAACATTGGCTTGCCTGAGGATAGTTTAAAGGAATTGCTCGTAAGATGTACGCTGAATGTCTTCAACAATACTTAGAATGAATTCAGTCTATCAAAATATTGATTAACTGATAGTCGATTAGAAGAACATTAAATACACTTTTAAACAGGTAGTGAGCACAGGTACAAATCTGTCATTTTTAATTTTGTATATGATTCCAATTTTACAGTCGAATTATTATCATTATCTTTTAGTTTTGTCATTATTATAAATTATACGGTTAATAGTTGAAAATTTTCAATGACGACAATAAAATTATGTTTATTAGTCACGTGGCAACAAATTTTATTTTTAAATACGCACCAAAAAAAAGAAAAAAATGAAGCATCGGAATCAGTAAACAAAATAAATCATTTATTTGAATTGTTTTGTGATATTTTCTACTAGGAATGACTAAGATTTCTGTTTTAATAACTGAGGTGAAGGAAGTCCTACTCACTACCTTCTCCCGGCATTATTGATGTTTACGAAATCGACAGGACGTAAAGCGAGTGTCCAGCGCTTTAACCGGGTTGGTGGACATAGAGAGCACCTGGGAGAGTTGGAAAACTCTCATTCCAAACCAATCATGCACATGGGATACAGAATCCTAAGGAGACAAAAGGCGTATGAACGTGTTGTTGGTCACCGGTTACTATGGGGATGCACCTTCTGACGTTGTTCTACTGCCTTGTGGATCATACCTTTAGGTCGAAGGCTCCAGGTGTGGTCCCCTAAGAAAACCACCTGTTTCGGTTTGGGAACCTGAGCAATATATAAGCCCTCATACAAATCAAATGATTTATGTGGCGCACATCTATTTGGTGCTTCCTTGTACTGATGTTTGTGTTTACATAAATAAATAAATAAACTGAGGTGAGAGTATAAGTACAGGGATAAACTTAAAACAGATACAATGAATTTTCAACCAATTCATAGTCAATCAAAAAAAGTAAAACAACTTTGTTAATGGATAGTTTATGGAAAAGAAATAGATAACACTGCAAAGTGTAAACAGGTTTTATTCATCATTCATAAATCTATTCATCTTTTCTCAATCAGTCAGTCAGTCAGTTACAACGTAAGACCAGGCACATATGTGCATCGGTCCAAGTTGCGACACATCATTAGCACAACAACATGAACACCAAATTCATAGAACCAGTTAACTCAATGGTGTAATATATAAAAGATTGCATATAAGGATATAACACAGAAAGAAAGAATTAGTTCGTAGAAAGAAAGATATGCAATAATTTTAATCTCTTATTTTAAGGGAAGATAGAGACTGTATACACCTACACCAATGTGATCGATTCTGAGCCGTGTCACCAAGAGTCTCCAATCATTGGGTACGATAGTCACGCCGATCCCAACCAAGTAGTCTGCATCTAACAACGTGGATCAGACTGGAAGTTAGTGACTTTGTGGACTGATGCCACGTTTTAGTTTGGCACTGTTGTGACAATATAACAATTTGGAAAACACGACACAGGTTAATAAGATTTTTCAGACTTTCTGATTCAGTTAGGTACTATAACTATGATTTCAATATAATGGAAATTCCAATATAGTAAAAAACAAATAAGGGGAAAAATATATCACGTTCCAGTTAGTTCTTCATTTTGGCTCTACCTTGATAGAAATAATCATGATGAAAAACTAATTGAGGAGTAATATTACTTCCCTGTATTTGATTTTGATAGTTAGAATCGTTAATTATTTGAAACAGCCTCTTACTGATTAACAGAAAGTCTAACACGTTTACGAAATACAAGAACTACTGTCAACGAAATGTAGTACATTTCATGATGAGAACAGGGTTTATATTTGATTAAAATAAACCACCGAAATTTTTATTTTTATTTGTCTGATACATTAAAATGCAGTACTCATAACAGCAGACAGGATTATATATAGATGGGTGAAACCTTAATCCAGTTTATAATAGATCTTAATAAGGAATTTAAAGTTTTAGGAGCTAATCAATTTCATTACAAAAGGTATGTCAGATAACATAAAAGCATGTATTTTATTCTTTAGGAGCATAGTGACAAGATCCACACGCCCCCAAATGATATATTAGTCCGGAAATTGGTGAATATTTAGATCCTTTACAAACATTGTTATGCTTATCAAAAATCCTATGAAGATACACGCATTGTAATCAGGGAGGAATTTTATGGATATTATAGTAATTAAATAGTTGAATTCCTGAGTCAATTAAAGGTAGACCATCATGGAAAACTTGGAAGCACTGGATAGCTGTTTCTTCTTAGTATGGGACCCCTCCTTAAGGCACTGCGTATCCACGATCCTGTCCCGTGAGATTCGAACCCAGGACCTAATAGTCTCGCGCGATAACGCTTAACCAGTAGATTACTGAGCTGGCCGGCATCCAACAATGTTAATATACACAATTGATCAATATCATTTGTATCAATTCCTTCTTATTGCAAATTGAATGCTATAGACCGAATTGCAATGTCACCACTAGTCTAGATGATTTGACATTGCATGCACTATGTTGAAATAAGATAGTGGTTGGTTGTAGTCAACAGGAAACCCTTGATTCGGGGGTTTCATGCTATTTAACACTCATCAGCAAGGTATACACATTAAATAAACAAAAATGAATAATTTTATCATACCGTAAAAACATTATCCTTTTTTATGAACTAACAATTATATATACATATATATTATATATACACAGTCTTAAGCCTCAATGGGAAGATCCAAGTCAAATAACACCAAGTGAATTGAAATTCACCTCATTGCAAAAGCAAGTGGCTATCAGGACTCAGTAGCTAAGTGGATAACGTGATGACGTTTGAAACGAATGGTACTGGGTTCGAGTCCTAGAGTGAACATCAACTCTCTGAGATGCAGGTACATCCAGCTGACAAGTCCCAAATAGGATGAAACGCCTATCAAACTGGATTCCACTGTTAGCTACTATCCATCATTGCTTACAAAAAAAAAAAGTTGTGAATTAAGGCAATATCGAGGCATACGCACAGTATATGCACATATGTACATATGCCAATAGCACACTGATCAATTGCAGTCTTAAATCTCAATGAGAAGATACAAGCCAAATAATACTAAGCATATATAATAAATATGTTGTTAACTTACAAAACAAATTACTTGAGTTATATATATTACTGTCAATTATCCTTATGATCAGTAGTAAGTAGATCAGTAGAAATAAATTAAATTTTCCTTTCAACTTTATTTTTTTTTAAATTTTTAGTCACCATTATCTTTATAAATATAATATACAATTTACTGCATTCCTATTGGTGGAAAAAAATTATTGACCTGAAGCTGATATCATTCATTAACCAATAGGATTTTAGTTTTCAAAGTCACATGACTTCATATCTGAATGAAAAATGATATCTGTCCGTCTTATATATAGATACATAAGGGGACAGTAGGATAAGGGTTAGGCAATAGACGATTAAGAAGATAGACAGACACACACATTCAAAATAAAAGGCTGATGTAATTTAACTAGACACGTGATTTATCATAATGCACTATTGTTGTTCGTCTGATGTTCTTTCATAAATAAATAAATAGGCGGGAATATTTCAATCAAACAATCATTCTCTTATTATCAGAATGGGTTCACTGGAAGCACTGAACGGCCGTTTCGTCCTAATATGTGGCTCCTCAGCACTGCGCATCCATGACCTCGCCCCCCGCAAGGTTCGAACCAAGGACCTATCAGTCTCGCGCCAAGCGCTTAACCAACTAGACCACTGAGCCGACATTCATTCTCTTAGTTTGTATAGGAATATTTCAGATGAAACAACAATGTTAATATGATTCAATGATTTGAATTATTTTTGGATCTTTTTTGTGTGTGTTCTATGTTCCTCATCATGAATGATTTGCCGACTCTGGGAGTGGTTGGAAATAACGGAGAGATGGTCAGCGTATGAAATGGTGTCGTAGTATGAAAGAAAAGTGCACAGGACTAGCTTCTGTTGGTCTTACACGACTCCCTGGTTGGGGTCCTAGAGATGATGTGATCAGGGACGTTATGTGACATGGCTTGGAATAGAAGCCAGTGGCGATTCTGCTGTAACTTTCTTTTATTTTCTTCATAAAAAATGTGACCGTAACTTTTTTGACTGAAAGGATTCTTTCTGTTTTTTCCATTATTATTATTATTATTTCACTATCATACACTAATTTTTCTTCGATACTACGGCGTGCCTCAGAAGATAGTCAATATCATACAGAATTCATATGATGGATTAAACTGCAAAATCGTGCATGGAGGACAGTTGACAAAGTCGTTGGAAGTGAAGACCGGTGTCAGGCAAGGTTGCTTACTCTCACCCTTTCTCTTTCTCCTCGTGATCGACTGGATCATGAAGACGTCAACATCTGAAGGGAAACGCGGGATACAATGGACATCTAGAATGCAGCTAAACGATCTAGACTTCGCAGATGATCTGGCCCTCCTATCGCAATCGCAACAACAAATGCAGGAGAAAACGATCAGTGTAGCAGCAGTAGGTCTCAATATACACAAAGGGAAGAGCAAGGTTCTCCGATACAACACAACATGCACCAATCCAATCACAATTGACGGAGAAGATTTGGAAGATGTAAAAACCTTTACATATTTGGGCAGCATCATTGATGAACATGATGGATCTGATGCAGATGTGAAGACGTGGATCGGTAAAGCAAGAGCAGCATATTTACAACTGAAGTACATCTGGAACTCAAAGCAACTGTCAACCAACACCAAGGTCAGGATTTTCAATACAAATGTCAAAACAGTTCTACTGTATGGGGCAGAAACCTGGAGAACTACGAAAGCCATCATCCAGAAGATACAGGTTTTTATTAACAGTTGTCTACGCAAAATACTTCAGATCCGTTGGCCAGACACTATTAGCAACAACGTACTGTGGGAAAGAACAAACCAGATTCCAGTGGAGGAAGAAATCAAGAAGTAGCACTGGAAGTGGATAGGACACACATTGAGGAAAGCACCCAACTGCATCACAAGACAAACCCTCACATGGAATCCTGAAGGCCAAAGGAAAAGAGGAAGACCAAAGAACACATTGCGCCGAGAAATGGAGATAGACATGAGAAAAATGAACAAGAATTGGATGGAACTAGAAAAGAAGGCCAAGGACAGAGTGGGTTGGAGAATACTGGTCGGCGGCCTATGCTCCATTGGGAGTAACAGGCGTAAGTAAGTACGTATCATACACTAATTTGTGATCGTTATTATTCCCCTTTTTTCTTATACGCACCTTACATTCTTTATTTCGTCCCATTCTCATGATTATTGTATGGCGCATATGTATCTGGTGGCGATTTTTTAGCAGTAAGTGTTTGCTATTCAAGTAGACAAGGTTATAAACTGGCAGCACTGTTTTTTAAACAAAAACTTATTTCTACGTGAAGTGGACACTGATGATATTGTCCAGAAAAACAATGAAAGCTTTGAAATAAAACCATCCAGCTTGAAGAACGCAATACCATCAAAAAAAATCCAAGTAATAACTTACTGTGGCAGAGAACTTACCAATTGACAAGGAATTAAGAAAATACTCTGAAAGTGGATGGGATACATTTTACAGAAACTATTAAACTCCATCACAAAACCAGCTCTAACTTGGAGTCTTTAAGGAAAAAGGGAAACCAAAGGAAAAATGGTGTTGAGTCGGAGTTGGTTATCAAGAGTGTGATTAGGAGTTGGGAACAACTGTAAAAGGAAGACCAGGACAGAGATGATTGGAGATTGCTGGTTGGTGACATATGCTCCATGATGGATAGCAGATTTGAGTAAATCAATAAAAATTAGTTGTCCTTCAGAATAAGCATGGGCTACATTTGTATAAATTACCTTGTCAATAATGAGAATATTGGTTGCTTCGAATCTCATCCACCGTCTTTTTTTTAGTAGTAAGTGTTTGCTATGCAAGTAGACAAGGTTATAAACTGGCAGCACTATACTTTGCAAAATCTATGTAAGATTTAGCAAGTTCAATTATCACAATTTGTTTCTTGTATTGTTCTAATATATGTTTCTAGAAAATACATAACTGATATAATGGATGAATTAAATATCTTACTCTATATGCGGTACGCTAATACAATAATGAGACTGGTCTAAATGACCGAGTTTATAACACCTCTGGATTGAATACTCTGAGGATCCGCTACAAACAGACCAAATCACGTTATGTCAAACACACAACTCACGATCAAGAATATGTTGGAGAGATCGAATGTACTCCTCGAAAAAGACTAGAGGGGTCCTGAAGACGCTAGGGAACATTTTGTCCAATCAGCGTTGAATAGAAGGCTCTCAGAAACATCTAGAAAGTGAAGAGTCTTTTGTCACATTTCTAAATGAATGATTACTTAGCCTGCTACTATGTTTCATTTGGTCACAGAACCTTCCAGATGCCTAAGACCATCTGAAGTGCTATAAATAAACTTTGGAGTAAAGCGTTCTTTTCACACTTCGTGCCTTTTCTCTCGTGTTCAAGTTATCGTGTATATTTAGCCTAGGGTTATTAAAATAGCTTAGGAAATTGAGTCCAGGGTAGGAATCGATAAGATGAAAGGAAATCACATATTTAATAGTCATGTAGCCACATAAACAACTTTTTAAAATTATTTACTAATTCAAACATACAGATGCAAAATGGGCTACCAACACAAAGTCTGTGTATAGTAAAGACTTTGGTAACAAAATTGACATTTCCACTTCGTCACTCTACTATTGTCCTAACATTTTTCTAATGATACATTTGTCGTTTGTTTGTCTTTTGCATAGTTACCAGTGAAAAAAACCCAACTATCTTTTACATTTTTTTCAAGAACAATCAATTTTCACCTTAATAGATCCCAGTACTATTTTTGTATGTAACTTTTGTTTGACCGTTGAATGTTTTCGATTCACCTATTAATTATATAATAACTTTTTTTCGGGGGGGGGTCTAATAACGCTTTTTTATTTAAGATATGTTTAGCCTATAAATGGTATTCGCTAAGAACTGACCTTAGTTAAGATATCATTGAAAACCAGAGAATACTGCACAAATGTATTGTGTAATATGGAATACCAACCTACTAGTATAATGGTTAAGCGGTAGCCACAAGATTTACAGGTTCTTCATTTGACTAACGGAAGAGTTATAAGGTATATGCTACCGGAAGAAAACTGGGTGTCTAGTGCTTTCTGTTTTTCAGCGACATCTCAAAATTTGATTAAAACAAAGGACGAATAACTTGACAAGCCATGGTACTTCCTACTAGGAAAGATGACTAAGTTTAAATCGTTCATTGAAAAGAGTTGTATAATGACGGTCAAACCGAAATAAGGTAAATCGAAATTTACGAGAAAATTATGGTAGAACTCTTATTTATTTAAACACATAAACATTGCTACAAAGATGCATCAAACAGATATGCACTACACAAATCATTCCATTTTTGGAGGGTTAGGATACTGCCCAGGTGCCCAAACCGAAACTGGTAATTTTCTTAGGGGACCACACCTGGAGCCTTCAACCTAAAGGTCTGGTCCAAAAGGCAGTGGAACAGCGTCAGAAGATGCAGTCCCATGGTAGTCGGTGACCAACGATTGGTTCATACACCATTTGTTCCCTTAGGATCCTGAAGCCGATGTGCACCATTGGCTTGTAATCAAGGTTTTCCAACTTCCCTGAGTGGACTCTCCGTGTCCACCAACCCGGTTAAAGCGCAGAACATTCGCTTTTCATCTTGTCAACTTCATAAACAACGCCTGTGCCGCGAGAAGGCAGTGAGTAGGATTTCTCTGGCAGTGGTTGTATGCATATGGCCATGTAAGAAGATTTGGAGAGGGAGAACTGACTCTCCCCACTCTCAGCCGTACCAGAGTATTTGGGAGTAGAACTCTATTTGGTCAACATACAACTGGTTAAATATTTAAAATTGATCAATTGTATCGGTCACAGGCTAATGGGCTAAATCAATCAGTTGTATATCAGATCGATAATCCAATAAGTTTAGTAAGGTGTATAAATTATACCGATAACATAATGAAATATATGAATAACTGATGGTTTAAATTTACGTATGGACAAAAGAATTTCATGGACAAGATCATATTAATCATCAAATGTACAGATGAAAATTGAAGTTAAAAGATAAATATTATAAACAAATAGTTTGTTTGAATAGTGAGTAAACACTGAATACACACATTCTTAGAAGAGTATTACTTATCGGAAAACTTAGATCAAGTTGGACTTCTTGTTGATTCCTTTCAATCGTCTAATCTCAAAAAACATGTGCTGTTCATCTAATTAATACACTCAATAATTTGAGATGGATAGTGGCTGGCAGTGGAATCCAGGATGCGCGTTTCGTCCTATCTGGGACTCGTCAGCTGGATGTACCTGCATCTCAGAGTTGATGTTCACCAAGTAAATTAAACTTCACCCCATTGCACAAGCAGGTGGCTATCAGGACTCAGTAGCTAAGTGGATAACGCGATGGCGTTTGAAGCGAACAGTACTGGATTCGAGTCCCAGGGTGAACATCAACTGTGAGGTGCAGGTATATCCAGCTGGCGAGTCCCAAATAGGGCGAAAAGTGTGTCAAACTGGATTCCACTGCTAACCACTATCCATCTTTGCTTATAATGCTTGTAAATTAAAGCAATATCGAGGCAATACGCACATTATGCACATAAGTTAATAAGAGACTGATCAATGTCAGTCCTAAACATCAATGGGAAGATTCAAGTAAAACAATACCAAGCGAATCACTTAATAAGTTTCTAAAAATTTAATTTCTCAAAATGTAGGGTACATCTCACCTGTAAGAATACGATTGCTCCCGTTTTCAGCAAATGTCATCCGGACAGTATACACAATCGAAGAGCACAAAAGGTAGCACTCATTCAGTGTTTTCGTCAATAGAGTAGGTTGACGGTTGTACCGAACTTACATCATTTTTGTAGTCTGGAAAGTTTGAACTGCCTTCTTCGTGAATTTTCCTTAATTTACAACCTTAGAAGTTCAGTTGGTATAGTTATTGAACAGACTCAACCTTTCACAGTATTAAGTCAACTACGCAGTTGACAACCATACTATAATTTGATTTGTAACCAGGGATAAATAAACCCAACAGTGGTTATTATTCCCTGTGTAATAATAACAACTACTTGGATTATTTTGAGAAGATGGAGGCAAACTATAGTACCGTTAACTCAACAAGTGAAGGAAAACAACCAATTGACACCACAAGAACTAAAAGCTTTGAAGGAACTCAGAACTAGAAAGGATATTGCCACAGTTCCAGCGGACAAAGGGCGCACCACAGTAATTATGGACAAAGAAGAATACGTCAAAAAGGCCGAGGAATTACTTGGAGATAAGAGCACATACAAACTGGTGGAAACAAATCCCACCAAAAAATTAGACAACCAAATCTCAAAGACCTTAAACAAGCTAGTTAAATCAGGAGAAATAACAAAACAAGATCAATGGAGGATGAAATCCAATGGACCGATACTCACTCGATTCTACGGCAGACCAAAAATACACAAACCAAACATTCCACTACGTCCAATTGTAGCACTCCCCGAAACGCCAACATACAATTTGTCAAAAGAAATTTCACGAATACTGAAACACTTAGTAAATTCATCCAACCACTCCATCAAATCCCCCACACAATTCCTGGACCAAATTAAGGACATTCAAATCAACAAGGACGAAGTGATGATATCCTACGATGTAACAGCGTTATTCACCTCAATTGAACCAAGGTTAGCAAAAGAAACTATATCCCTGCTCCTCACGAACTACACAAACCTCACTAAATACACGAAGCTTCAAATACAAAGTCTACTAGAACTTATCGATTTATGCCTAACAACATATTTTCAATTCAACAAAAAAATCTACGAACAAACAAAAGGGACACCAATGGGATCACCAATATCAGGACTGATCGCAGAAGCAGTGATGCAAAAACTAGATGCCGCGATATTAACAGTGATCAAGCCAAAAATTTGGATTCGCTATGTAGACGACACATTCGTCATCTTCAAAAAGAATGAGCTGGAAAACACTTACAAGCCGATCAACAACGTCTTCGATGACATCAAGTTCACAATAGAACAGGAGTCAAACAACAAACTATCACTCTTGGATATACTAATCACTAGAACCGACACAGGAAAACTGGGAACTCAAGTGTATAGGAAACCAAGCCATACAGGTCAAATTCTCAACTACAATAGTAACAACCCAAGAGCTCACAAAATCAACTACGTACACACATTGTTCAAGAGGGCGAGGACACACTGGCAGCACGAAAAAATGAAGAGAAATACCTGAAGGACGTATTTCAAAAGAATGGCTACCCAATCAACTTCATCAAGAAATACCAACCGCACGCAGCATCAGAACCTAAGTCAAGCACAAAAATCAACAAAAGGATCACCCTACCATACATAAAAGGCATGTCAAAAACCGCGACGAGACTGCTGAAAACCTTCGGGATAGGCGTGGCACACAAACCGACAAAATCACTACAATCAATCCTATGCAAACCAAAGGATGAAATAACAAAGGAAGACAAATCAAACATCATCTACAAAATAAAGTGTGCCAATTGCGAAAAACACTACATCGGACAAAGCGGACGGCCCCTTCACCTTCGCCTACATGAGCATCAATTAGCAGTCAAACGCCATGATACTTCCTCGCTTATATCAATACACGTGGACAACTGCGGACACTCATTCGATTGGAAAAATGTGGAAATCTTGGACAGAGGAAATTCCAAAAACACCAGAGAATTTTTAGAAGCCTGGCACTCAGGTCAATTAGCGATGAAGAAGCACATTGAAATCGATCCAATTTATCAACCAATCAGGAAAACTATGCACAAATATAGGAACAAAAATCAAACCAATGGGAGACAACCAAAAGAAAGGAGTAAACAATGACAAACTTAAGGTCAGTAAGAACCAATCAACGTCGAGGTGTACAGAACAAGCTGTGAAACACATATGGAGAAATTCGAACACTTCACTTCTATCTGAAGCTTGTGCTGATGAAGTCGTTCAGAAGAACGATGAAAGCTCCACGACCAAACCATCCAGCTCAGAGAACAAAACTCCATCTTGAATTATTTTTCTGGTTAGGGTTTTTTGGAGAGGTCGTTTTTTACGGGATGGGGTCGCTAACCTCATGCCCAACCCTTCTCCTTGAGACCGGCGGTGGCCTCAGAAGAGCCTAGGGGGGAGTTAATGATAATAATACATAAAAAACCTTATAATCTTGAGCATTACTACTGATTGACTTATGAATAATCAGTAAATTCCAGATTTTTTTCCGTTTAAATCTAAAAATAATTCTTGTGATATTTATCCATTCATTTATTGATTTATTGATTGACCGATAGATTGATTTCCAATTTAATATTGATTATTTATTTTATGTTAACAATAATGATATTTATTAAAAAATTATTCTGTACATATCAATGTTGTTCTTGATCTAAATATAGAGCAATATTTTACATACAATAAATCAGATAAGGATTTTTTTGGATATTGTAGTAATTTAATAGTTGAATTCATGAGTCAATTGAAGCTAGACCACCATGGGAAACCTGGAAGCATTGGACGGTCGTTACGTCCTAGTATGGAAATCCTCCGCAATGAGCATTCAAGATCCCGCCTCGCGATATTTGAATTCAGGACCTATCACTCTGACGCGCGAGCGCCTAACTAGTAGACCACTGAGCTGGCATCCAATGATGTTAATGTCTAACTTCAACCAATCCACGAAGTTGCACCACCGTCTACCATTGTCATCAGTGAGTTACTATCTCACAACAGATCAGTTGAATAAATGAAAACACTATCAATTTAATGGTGAATTTTATGATTTTTTAACATCATTTGAGTAATCATTGAGAAACAAAAATAAAGAGAGAGAGAGAGAGAGACGGAATACTGCATAATCTCATTTCAGAATGGTGGGATGATGGTTTGTGATAATCGGAACTCTTCACCGAAGTAAGCTTGAATGAAATGGTACTGTCTCTGAGATTCATAGATAGATCATTCAGTATCACAGTCAAATTAAATACGGTTGATTTATTTCGGAAAGAGAACAATCTCTTATCAATCAGTCAGTCAGACAGACAGCTACAACGTAGGACCAGGCACAAATATGCTTCGGACCAAGTTGCCATTAGTACCTCATTAGCACAACTAGATGAACACCAAATTCGTAGGAGCAGTGACTTAACTCGTAGTAAAAAACATTTCATTTAAGGATATAATTCAGAAAGAAAGAATTAATTCGTAGAACTAAAGATATAAAGCAATTTTAATCTGATGATTTAAGGGAAGACAAACAGTATATACACCTACGCTATTGTGATCGATTCTGAGCCATGTCACCCAAAGTCTCCAGCCATTGGTTACGATAATCGTGCGGACTCTAACCAAGTAGTCTGCATCTACCAACATATCTCAGACCAGAAGTTAATAACTTCATGGACTGATGCCACATAGGGTTGAAAAATGTATTTGATTATTTAATGAGTAATAATAACAATATGGTGTTTGTCTAATCTTTTTAATAATGATCAACTCCTATTGATCAAGTTAGAATATGGTGGTCATTCGTGAATGATGTAACATTTTATATACACTCCTTTAAAGATGATTAAAGGAACTTATTAAGATCTAACTGAAGAAATACTACAATCCTCACAAAAACCTATCTGATATTAATCAACATATGCTCACTAGTGACTGGCTTCACGAGGTATATCCTGGAATTCTAGTGAGAAGTAGTGACTACTGGAGTTAGATCGGGTCTGTTGTGAGATAGTAACTCACTGAAAACAATGGTGAATGTGTCGCTCAATTTTGTGGATTAGCTGAAGTTAGACGTTAACACCGTTGGATGCCGACCGGCTCAGTGGTCTAGTGATTAAGTGCTCGCGCACGAAACCAGTAGGTCCTGAGTTCGAATCTCGCAGGGGGCGAGGTCGTGGATGCTCACTGTTGAGGAGTCTCACAATAGGACGAAACAGCCGTCCAGTGATTCTAGGTTTTCCATGGTGGTCTAGCTTCACCTGACTCATGATCTTAACTACTGAAATTACTTCATTCCAATAAATTATATTGATACATACAATGAAGATATAGAATACTCTTGAAAATACAGTCATATCCTCTGATATTTGAAGTTCATTTCTATCTAGTTCAAATAGCCTTAGACACTGATGTAAAATGTAAATTTGATTAATTACCACTTATGTAATAAATAGTTTCTTAAAAGTCTACTAAAGTAAATAGTAAAAATAATCACTATGACATTAAAGTTACTAAATTAACTTTATGAAAATATCATTGGAAAAAAAATATCAGTAGTATGTTACATTCTATGTGTGTAGTGTATGCATATTTTTGTGTAATCATATTAGCCTACATATATGATATCAGTAGTAATCAAATAGATTCCATAATAGTTGCCAAGTGAAACCATACAAATGGCATAATGTTTGAATATGATAAGATGAAATGTTGTGGTGTGTGGTACTTATATTGACATAAATAGTATATGATGTTAGTCGTGAACAGAATGTCTGGCAGCAGAGAGACAAGAAGATCGAACAGTAAAGAATGGGAACAGAATGCAATTTATATGAAAATGCAAGAACAATGAATTCTGAGTCATTCCGAGACGATTGGTGGACATTTTGCAAATTAAGCATTTACGTTATGATAGTTAAATTTTATTAAAGTCCTGTAATTTTGTATCAAATACATTTGATTGTCGCAACCCGTGTTCTGTTCACTACGATGTAAATTTGGAGAGATTTGTTGTAAGTAATTGGGTTATTCATTTAGTCAACATTATCACTTTTCATATTGTTATGTAAGACAAATTCACTTGGTGTTGTATTACTTGTATCTTCTCATTGTTATTTAGGACTGCAATGGATCAATCTCTTGTTGACATATATGCATCCTGTGCGGACTGCCTAGATATAACCTTAAGTCACAAGTTTTTTTAAGCAAAGATGGTTATATCGAGGCAATCCTCACAGGATGCACATGTGCCAACATGAGACTGGTCAATTGCAGTCCTAAATAACAATGGGAAGATACAAGTAAAAAACAACAAGTGAATTTAAACCTCATCCCATTGCACAAGCAGGTGGCTATCAGGACTCAGTAGCTAAGTGGATAACGAGATGGCATTTGAAGCGAACTGTACTGAGTTCGAGTCCTAGGGTGAGCACCAACTGTGAGATGCAGGTATATCCAGCTGGCGAGTCCCAAATAGGGCGAAATGTGCGTCAAACTGGATTCCACTGCTAGCCACCATCCATCTTTGCTAAAACAGATAGGTTAGTTCTAATATATCAGTAGTTAAAGAAATAGGTAGCTCAAACGTTTAATCAGAGCATATATCTCCGCCTAATAACAGAAATCAAGATTAATAAAATGATACTCTGAGTAAATATGAATGGATTATAAAAATGTGATGTATATGCATTAATAAAATGGCATATTGTGTATGCTGGTTAACAGTGAAATTCGAGACATGTATTTCGTCTTATTTGGGACTCGTCAGAAATCTTGATTCAGTAATCTAATGTAAAATAATCAATGAGTACTAGATTTGAGTCCTAGTGTGTCATTAAACCTTAGTTTGAGAATATATTCGTCAACGAAATAATAGTTAGAAAATCTGTAAAATATAATCAGAGGTACTTAAGGATTTCAAAGTGATCTAAATGACTACTTAGAAAAAACCCTGTTATAACTTGTAGCCTGAGTGCCCTGCTAATGCATAACGTAATGATACCGCCAATTAGAGAGCAGTGAATTATCGATCAGACCAATGACGCATAAATCCGTGCGAGCAGTCTAGGGTCCTTATCAGTACTTCTTCCTGTCTAGCCCTGCCTGTTGAGTCCAGAACACTAATCTCAGCCTCTGCGATATGAATCATGTATTTCAAGCATACTCGATTTATATACCAACCAGACAGACCACATCGTACCGTAAGATGGAAATAACATTTGTACAATAATTAGCCAGAAGTCGCTGTGAGTGAGGGAGGTAGCGATTAACAGATAGGGAATAATTAATGAATGGTAAATCGCATAATAATAGTTCACAGGTCAAAATAAAGCTCATAATAAGAGGGACACGAATATGCATAGTTTAGTTATTTAATAATTATACGATAAAAATATACGTATAGTCCACTATTAGTCCAGGAATAGATTCCAACAGTTATCATACATTATTCTCATCAGGATATAACAAACGCTTAAGTTATATTCCTCGACTCGTCCGCAAGTAACTTCTAAACGTGTTACATGTTATTACGAATCAATGGATTATGGATAACTGTAGGACCCATGACTCACGGTTCATCTTGTTTAGGAATTGTCAACTAAATACGCCTGCATTCTAGTGTCAGTGTTTAGATTTAAACTCAAATCTAGTAGCTTTCGTGTCAAATACAAACGCGTTATACAGTATACACTACAAAGTTTATACAGTCTTCAACTTCTTCAATAGGTATGTCATTATTAAGGTTTGATCAAAGTTTATGTTATATCATTTTCTCATGTTCAACACTAAATTTAATCCAAATACATTGCAATCTGTACATCCTTTGTACATTACCTCGATACTGGTTATTTTATTACAATTTCCATAGAATAAATAATTTGTGTCAAATCCACACAACTGAAAAGTAACAGATAGATCAAAATAAAGATCCGTAATTCCACTTCTGATCACAATCCATCCAGTCTAAGTAACTTGTGATAAAATGAATATATTGATAGGATTCGTATACAATTACTTACTTACTTACTTACTCATGTTACCCCACGTGAAGGAGCATAGGCCGCTCACCAGCATTCTTCATCCAACCCTGTCCCGGGCAATCATTTCCAGCTCCTTTCAGTTGTTATTCATCCTTTTCGTATCAGCTTCTATTTCCCGATTTAATGTGTTCTTCGACCTTCCTCATTTCTACTTCCCTTCAAGATTCAAAGTTAGCGCTTGTCTCATGAAGCAGTTTGGTGATTTCCGCAATGTATATCCTATCCATTTCCAACGTCTTTTCCTGATTTTCGGTTCAGATTGAAGCTGATTTGTTCTGTTTCACAGTAGGCTGTTGTTGATGGTATCCGGCCAATGGATGTTGAGTATTTTGCGTAGACAACTATTTATAAATACTTGTACCTTCTTGATGGTGGTTGTTGTAGTTCTCCACGTTTCAGCTTCGTACAGTAGAACTAGCTGCCTTGACGTTCGTATTGAAGATTCTCACTTTGATATTAGTTGAAAGTTGTTTTGAGTTCCATAAGTTCTTCAATTACAGGAATGCGGTCCTTGCTTTGCCTACAACTGAAGGCAAAGGCATACATATATATATATAAACATATTATATGTTGTTTCACAATTACAATAACCTATTTTATTTATTCATGGTCATAGATCCTATTCCAGTGGTCTAGATGTTAAGCGCTCAAACGTGAATATGATAAGTCCTGGGTTCAAATATCACGAGGTGGAATCAAGGATGTGCACTGTTGAGGAGACCTATACTAGGACGAAACCATCGTTGAGTGCTTCCAGATTTACCATGGTGATCTAGTTTCAATTGACTCATGAATTCAACTATTAAATTTTTTTTTAGGTTTCAATAATTAAAAATTATTTTGTTATTAGATAGTCATGCATGATCATTACCCTATACATCGTATTGATTTTTCAACATTAAAACTCATTATGCAAAATAGAATCAAACAAGTGAGATATTAAATTAATGTGTTAAGTAGTTAAGTAGATACGTCAGTACATGAATGTGTGTGCATGTGTGTATGGGTGCCAATTAACATATATTAACTTAGGTTAAAGGATTTATACACCGTTTACTTGTTTGTGTGTAATGGTTACAAGTGGTAATTACATTATGAGTTAATTAATCAGTTCTTTATATACATATATCTCTATCTAATAAGAAATTGTTTATTGAATACATTTGGTTAAGTGTATATCACTTCATTAACAACTAAAATAGGAACTAACTTCACACAAACACATTCTGAATGAAAACGTGGATAATAAGAATGTAATGAAGAAAAAAAGAGATCAATTGTAACTGGAATGGAAATACTGTTTTTGATTAAGATCATGAATCGATCAATGTTAGACTATCATTGAAAACCTGGAAACACTGGATGGTCATTTCATCCTAGTATGACACTCTTCAACAGTACACATCCATGGTTCATGCATACGGAATTGAACCTTGGATCTATCGGTCTCACGCTCAAACGCTTAACCTCTACACTATTGAGCTAATATCTAATTTCAACCAATTTATGAAATTACACGACCATCTTCCATTATACTGAGGTAGATACGTGTCTCTACCTGACATGGATTAACTCCACTGGTCACAGCTTCTCATTAGCATTCCAAGAATTCCCTCTCGAGGTTATCCACTAGTTAGCACATGGTTCAGTACATGATACAATTCTAAAAGAACTAATAATATTGAAGCATTAGGAATGATTCTTGTTACGATTTTGCCTCAAATACCGTACAAGTTTTTTGAGAAATTAAAGGTATATTATTCCAATGGGGAGTTCATATGTTATCGATCTGACTCTGAATCCCTTCTCATCATTTGTTTTCACTTAGCTACAAAATATTTCATACATTGCATTGACACAAAATAGATTAATATTGTACATTTCGAGTTATTTATCTATCGTTATATAAATCCCATATGACAACAGTTTGTATTAAGCCAAACCTTGGTTTACTGAGTCATTGAAAATATCAGACCCAACTACTTCATCTTCTACATTAATTCTTAGCAGTTGTTCATTCACTGTTTGACTGACATATTTCTCCACTATCTATTCACTCTTTTTCTATGTACAATGGGCATTAATGGCATTCTTATCTGAACCAATTATTCATGAGCGAAACGCAAAATTAGATTGTTTCAAGACATTTGTCTTTATTATTCCCATGAGTTTTAGCTAACTTCAAGTGAACCAGTCATGACTGAATTGTAAAGGTGATTTTAACTCGTTACTGATCATGAGCTTCGGTTTCCTACACGGACAGTTAACCTGTGAGCCGGGATCTAATGATGTAAAAGTCTAAATTTACTCAATATACGAGATCCTATGATCTCCTTCCTTTATCTTCATTGAGTACAATTCCTCAAACACACTGTTTATGTTAATCGCACAATTTCTTGACACAGCTGTATAAACGTTTACAATCTATTGTAATGTTAATTAATACGAAATTCAAACAGCACCAACACTGAAGTAGTTAATATATGTCTTTTCTTGTTTGCCTTTTGAAGAAATTAACGACACCTACAATGTCACTCACCCATTATGTTATGTCGTTTTGCAAATGAAGTATTCAGCGTATGGTTCTCAGATTTGAGTAAGAGATTCTGAAATTTTGGTGTTAAATACATCTGGTCATCCCAAGTAGTGTTTTTATTCACTACACTTCGTGTAGCCACCAACCAGGAAGTGAACAGAGTGCTGTTCTATGGACGTCGTTGAGGGGCCTGGGGATGAGGTGCTGGTTGGGGTGGTCTGATTCAGGGAAGTGATGTCGAGTGGGGGTGTTCTGGTGGAGGGGCGTTGGCTGTAGAGGAGATTGTCGATGGAAAAGAGCAGTGGGACTGTCAGGCTGCCGGGAGGATATCGCATGTAGATAGCTCGGCAGGCCACTGCTGCACAGGCGTCGAACGTCCTGTGTGCTCAGTGTACGTCGGGTTTTAATGGCCCGGCGGATGGCGAAGCTATGATGGTTAACGCTCCGTAGACTCAACATTTTAACGAAGACTGCGGTACAGACTTCAAAAAAGAAGAAAGTGGCACGGTGAGTGGAACCATCACTTGAACGACTGCTTTAAAGAAGGAATGAATGTAGTGTTTGCTACTGTTATCGGCATATCTACGTAGTATGTATCATCAATAGAAAGTGAAATGTCTGGCGGTAGAAGATTAAAAAGATCAAAAGAAAAGAGTATAAGAACGAAGGAACAGTCAACGTCTTAGACAGTTGATTGACATTTTATAAATGAACTATTCACTGTATGGTTCATAGATTTGACTGAGTTATTCTTTACCACCACCCCCCTCCCACTAGTATTCTCATTCACTAAACTACTATTCTAATTCTTAAACTTCAATAACAAACTTTCTATAGTTACTATCAGTTACTACATTCATTTATTTTGTTGCTAACCTTGAAATGATCACGATAATTGAATAAAAAAGAAAAAAATCAATTTCTAATAATATTGTTTTGATTTATTGGTTTTTTTTGTTTGTTTTTTTTTGTTTTTTTTCTCAACCTCACATGACTAAACCGGTTGAGTATTTTTAAAATGTGAAGGTCAACAAATAAGTACAGGACAAAAAAATCTTTTTAATGGACTAATCTCATCCTGTTTCATAATAGTCGAGTATGTTTTCTTTATCTTGTCATCAAAAAGTTAATTTTTTAGAGAAGAAAAAGCAACAAGAAAAGAAAGTGAAAAGAAGAAAACAAAACGAATATAAAAATATCACTGATTGAAATCATGAGCCAATTGAAGCTAGACCACCATGGAAAACCTGGAAGCACTAGATGGCCGTTTCGTCCTATTGTGGGACTCCTCAGCAATGTTCATTAACGATCTCGCCCCCTGAGAGATTCGAATTCAGGACCTATCAATCTGACGTGCGAGCGCCTAACCAGTAGACCACTGAGCCAGTTGGCATCCAACGGTGTTAATGTTTAACTTCAACCAATTCACGAAATTGCGCTATCGTGGATTCGCACTGCTGAGGAGTTCCATACTAGGACGAAACAGCCGTCCAGTGCTTCCAGGTTTTCCATGGTGGTTTAGCTTCAATTGGTTCATGATCTCAACCATTGAAATTAACCAATATCTTTAAGACATAAAATGTATTCGGTAATTGACTAATTCATTATTTCTTGAGTGGGTAGTAATAATTTTGTTTTACAGTTGATAAGTTGAAAGAGTGGGAATGATATTGTAGATCACCAACGTAAATGATCTATGTCGAATGATTGGAGGTCTACTCGAGTTAGACAGGAATGGTGTGACGAACCAACTAATTTCGAAGTCACACTTTACGGTCAACATTGAACGTGGATTACGCCTTCAACGTATCAAAGTATTATGGCTTCTTTGAAGACCATATAACACAAAGGACGTTATCAAGGAAATATATTAGTAAGAATGAGTACAGAGAAGATAGCGAGACCACCACCGCATACGATCAACTGATGCGCGTTGGCTGCTTTTTACCTTGACAGAGATCGGTGATCTGTTCGATATTCAGTGAACCAAACTGCCGGATGATTTAGCTAGAGCTCAGTGATAATTCACTGGCCCTATAATATGAAATAATATAGAAAAAATATTATTAAAATAACAGTTTTAACATATAATTTGCATATTAATTTAATGTTTAAAGTTTTACTGATTTAACTAGAATGATTATTATACAATCAAATAGTACACTATATGAAAGAATTCGAGTGATCAAACATGAATGAGATAATATCTGTTAAATGTTTGTACAAATTAAAATTTTTTACTATGAATAGCTTCTTGTTGATGGATATCAGTTTTTGACGTGGTTCTGGATGGATCGAATGACAGTTTTCTTGTGTGATGAAGTGTGAAAGTCAGGATGTTATCGTCGGTATGCTCAGGTTACAAAGTTACTTACTTACTTACGCCTGTTACTCCTCGTCGAAGAGTATAGGCCGATCACAGGCACTCTCCATCCAATCCTGTCCTCGTCATTTCTTTCCAGTTACTATTCATCCTTTCCATATCTGCTTCCAACTCCTTACACAGTGTGTTCTTCGATCTTCCACTTTTCCAGTTCCCTTCAGCATTCCAAGATAGCACTTGCCTCGTGATACCCTTTGGTGATTTCCACAATGTATATCCTATCCACTTCCAACGTCTTTTCATAATTTCCTATTCATCTAGAAGCTGGTTTGTACTCGCTCACAGTAGGCTGTTGCTGATGGTATCCAGTCAAATTATATTAAAATATCTTGCGTAGACAACTGTTTATAAGCACTCGTATTGTTTTGGTTATAGTTGTAGTAGTTCTCCGTTTCAGCTCTGTGCAGTAGGACTGTCTCGACGTTCGTATTAAAGATTCTCACTTTGATATTGGTTGAAAGTTGTTTTGAGTTCCATATGTTCTTCAATTGTAGGGATGCTGTCCTTACATTGTCAATCCTCGCCTTTACGTCTGCATCATATTCTCCTTGTTCATCGATGATGCTATCCAGATACGGGGAATTTCCCACCTCTTCCAGAGTTTCCCCATCACGTGTGATTCAGTTGATGTTCTCTGTTGTATTTCAGGATCTTGCGTTTTCCCTTGCGTATGTTTAGGCCTACTGCTACCGAGGCTGCTGCCACACTGTTTGTCCTGCTTCGATATCCGATGGATTGAATGAAGCTGGTCTGTTCAAGAGTTCCTCAAAGTGTTTTACCCATCTGTTCCTCTGTTGTTGAATCTCAGTGATTGTCTTGTATTCCATGTCCTTGATCAGTTTGTAGTAATAATTGTATTGTGATATATATATATATATATATATATATATATATATATATATATCACTCACGTGAACATTTTACCTACCGACCAGTGAGCCAAACCTAAAGAAGAAATCTACGGAGTTTAAATGAGAAGCCGTGAGCAGTAGAGATCAACAGTGTCCGGTATGAGGATATGACTCACTGAGAACGATGCAAGAAGATCGAGCAATATCTCTTTCTGACTAAAGTTAGATATGTACATTATCGGGTCTCGGCTAACTGGTCTAAAATTTGAAAGTTTGTGTATGAGACCGAAGGTTTCAGTTTCAATTCTCGGTGGTGAGGTTGTGAATGTACATTGCTGAGGAAACCCATACTAGGACGAAACAATGATTCAATGCTTTCAGGTTTTGACTTGTCGTCTAACTTAGATATCGATTCGTAATCTCAATAAAATATTATTCTTAGTAAGAAATTGTAAACATAATTGCTAAGACACTTAATATTCAACATGAATACCTTGGATATCGGATAAAGACTGATAATTGTGACAAAGGACTCAGCAATACAGCAAGATCAAATGTTCAAGCTGAAATATAATCAGAAGGCGTTCAAAAATAGATATAACCCGGTTAGAAATGTAAAATATTATGAGAGTAAGAGAATAAAGAAGAATGGGGACTTTCGAAAATACATTAAAATCTGTAGGTTATATTCGTCATCGATCGATTTCAGTGGTAACTTACGGAGTTCAGATATGTAGATAGTGAATTAGTTTTTATTTCCATTGGACGATCATCGCACTATAATGCGTATCGATTGAACTGGGTATTTTGCCTAAAATCCTAGTAGTTAAATATTCTTCTAACGACCTGAAAGTCTTGGATTTGATCTCGGGTATCTCAGCTCAGATTTATTTACAAGGAATACAAACCAGTCTTCGAGAAACCTCCATTTAAACTAACAATTAAATTTCTTATTATTTTCAAGATTTTACATTTTCTTTTGATTGATATTTAGGACTGGATTTGGTCAATCACTGTCAGCACATAGGCTCCTTGAATAGATGCCTTGAATAATCCCCTGTAATTACAAGTCTATCATGTTGTTGCACCCTGATCATCGGTAGAATCCAGGAGAAACAATTTACTTGGTTCCACATAAATTTTCGGGTTGATGTTTACGCTAAGACTGTAATCAGGAACCATTGCTTCAAATACCAAAGTGTTATCTAATAAGCTAATGATTAACTCAATACCTAAATGTATTTCAATGACATTAATTTCCTAGTGTGATCTTAGTAAATAGCCACTCAGGGTGAGTTTCAAGGCCTCTTACTAGATAGTGTGAACATTGTTTGATAATTGAAAATGGGGTATATTAAATTCCTTTCACGTTGATGTATGTCAAATTTATGAGAATTTATGGATTTTCCAACATAATGGAGCTGACGAGTCACAAATAGGACGAAACGCGCGTCCTGGATTCCACTGTTAGCCACTATCCATCACTGCTTACAAATAGCTTGTGAGTTAAGGTAATATCGAGGCATACGCACAGTATGCACATATGCCAATAACAGACTGATCAATTGCAGTCTTAAAACCTTAATGGGAAGATAAAAGCAAAACAATACCAAGTGAATAATGAAGCTATGCGTACAGAGGAAATATCTTCAACCACTCCTCGTCTCCTGACCAACTTCAAGGTCAATTAATCTTAGCTATTGAATAACCTAATTTGACTATTGTACTTACGATCTTTAGTAGTCAAACGTTATACATCTCCCCTATGCATGGTTCATTCACTTCGCATTCATTCCTCCTTATTACGTCTTACCAATTTTTCACACAATATAGTCTTCCATTAAACATTTGATCGAATTGTAAATGTACTATTATTTCTCTCACCCTATTTGACCCATATTTATTCTGATGATAGATCTTAAACATTTTCACTTAACATATAAGCTGATTTAAGTTAACATTATATGAGTCATATCAACATTAACAATTTTATTCCATTTTAAGCAAAGATGGATAGTGGCTAGCAATGGAATCCAAGGCGCGTGTTTCGTCCTATTCGAGACTCGTCAGCTGGATTTATTTGCATCTCAGAGTTGATATTCACTCTGGGACTCGAACTCAGTACCGTTCGCTCCAAACGCCATCGCGTTATTCACTTAGCTACTGAGTCCTTTATATATTAGTTCCGTTTAATAATTTGAACAGATCTAAATAACAATTGTGACAGAATAGTAATGAATTCATTTCGTTTCATAGTTCCTACTTAGCTTTTTATAGGCGTTATATATATTAAACATTGCTTATAGTTGTAGATAAGCCTTGGTTACAAGTGTCAACTGTCATCAAACGTTCATATTCTCAAATTTGTAACCAGTACCCATGGTGGGAGAAGGTAGTGAGTAGGACTTCCATGTCAGTGGTTGTATGCACGTGGCCATGTGAGAGCGTTTCAAGAGGGAAGGAGAGCTGACTCTCCCTACCCTCAGCAGTTCCAGGGTATTTGTGGGCTTTAGGAGATCGGAAATACACATATAAAAGTTTCAATCATTTCATAAATCCAATAACCAATGGTATATTGTATTTTAATGATCATCAATTAAGTATATCATATTTGGCAATATAATGATGTATTGTATTGTGATCTGATAAAACGTCAATAATCATAACCATTAAATACATTACTATAATTGGTTTCAGAATAGATGTTCTGTAGATTGTTGGATTTCATTGAAATCACGAATCGATATCCAAGTTAAATAAGCATTGAAAATCTAGAAGTACTGAATAACCGAATTATCCTGGTATGAGGCTCATCAAAATTGAACTCAATCACCTAGATGTCATTTATCAAAGAATAACCTCTAGACTATTCAATTGTGATTCAATAGTTTACAAGTTTAACTTCATTCAATTTGAGATATTGAATGACTAATGATTAGAAACACTGAATTTCTTTTATTGATCCTGATCCGGCGAGCGAGATCGTGAATGCACACTGCCAAGGAGGAGTCCCACAATAGGACGAAACGGTCGTCCAGTGATTCCAGGTTTCCAACAGTGGTCTAACATCAATCGGTTCATGATCTCAATCAAAAACTTGATAATCACCATAACCCCTATACTGATGATTTTTCATATCATTTAAATCAGTCAAACTTGCTTTGTTCTTTTATAATGAAATCAACCAATCTCTAATCATCTATGTTTAAAGATAATGATTAATGAAGGAACTGAGAACTATCGATTAACGTTTGGAATAATTAAGAAGTAAATAGAAAACAGTCAATTAGAACATAATTTTATGGTTGAATGGATAAAGTTTGTAAGAGACAATGGAAAAATTTACTTCAATATGAATGTACTTGTCTTATTCACAATGAATTGATCACTGGGTGGTGATCAATGTCATGTATGTCAGGTCCTTCTTAGTGCAGATTGAACGCTATCGATCAAGTTGCAATGTGGCCACTAGTCTAGATGACTTGACATTGCGTGCATTATGTTGAGATAAGATGGTGGTTGGGGGTAGTCAACAAGAAACCCTGGATCCGGATTTCGTGTTATTTGGCACTCGTCAGCAAGGTGTATCTGTAATCTTAAGGGAACTGGTGCACCGGATAGCCTAAGGATAACGTCTCTGACTGTGAAGTTGGATGACACGGGACCGAGTCCGACCGGGAGTACTAGTTCTCTCAAGATTACAAGTACACCTTGCTGACGAGTGCCAAGTAGCAGGAAACCTAGGTACAGGATTTCTTATTGACTACCTTCAACTACCATCTTATCTCAGCACTTGTCTTATTCAGTCTCCTTGTCTTAACTTTTTTCTATTTAAGTTAGAATAATGGTATAATAATTAGTTTTACTATGACAGAGACAATTCACTAATTTGACGGATACTTTCGATAATCTTTGAGTTAGATAGTTAATTTGGGAAGTCAGCATCATCAGGATCCATTACATTTAGAAGTAAACTGTTTTAGAATTAATCAACGAGGGTTAGACTCATTTAATCGGTTGGTCTTGTTTGAAATCAGTTATATTTATAAGTTTCATTATCTTTAATTCACAAGCATTATAAGCAAAGATGGATGGTGGCTAGTATTGAATAACATGATAGTGTTTGAAGTGAATGGCACTCCGTTCGAGTCTTATAGTAAACAACACTTTTGGGATGCAAGTACATTCAACTGACGATTCTCAAATAGGATGAAACACGTGTCATGAACTCCACTGCTAACCATCATCTAACTTTGTTCATACCTCTTAATTTTTATCAATAAACCACATATTGTTACGTCCTTAATCTGTCTACCCACTTTTGGTGCTGAGAATAACTTGTCTAATTTAGATTAAGACCTTGACGAGATAGGCTGACCGGCTTAACCTCAAGCTAATATACATGAATTCGAAGTGGAGTAGAGAGCGACGAAAACTATTCTATCACCTGATTGGCTGACAAGCATGCGAGTGAAAGAAGACAAGACAATTGGAACACTACTCGATTTATTCTCAGTTCCGATTTCAATTCGTGTAAAAGAGTACATGAATACACAGATGACTAACCAGACCACAACTCACAATAATTAGGAAAATACAATTATGTCCAAAACCGGGGATTAGCGTAGAAAAATAGAATACGAAATATTATGTTTAAATGACAATAGCTTTGGAACAAAAAGGAGTTATGGCAGTAAATCATACATCAAACGAAAGCTCATAGTTTGTAGAATAGATTAGGAACAAAAATAAATGTTATCGTTTTACAAGCTTTGAATTAACTGAAATAACGTCTCCCCCAACAACAGGTTCCGTAGTTTGTCAAGACTTCTTTGTTTCTCTGTTCACATCACATAAAATCTGATTAAAATTATATGAATTTATGTCACATTGCAATCTAAATAGATATTTACGAAGTAAAGATTTCAGTGTAAATTACCATCCACCTACCTATATAAAGAACTCGACATCTGAGAGAAAACACGGCATACAATCGACAGCTCAGAACCAGTTAGATGATTTGGACTTCGCAGATGACCTAGCCTTCCTATCGCATACACACGAACAAATACAGATAAAGACAGCCAGTGTAACAGCAGTCTCTGCATCAGTAGGCCTCAAAATACACAAGGGGAAAACCAAGGTCCTCAAATACAACACGAAAAACACCAATCCAGTCACTCTTGATGGCAAAACTCTGGAAGATGTAGAATCCTTCACATACCTAGGAAGCATCATCGATGAACAAGGAGGATCCGATGCAGATGTAAAGGCGAGGATTAGCAAAGCAAGGGCCGAATTCCTACAATTGAAGAACATATGGAACTCAAAACAACTGTCTCTCAATCAACATCAAAGTGAGAATCTTCAATACCAACGTCAAGGCAGTAAGTTATATTGTACGGAGCTGAAACGTGGAGAACTACAACAACCATCATCAAGAAGGTACAAGTATTTATAAATAGTTGTCTACGCAAGATACTCAACATCCATTGGCCGGATACCATCAACAACAGCCTTCTCTGGGAGAGAACAAACCAGCTTCCAGCTGAACAAGAAATTAGGAAAAGACGATGAAAATGGATAGGACATACATTACGCAAATCATCAAACTATATCACGAGACAAGTGCTAACTTGGAATCTTGAATGAAAGCGGAAAAGAGGAAAACCAAAGAACACGTAACGTCGGAAAATAGAAGCAGATATGAAAAGGATGGAGAATGCTGGTGAGAGGCCTATGTTCCCTCACGAGAAGTAACAGGCGTAAGTAAGTAAGTACCTATATATATATATATATATATATATATATATATATATATATATATATATATATATATATATATAAATGACATAGAAACATTCATAAACATGATAACAAGAATCAATAAAATTAGTTTATCATAACATCCAGACAAGTAGTATATATATATATCCCTTTAAAAAAGAAAGAAGATCAATACTTAACTACTTTTTACTGTTTATTAGTCAACATGGGAAAAATCACAACCATTATATTTGATAAAGTAGTATTTCTTTAACTATAATCTTTACCCATTTATCATTATCACATTTATATATATATATATTCAAGGTAATAGGAAAATAACCGAATAATAAATTGAATATAAACTAATATCTCTTAGATAATCCATAATTCTATTACTTTGTTGTTACCAAACAAAAAAGAAACTGCCATTCAAGTTTGTAGTCAAGTTGAATACCATTGTATAATGATGTTGATATTTAAGTAAAAATGAATGTCATAGAAATAACACTTCTATATAGAATAGAAATTCTTTAATCTTTTTACGTCATAATCCTTACTATTCTATATACATTTAATCTATTTTAATATGGTATTATTAATTAAATAATAATATTGTAACTATGCAAACGAAAAAGTCACTTTACGGCGTGTGAACTACTTATATCCATATAAGTAGTATATAATAATGGTTGGAAATAGAATGGATTTCAGTAGAAGATCAAAAAGGAAAGAATGAGAACAGAAAACAATTGATATGGAAATATTGTAACAATGAAATCTGGGACGATGAACTGATAGTTACAAAATGAACAGTCAAGTTGGAAACAAATTGATTGATAATTTGCAAATGAGGTATCGTACTGTATGGTTTTTAGATTTTAGTAAGATGTTCTGTAATTCTGTGTACAAGTACATTCGATTGTCCCCAGTCGTGTTCTTGTTCATCAAATGTTGACAAATTTCAAGAGTGAACATCAATTTTGAGATGCAGGTATGTCCAGCTAACGAGACCCAAATAGGACGAAACGCGCGTCCTAGATTCTACTGTTAGCCAATATCCATATTTGCTTATAATGCTTGTAGACTGAAGTAAAATCGAGGTAATACGCACAGTATGCACATATGCCAATAAGTGATTGATCAATTACAGTCTTAAACATCCATGGGATGATTCAAACAAACAATACCGAGTGGATAGTTTATCAGATAGATAAGAATATCTGGAGTTACAATAGGAAGAATGTGAGGTGTTTTATCTCTCTTCTAGAATGCTACAATGATGCCTATCATCAGAAATAATACAGTAGTCATTAGATATCTGGATTAAAACTATTATATATCTCACAATTATTATAGTCTATACTTTGAGCAAGCCAATAACTGAACAACACAAAGAGATGAGAAACAGATTTCCTGTCGGTCGTAACATAGAATATATATAATATATTTGATATTATATGATCACTGGAGGTCGAAGATGGACTGTTAAGCGTAACAGGAATAGTTTAACTATTAGTGAATTAAAAAGTGGATATTTGATACAAGTATAGTTTCTTGACTTCATGTTTAACTTAAATTGACTAAGGACTAATTTATATTTAATGATTGAATTCATAAGTCAATTGAAGCTAGACCACCATGGAGAATCTGGAAGCATTGGATGACCGTTTCAGTCAAGAAGCAGAAGATGGTCAGTGAATTTTCTTCACATTGTATTTCGTTTTATAATTTCCAATGGAATTACTATAGAGATGCCGGATGATGATCATTTGAAGATGCGAGCAATATTTGACTTAAAGCATTTGTTAATGGTAATCACTCAAACTATGGTGAAGATATGTATTAATCCAACGTGTTACATCACATCATAACAACAAGATGAAATTAAAACATCAGATGAGACTATAATTTATGGATGAACCAGTCAGATTTACGATAACAAGTGTTAGATTTCGGTGCGTAATTCATTCATCCATTTGGCTAAATCGAGTCTTGGCATTATAGCTGATATCAGTTCATGGTGAAAACCCTAAATCTAATTCCTAGCCTTAACTATCAACTGTAAATCATAATCCTTATTCTTCAAATTGTTTTATAACCCTCATTTAGCCCTAGTCAGTAGGTAGACACTCTCAAAGTCACTTTAAGGTTGTTCAAAGGTCGTCCATAAACTATAATCTCACCAAACATTGTACAGTAAAAGTATCAAAATCACAATAATTCTAATCAGATTAAACAAGATGAAATGTACAGAGTAAAACCTGAATAGAAATTAATTCACGTCATAAATGCATGAAAAATAATACAAATACTCAAATGTAAAGATGGAATACATTCGAATCATTAAAATGAATTTTGAACTATGTGACCAATTATCAACTGAAATTTCCTTCTTTACTTCAAACAGTCAGTCTATATTTGCTAATAGCGACTTCATAGACACAAAGTAAGCTTCCGAGTTCAGTTAAGAGATAGTCGGTTATACGAATTACAATTCCTAGATTACTTATGTTTCATCTCCAACTAATACTTTAAGTTTAACCGCTAATTTTCAATATATGTGCTTCACTCTTTAACATGTGAATCGAACCCCAAACCTTATGTCTCATGTGCGAACGCCTTACCTCCAGACCACTGAGTCAAAATCCAACCGTACTGTTTATAAGCTTTTTTAGCTCTGAAAACAAATTAATCCAGCAAAACAATCTATTGCAACGAATTCACTTGTTGAAAACTATACATTCTTACATAGATAATTCACTATTCAATTCGAAAACTATATTACGCATCACAGAATTTACTTTGTCCCTAATTGTGAAAATCAAAATCATTTATTTTATTGTATTTAAACACATAAACATTAGTACAAGGAGGCACAGAAATATAAATGAGCCACACTTCGTCACCCAATTTTTGTGTGGGCTGGAATGCTGTCTGTACGCCCAAATCGAAGCAGATGGTTTTCTTAAGGGGTCACAACCCGAAATTTCGATCTAAAGGTTTGATTCACAATACAGTGGGACAACGTAAGGAGATGAAGTCTTATGGTAACCGTTGACCAACAATTGTTTCATACACCATTTGTTCCCTTAAGATACTGCAGCCCATGTGCACCAATGGTTTAGAATCAAGGTTCTCCAACTTCCCTAGATGGATCCTCCATATCCACCAACCCGGTTAAAACGCCAGCCTTCGATTTCGTAAACAACAACCGTGGTGCGAGAAAGCAGTGAGTAGGACTTCCATGTCAGTAGCTGTATACACATGACCATGTGAGAGCATTTTGAGGGGGAAAGCTAACTCTCCCTACCCTCAGCGGTAACAGGGTAATGCTTGAATAGGTAAGATCTACACACGCAGAAACAACTGAATTGAAGGATTACAAAAGAGAAGTGTTGTCAGTTTAATTGAAGTTACAACACCGACATGATTGATTTTGATCAACAACAAAAAAAAACATTGAAATGTATGTATGTTCATAAATTTAATCATTCAATGTGTCTAATTGAGAAATGTTATTAAAAGGGAACAAGAACAAAAAGTGATTGACAAATAATGGAGTTGGTAAGATCAATACATCTGTACAGTTGTTGGTCACTTAAATATACATTGATCCTACTCAAAATTATCAATTGAATGTACCTGAGAACTAGAGGGAACAAGTGTCTATGTGATATAAACATTATAACTGTGTTACTTATATTCACTCGGTATTGTTTGGCTTGTATCTTCCCATAGAGGTTTAAGACTGCAATTAATCAGTCTGTTATTGGCATATGTGCATACTATGCGTATGCCTCAATATTACCTTAATTCACAAGCTTTTTGTAAGCAATAAGGGATAGTGACTAGCAGTGGGATCCAGGACGCGCGTTTCGTCCAGTTACTTATAAGTAACTAATAATTTATTGTGGAATTTTAAGGGCATCATATGATTCATTGCTTGGTTGTGAATCGATTAATTTTCTTATAGTTATTGAAATTATGAATATTTTCTTCAGATACATTGATCTAGTCATTTATCCTCTAATATCAGCTACATTCAATCTCTTTGTTTCTGATTCATTCAATAACAAACGCCAAATGAGTTACTATGAATTGATTGTTACAAAAAAAGGTTATTTATTTTAAAGAGGATAAAGAATGATCTATTCGAAGTGTTTTATAATGTCAGTTAGTGTATTTTATCTTTAACCAGATACGATCAGAAACAACTTACTATGGGAGAGAACAAACCAAATTCCAAAGGAGGTAGAAATCAGGAAGAAGCATCGGAAGTGGATAGGACATACATTAAGGAAAGAACCCAACTGTGTTACAAGGCAAGCCCTCACTTGGAATCCTCAAGGTAAAGGGAGAAGACGAAGACCAAAGAACACATTACGTCAACAAACAAAGACATACACGATAAGAAAGAACAACAATTGGATAGAACTCGAAAGGATGGAATAGGGAAGAGTTGGTTGGATAATGCTGGTCGGTGGCCTATGTTCAACTGGGGGTAACAGGCGTAAGTAAGTGTATTTTGCCAAACAGAATAGTAAATACAATGATATTTCGGTAGATCTAATTGAAACATTCACTTTCCGTCTTTCTACATCTTTATTACGCAACAAAGTAGTAATCTCCAGTATTTAAAAAAGAATTGGATACACCAAAGACAAAAAACAATCAACCGAATAACCGGTATACATCTCTTATATTGTACAAATTATCACTGCTGAATTGACAACAGATAGAAATAGGCAAGGGATTATTTGAAAGAAAAATAAACTGTACAACTATATATATGAATGTATATACATAAATAGATAATGAATAGTTTATTAATACTATTTACAACATCTCATACAATTTTCGATTGACGCATTTTTATATAACGTAAGAAATCACTTGCTTCCTTGTAATCTGGATGTGTTTGACTAATATCAAATGCAGGATTTCTTAGAAATTCATCAAAGCGATCATCATCACATAATTCATCAGGGTTATTGTTTTCTCCAAACCACTAAGTGAAATAGAAAGAATATTAGTGAAGTTATATAGACAAAATGAACAAAGACTATATATATCATCAACTGAATTGGTGATGATGATTCTAGCCATTTAACACTGAGTCGAAATGTTGCTTCCAATTTTCAAGTAATCGATTATACAATATTAGTACAGAGGGATTTGTGGACATTGTAGAATTTTAATGGCTTAAATCACGAACTGACAAGAAATAAAACATCACTGAAAAACTGGAAGCACTGGACGACCGTTTCGTCCTAGTGTGGAACTCCTCACGTGCTCAATAGTGATTAGCTTCGATAACAAATCCCTGCAGTTCTAGTGATTAGCTGTGACCAGTGGAGCAGTTACCCATCACAGGCAATAGGTGAGAGTTGCGCAATATCGTAAATCGGTTGAAGTTAAATGTCAATACCGTTGAATTCCGACGCAATGGTCTAGACTTTAAACATCGGCACGTGGGATTGAAGATCCTGGGTTACATATCTTGAGGCGGTGCCGTAAATGTGCACTACTGAGGAGTAATATACAAAGACAAAACACCCACCTAAGATAAGTTCTTGGTTTGAATTATGAAAATCATATAATATACATGACATTTAACAAATCCATCCAGTCGTTCGAAACAATAATCTGCTTATTACCATAGTAATACTAAGAATCTAATATACCAGCTTTGGTCTAGTTTAATCTTGTCAGTCATCCAAAGGTGACTACTAATACTACTACGATGAGTAATTGATGCTGATATACAGATTGAAAGACAGGTAAGGAGTTAAGATACAAGCGTATTTCCGCGAAATATGACGTTTAACACTAGGAAAATGCCCATTGGAAACTCAGTTACCAATTGCAAATTAGTATGCCACATTTCGACCTACATTTTTTACATATGAAAGCTGATAGTATTATCCATATGTTAATGTGTTTTAGTTGTACATCCAATCAAAAAATTAACATGGTGCGGACTTGATATCATCTAAAGATAAATTTCTGACTAATGAGTCAAACTACTATTAAATTTATTAGTAATACTGCTGACTAACTGGCATATTCATAATATGAACAAGCAAAACTTACCAGTTTCGATTCACGTTCTAATCTTGCTTGAACTTTTCGTTTTTTCTCTAAGATTTTTGTACGCTAAAAATAAATAATATATGAAACCAAAGGACGGTAGGAATACACTATACTGACTGACGGTCATGAAATAAATGAAATTAAACAATCAAATTTGAGGCGGTAATTATTGAATCTATGTGCCATGTTTAAAGCAGAACTGCGGATAACCTGCTACAGGATATTATGTTTTTGACCATACCTCTCATTCTACACAACTTGGTTGGTTATATGACTATAGTTCACCTACATAATGTTGGATTATTGAGAAGCTAGTAAGTTGCATCATCATTATGATGTGAAATCAAGAAATTGCTATGGACTAACAGTAGTTTTATACAACTTTACTAAACAGAGTTGTCATTAAGAATATAGATCTCAACCCTCACTGATTGATAAATGCACATACACGACAGACAGTGTGTAAAAAACTATTCAGCATGAGAATACAACTACCATATAATAAACAGATCGTTCTCATTTGTTTAATTCAGCTTCACGTTGACCATAATAACATTATGCTAAATGCTATCTTCTGAAGAATTCAAGAAAAAAACCGAGTAAGATAAGCATGGTACATTACTATGTTTGTTGTTTAGACTATAAATTTCAAGGTCTTGCTACCATACTTTGAAAAAAAAACCATTGCGTATTCTGACTATTCAGGGGTTGATCGTTTACCATCAAGTAAGTTATGCATGGATTAGGAATACAGTACTAGGTAAGGATGACAAATCGATTGAACAGGTAAAACATCCTCATCAACTGAAATGGATAGGACATGTATTACATATGCCCAACACCAACTACCTCGACGGGAGATCATTTCTGATGTAGGAGTAGACTTGCTGAAAAGTAGTGGCGGCCAGACCAAAACATGGTATCAGTCATTTACAGTTGGGCTGAGTAATGTTAAGGTGTAGACCACCACATGGTTGGGAGCCGTGTGATTATCGTGGCCAATGGTTGGAGACTTTGAATGACATGGCTCAAAATCGTTTGCATTGGCGCAGGTGCATCTATTCTTTGTCTTCCCCTAAATCCTGAAATTCTAAATTTCCCATACAGTTTTTGTGTTTTTATTTCACGAATTTACACTTTCTGTTCGATTCGTATCTTTGATGCCTAATCTTTTCTACTACCACTAATACCGTAACTACCTCTACTATTCTGAGATTTGACCAGACAATTTCATCTCTCGGTGCTAATGAGGCAAAGCAACTTGAAGCGATGTACATAAGTATTAGATCCTACATTGTGACTGATGGAATGACTAATTCAAAGTATACCTGACTGCTCACTACCCTCTCTATTCAATGTAAGACCATATTACACTTTGAAATAGATCACTTAATAATAATGTAGGTTGTGTACTGGCTACTCCAAATCCGTTGACCAGATACCATCGGCAAAAACCTATTTTGGCAAAGAACAAACCAACTTCTAGCTAGAGGTGTACATTGTGGAAGTCATCAAACTGAATCACGAGGCAAACCCGAACTTCGGATGCTGAAGGCAAAAAGAAAAGACGCAGACCGAAGAAGAAATTGTGCCGGGAATTAGAAGCAGACATCTAAAGAATGAATAGCACTTGGAAACAATTGAAAAGGAGAGCCCAGGTCAGATTGCTGATCAGCGGCCTATGCTTGACGAAGGGTAGCAGACTTAAGTAAAATACGTAAGTAGCTGGCTACCATTACTGAAAGGCTTTTCATGAACAATGTGTATCATCGTCTTAATAATCAGTGAGAAAATCATTTACAACTGAACAAATTATCAAGAACTTTAGGTGTTTTGAACAGAACCTACCTGTTTGATTTTTTTCTTTCTTTTATTGTCATTCTTCTGAGGGGATTTAACAGCTTTCTTATCATTATTATCACTGTAATTATCTTCGGATTCAAGAGGGTTGCTATTTCCTTCCATTTCTATTTTTTCATCATCATTATCATCAGAATCCCTCGCCTCTGGTAATACCTTACGACGGACTTTTCCACGTGATATAGGCGTCACTACTTGTGAATCCTTTTTCTTTTCAACAGGTCGTAGATCATATTCTTCAGTTTCAGAAGCATCATTAGGAGTATGAGAGGCTAGATCAAGGATTTCTTCCTCTTCCTCTTCGTCTTGATTGAATGATTCCCCATCCATATCAACTTTATCAGTAGATGACAATCCTAAAAGTGCTAGACGGACTTCAGCTGGTGGAAGTTTTTTAGGCCTATGACGATGAATTCGAGGAACAGTGGGGGCAGGTGGTTCTGATTCAGGATCTGAGCTAGCCGCTGTACTGGCCCCACTTGAAGAAAGAGCAAGATATTTGGAAAGCTATAAATAAATGAATAAATCAACTAATTATTTTATTGAGGTCACGAATCGATCTAAGTTGAACAACCATCGAAAACCTGGAAGCACTTGACAGCTATTTCAGCCTAGTGTGGAAGTCGTTAGCAGTCAGCATCCACAACTCTGTCATCAAAAATCGAATATAGGATCTTCGGTCTCGAGCGCGGACACTCAATCTCTGAATCATTCAGTCGGTATTCAACGGTATATATTACTAGGGAGTAATACTTCAAAGTGAAAATAAATTCATACTGAAGTAGTGCAAACCGTATGCTAAATTACGTAATAAGATTTAATTGACAGTTTCACTTCATATAGAAGCAAAATAATTACTTAAGAATGATTTTAGCACACACACACACCTAGTTGGACCATCAGAAGTAGGGTAGTTAAGTAAACTTGCCTGAAATAAACCCCGGTAAGTTTGAAAGTTTATTTACAAATGTCAAAAACCCATTCCATCCATCAATACATGAATGGATATATACCACATAGGATAACAAGAATTAATCAATATATGCAGACGGAATCAGATGAGTTGTGTTTGACAGTCAGCAATTAAGATGAATTCCTTATCTGTAATGAAACCGACCAGAGAGTAATATTACAGTCAAAGGTTTTCAGCACAAGAGGTAAGACAGCTTAAAAGATTTGCAAGAGTATTTCAACTAGAAAAGATGATTTGGGAAGGTAAAAATAGTGATATATACAAATACAAATTAACAAGTATACGAAAATAGCAGAAATTAGTGAAAGCATCAATAAAGGGAAGCCGATTTTTACTTACTTCATCTCTATTCTCTGTTAAAGTAGTTTTAGGATCAATATCTGGACGAAATTGATCACGTAGCCAATTTGTTCGATCAGCCGGTGTTTTATCCCAAGTTATACCGATTCGCGTTGAGTGTAAGGCGCTTGTTTCAAAACGGATTGGGGCGTATTTTGTTTTATTGATTTCCCGACATTCACTTACAAGATGAGCATATTCTGAAGGAACCTGGAATATTTCAATTTAAAAACGAAATATAAGAATACAGTATGTAGAATAAATAATTCAATGGGCATATACACTTAGCATATCTAATGATATGAAGAGTCCTTGAGCAAATTTTACAGGAAACTATGACATTACTTAACAAATATACAAGCTCAATATAAACTTGGAGTTGCTTCGCAAGTTAAATTAGAAACAAATGTAAATGAGAATAGTTTTGTCACTAAGATTTAACTTAATAGTTTCAAATAAACTAAACATTGGGTAGATAGTCAACAATAAAAACAATGATATATTTGTGATGTCCTAATGAGTGGAAATTAGAATTTCTGACATTTAGTGACCTAGTTCCAGTCGCTTCTTCAGAGGTTAAGTGAGAATAAAACCTGATTAGGTGAAAATATAATAATAGTCTGTCTATGGGCCAACAATCAAAGCGATGAGGGGTACGTTTCATTCTATGAACCCCCAAATGTTCGACGTGTAACTGAAGCAGTAGCTTAGAGTGAAGAGATGTTGGTATCTGTCATTCTAAATATTGGGCAATCGTTTGTGATACGAGAAAATCACTTCAACAGAGAATTTTCTTAAGCTTTTCAGGAGTCTTGTCAGTCATGAAGCTTGAAATTTTCTAAATTATTGGGTTGCAAAGCGACGCCTAGTGTTTAACTGTTACTGGTAAAGGAGTATCATTGAGTGACGAAATGAACTTCTGAACAAAATGAGTAGTTAGACTATATATTGTATTTGATTTAGTTGATCAGGTTAACGTGGTCCCAGAGTTGAATCATATTTAGTACCCTACAAGGGATACCTGTATTCTTGAGGGGACTGATGCTCCCTGGGAAATACTCAGTGATCGACCAACTGTAAATACATCTCAGTCTTACATGAGGTCGCCCGAGGGTCAAACAGCTCATTGGTATCTTTCCTGGCCGTGAATCTCGGTACCATGCAATCAAATCCGCCAGGAGCCATCAGTCTCCTCGAGATTGCAGGGGTACCTTGCTGAAGAGTGACAAATGGCACGTAACCTTGGTTAAGCAGAGTTACCTGTAATTACCTCTACTCACCACCAACTTACGTCTCAATACAGCGCACATGAAGTCGAGTCACTAAGGTTAGTCACCACATTGCAAGTTGGTTGATAGAATTCGATCAGTACTAAAAAGTACTTGATATTCATGACATCGGTCGTTAATCAATGATCAATCAATCGTGTTATTAAAAAAGTATTATACAGATAGAGAGATGGAAAAACTACCAAAGCAAATCTTACTTCAAATTGTTGGTCATTATCAACAAAACGCAAATCTAGCCGGGAACCGGAACTTTCATATTCAAGACCATCACAAGCCGTATAAATTGCTTCCGCTGTCTCAACACTATCAAATTCAATAATAGCATAGAAATATTTCAATCGTGCTAATTGATATTCGCGAATACGACGTCGGAGTTTAGATGATGCATTACGCCAGCCAGATTTTTCATCAACATCTAGAGCCATAGTCGAATTCTCTACAGTCAGATTGTTGTTTTCATTGCATTCTGTATCTGATTCACTTGGACGAAGTTCAAGTGGTCCATGAATAGCTTCATCAGCCATACGTTTAATACCAAACTCGGATGGATAGATCTAAATTGGTATTATCCGAAAATAAAACAGATTGATGACAAAAACAAACACATGTGTAATACTATTGAATGACACTGAATTCAAAGAATTACGTGATACAGTTGTAATTCTAATAGAATCGAGTAGGTTAGTATGTTACAAAGCAACCGATCTACACACAAAACATACGAATTAACTACAAATACGATTGTTACCGCCACTTAGTACTCAATGTTTCACTGAGTCGTAGGAATATTAAGGGCCATTAAGAGTAGAAGACACTCGTAAGCTATTAGTATTTGACCACAGATGCCTTAGAAATATTTCTGGCATCTGCTGGGATCACTGGGTAAGTAGTAGTGTGGTTAGACGCAGGGTATTAGGGAATGATGCTAAATCAGTTGATGAGGTTATGAATCTTCATCGACTGAGATGGTTGGGCCACGTGTTACGCATGCCTGAACACCGATTACCACGTCGTGCAATGCTAACCGGTATTGGATATGGTTGAAAGAAAGTTAGAGGCGGTCAAACCAAAACGTGGCATCAGTGTTTGAAGACACTAAATTCTAGTGTGAGCCATGTTGGTAGATGCATACTACTTGGTTGAGGTCCGCGTGACTATCGTAACCAATGGTTGGAGACTTTGGGTGACATGGCTCAGAATCGATCACAATGGCGTCTGAGTATACACTATTTGTCTTCCTTTAAACTATGAGATTAAAATCGCTTCACATCTTTCTTTCTACGAAATAATTCTTTCTTCCTGTACTATATCTTTATATGCAATCTTTCTTTTATATATTACCACAACTGAATTAACTGCTTCTATGAATTTGTTGTTCATCTTGCTGTGCTAATGAGGAATGGCAACTTGGACCGATGCACATATGTGCCTGGTCCTACGTTGTAGCTGGCTGATTGACTAATATTAAGGGATAGCACCAAGCATGTGACTGCAAAGCATTGTTACTCAGCAAATACACATTTTAACTACATTTTTAACCAACCAGTGGAGTTCGACCGTGTCGGGTGTGAGGAAGGTATCCACTGAAGACAATGGATAATAGTCGTGCAATATCGTGGATTGATTGAAGTTAGATTTGTACACTACTGGTTACTGACTCAGTGATCTGGAGATTGAACGCTCACGAAGGTAATGGGTTAGATTTTCTATTGGGGATTATAGTGGACACTGATGAGGAGTCTCACAGTAGGACAAAATGATCGTTTACTGTTTCCAGTGATTGTTCAACTTAGATTGGTTCTTGATCTCAATGCAACTCGGAAATCTCCACAACCTCACGCTGACATAAAACATTAATTGAACGGCTCAACGACAGAATACACTGTTCAAAAGGATTGCTTTCACATTATGTAGTGGTAAAAATTGAAACTGAAGTGGACAACTTCCTGCCGATTTGATCAACAGCTTAAAATACTGATTACTTCCTGTCAAAGTCTACAAAATGATTAATCAGATAAGATCCTTAAAAAGATTTTGTCATTTATTGAAGATATTTACAGGGGAACCTATAGAGTAAGATAGAAGCTTAAAAATCAACTGTTTGTAGTCCATTCGGGAACTGGATGGCAACAAAACTCTAGAGACAATATTCTTCTACCACATTAATTCACGATCGATAGTGTAAACCTAGTTTAGGATACTGTTACAGTGAGATGAACCACAGAAACCGTTCATTTAAATTAACTACCTTGTCAGATGTTTCAGTTAATAAAACTAAAGTATGATCTTAAGTTACAGCTACTACCTACATTCCATGAGGAATAAAATACAAAACAATTCAACGAGACCAGTTATAAAGTAAACCGGTATGGAAATTGGTGACTTCAAACCATTCGCTCTTGAGATGTGCTTTTCTAAATATTGTGCAGTTGAGTCACCCAGCAACATCATAACCAATCAATAACTACATGATTATAAAACCTTGTTCTTTATGAAATACGTGAACCGTCAGTCTCATAATTAAGGCATTAAGTACCAGGTTTGAACACCTCCCTACCTACTTTGGCTTAGGGGACTGGGTAGTACCACTAGCCTCCAAAGTTAGTGCGGCTCATTCCTAGGTACCTGATGAACGAGTTAACTTAAATTTTTAGTTCATATGTTGATGAAGAATAGGGTAAATAATTTATCGCTTGAGGGTAACAAACGACAAGGTAATCATTTAGTCTAGTATGCCGCTCAAATCGTTAGGACAAAAAGTGAAATGCAATGAAAGGATGGTAGTTTAGCATCTACATTTTAGAAAGTTGTTCGATCAATTTAATGACTTACTGTAACTTTTTCAATATGCCCTCTGGCTGGTAAAAATGATTCTAAGACCATATAAATTGTTTCTGGTTTTGCGTTATCCCAATCGAAATGAAGCAGTGCCAATCTATGACTTGTCTGGGTAGCAGGAACTGAATCTTTAGTTAATTCGTACCAATCTGCACCTATATGTACATGTGGCAAAAAAACCTGAAAGCTATTATGAATAGTAGGTACGAAAATGTTTAGGTTTATTTTAGATACAAAAATGTTCATAATAAGATTACTGATATGCTAATTTGCTATATTTAACGATGACTAACAGTTGATTATAAAATGAAATAGCATACTTTCTAAGTGTTTACGGAAAGAATGATTCATATCATCTAGGAGGAAGATTCCTCAATGAATTTCGCTCTTATGTTGAAGAAATTGAACTATCCAGTGATAAAAAAGAATTCGAAGCTGGTGTACACGATTTAAACGATGAAGACTACGACCTGGGCGTGGTTGTATAAACCAGATATTCACACTACATTGTCCTAGAACATAGATACACATTCAGACGCCCCACAATAGTAGTATTTCTCGACCGTGAAACGACATTTGATTCTGTAGATCGTGAGGTTCTATGGCAGTGTTTGTCACTTAAAGGAGTACCAAAGAAGTACATTGACCTTATAAAGGCACTCTACTCGAACACAACTGGTCGAGTGAGAGCTTATGGCGAACTGTCATCAGAATTGATTACCTCAAGTGGTGTTCATCAGGGCTGTCCACTCTCTCCATTCTTGTTCAACTTTGTCGTTGATGTGCTTTTAGAGATAACACTTTTCTCATCTAGATTTCCAGGAGTTGAACTTTTACCGGGAGATTCACTTGTTGACTTGGAATATGCCCATGACATAGTTCTAATTGGTGGAGACGCTGACAAAATGCAGTCTTATGACCACTGTAAGCAACATTGCAAATACGTTCGGGATGCGATGCCCAACCACCGACTGCCTCGACAAGCGATGTTTTATGGTGTAGGAGTAGGTTGGAAGAAAGCTACGGGTGGCCAGACCAAAACATGACACAAATCCATGGAGTCATTGATAAGTGAACTGAGCCATGTCGGTCGATGTAGACTACCTGGTTAGGATTCGCGAGACGATAGCAACCGACAGTTAGAGACCTTGAATGACATGGCTCAAAATCGTTTGCAATGGTGCAGGTGCATCCACTCTTTGTGTTCTCCCAAATTCTAATCTTCTGAATTTTTCAAACTCCTTTCTTTTTGTCTCTTTTCAGATTTATTTCACTGGATTATACTCCTTAAATAACATCCTCAAACCCTAATGTTCCGATCACTGCTTACACTTTCACTACCTCTACCACTATGGGATTTGAGTCGACAATTGTATTTCGGTGCTTATGTGGTATGGCAACTCAAACTGATGAACGTACGTACGTACGAAGTTCTACGTTGTCAGTGACTGACTATGTGATTTGTAATAAAAGGTTAATAAGAATTTTCGAAACGCAATTATTTCAGAGATATAGCGATACTTGTAGTTTGAATATGTACGTAAAGCAACTCATCCAGACACCTGATTTGGTGTGGGCACCCAGGAGCAGCATCCCACCTTCATATATAAATATTTTGAGTGATACATACTATTATTGGTGTTCTGTCGTATCAGATTTCATTTGAGTTAAATAAATAAATAATCAGTAAATAGACAATAAGTCAAAACCGAACATCAAAACTACAAATTAAATGTTAATGTTTTGACCTCATTTCCACTGGATTCGAAAGACTGAAGAGAACAAGTTACACATATCTAACGTGACTCATGATTTGGAGTAGTTCCCAGTCAAAATCTGACAAGTGATAAACAGTAAGGGAGCCAATTTCGCTGATGCGACTGGTATTGCTCACAAATTTACATTTATAAACAATTATGAAATTAGTTTCACACAGACTACACAACAGTCTAGTGTTAACATCTTTCGATTTGGTGAGTGACTTATAGCCGATGTGGGCAGGTTGTCTTTAGTTACTAATTTAGTTGGATGGGATATTTTATTGCTATTCAGTTTTGCGGAAATCTGGATATCACTTCTCTATTTTTATGATGAGAAAAACTAGATTAAAAAAAGTGCTAACCTTGTAGGTCTTCAATATCCTCGAAAACATTAATTTTTTCTTCGTCACTGGTCGAAGTGCTTGATTCAGTTTCTGAGGCTTCGAGTTCAGAACTTTCATTGCTACTGGAGTCCGATTGTTTTTCCGCACCATCCTTCTGAGTTTTAGATGCTAATTTCTGTTTCACGTATGCTCGTGGATTTTTGAACCAAGGACGTCCGCGTTTATCTTTAAATGCTGATTCTGGTCCAACATCATCAAAAAGGTCTTTAACGGTCCTCGTCTTTTTGGCACCTTTACGTTTACCAGGAGCAAGTAGAGGGTCATGAGATATTTCTTCTAGATTTTTATTATTCATTGATTATTCTGAAAATATTTTAATCAAATTGATGGATAACAAAAAATGCCAATCGAAGGTAAAACAAAGTCTATTTCATCAAATCATGGCTCATGCAACATTTTGAGTTTAAAAGGAACGGAATGCACACCCAGCATCCTTACATTATTACTCGGAGTGTTCAGAAGTCTTCGTATTTAGTCAGCACGTTAAATTAAAATGTGCCATCTAAGTACACTAAGTCAATAAATTAATCGCCAGGAAAGGTGAATATTGTCTATGGAAAAATGTCTATAACAAAAATTTAAATGAGGAAATCGCTTATCGTCTACGGATAGCAAATAAGGTAGATAGCCAAGACGAAAGTTTTCAGAAATGTCTAACCTGAAAAGAACTGCAAGTGAAGAGCCTATAGTAGTGGACTACTTTAGTAATAACTTTGCTTATGAACATTTAGATTAACGGGGTAGAATAAAGCGTCTAGGTCATTTAATGTAACTATAGTCAGGGATTGGTATGTTTTCAAACCTGTTAGTGCAAAAATTTGGTTTATACAACCACAGTCAGGTCTAAAGCCTACCTATTATTTACTGTCTGTATTCAGGCATAAGACTTATGAGAAAGTACGTTGGAAACATTACTGATCAAACTGATTTATCTCTCGTATCAAAAAGGGTTTTTGTCCTTTGCTATAAATTTGGAAGACCAAGGATCAAGAAACGCCATCCAGAGTTACATCTTGTTCACACTGATAATACTGACTCACCATCCTGTAAAGATGTCTGGAGTTATCCTATAACAACGGTGTCTTCCTTTGTACCACTACTCATTATTATTAGGAGCTGCTAACAAAACCTTAGCATTAAGAAATTTCCACGGAGACCGATAAAATGAAAGTCAGTATGGAAACAATATCACTACTAGTGAAATTAAAATAAGTGCAACTGTATTTTAAAAGAATAAGTAGTGTGGGAAAAACGGCTAACAAGAAACACCAACACTACAAATTCAAAGGGAGATAAAAGAAAAGATATATTTTCTCCATAGCCACTAGCTTTTTTCACGTTATCCAAACTCAGTTAATCTCCAGAAGAAGACTTATTTCATTCAACATTAGCAAATACGTTTACATAAAAACAAGCCAGAAACAACTGACTAGATTATTAACCTACATCACAACTAGCAAGTGAACCATATCTGATAAGGCATGTGGTGAGCTGATAGTGATTTATTACAAGACAACTACACCACTACTGTTTCTTGTTATTTGACAGCCGTTTCAAATTTACAATTACAGCTCATGACTTAAAGTCCACTCATTTACACTTCAGTCGAATTGAATTAAATGGTGTTGCGTTAGTTAAGTAGTCAAGACTAAACAGAGTACATTAATTTATTAAAGTATAAATGGGAAGAGCTTATGAGAATAGTGGTGAAGCTTTACATTATTTGGAACCTTACTTTTTTTAACCAAACCCAATTTCAACTCTCTAAGTTCATTATAGACATACTACGTTACCTAGGCAAACGGAGAAACAAAGGCAAGTCTTAAGGAAATCTTGAGGAAAATCCTTAAGAGAAGTCGACGTGAATTGTCAAAGTTTTGCCTAAAATTTCCCCCACTTAGGTAGGTTGACCATTTATGTGACCAACAGTAGGTCACATAGAATTCTGCATATAAAACGATTCATGCTTGACAATTTGGAAAATACTAGACCAATTTCGTGGGTATCATAAAGGTCGTTAGACATATAAGCACATATGTAAGTGCATGAAAATGGAAAGTCTGAGGTACTTACAACCATAAACACTCCGGTTCTCCCAGCTGCTTGAATCACGCGTCACAGGTTCAAATTACGCTCCAAAGTGTCCAATGCGGACAGGCAGTTATTAACAAATTCGTTAAAAAAATCAAATATCCTGAACATGTCGTCATCGAGTCGTTAAAAGGCTAGGAAAACATTTTTAGGCCGAAAAGCAAACTTAAAAGTTCATAGAGTATGAAGGGAGTAATGATAGACATTTTAGGAATGTCGTACTCAGCCATAAGGATTTGGTTATACGCTTTAACTAAATCGATTTTTGAAAGGACGATCGTACCTTTCAAGGTAGCTGCGAGATTGTGAATACGCGGTGACGAGTAGTGGTCCGTAATGGTTCGTGTACTAACTTTTCGATAATCGTCAGTTGAACGCCAATCACTGGTATTCTTTTTAGGAATCACATACAACGGAGATGTCTGTGGACTATTTGATGACCGGAATATTCCTAAATTTATCTGAAATCGAATCCGCTGGTAGTTAATTTCGGCTTTTAAGGAGCTAGACAGAGAGTTCTTGAGAATATAGATGGTCCTGTAGTCGTGATGTAATGTGTAACATCGAAAGTCACACTCGGTAAATTCGGTTGTGGCTTACACAGTTTGAAATACTTATTGAGTGTTAAGGGGCCAATCTTTTGCATGATGGGCTACTTTGTGGAGTTTTAGATCGTCTGCAGTCATGCTCGAAGTAAAGTAAATGACTGAGAGTAGCAGAGTAAGTGTAATTTCGTCTGGGGTCAACTGAAACTATTATTTGACGGAGCAAACCTCAATGGTGAGGGATCTAATTGTATTCAAAATCCGGTCAGCAGATGCAGCTGAAGCGAAACAAAACGTGATCTGATACGGATGTTGAACGAATGTGTATAAGAAGTGTGGTCAGTAAAACTAATGAGGTCAGCAACATTATCATTTATTTTGGGGATTTATTTGCTGCTACAAATCTTCACTGTCAAAAATAATGTATCATTTGAATTTTGTTATTTCTCGAATGTGGTTTCCCAAATGTGTTCTCAAGTGACCTGGTATTAATTGTGCTCGTACAAAGTTACGGTCGTTGCTCATTCATTGAGAAGATCATTATCTTAACATTGGCCGATTTGTTTGTAGACTGTGAAGTGTCTTGTGATGGCCATACAGACTATTCGACCTAGAGGAATAAAAGTGTAGGACATGCTAGGACCAAAGGAGCTTCTCTATTTAAGATGTGCTAATATGTGGTTGCCTCTTTTTATAATAAGATTGGAGATATGTATCTGAGCGTTTAGGTCGCAGGACATGTAGAAAGTTGTGACATCCTGTTGACAACCTAACACCTGCCCCTTAGATATATTTATACACGTTTAATTACGTATGATCCAGCTTGGATACAGTATTCTGGATGCACGATCCATTTGTGTTCGCATGTTTGTATGAACTTATATGCGTGTGAAAACCCCTCCACGTATACATTCCCTGTGGAAGTATCCGTCCGTTCCCTTCAAATGTAATGCAACTTCTAATAAACCTAGTACTCATGCATATTATACTCGTCATTTTGTTTGTATTTACTATACTATACTGTCTACAAGTTCTAAATTGTTATGAAATCTGTGATGTCTTTTATGACTTTGTTTTGACTAACGTTATATTTGAGCTGCTGTTATATCGAGTGAGTATTCCTGATTGATCTTACTTGATTCACATGAGTGGATCTATACCTGAACGGTAAAAACTTTATTCCCTGTTCGTTAGGAACTTCTGATGTTATGAACAAGGAGATAAATATATAATCGTTGCATCTTTATGTCTAGCTGCTCTCTTCTGGAACCCTGTTAACAGTCATATCTTTTAGGCAGAACATTGTCCCCCGATCCCAAGGAATACTATTTGTTTGGAAATTGATTTTACAAGGTGCCGTTGTTTCTCGTCAATACACGTTAGGAGAATTATTGTCCAGGGATTTATTTTGGAATATATATTTACTAGTACCATATCCACACTGTTTATACATTTCAGTTCCGTGGAACCCTATGACCTGTTTGGATGGAGGTGCGTAACTAAACGATGTCGTAGGTACAGATCCACTAGAATTCTTAAGAACCTATATTTAACACTGGAGGGATCCGAAAGATATGATAAGAGAAACCAGTTTTTTTGCGATATTCTGCCAACTCGGGAAAAAAGCCTACCTTTCAGGTATATTCCTAGTGTTTCGTGTATGAAAAAATCTATGCAGGTGAGAGATGGATGGGTTAGAATAGTACTGCAAGTAAATTATCCATCTGGCCATGATCATACCTACATACCGCCGGTTGGGTAAGTGACACTATGCACAATCAATAAGCTAACGCTTCGATTCATGTTCAATACAACTCTCTACTCATTCTTAGTCTTCTATACCTGCGAAATCGACCGAGTCAGACGCTGAAACGCGATTGACTAGATTTAACTAAACCATAACAAATACTCCATAAAGCAGTAATTTATCACTTCAACAGCTTGGTTATACTACCTAAAAGATAAAAAGGGTTTAGACGGAGTATATCATAGAAGACTTTGGGCACGCCAATCAAAAATATAGCCCCATTGCTAACTGATTCCGACCGCTTAACATTGAAACAACCATAAGGGAAAAACTATGCATAGAAATAACGTGATTGAAAAAAGAACCAAGAGTAGTAGTCCCGGTTAACTGTAATTAGTACAAAACATTTTGTATAACCAAAGGAAATATCCAATACTTATAATCAAATCAAATCACAAAATACAAAAAAAAATACATAGAATTCATGATTTAGAAAATGAAACATGTAATCAAAAACGAAACATAATTGAATACTTATCGTTAAAATAAGATATAAATTAAACTGTTATAACTCCATGAGGAAGTTCAGCTGTTGGTGTACGAAAATACTTAACTGAATTTATAAAGAACATATGAATCAGCCGTAATGAATCATTTAGGACACATAGAAACAACGTAAAAAGTTTAATTGAAAATCATTTATGATAAAATATGAGAAATGAAACAAAATTATGAAGTTCATATTTATAATCAAGTAATAACTGGCTCCAATGATGTACGGCTTACAGTTCCATCATCAATTTTGCTGACAAGATTTTTCGATCGTCTATTTACACCAGATTCATTTAGTAATCCTGTACCAAAACGATGATCCCATATAAGTAGACCAAATGTAGCAGTGATAGCGATACTGAGACAGAATACGAAAAACACTTCAAGGAACAAATAACCCTGTAATATGTGATAGAGGAAAAAACACAAGTGTAACTAGGTATTTTTATATTAAGAGCATAGACAATAATATTTCTTCATCATTACTACAAAAGACTCTTTCATTTGACTAACAAACATGACTTGATAGTTTTTCGCAATTTTATCATGCTAGCTATAGCAAAGATGGGTAGTGGCTAGCACTGGAATCCAGGACGCGCGTTTCGTCCTACTTCGAGACTCATCAGCTGGATGTACTTGCATCTCAGAGTTGATGTTCACTCTGGGACTCGAACTCAGTACCGTTCTCTCCAAACGCCATCGCGTTATCCACTTAGCTACTGATTCTTGATAGCCACTTGTTAGCTATAGTTTTCTCCCTCTAGTACACTGCATTGGATATTTTATTATTAGAATTTAGATACAAGTATGTCCTTTTTTAATATTCGCCATAAAATTTCAGTTAAGTACACATTGCATGCATAATGAAGACGTGAATTGTGCTATGAACTTTACTAGTTATGGACACAACTATACAATTGATCAATCGAAATTTATATAAAACACATACTGTTTAACTAAGCTTGCTGATCTGTTTTCATTTACCTTATAATTGATAAGATTTGTAATTTTCGCAATGTGATCCAAAAAAATGAAGTTGTCGAAACTTTAATTCACATCAATCACCAGGTGAAATAAGCTTGCCTATGGAAGTTGTTTTTGTTCCCAAAATATAAAATTGTCATATGAATATATAACACACAGTGTTGATGTGGAGAAGATAAAATGTTAGATAATGATCAAGACTATGATTTTAAATTTCCAAAATTTCTAGAAAGTATTTCGAATATCGGGAACAGAAACCGTAAAATGAAGAGTATTTTTAAAGCCCATAAAGATTGATGTATTCTAGATTTTGTAAAATTACGTTTTTTTTTTCAAAAATCGCAGTTAGGGTTAAGTTATTGATATTGCCAAGAAACTATACGAAGACCCCAAATGCTTTGGTACGGTCGGGAGTGAGGAGAGTCAGCTCACTCTCTTCAAATGCTCTCACATGGCCACGTGCATACAACTACTACCAGGGAAATACAACTCACACCCTTCTCGTCACGTGAATGTTGTTTACAAAATTGAGAAGATAAAAAGCGAATGTACGGAGCTTTATTCGGGTTGGTGGATACGGAGAATTCACCTAGAGGAGTTGGAAAACCCTCATTCTAAACCAATCGTGCACGCGGGCCCCAGTAATATTGAGGGAACAAATGGTGTATGAACCTACTGTTGGTCACCGGCTAACATGGGACTGCATCTCATTACGATGCTCCACTGCCTTGTGGATCAGACCTTCAGGTCGAAGGTTCGGGGAGTGGCCCCCTAAGAAAACCACCTGCTTCGGTTTGGGCACCCAGGAAGTATCACAGCCTTCACACATATTGAATGAGATTTATGTGGCGCATGTGTATTTGATGCCTCTTTGTACCAATATCTATGTGTTGAAATAAATAAATAAATAATAAATCGGATACATAAATCAATCAATCAATCAATGAAAATAAACCACTTGAGTTCTGAAATAAATAAATAAATAAAATTATCAATTCAATATTGATAGTGTAAATTATGATAATACATTTTAACAAATTGATTATAATAATGATAAAAATCCTATGAACTTTGAATGTTTTGAAACAAAATGAACCGATGTAAACATGAATAGAATGACCATTGGAATAGGTGAAGTACAAAATACAAACCAATTTTTAATGACTAGTTTAGTTGTATATGAAATATTTGTCTCTCTCTCAAAAAAAAAAGGAAGAAAGGAAAACACGTAGTGAATTGATTCACTAGGAATAGGGTGGATCTCTTGAATGTATGAACTTTAAAAGCATACAGGACAACAATCGCAGTTTCATGACGATAGAATTGTTCTCGGGTTTTTAAATAGTTGTGATCTGGTATTGTATGATAGGAAAGAGTGAAAAAGTATGATTAATATTCCATGTTTTCTTCAGAACTAGCAGTCAGGATTGGCTAAAGTATTGGAAGCTCTCAAGAATTGTGTTATATCCCGATAAGCATAATGAATGGTAACTTTGGGATCCATTTATGGACCAATACTATGCGTATATTTTTACCATATAATTGTTGTGTAACTAAAATATATATATTCGTGTCCCTCTTATTATGAGCTTTATTTTGACCTATAAACTATTATTATACGATTTACCATTCTTAAATTATGCCCTATCTGTTAATTACTACATCCCTCATTCACAGCCACATTTCGCTAAATCTTGTGTAAATGTTGTTTGCTATTTTATGTTACGATGTACTCCGTCTGGTTGGTATATAAATCGAGTATGCTTGAAATACATGATTCATATCGCAGAGGCTGAGATTGTTGTTCTAGACTTAACTGGCTGGGCTAGGTGGGAGGCAGGACCAATAAAGACTCTAGACTGCTCGCACGGGTTTATGCGTCATTGGTCCGATCGACAATTCACTCTTCTCTAATTGGTGGTATCATTACATTATCCATTAACAGGGCACTCAGGCCACAAGTTATAACATATTCAGAGAGGAGGTTCTCAAAAGATGGAGAAAGGATGAAAACATTTCGTCCAACCAACATTCAATAGAAACTTCCCATAGAGATATAAAGAAACAATGGATTGTCATTTTCGTATTAGAGAATTGCCAACTTTAAAAAAATAATTTTAGCAAGTTTCCGACATCTCCTAGAATATGAACATTACATATAAACCTACAAATATCGATGTTCTCAGTGCATAAACTAACCATGAAAGAAAATTATTCTTTAAACTTCTCACTTTTTGTTCGTTCCTTAATTGTAGGAAATTTGTAGGGAATAGATTACAAAGTCAGGGTTACGCGTTCAGGTACAAATCATATCAAACCACTTCCCTATAAGCCATATGCGAAGAAAATACATCATGCCGAGTTATTCAACCCTCAGTCATTCAGTCAGCTACAACGTAGGACCAGGCACATATATGCATTGGTCCAGGTTGCCATACCTCATTAGCACAGCAAGATGAACACCGGATACATAGGAGTGGTTAAGTCAATGGTGGTAATATATAAAAGAAAGATTGCATATAAGGAAATAGTACAGAAAGAAAGAATTAGTTCGTAGAAAGAAAGATATGAAGCGACTTTAATCTCATAGTTTAGAGGAAGACAGAGAGTGTATACACCGACGCCATTGTGATCGATTCTGAGCCATGCCATCCAAAGTCTCCAACCATTGGTTACGATAGTCACACGGACCCAACCAAGTAGTATGCATCTACCAACATGGTTCAGACTAGAAGTTAGTGACTTCAACCACTGATGCCACGTTTTGGTTTGGCCGCCTCTAACTTTCTTCCAACCATCTCCAACACCAGTTAGCATTGCACGTCATGGTAATCGGTGTTCAGACATACGTAACATGTGGCTCAACCATCTAAGTCGATGAAGATCCACGACCTCATCAACTGATTTACCATCATTCCCTAATACCCTGCGTCTAACCTCACTACTACTTACCCGGTGATCCCAGCAGATGCCAGAAATATCTCTAAGGCATCTGTGGTCAAATACTAGTAGCTTACGAGTATCTTCTACTCTTAATGGCCACATTTAGCAGCCGTAAAGTAAAACAGAACGAACTGTCGCACAGTATACTCATCATTTTATCGATAGACGGATATCTCCTAACTTGTGTACAACAACAACTACTACTACCACCATCAATAATAGGAACGAACGAGCTTTTCGAATCCATGATGAGAATTCGTCAGACACCAACCCATTAGGGCTGGTCAGACTTCTAAGATAAGTGAAGTTGTCAACTTCACTCCCTATCCTTAGTTCAGGTATTGACGCAGACCAGTCCTGAAGCAACAACTTGCATTTAGAGGGAGAGAAGCGCATTCCAAACATTCTGGCATTATTCCTTAGTGCTACCAAAGACTCTGGATTTTATCAGCGTCTTCACCAAACAGGAATATGTCATCTGCGTATTCTAAGTCGATAAGTGGACCTCCTGGATGGAGATCAATACCCGAGCACTCAGTCGACGAGGGCGTTATTTCCATCAGTAGGTCCATGATGAAGTTAAACAAAAATGGAGAAAGTGGACAGCCTTGACGGATACCACTTGAGGTTGCAAAAACAGATGACAGTTCGCCATAAGCTCTGACTCGACTAGTAGTGTTCGAGTAAAGAGCCTTTACAAGGTTTATGTACTTCTGAGGTACGCATGGGATTAATTGATTATCATATGAATCCTTTGATAACTAAGCCACCATTCTACAATTGAAAGTGTTAACCGACATTTTAGGTAATTCATAATAATAATAGTAAGAAAGCATAAACTCACTTTTGTATCAACTAAATATCCAGCAAATATGGAAATTAATCCAAGTCCTAAATTTTGAATTGACGAAATTAAACCATAAGCTGTGGCTCTTTGATGCAATGGCAATACAAAAGCAACTATTGGCCATAAACTACTAGCCAGAACAGAATAAGACAAACCCATCACAATCATGATAGCTAGTGGGGGAATTTGACCACTAGTAAAAGCAAAGCATAAATGACAGCCCAATGTAATTAATATTCCACTGAATAACCAATATAAATTATATCCGATAATATCAATTGCTGCTCCAAATACAGGACTTGCCACAGCGGATATAATGTAGATAAGACTGTTAACAACACTAGCATCTTGAACAGATAAACCAAATTTCCCTATATGTTTGTAAATATAAAAACATAGAGATTTAGAGACAGAGAGAGAGAGGGAAAAAAGAAATCAGAGAAGAGGTTAGTTACTGAGTTGTGATTTTTAATGAAGAAAAACAATCAGTATTGAAGTAGTTATTTCATGTTATGAATAAAATTTCTGATGTAACTGAATAACAAAATAAATAAGTATTAATTTCGCCTAATTTAATTGCATTGAAAATAAGGCTGTCTCACAAACAATACACAAAGAATAGTAATTGCTCCTACACACTCTACCAGTCAGTCAATAATGCGTGACCCCCAAATGCCCTGGTACGGCTGAGAGTGAGAAGAGTCAGCACTCCCTTCTCGTGACGTGGGTGTTGTTTACAAAATTGAGAAGATAAAAAGCGAATGTACGGGGCTTTATTCGCGTTGGTGGATACGGAGAATTCACCTAGAGGGGTTGGGAAACCCTCATTCTAAACCAATCGTTCACATGAGCTCCAGTATCTTGAGGGAACAAATGGTGTATGAACCTACTGTTGGTCACCGGCTATCGTGGGACTGCATCTCCTTACACTGTTACACTAACTTGAGGATCAGACCTTTAGGTCAAAGGCTTCGGATGTGGCCCCCTAAGAAAACCACCTGTTTCAGTTTGGGCACCCGGACAGTATCCCATCCCTCACATAAATCGAGTGATTTATGTGGCGCATATCTATTTGGTGCATCCTTGTACCAATGTTTATATAATAAATAATAATAATGCAATAATGCATGAGTATTAAAGTGTCTGGTATAATTATGTATCTGTCTAAAATGGTACAAAATATTAGCATAACAAAAGAGGAAATCAGTAAGAAAAGTCGAATCATTGTAAATAAATAAATGTAATAGTAATTTCTATGATATGGAGAGAAAAAGAGAAACAATGAAGAGAACAGTTCTAAAGTTACACATGACTATACATAATTAAATACATTAAGAGAACATGAGAAATTTAAGTACAAAGTATAAAACGATACAGTTAAATAGAATGAGAGCATTAATTTCATGCAGGTTTATTTGGAGTGATGTGCAACGAATCTGTCTATTTACTTATAGAATTAGAAGCAACAGTTAGAAAGTTCATGAACTTGTCTAACTCCTTCATTTTAGGCATTTTTAGACTACTCCTAAGTCTCACATTGACAGTGGTTGAAACATCAGCAGCTGACTTACTCCCATTGACTACTACACACTGAACATCACATCTGGTTGCTATTAGCGGGGAAAGAAAAGCAAACTACAAGTAATCAGTTGGTACAAACATTAATTAGATGAATGACAATTCAGTAAGTCATAACCAGCATAGAGCATGGCACAAATATGTATCATCCAAGTTTCCGACGACAATGAGAAACGTTAAACAAAACGAATACTGTTCGAAAAGAGGTGAATATGAAGAATAAAAAGTATGAAATAATACTGGGGCATACGACTTTAAAAAAATGTAATGAATTCATCTGTGCCATTGTGACCAATTCTGACCATATCACACAACATTTCAAACCACTGACAGTGGTTATTTAATGAGGATCTGCTTAACATAGTCCATCTGAATAAATACGCACAAATTGAATCATATGAGACTTTCATATCAACTGTTTACAAATTGCAATTAAGATTAATTAGGATTTTAAAACCAAGTATAATAAGAATCTAGTTTATGCCTAGAGAAATCCATAAATACAAGAAATGTTAGTTGTAATATGCAATGAACAGGTTATTTCAATAAATTTATACATTATACCATTCATTCTATGGACATAGTGGTGGAAACGAGGCGATAGATTATTTTATCAACTTATATTTGAAAGATACATATCACTAACCATGAAACGTAGGATCTACGACATTAAAATGTCAGAAACTAAAATGATATACTACCGGATAATAATATAAGTACATAAATGAGTAAGTTTTGATTTTAATGAAGAAAAAGATGGGAATCAATGGTATCAATTTAAAAATAACTTACTTTCAAAAAATACTAGTCCTAAACTAACAAATGGAAATACTGTTACATAATATGTCACACAAATGATACAAATAAGCCAAATAGCGCCTGGAAAATGAATAACATCCATAGGAGAGATCTTTTTGTTTTGATCTTCTATTTTCTTCGTGAGTAATTGTTCTTCTTCATGATTAGATATTTCAAGTGTATTGGATTCCATAGGCTGGGTATTCAGTGAATGCGGTTTTCCACAAGATGACAGAATGCGTTTAGCTCTAAAAAGGTTTTGAAAAAAAAAAACGATGTGTGAACTGATAAACTGTATGTCCTAACAGTAGTGTAAAACTTTTTAAAGTCAATGTAAAAGATAATGCGTTTTAAGAACCTCATGCAGTCATGTGCAACTTAAAACCTGATGAACGTATGTGTAACGGTCTAAGTTGTCATGTCACATTAGTATTATTTCAAGATAAAACCCAAAATAGTAACAGAAGTACAAATAACATCAGTTCTAGGAAAGATTAGGTATAAAAAAAGTAAAAGGTATAAGTGGGTTTCCAGACTCAAATTCCAAAGGAAGTTTACGAGTGAATGCACCTAAACCATTGTAAGCGATTTTGAGACATGTTAACCAGTCTCTAAACGTTGATTACGATGATCACAAGGACCCAAACCAGCTAGTCTACACCTACTAACACTAGTTGAATCCGGTTGTCAGTTAGTTCATGAACTGGTGTTACGTCCTGGTTTGGCTGTCTTTAGCTTTCTTCTAATCTACTGCTATACCAGACATCGCCCGTCGAAGTAGGCGGTGGTTGAAGGCATGTAACAAATGTGCCAGCCAACTCGATTGATGAAGATTTACTACCTACTCAATTGATTTGTCATCTTTACGTAGTACCCTATGCCTAACCTCGGCGCTGCTCAAATTTAGGACAATAGTTACTCTTTTTTAGTGAAATAATGGTTGAAGGAAGAGAGTAGCATAAAAACACCTCGGGTGGTTATGACCAGTCTGTAGAACTTCAACTGATTATAATTTTACATCACTTACTGACTTAATTCAGAGAAACAGTGAAGACTAGAAAAGCAGTGGACAGTTTCTTCGTCCTTGTATGAGGCTCGCTATAAGTTGCACCCACGACCCCACCAAGGATCGAAATCAAAACCTCTAGAGACTTCGATAAGTGCTTAAACACTAGATCAGAGATTTGCCACCGAATAGTCTACAAGTATAGCTTCAGTCTATTTGCAATATTGCTAGACAATCATTCATTATCATTGGTGACACATGATATGATGGAAACTCCACTGGTCACAACTCTTTACTAGAACTCTGGGATTACCCCTCAAACTTAGCCACTAGCAAGCATATGATGACTTATTAGTTAAAGCTACATCTTAAATTCCATGTCTAGCGAGCGGAGGGTCCTTGTAATGGTAAAGGCTTGTGACTAGAAAGCTTGAAAAACTAACCTCAACATGCAATGGATTAGCTTTACAGCTGATGAAAAAGTCTTTATATTAACATTTTATTGATCTCTTTCGACAAAAAAATCCAATAAACCAAGGAAATGTAGATAATTTTACGAATAGTTGGTAAAGTAGTTATTTGTTTATTTATTAAAGAACTAACATATACCACTATTTTTGTCATAAAATTACCCCGTTTCCGTTTGAGATGCGAAAACTAAAAGGTAGACTTGTAAAAAAACACTTTTTAACTATTCACAAGTTTATTTCTGATAGTAAACTCAATACTTGTAAATCCATCAGTCAGTCATGCATTGGAAGACTCAATAATTAGGTGGACAAAACTAGATAGCTACGTTATTATATGTCTTTTCTCAACCGAAGTTAATATTCATCATATCATGATTAATTACATGGGACAGGATGTATGTAAAGTGATTTACACCCCTGATCAAAATATTATTGTCAACTGTAAGATTTTATATCATGAATATAACTCGTTGAATAGGTACGAATTTATGCACTTGTCTTTTAAGCCTACTGTTTATCCTAGGTTTCAAACTGAAATAAGTGAAACAGAGTTCAAACCTGAGATCTACTGGTTGAATATTGATTGTTTCAACCACCAAGCCACTACCCAGCTTCATGTAAAATAATACCGTCAAATAACATATTTGTAACATAAAAGAGACAAATAAAATAAGTTCATAAATTTCTAAACGAAAATTAGTACTCCAATTACAAATTATAGAGTACATACGTTACATAACATACCTTTTTGTAAAAAACAACATAATTACAGCACAGATAGTAGAAAATAAGCACGTAACAGAAGCAGTCAATAAAGATGCACCCAATTGTTTATTAGCGTGTATATTGAAGTGTTTGCCAACAGCTCGATTCAGTGGTTGCATTGTTACCATGTTTACTGTCGATCCAATACGTGACATGCTAAGTTGAAGTCCAAATACTAGATTTAACTCATTCGGTGGAAACCATTCAGTTGAATAAGTATTCTGTGCTACAGCGAGTGATTCACCACCGATTCCAAATATCAATCGGGAAAAATACATTGCAGGAATATTTTTAAAATAAGCTCCTATACCGAATATTATTTGCCCAATAAGTACAAACATTGAAAAAATAATGCTTCCCCATGGGATACCAAATACTCTATCGATAAGAAAACCACCTACAAAACTTAGAATTACATTTGGCCATGAGTAAAATGCGTACAAATTCATAAATTCAACCTTTGTCATGTCTAAAGAGTTTATGAAGACATCTTGAAGTGCTGAAGGATTATCATAGCAAAAATAGCTTCCAAAAGAAAGGAAACAAATGAAGAACAATACAATATAGCGATGAGGACGTCTTCTTGGATCACATGCCCAACTAGCTCCACAGCCTTATGGAACAAATAAAATGGAAATATTATTTACCTGTGAGATTTATATTTCTATTTATGACTTCTTCGTCCTCCATTGATAAAATTTCAATGACCAAAGATGGGATAGAAGCAACTGGTGAAAGTTAGTATTTATGCAGCAGATCAGTCTAAAAAATACCAAGTTATCAATCATAAGCCACTTAAGGATCATATAGCTTATAAATGACAGAAAATAACCTACCGAAAGACTGACCTAAATATATTCACAAACATAATAAAGCGCACACCAAGGGAAAACTAAAATAAATCAAAATTATATGAAAATGATCAATCTTTTTTTCATAAAAGCCATTATCTTACATATCAGTTTTGGCTATTTGAAGTCTCATACCGCAACTGATAGTTTACTCGGGGCCCTGGATTCAACTACTACTCTTCAATATGAAAACTACTGAATGTACATGCTTGATCCACCAACATCGACAGTGCTAGACAAGTTTTCTTAGAACCAGCCTTTCTTATACACAAACAGGAAGTTTGGATTCGGTATTATATAGTCTTATTTAAGAATACTAAGACTACGGACCTTGCATTAAAACATGTGTCAGGATAACGATTTATTGATTAAAACGCCATTAAGTTGTAGTTTCAAGTCCCACTTTATATATCTTTATTTGAACAACTGTGTAGCATAACTACCAGAAGAGTCCTACTCAATGCCTTCTCATGACGTGGGTGTTGTTTACGAACTTGAGAGGATGAAAAGCAAATGTCCAGTGCTTAAATCGAGTAGGTGGATACTGAGGATCCCTTAGATGAGTTGAAAACCCCTCATTCCAAACCAGTGGTGCACATGAGCTCCAGGATTCTGAAAGAACAAATGGCGTATGAACCAAGTGTTGGTCACCGGCTACCATAGAACTGCATCTCCTAACGTTGTTCTACTACCTCTATATAAAAGGCTCCGGGTGTAGCCTCCTAAGAAAACCACCTGTTTCGGTTCGGGCGCCCGGGCAGTATCCCAGCCCTCACACGAACCGAATGATTTGTGGCTCACATGTATTTGGTGCCTCCTTGTGCCAAAGTTCACGTGTTTGAATCAATAAAATAAAGCTGTGTAAAAGACGTGTCCCGAATTGAATTGTCTGAGGAGTCGGAGAGATTATCACAGTCAACGTGATATTTAAATTCATTAGTCCAGTTTTACAGGTTTTGATAGTTTAGTGAAATGAATTTGGTTCGAAAAATGTGATGGAACTGACCCATACATTTTGAACAATCTGACCACACATATACTTGTCAAGATTTTTACGGGTGTCTGACTTCCTCTCGAATGGGTCGACTGGAGTTCCAGACAACAATCATTTTGGCAGTAAGTCTCAAGAGTTGACTGCTCTGTGAGAAAACCTGCATCATTCTGCCCTTGGCTTTCATACTTCTGATATGTCCTGATTAGAAAGTGTGATTTGTAAACAAGGTGAACAGGCGTATACTCGTATTCCATTGAGTGGTTTCTTTTTGTGTCTAGGCGTTTGACTAAAGTACATGAACCATGCTAAGACGATTTAAGAGAAAGTCAAAGATTAAGAGTGGTAAAATTAGTGTCGTATAGGTGCATAATTCGACAACCCCAAAGTAAAAAAAACAAGTAGTTTTTGGTAGTGTCTTTAAAATTCTGTGCTTTTGTGGGTTAAAATAACATCCCTGAGTTGAAGATATGTGGGTTCTGTGTGTAGGCATCAAGATATTTCGTACAACACAAGATCAACGCATGAACAAATGCAATAGGTTTCCTAAATCGCTTCGACGTTGGGGAATGTCGAACAAAAACCTATCACTGAACAAAACCCATAAAAACTAATAACTTGTGAGTTAACCACCTGGAAAGTCAGTCTACACATGATTGTTCACAAAAATAATATCTTGATTATAAACTGTTTAAATCCTAAGGTATACTTATCTACTAGTAGTGATAAACTGAGAGCTCTCAGTTTCTTATCACAATATTATCAATTATATGGTATAGTGAATCATTGTCCCTGAGTAAATGCTTTAATGGAAGATATATTATCACATATTGTATGAACAACGGGATGCTTTTCACACTTTTTTAAGAACATAAACCTAACCACATCTAAATTTCCTTGCTCAAGGTCGTCAACTTTCATTACTTTGATTGAAGTGCCGAGGACCCAACAAGTGAACAAAATTCAGATTCGGATTTCAGATTTGTGTAGTAAGGACAGAAGGCCTGTGGCCTATGTTATTCCTTTACTAGTATGTTTTTGTGAAAGTCCAGTCTTTTCTTGAAAGAGTCCAAAGTGGTGTACCCCAAGGCACCATCTTAGGCCCTCTGCTCTTCCTTCTCTGCGTTAATGAGTTACCTCTGTTACTTAGGTCGTCGATATCATTGTTTGCGGATGACGTTAAGATCTGGAGAACAACAGAAAGTGAGGTCAGTCATCTGGATCTTCAAGCTGACTTAGACGATTTAGTTAGATGGGCTCGAGAGTTGGGCTTAGAAATCAATGCTAAGAAGAGTGTACTAATGCACATCGGTCACGGTAATGGTTACCATTATACGATTGATGGTAAACCTCTTCCATGTGCTCAAGAACATAAAGACTTAGGAGTAGTATTAAGTCATGGTTTAAAAACAACTACGCATTGCAAAGCAGCCGCTGTGAAAGGTTTTCGTGCGTTATGGTCACTTCGCCGAGCGTTTCGAATTTTATATCCCACCTACATAAGACCACATTTAGAGTACTGTATCCAAGCAGCTATCCCGTGTCTGGTAAAGTATACTAACTCCCTTGAGCGTGTCCAGTGTGTGGGAACGAAAATAGTGAAGGGTCTTTCTAGACTCTCTTACGATTAGCCTTTAAAACGCCTAAACCTTTTCCCCTTGTCGTATCGTAGGACACGAGGTGACCTTATACTGGCATTTCGTATCTTCAATTATGATTTGGGTGTTAATATGTCTTATCTTTTTGCTCCCTCCAGCACTAATAATCTCCGTGGTCATAGCAAGAAGTTTCATAATTCACGATCTAATAAACTTAAAGTGGAGTCCCGTTTTTCTCATCGAGTAGTCAATGGTTGGAACGGCTTACCCGAACAAGTGGTATCAGCCCCATCAGTGGATATTTTCAAGGAGAAACTGGACCTTCACTGGAAAGCAATGTGTCAGGATTAATACAGGTTCACGAACCTACTATCCTTATTACTGAAGACTGAATTGGAGGTGCGGACACCACTGCTTCAAGCAGCAGGTTACAAGTATTGATGAACCGGTGTGAAAACCTGCATGCCACGAGTATATTGTTCGTTATTGGCTTTTCTACTCGCCTGCTATGTCCTCTGAGATGTCCAGACCTAGTGGGAAGGAAAAGAGAAAATAAGTTAGGTCCGAAATCATTTCCCAGTATTCTGTACATCAATATTAGATCTCCCCTTAGTCTGCGATAGGACAGAGTAAAGAGGTTCAGTTTTTCAAGCCGCTCTTTATATGATAAACCCCGGAGTTCCGGAATTGCACGCGTAGCTGCACTCTGTACTTTTTCTAGTATGTCCGAGTCACCTTTTAAACAGGGGCTTGCAGCCTGAACGCAGTTCTCAAGCTTAGTTCCCACTAAGGATGTGTATACTGTGGTGAACATGGTGCTATCTAACTTAGTGAATGTCCTTTTTAAAGCCCAGAGGGTTCGAAACCCCTTGGCTGCGACCTCCCGGCAGTGGGCCGTCGTCTTAAGATCATTACTCACTGTCACCCCTAGATCCTTGTGAGACCGGACTATGGGTAATGACGCATCCCCTATGTTGTACGTATTAACCTTTGAACCCCCCAAGTGCATGTAGACACACTTTTCCGCGTTGATAGGCATCAGCCACTCTTTAGACCAATTTATCATATTATTTAAGTCATCCTGAAGAGTAAATGCGTCTTTGTCTCCAGTTATTACTCGCCAAATTTTTACATCGTCAGTGTATAATAACATTGGAGACTGTACTATACTTGTAAGATCATTAACGTACATTATAAAAAGTAAAGGACCTAGGACGGAACCTTGGGGTACTCCACTAAGTACTGGTCTCCAGATGGAGCACTTGGAATTTATTCTTACTTTTTGTCTACCACCTACTAGGAAATCTCTAATCCATTTTAAAAGAGGTCCGGCAATACCAAGGTTTTCCAACTTCAATAGCAGTCTATTAGCTGGCACCTTATCAAAAGCCTTACTGAAATATATGTAGACAACATCCACTGAGTTTCCGTTGTCTAGCGCATTTGTCCAGAACTCCCTTGCTATAAGGAGGTTCGTTGTACAAGATAAACCCTTCCTAAAACCATGTTGTTCTATGTTTAGCAAGTTGTTGGTTTCCATAAATGCCGTTATGGTCAGTTTGATTATTCTTTCCAATATCTTAACTACAACACTGGTGAGGCTGACAGGTCTGTAGTTCAATGGAAGTTGTCTTGGTCTTTTTTATGTATGGGAGTAACGATGGCGTCTTTCCAGTCCATAGGTAGCACACCTTGGTCAAGTGACATATTGAATATCACAGTCAGTGGGGCCGCGATACATTGTGCAATATGTCTCAAGATTTTGGTGTGTAGTTCATCTGGTCCTGCTGACTTATCCATGTTTAAGGTGCTAAGAGCCTTAAGCACATCGTTTTGGTTGGGATCGACAGTGAGCAGGTGGTTTGTTGACTCTTTATTTTGGTCTGGTTCTTTGTTTAGAGGAGGTTCCTGAGTGAAAACTGCCCCAATAAGTGCGACGTCAGGAGTGTGACTTTCAACAATGAACGCAGCAGTCAGCATTTGGGGAGATTCGAACGAGCTGAAACTCTAGGCAGGAACTATGCAAGGTAAGATTCAGACTGTTTTACAATTTTCATTTTAGATTAGCGCATTCAGATGAGGTCATGCGTATCTCACTCAAATAGTTCGGATAGTTGTGAACAGAAAGTAAGGATCTTTCGACTAACGCCTCGGAATGTCTATTACCAATGGATAGGTAATGAACAATATTTCGCACTCAGATTAGATTCAGATTTGTGTAGTGAGAAAAGAAGGCTTCTGGCCGGTGCTAGTCCTTTTCTAGTAGGCGTCTGAGAATGTTTAGTCTTCTCTTGAATAACCCAATTGGAGGGTAGGACACCAACTCTTTGGGTAACAAGTTTCAAGAATTTGGTGGCCCAGCATGGAAACCAGTATGCCTGTAGCGTGGCGTCGAGTTGAGATTAACTATGAACACCGCTACCAAGAAACACGTGCCAGATAAATCAGAAGGCGAAGATCGAACGTAACCAGATTTATTTCGTTGGCGATCTCGTGGTATTGAACGAATACCGAGATCGTGCCAAGAAGTGGTACAAGTGGAAGCAGAAGGCAGGAGTACGTGCGAACAGTACCAAAAACCGCGGAACAATGATGGAAGGTAATGGAAGCACAAAATGGCCATAATTAGCACAGTTAAACAAAAGCACATTAAAACAAACACTGGTACAGTTGGTTATAATAATAATTGTTTTTATTAAACCAGTCGTGTTCTCGTGATAAATGTGAGTCACTACATGCCTCGTGTTGTCTGCCCGTTCTTGTCTTTTGTACTCTCTTGCTATGCCCTTGAAGTTGTCCCGACTTAGTAGAAAGAAAAAGATATGACATATCAAGTACAGGATCATTTTCTTAATATTCTGGACACCAAAATCACACCACCTCTTAATCTGTGGTAGGAAAGAGTAAAGATTTTTAACTTCTCCAGTCTCTCGGACTATAATAAACCTGGAGTTTTGGGATAGCGCGAGTATCTATTGTCTATACACTTTTAGAAATATCCAAATCATCGGTGAAATAGAGACTTGCAGCTTGAATGCAGTTTTCAAAAGTAGATCTCATAAAGGTTGTGTACACTTTTTGAACATGTTAGTATCCAACTCGATTAATATCATTATAAAACCAATACGATTGTGAATCACTCAGCCATCACCACGCGTAGCGGGACGTGGTTTGCTGATCATGACTCACTGTTACTCTGAATTCATTTTAAGAACCGATAACGAGCACCTAATCTTCTCCCATGTTGTACCTATCTACTCTTCGATCCCCTTATTTTCATACAGACACACCGATGTGCCTGGTCCAACGTTGTAGCTAACTGACTGAGGCACACTTGGCTGCGTCAACAAACACCGGCCATCTCTTAGGCCAGAGAACAGTGGCATCTCAATCCTCCTGAACTGCATATGCATCTACGTCTCCTGTTATTTCTCGCCAAATTTTCACATCATCAGCATGAAATAACACCTGGGACTCAACTATATTCTAGAGTTCATTTGCATACATAAACAAAGTTACAGGACTCAGGACAATCTCTCGAACATCCACCAAGTACTGGCTTCCAAGAGAAACACTTGCCATTTATCCCTACTTTTTTAGATGTCAACTCAAAATATACCTAGCAAACAAATGTGGAAAGTAAACGGCATCGGTAAGTTAAAACGATATACTCTGTGTATCTAGAAATCATAAAAACACATCCTAATCAGACTAAAAGACTGAAGGTCCAGTTGAACAAGATTGACGAATATCAAAATATCGGTGCAGAATTTATCGAATCAAGGAAAAACTTGAGAAGATAAACAAACTATCGATTTAGACACGAAACCTACTCTATAGAATTTCTTACCAACATATGTCCAACCGAAAGTATCAGTTTCTCACATATTACGACGCGATACATACCCAATGGATGGATTAAATGCTATCGTAATCCTCTGGATGCAGCAACATTATTAAACTTATTTGTGTCCCATTCACTCGTATATCTTGAAATTCAGAATTCTGTCGGATTAAATTAGACCTGCTATCGCTGTAATTTGCTTTTCCATTTCATCTTCTGTTTATTAAACCCATTAAATCCACCATGAGATCACTACGGTTCGGATTGAATGCTACTTCTGAGTACACAGCACCTGTTTGAAGACAGCTGATAACACATTCATATTTGTTTCCTCCACTCTTACCATTCCAAAGATGCTTGCACATGGCAGCTAACCTATGGGAAATGTGATGGAAGTACCCACTGATGAGCACCAAAGCCTTAGTCGCCATTACCTTTCAGTTATTGTAAATTTAGATCCTAAAGTCCTATGTATACGTTATTTCGAACCCGAAATATGAACGATGTAGTCCGATTCGCCTTCCACAGCGATATTGTTTAGAGCATCGAATTCATTACTGACACACCTATATTTTTGGAAAACCCAGAGGTCTACAAGTCGACCTAAACTATCCGCTAGCTCGGGGACCTCAGAGACTATTTCTACAGAAGCAAGATAATAGGTCATATTCTTGTCGAATAAATCATACTGACCGATGATCATACGTCTAAAATCATAAGCGGCACAAGACAGTCAGTACGTAGCCACAATGAAAAGTACTTTCAAACTATGGATATCAGGAAGTGAGTCAAGATTATTTATGAGAACCACAAGAAGTCGAAAACTTCTTCATCCTCGTCAGGCAGATGTTCTTGAAAGGACATTTCCTCTCCGTCTGCTGATTTCCCAATCTTAAGTCTTCTGAGTCTGAGGAATACTTCTACTAAATCTGGTCTTAAGTGTATTCGATCATTCCGAGATACCTGATTAGGCAGCACAGCTGAACACTATTTGAACTTTTCCTGGCTTTTTATGATTCAACACAGGATGATGTGGAACAAAATGACTTTCTCTCTCGACAGCTTGCACCAATCGGGATAAAAACACCTTACACTCACGATTAACTAATATAATAATTTACAGCTTAGGATGATGTTCGTCTTTCAATAATCTTTTAGATAGGCAATTTAATGGCTTTTCCATTTAGTATTTATTCGCTGTCAGAGAATATAAATATGTTGACTAGAAGCTGGTTGGCTACTCGGTGGCATTGTCTGGGATTTGTAGATTCCACGCGCGATCTCTCCATATGTATTCGTAGCAAGTGACGCAGTCTTTTCCAGAAACTCTAAAATTAACGAAATATGGTCTCTAACTTTTTTTCAGAATGTCGTCTACCGCTTCTGTCTATTTGAAATGTACCCTGTGTGAAAGTTTCATCACCACTACTTTTATTTTAGAACATTTAAAGTCTGAATCCAATTCATTTGTAACAAAGCTGTTTTATAGTTGATAATTTTTTCATATGAGCTTCTGTAAACCTGCTACGTCACTCTGATGAAAAGAAGGGCCATTTAACAATTACATTAAGAAATGCCACTGCAATGTCAACAAGTCAACCAAATTACTTCAGTAACGCGCTGATTACCCTAGTGTAACGTTCGTATTCTCAAATTGAACGCAATATTCTATACCATCCTTGCTATAACTTCACAATGTTGTAACAAGTACATGTAGAGTTAGGGGTCATCGCTAACTCAGTCCTCAATGTTTACATTAAGTCCCTCCTTTAACATTCAAAACCCAAGTGGATCCCTACCGAATTCAGTAATTTTAGTTTAGGCTAATCTCAACATCCTTAACAGTGACATAATGGTATCTACTCCTGTTTTAAGTTTAAAACCACTGCTCAAATTTATGTTCATACAATGGCGAGCAATTGTAGCTTCAGATGTCAGATCTTCGGGTCAAGACTAAGACAATACAGCGCTCCGACCTTCGTTTTAAAGTTTGTTAAAATGCGTCTGCTTGACTCCTGACAACCATTTATGAGACTGCCTAATCTCTAACCCGACCTCTTTAAAGACCGCTTTTTACTACTACATAGTTATGGACTAAAAGACAGTTATCTTTTAGGTTAGGGTCTACATTATTGAAGTGAGTGGATCTTCCTTAGAAACTGGGGAAACATTTTTAGCTGCCAAATCGCCATTTCTTTTGAACCATTTGTATTGTACATTTTTCTGACCCTTATCAATGCTAGCCCACGATAACGAACATGAAATTTTAAACCGGAGTCGGCTACCATGGGCATTCACACCAGATTTTAACCTGAGTTCAGGACTGTTAAAACTATCAAAGCGTTTAACTACAGGACGAACAATAACGCGCATCAGTTCCTGTCTTCCCTCATTTTAATCGCAGTGTCGTATTGACACTTGCTAGATGGTTAACGTAGACAACCCACAACTTATTTTAAGTATTATTTATATTTTGCATCTGTTTATTCACATTTTATCTTGTTCCCAACTGGTTGTCTGACAGTTTGCTCAAAACAATCTTTACTTCCTAGCATAGATGCACTTACTTCATTGATTAGCACTCTGAAAACACTCCATTATTATTCACCCTTTCGCACAGTTTCGTCCGCTGCTGACTATTTATTCAGTCTGCAATGGATTTGTCCTGTAAATTGATAACTTAAACATGTGTTCAGACTATTCATTTAACATTATATTTTCTGGAAGCATCGTCTTACATATAACACTCGTGGACTTCTCGCCTACCCATCATCTTATGACTTATATTATTGATCGTACCTCTCATATTATTTTTCTACATAACCATTCCGCCATCATTTTTTAAAATTTAATCCCGCTTCATCAAAAGATTCTCTATAAACTCTACGTGAGACAATTCGTTAAGTACCCTGTCAATATACATGAAGATCACGTTGATAGGAAGACCATTATCTTTAGCCATTGCGCAGACCTAGGATGAGGCGACAGGGTTTATCCAAAGGTAAAGGTCAGTAACTGAACTATAATGCTCCGGCGTTGGCTGGTTGAAGTACTACACATCATCATGCTGTTTATCGTGTACAGATTTCATTTAAGCCCTTCCTGATAGTTCTGAAATGTAATCTGATGTTATTGGACCCATATTACCCTAGTTATTTAGTTAATCAGAAGACTCTAAGATAGTTGTTGCCACGTTCGCCATGCCCAAAATAAGGAGCTAAACACCTACTTTATTTATAAAATTGCAATTCTACAACAAGGTCATCTGTTACCTCTTAACCATTTAACTGGGGATGTGTTATAACTGTGAAAATGATGCTGCGGATTAAGGGTAGCGAATTATTGATCGGACCAAAGACGCGCAAACACGTAGAACGACCTAGGGTTCTGATTGGTCTCGCTTCCCTATCTAACCCAGCCAGTTGAGTCCAGAACACAAGTTTCAGCCTCAGATTTATGAATCATATTTCAAACATACTTTGTTTATATACCAGTCAAGCAGACCACAACGTCCCATAAAATAGAAAATAACATTGTACAATACTGGCCAGTAGGAAAATGACACGTTAAACAAATATTGACCAATAAGATGATACCATTTCATGTCCAAGGATAGCATTAGCCTTAACAGGATAATTTTTTTGGGATATTTTCCTGAATATCCCAACAGGATGCCACAATCTTTTCACACACTTTTGGAAGAAGAGCTTACTATTCGTGGAAAACACAACTCCCTGACTGTTTTCTGTCGTTCACGTCGATACTATAATAACCAGGGTTGTCATACGCCTACATGATTAACCCTTCTTTCGACGGATAAATCATTACAACCTGTTATTTAGTCATACATACAAAATTTATTAAAGGATCTAATTGTTTTAAACAACGACTTCATTTGTACAATGATGATAAATATATTTTTAAAAAATAAGTATTAAACAAAATACCTATTTGATTGGAGACTTGAGGATAAATCCTATGTGCATGTTGTCAATTCCAATATATCAGTTATTTAGTATATATTTATTAAAACAACTGATTCGTTTATATTAAACAGCATTTGATTTCAGAGTAGTAAGGTAACAAACAATAAATGATGATGATAATAAGAAACTCATCAAATGGATGCTTTTCGTAGTATTGCGTCCTTTCAGTTTGACGGTCTAATTGTAAAGCTTTCATTATTGTTCTAGATAAAAATCAATCATTCTCACTTTCAAATAGTAATAATGAAGTTGGTCAAATTCAAAGCTTCATATATCAATAGTAATTTTTGATCATTACATTTGGAATATGGTAAAAAAAGACTTGATTATCACAAACTTAAATATACAATTAAATAAATCTTGATGAATAATAAGATTAATTTCAGTGCAGATTTCCAAACAAAGAATTTCCCCACATAATCAGTATGCATTATGTAACTACAGTGGGACATACTAATTAAAAAGCAGATATATATATTACTTACTTACTTACGCCTGTTATTCCTCGTGAAGGAGCATAGGCCGCTCACCAGCATTCGCCATCCAACCCTGTCCTGGGCAATCCTTTCCAGCTCCGTCCAGTTGTGATTCATCGTTTTCATATCTGCTTCTATTATCCGACGCAATGTGTTTTTTGGCCTTCCTCTTTTCCGCTTCCCTTCAGGACTCCAAGTTAGGGCTTGCCTCGTGATGCAGTTTGACGATTTGCGTAATGTATGTCCTATCCATTTCCATCGTCTTTTCCTAATTTCTTCTTCAGCTGGAAGTTGGTTTGTTCTCTCCCACAGAAGGCTATTGCTGATGGTATCCGGCCAATGGATGTTGAGTATCTTGCGTAGACAGCTATTTATAAATACTTGTACTTTCTTGATTGTGGTTGTTGTAGTTCTCCAAGTTTCAGCTCCATACAGTAGAACTGCCTTGACGTTCGTATTGAAGATTCTCACTTTGATATTAGTTGAAAGTTGTTTTGAGTTCCATATGTTCTTCAATTGTAGGAATGCGACCCTTGCTTTGCCGATCCTCGCCTTTACATCTGCATCTGAACCTCCTTGTTCATCGATGATGCTTCCTAGGTATGTGAAGGACTCTACATCTTCCAGAGTTTCACCATCAAGAGTGATTGGATTGCTGTTTTCCACTTTGAATTTGAGGACTTTGGTTTTCCCTTTGTGTATACTGAGGTCTACTGATGCAGAGACTGCTGCTACACTGGTTGTCTTCATCTGCATCTGCTCGTGTGTACGTGATAGGAGGGTTAGGTCATCTGCGAAGATATATATATATATATCACAGTGATTCAACGCTTTGACACAATTTTCTACTACACCAACAGATTATCACAGAGAATAATCTAAAATGAAATAAAACTATAATGAATAAATACATCAATAATACCACCATACAATATATATCAAATGAACAGGACCGTTATACAAAATCCATAATTCAAAGAATCAGTTGAAGAAGAGTGAACGCCTTGTCAGTTAAACATTCAAATATTGTTTGTTGAAAGTATATGTGAATATATATGGATAAATTGAATGTATTCACATTTCATTTATATTGCTCTAAACTAATCAGTAATTAATTTATGGAAGCTACAGAAATTAAAAAAAAAATATTAAAACAACGAAACAAATGAATAGACTGACTACGACAACTATTGTGTCTAAAAATTCAACAATAGTCATACAGAATATTTAATAGATGAACATTTAGATAGATTAAATGATAATCATGGAAAATGTTACACATTCAAAATATTCAGAAAATCTCACGTAAAAAGTAGAAGATTGTGGAGATTATTAACATTTTGAATGAGATCATAAGCCGATTGATGTTAGACCACCGTTGGTAACTTGGAAGGAGTGGACAGCCGTTTCGTCCTATTGTAAGACTCCTCAGCAGTGCGCATCCACTGATAATTAACATGTGCTCACTAGTGGCTAGCTTCACGAGAAAATTCTCAAAGTTCTAGTGAGAAGCCGTAACCGGTAGAGCTAATCCGTGTCGGGTAGAGACAGGTAACTACCTCAGCACAATAGAGGATGGTCGTGCGATTTCATGGATTGGTTGATGTTAGACACTAACACCGTTGGATGCCAGCTTAGTGGTCCAGTAGGTTAAGCGTTCGCGCGCGAGACTTAAGGTCCTGGGTTCAAATCCCGCCAGGGAAACCCTGGATGCGCACTGCTGAAGAGTCCAACAATAAGACGAAACGGCCGTCCAGTGCTTCCATGTTTCCAATGGTAGTCTAATATCAAGTGGTTCATGACTTCAATCGAAAAAAAGCACTGAAGTACGATCGTCTTTCTCATTCATAGAGTTAGAAGGTGAGCTTTAACTGGATTGCTCACAGTTTATTTCGAGGCAGTAAAAATCAAGTTATATAAATGCCTACAATCATCAAATACGTCACTGATTTAGAACATAATTGTAAATTCCTTGCGAATAATTGCTCTACTAAACTTCCAGTAAGAAATTGTAATTACTCAGGCATCGTATCCTCAGTGAAGATAATAAATGTTTGTTACAATGCATTGGAAAATTGAATCAAAATAGAAAGTCTATATCATTCAGAACTATATGCATTTCAGTTGAGTTGATAAATACTAAATAAATATAAATGAACTAGAAATAACGCTGACTTTCATGATTAGTTTTTACGTGATTTCTAAAATACTTTTTTATTGAAAATGATTTCTTACAGAGCTGACAGCGAAATTTAAATTCTAAAATAAGGAATGTAAAGATTATTCGACAAACCTGAAAGATCAACACGAATCAGATAAAAAGGTAATACTTTTAACAGTAACAGTAATGATAATAATGATAATAATACTAATAGTAATGATAATGATAACAAAAAATAGGAATAATGCATCTACTGAATTCCTTTCATCATATAATAGGAAAGCAACATTAAGATTTAATAAAATGACATAGAAAGATAAACAAAAACACCTGACTACAACATCATCATCATACATAGATCGACTTCAGACACTTAATTTAATCGTAGATGAAATAATGACATCGAGTTATGGATTAGGCCTTCCAGTTATAAAATAAAATATGTAATTGTCAATAGAAGAAACAATCTCCTAAATTTCATAACAACCAAATAACATCGATACAAGAGCAATGAGTTAAATCTCAGACAAATTGAAAAAAAAAACCAATTATCAAAAGTGATTCAAAAGATTTCAACTCATAATTGTTATAACTTGTCGCCTATGTGCCCTCTTAATGTATAACGTGATAATACTACAAATTGAAGAACAGTGAGTTATCGATCGGATCAATGACGCCTAAAACCTGTACGAGCAGTCTAGAGTACATATCGGTCCTGCTTTCTACCTAGTCCAGCTAGCTAAGTCCAGAACAAAAATCAAGTATGAGTTTTACCAACAGTTATCTGTTCTTCTCCAGAAAGTGCGTTCGACAGATATTGTAGTACTAGCCGGAGACTTGAATGCTCAGGTCGGGCGTCTAGGCACAGAAGAGAGTCGTTTAGGTGGCCGATAGGGAATTGATGGTTGCAGGTCAGATAACGGGGACCGTCTACTGCAACTATGCACAGACCACAACCTGTTTCTGGCTAGCACTAACTTTCGGCACAGTCATCGCCGATGTGCCACCTGGCGTCCTCCCTCTGCATCTCAAGCCTGGACTCAGATTGATCACATCGCGATCAGCTACCGCTGGCGTGGTTGTGTACAAGACTGCCGCTCCTTTTGGAGTACCTATCTGGACTCTGACCATGCCTTGGTCTGCGCCAATCTTGCCTTACTTTTCAGTGGACAACGAAGTGACCGCCACCAACGGATTGATGTTAGCAAGCTGGTTGCAACTTCTGTTGCAAGTAAGTATCGAACCGAGCTAGCCTCTAGGCTAGCTACCACTCCACCGAAAAGTATAGATGAGCATTGGTTGCAATTGCATGACGCCATGAAAATGGCGGGAACAGTCAGTTGTGGGTTTGCGAAACGTCCCGCTTTAAGCACTGGGTTTCTTCTGGTTCCTTACAACTCATTGAAGCCCGTCGGTCTACTCCGGGTGACCGTGAGTTTGACCATAAACGAAGGATGTTACGTAAGGAAATTGGGCAAAGCTTGCGTAAGGACCGAGAAGCCTGGTGGTCGAAGCGTGCTAATGAGCTGGAAGCAGCAGCTGCATCTGGTAACTACCGGAAGCTCTTCCAGCTCATCCGAGCCACTGGCAGCAAGAAGTCTGGTGTGAGTGAAACAATCTGCGAGGATGATGGGATGCCAATCACTAACATCCATCGACGTCTTGGACGATGGGCAGAATTTTTCGAAGGGCAGTTCAACTGGCCTGCTGCTCCGGCAACATCGGTCAGACTGTCCTGCCCTCCATGGCCGGTGACGACTGATCCACCAAATGAGGAGGAAGTCCGCAAGGAACTCCAACTCTTGAAGCGTTACAAATCACCTGGCCCAGATGACTTACCTCCGGCTCTTTTTAAAGATGGTGGTGACTTTTTGACTAAGGAACTGTGTTGTTTACAAAGGTTTGGGAACTACAGAGTGTACCAACGTCATGGAATGAGTCGATAGTTGTCCCTATCTTTAAAAAGGGTTCACGTCGTTCCTGTAACAACTATCGGGGGATAAGTCTACTTCCGATTGCGTCCAAGCTATTGGCTTCCGTCATACTTCGTAGGTTGTTCAAAACCCGAGAAAGATTGACTCGCGAGGAGCAGGCTGGGTTTCGTTCTGGTCGAGGATGTATTGATCATATCTTCACCCTCCGCCAAATGTTAGAACACCGCCATACTTTTCAAAGGCCAACAATCGTAGTGTTTCTTGACATCAGGGCTGCCTTCGATTCGTTGGATAGGACTGTTCTCTGGGATTGTCTATTGAAGAAGGGTGTGCCTGAGAAGTTTATTAACATCCTAAAAGCCCTATATAAAACACCTCAGGCAGAGTGAGGGCATACAACCACCTCTCTCCATTGTTCCATTCGAGCAGTGGGGTTAGGCAGGGTTGCCCAATCTCACCATTCCTCTTCAACTTTGCCATCGATGACATTCTGGAAACAGCTCTGATGAATGTAAGTAATGGTGGTGTGGATCTGTTGCCTGGAGAAAGACTTCTCGACCTTGAGTATGCGGACGATATTGTCTTACTGTGCGATAATGCCCAAGGCATGCAATCCGCACTTAATCAGTTGGCAATCAGTGTCCGTAGGTATGGTATGTGCTTTGCACCTTCGAAGTGCAAAGTACTTCTACAAGACTGGCAGGATTCTAATCCTGTACTCACCCTGGATGGTGAGCAGATAGACGTAGTCGAGAAGTTCGTGTATCTGGGTAGCTGCATAAGTGCTGGTGGGGGTGTGAGTGATGAGATCAATGCACGAATAGTGAAAGCCAGAGCGGCTTATGCCAATCTGGGCCACCTTTGGCGCCTTCGTGATGTTAGTCTGGCTGTAAAAGGTCGGATCTACAACGCGTCGGTGAGAGCAGTTTTGCTCTATGCTTGTGAAACCTGGCCTCTCCGAGTTGAGGACGTTAGACGACTCTCTGTGTTCGATCATCGCTGTCTCCGAAGGATTGCTGACATTCAGTGGCAACACCATGTCAGTAATGCAGAGGTTCGGCATCGTGTGTTCGGGCACAGAGATGATAATCAATTGGTGTCACCATCTTGAAACACCGACTTCGGTGGCTTGGACATGTTCTCCGAATGTCGTCCCAGAGAATTCCACGTCGTGCATTATTTGCCGACTCTGGGACTGGTTGGAAGAAGCGGAGAGGTGGTCAGTGCATGACATGGTGTCGTGGCATGAAAGAAAGCTGCAAAGGACTGGCTTGTGTTGGTCCTTCACGACTCCCTGGTTGGGGTCTGAGAGATGGTGCTACACAGTGGCTAGAGACGTTATCAGATATGGCTCAGAATAGAAGCCAGTGGCGATCGTGCTGTAACCTTCTTTTACTTTCTTCATAAAAAGTAGTTGTATCTTCGTGAACTGAAAGATTTCTTCTGATTGTACCTTTCTGTTCCCTCATGATTACTATTATTATTGTTACACTATCTTACACTAATCTGGTCGTTATTGTTATTTTTTCTTTCACGCTCCATACCCTTTTTTCTCTTCCCATTCTCATTGTTTTGTGTGGCGCATATATATTGGCGCTCTCTTGTACCAATATTTATGTGTGCAAATAAATCATTATTAACCTTTTTCGTTGGAATATTTCACTGAAAACACGTCTCGCAAGCTCACTGGTTTTCTTGAATTCATGTATGTCTATGTACTTGCGTATGTAGATAATGTGATATGGGTTTTTGTGATATAGAATGTGATTGGAGGTGTGTAGGGTATCTATATATCTATCTTTATCCATTTTTCCTAGTCTATTACTCAGTTGTGTGTTTGTTTTTATCTCTCGGCCAATGGGGAACCTAATTTCTCATATACAATAATGATCAATATTTACTCGCTCAAACCTTTTTTCTTGTAAAATGGTTATGTTTATTTAAAGTATATGTGATATATTAGCGCAATACATTTCGAACAATCTGGTCACACATATACTTGTTAAGAGCATTTATATATAAAAATAAAAGGTCAACTAGACAGGAAACGGGGTAAGAGGAGATAAGGATAATGATAAGAGTAATAATAATAATAATAATGTGAACACAATTTGAAACCTAATCACTCTGGATAATAAGTCAATATTACCAGGGTAGGTTTAAGGTAAGAACAAACTGTTTTTGAACACATAAAGGGGGTTTGAATTTTCGTATGGCTAAGGCTTCAATGAACCTTAGTATACGCCCTTTTACACTTTTATACAGCACTACGAAAGCTCAATTTAGATCAATCTCGTGACCTGTTTCAATTATATGTTTAGCAATAGAGGATGATGGATGTTTATCCTCTGCTCTTATCGGTTCACTTGATTGTATTTGATTCTGAAGCCATTTGGGTACATGTTCACTCACCCTATATAAATGCTCTTAACAAGTATATGTGTGACCAGATTGTTCGAAATGTATTGCGCTAATATATCACATAGTTCTGATAATCTTCGTCTTCTCATTGCATTATCGAAATAAAGTATATGTGTTGTAAACCGTTGCTATACAGAAATATATATATATCGAATTTGTATAGGTACATTTAACAATAATAATTACTGTCTTGTTTTTTTTTAGGAATAAAATATCCATGTAGTCAGTGTAACAAAAAGCTTTCTACGAAATATATTTTAGATGTACACACAAAAGCTATTCATGAAGGTGAGTAACGCTCGTGATAATATTGTTTTGCTATAAAGTTGTATTGTATATCATTCTAAATGGATTAATTTAAACAAATTCTGTGTAACTTTTCGTCCTATTCCAATGGTAGAGTTAGATAAGACTGATCAATCTCACCATTCCTTGTTAACTTTCCTATTGATGATGTTCTAGAAACAGCTCTAATAGAATTAGGTGGTGGTGGTGGTGTTGTAGATCTGTTACTTAGAGAATGACTTAGATTTTGGGTATAAGGATGACATCGTTTTGAGATGCGATAATACACAAACTATACAGATCTCACTCAATCAGTTAACAGTTAATGTCTACCAGTACGGCATGTATCTCGGACCCTACAAATCCAAATTGCTTCTACAAGACTGACATGAACACCTATGCTTGCACTCACTATATTTAGTAACCCATTAGAAGTAATTTAGAAGCTTGTGTAGATATGTGACTGCTAGTAATTGCGTCACAGTTGAAGCTGATCTCTTTAGTAGTACTCACCGTCACTTTTCTTTCTTAACAGCTCTACCTCTATATTTGTAGGGCACATTCTACTCTTTGTACTCAATTGTAGCATTAATCAATGTAAACCATTGTTACCTAGGTGTAATATTTTAACTATTTATAGGGACGGATCGAAATTTCAATTGTTCTACACATTGTGCGTTCACTTTAAATTCATGGTTTTGCGGGTGGGTGAGGGTGGTAACAGTCACCTGAACCCATAGAAATGTTTTCATATTTATTTATTTATTTGAACACATAAATATTGGTACAAGAGAGCGCCAATATATATGCGCCACACAAAACAATGAGAATTTAAAGAGAAGGAAAAAGGTAAGGGGGTTAAAAAAAGAGAACAATAACGAAGAGATTGGTGTAAGGCAGTGTAATAATAATAATAGTAATCATGAGGGAACAGAAAGGTACAATCAGAAGAAATCTTTCAGTTCACGAAGATACAACTACTTTTTATGATGAAAGTAAAAGAAGGTCACAGCACGATCGCCACTGGCTTCTATTCTGAGCCATATGTGATAACGTCTCTAGCCACTGTGTAGCACCATCTCTCAGACCCCAACCAGGGAGTCGTGAAGGACCAACACAAGCCAGTCCTTTGCAGCTTTCTTTCATGCCACGACACCATGTCATGCACTGACCACCTCTCCGCTTATTCCAACCATTCACAGAGTCGGTAAATAATGCACGACGTGGAATTCGCTGGAACGACATTCGTAGAACATGTCCAAGCCACCGAAGTCGGTGTTTCAAGATGGCGACACCGATTGCATTATCATCTCTGTGCCCGAACACACGATGCCGAACCTCTGTATTACTAACATGGTGTTGCCACTGCTGTATAAGTCGAAAAAAATAAGTATAGACAGAGTAGGAATAAAAGAGGGTGAATAATGTAGTAAATAACAATAATCGTTATAATAATAATAATAATAATAATAATAATAACTTGAATCATTTGATTGTTAGTTGAAGCAGGAAAAGTAATTTCCATAATTATAGGCAGTTCATCATTTGTGTGTGGGCTGTGATACCGCCCGTGTGCCCAGACCGAAGTAGGTGGTTATCTTAGGGAGCCACACCCCGAGCCTTCGACCTGAAGGTCTAACCCACAAGGCAGTGGAGCATCGTATGGAGATGCAGTCCCATGGTAGCCGGTGACCAACGATTGGTTCATACGCCATTTGTTCCCTCAGGATACTGGAGCCCATGTGCACCATTGATTTGGTTTGGGATCAGGTTAAAGCGCCGGACATTCGCTTTTCAGCCTCTCATTTTTGTAAACAACACCCCCGTCACGAGAAGACAATGAGTAGGACTTCCCTGGCAGAGGCTGTATACGCGTGACCATGTGAGAGTATTTCGAGAGGAGGGCGAACCCACCTTGCTCTCGGCCATACCAGGGCATTTGGGGGCTACTATACTACAATGTTACATGACATGAAAAATTTAACCTTAAGTCCTGTCGTTTTGCACACTCAAATCGGACTTGACTGTGATAAACCACACTGTAACCTGGTAAGTGCAACAAACGAGAGCTTATTACTGCCTTCTCAGTCAATACCTGTAACCCCAAACTACTATACATCAACTGGAACTTTAAAAAACGGGTGCGAAATGCAACATTTTGACTTCAAGGTTGGAATATGTACAGAAAATCGAGGACACTTAGAGTTGTGTGTGACCTTTGGTCTTTAGAAATTTCCGAAACACTCCCACAGTAACATCAGACGTAAATATCCAGTTAAAAACAAGACAAACAATTTTTCATTTCTTAGACGTTTCTAAGCGCTTCCGTTTTACACTAATTGGAAATAACATTTCCCGGTTTTGTGACTCTCAAATAGGACTATAATATAAACCTTTAAACACAGACAATGATAATAATGGATAAACAAATTGAATCATTTTAGAGCTTCCTGAAGTATTTCAAGATGATCTAGTCTTTTACACAACAACTCAACCTATTTCAAAACAAAAACTCGATAGTATACAATGAGGTAAAGAGAACCTTGTAATTGTCTACAGAAGAAATAACATACTTCAATTTATATGATCGAGTAATATCACTAGCCACAAACCAATAATGTTAATATGCTATTAAATATATGAATACGTTGATTTATCAATACATTCTAATAAATTTTAAAAGAATCCCTCTTTATTGAACAAGCTCATTTCCCATTATCTTATAATCATGTAGTTCATACCTTTCAAAAACTTAATCACTCGTACTTTTCTTATAGTAAGAAAACGTCAATAATAAAATAAAACAGAGTGAAATAAAAATGGAATTAGTGATGAACAGGGTGTGATTGTAAAAAAAAAAAACTATCACCATTGGATGCCGGCTCAATGGTCCAGTTGGTTAAGCGTTCGCGCGCGAGACCGAAGGCCCTGGGTTCGAATCCCGCTCGCGGGATCGTGGATGCGCACTGTTGAGGAGTCCCACAATAGGACGAAACGGCCGTCCAGTGCTTCCAGGTTTTCAATTGTGATGGTCTAACATCAATTGGTTCAAGATCTCAATTAAAACTTAATAGTCTCCACAACCCCATACTAGAAAAAAAAAAGACTATACCGTGATGAATTGATTGTATGTGTCTATTTAGTGAACATTTCTCAAGTGAACTTCTTATCACATTCATCACATTGGAAATCTATACCTATAAGAACCGAGAAAGCAGAGATTTGGTGAAATATGTTTAACTATACAAAATGATAATCCAACTAAAAAAAAATAAGTGAATCCTAAGTGTTCGAGCTTTACAATATGTGACCAAATGAAAAGTGAGAAAGGATTACGATGTACGATGTATTAGTTGAAATTTGTGTTTTTGTTTGTTTGTTTGTTTTTTAACCTACTATAACATCAATTTATCTTTCGTCAAACAGAACTTCCAATGGAATATTATCAAGAAACATAAAGAATGATTTCAATATGATGTGTATAATCAATAATTGATGAAAATGCGCGTAAAATACAATTTCATGATAGAATATAAGTATAACCAACCAATAGAAATTACTTTCATGAGCAAACTTTACATATCCGTTTAGAATTGGATTTACAATTAAACTTTCTATCACATTGTTTACAAGTAAGTTTTATGCCTAATGAGAGAGAAAAACAAACAAACAAACAATAATTAACAAAATATATACGTATACAAATTCCATATCAATATTCAGGGTAATTAGTTTTCATTAACTCAGATGGTTGATACATGTATTATGTATGCTCGAAAGCTCCTACTTCGATGGACGATGTTGCACGGTGTAAAAGTAGGCTCAAACATATGGCATGACAAACGTAAACGAATCAGCCCATGAGGTCATTACCAAATAGATTTAGCCATGTACGTAGGTATAGACTATTCGCTCGTGGTATGAAAGATTACCGAAATCAGTGGTTGCGCACACATGGATTAGAATCGATCATAATGGCTTAAGTGTTTTTACATTTCTTCTTAACCTTATATTCTAAAGTACTGAGGTCTTGAAATACTTTTCTTCTTCCATACCTAAAACTTTTCAACTATTATTTATCATTTTGACTACTATCATTACATTAGAATTGGTCTAGATAGTCTTGTCGCCCAGCGCTAAAGTGGTGTGACAACTGAAACCCATGTATATAAGTAATACATTCCTAGCAGAGTATTAAAACTGACTACTAACTGATTGAAACATTAGAAATCGAAGAAACATGTTAAAACAATTCAAATGTCTTCAGTCTTCAGTAATAAGGATAGTAGGTTGATGAACCTGTGTTAATCCTGACACATTGCTTTCCAGTGAAGGTCCAGCTTTTCCTTGAAAGTATTCACTGATGGGCTGATACCACTCGTTCGGGTAAGGCGTTCCAATCATTGACTACTCGATGAGAAAAACGGGACTCCACTTTAAGTTTATTAGATCGTGAATTATGAAACTTCTTGCTATGACCACGGAGATTATTAGTGCTGGAGGGAGCAAAAAGATAAGACATATTAACACCCAAATCATAATTGAAGATACGAAATGCCAGTATAAGGTCACCTCGTGTCCTACGATACGACAAGGGGAAAAGATTTAGGCGTTTTAAAGGCTAATCGTAAGAGACTCTAGAAAGACCCTTAACTATTTTCGTTCCCACACGCTGGACACGCTCAAGGGAGTTAGTATCCTTTACCAGACACGAGATAGCTGCTTGGATACAGTACTCTAAATGTGGTCTTATGTAGGTGGGATATAAAATTCGAAACGCTCGGCGAAGTGACCATAACGCACGAAAACCTTTGACAGCGGCTGCTTTGCAATGCGTAGTTGTTTTTAAACCATGACTTAATACTACTCCTAAGTCTTTATGTTCTTGAGCACATGGAAGAGGTTTACCATCAATCGTATAATGGTAACCATTACCGTGACCGATGTGCATTAGTACACTCTTCCTAGCATTGATTTCTAAGCCCCACTCTCGAGCCCATCTAACTAAATCGTCTAAATCAGCTTGAAGATCCACATGATCAGCCGCACTTTTTATTGTTCTCCAGATTTTTACATCATCTGCAAACAATAATGTCGACGACCTAAGTAACAGTGGTAACTCATTAAAGTAGAGAAGGAAGAGCAGAGGGCCTAAGATGGTGCCTTGGGGTACACCACTTTTGACCGGCTTCCAATCGGATAGCGTTCCATTGACCCTAACTCTCTGTCTGCGGTCACATAAGAAATTTCCTATCCACTCATGTACAGTACCTATTATTCCGAAGCTCGTGAGCTTCTGCATAAGACCTACGTGTGAAACCTTGTCAAACGCTTTGCTAAAATCTATGAATATCACGTCGACAGACAGACCGTGATCTAGGGTTGCTGTCCAATCCTCCCTCGCAATAAGCAAGTTAGTCAAGCATGAACGCTTGTTACGAAATCCGTGTTGCTCAGGGGCTAACAGATTGTGTAAATCTATGTGGCTTAGCAACCTAACCCGAATTATCTTTTCGAGTAACTTAACGACTATGCTAGTTAGACTGACAGGCCGGTAGTTAGATACTATCTGTCGCTGACCGTCCTTAAATATAGGACTAACTATAGCGTCCTTCCAATCTCTAGGGAGTTGGGCGAGTGAAAGGGACATGTTGAAGAGTGTCGCAAGCGGTTTTGAAATAATGTCCGCAAGAGATGACAGCAACCGTGGATGTAACCCGTCAGGGCCCGGTATCTTACCAGGTTTGAGGTTAGTTATCAACGGAAGGACAGTTTCCTCAGTCACCTGTACGGATGAAAAGGATACACAAAATAACTTTTTTGATTAGAATGTATAAGGCATACCAGTTTCACAGTAGGACGTCTCTTTCAAAACCGAAACATACCTTTATGAATAGCTTTCACGTGGTTATTTACCATACATTTAGACGAAAACGTTTTACTACATTGATCACATGAATACTTTATTCCTAATGAAAAAAAGCAAGTATGAATACTGATAAATCCTTACGAAACAAATTAACAAAGGAATAAATGTCGTTATGTACTAAGGCTCGGAAGTATACATATCATCCTAGATATACATAACCATTTCAAAGAGAAAAGGATAAGAAAAAAAAGAACAATCATTCCCTTAGAAGACCTTGAACTATAATTATGGTATGAAGAGTGAAAACAATCACCGTGATGAATTGATTTTATGTGTCTAGTTAGTTGGGATTTCGTAGTGAAGTTCCTGTCACATTCATCACATGAAAGATTAATACTTATGACAACAACACAAAGATTTCTCAAAATATAATTAGTCATTTAAGACAATAATACCAGTAAAAAATAAAAGGTTTTCGGGATCTCATATTATGTGAACAAATCAAAAGATGTTAAGAGGTATTCATCAGCGACTAAACAGTCAAAAAAATTCTTGTAGAGACTTAATGAGAAGGTATGTTGCACACAACATCATAATTACCACAATGCCCTCAAATTTCCTGGCACGATCGAGGGTGGGGAGATTCCGCTCTCCCTCTCGAAATTCTCAGATGGACACGCGTATACAGCCACTACCATGGAAGTCCTACTCACTGCCTTCTCGCGAACGGGTGTTGTTTACGAAATTGACAGGACAAAGAGCGAATGCCTGTTGCTTTGACAGGGTAGGCGGATATGGAGGATCCACCGAGACGAGTTGGAAAACCTTGATTCCAAACGAATGGTACACATGGGCTGCAGGATCCTGAATGAACAAATCTCGTATAAACCAATCTTCGGTCACCGGCTACCATCGGACTGCGTCTCCATACGATGCTCCACTGCCTTGTGGGTTAGACCTTTAGGTCAAAGGCTCGGGGTGTGGCCCCCTATGTAAACCACCTGCTTCGGTCTGGGTACCCGGGCAGCATCACAACCCTCAAGCAAATCTCATTTGATTTGTGTGGCGCATAGGTATTTGGTGCCTCCTTGTATCAATATTTATGTGTTCAAATAAAATAAAATAAAAAATAATTACCACAACAACTCACCTTCATGAATAACTTTCTTGTGTTCAACTAAACGGAAACTAGTTGAAAACTTTCTGTCACATTGAATACAAGAATATTTCATTCCTAAAGAGGAAGGAAACAATAATTAAGATTATTAAATGTACTTATGAAGTTTCGCAAACCAATCATGACTGATTCAACATTAGAGATCTATTATCACATGTGTGTGAATTGTGATACTATCGAGACGCCAAAACTAAGATAAGTGATTTTGTTAGGTCGATTACTATCGGGACATATGACCTTAAGATCTAATTCACGTTAACACATCCAGTTCCCCGGGTAGCCAGTGACCAGAATCAATTTGTACACCATACATTCATTGAAGAAACCAGATCTCATAGTACAGCATTCCTTTCCAATCAGTTTTTCAACTGCTCCACGTCGACCCTCAGTATCCACAGACCCGGTTAGAACATTGGACGTTCGCTTTCCGTTTTCTCATAAAAGCATCCAAACCATACGCTTTTAGTCCGAAGAACAAGTTTAGGTGGTTAAATTACAATCACAGAGGAATTGAACTACATAATAAACTGATTTTCTGATACCAGGTCCCTATTTGTTAACTCATTTATAAACCGGTCCGTTTTATTGTAATCCATGTGCATCTATAAGTTGTGCAACATAAAAAAAAAAGTCGGTTTATCTATTACATCGAAATTTACTGATATTAGTACTCGATAAAATGAGTGAGTGTTTTTCATTCAGTCGCTAAATGACGTTTCCCAACCATTGGATCAGATAAACAGAATCAATCAATATCAAATCACTGAGACTTCTAATTATTCGACTTTTTATGTAGTAATTACCGCAAGTCGCAATATGCCGAGATCAAAATAGCAACTGTAATACATAAAGTGAACTAATGACCATTTATTTCATTGAGATCGTGATAGCTTGGGTTTTTTTAATTATTTTTCGTGTCCATCACCATGAACCCCGATCACGCACCCCTTCCAAAAAAAGAAGGAAATCAAAATACAACACTTACTACCGTCAACTCTTTATTTAAAATATTTTAATGTCATTTTGAGACATATATTGTATCTTACTGTTAACTATAGAGAAAATTAACAGTATTTAGTTTAAATCTTCAAAAGAATGGAAGTGAGGTATAAAGATGTAGATGAAAATTATGCAAAATGAACACTGTGAAAAAATGAGTATTAACATGAAAACAGACAGGTGGAAACAAATGCAATTTATTCTAAGCATCCAATCTAGTGTGATACTATCTATCATTGCAAGGTTCGGTTTTAAAAAAAAAACAACAACCCAAAACCTGACTTCAAAAGAACGAAGTATGAATCAACAACATTTAGTCTGTGGCAACATTGAAGCAAGAAATGATCACAACTTACTAAGTGTAAAAAGTAAACAAATAACAAAAAATGTGTTATCTACTTTTGTGAACGCTTTTAATATGACGGTCCCGTTCAGTAATTGATGAAAACGTCTTGTTGCAAAAACCACACGACGGTTTCACTTCTATAAATATTAAGAATTCATTGAGAAAATCCACTGTAAGAACAATAGGCGATTTGAAAGAACAGTAAAAAAGCGAATCTCCTACAGTCAAGATTACTATCAAGGTAAATTACTAAACTATTTTTTAACATGTATTAAAGAGACTAATAAAATACACATAAAAATAAATATGTATCTTAATGAACCTATCAATTGTCATAGTTTACAACTAGACGAATGAACTCTGTAAACTTTCTACATTAAATCAGATTCAGTAAACAATAATTCACACATTAATAGTTCTATTTAGTAATGAACACTATAAATTCAATGTGAAGAATATTTTCAAAGGATGAACAAATTACAATTTAGTTAGTGTGTTTCTTTCAAGATTATACCTACACTTTTCAGAATCTTGTACTGATGAAATTCAATGTCGCTTAACAGTTGTGTAGTGACTCACATTTATCACGAAAACATGACTGGTTTAATAGAAACAATTATTATTATAACCAACTGTACCAGTGCTTGTTTTAGTGTGCTTTTGTTTGACTGTGCTAATGACAGCTATTTTGTGCTTCCATTCTTTCACTTACACTTCGATTGTAACTTCGCGCGAATTCGGTTACCTTCTGTAACCAAGGTTGTATCCTGGCACGATCTCGGTATCCTTTCGATGCCACGAGATCGCCAACAAATATACACCTCGACTTGGTCCATTAATTGCCTTCTGATATTTGGCTTCTCGGAGATTTTATGGATCTATTTGGTTACGTTCAACCCTCGCCTTCTGATTTATTTGGCACGTGTTTCTTGGTAGCGGTGTTCATAGTCAATTTCGACTCGACGCCACGCTACAGTTGTACCATGATTAATACGGTTATGAGCATTAACAATGTGACCATCATTCAAGTTATATTTATGTATAAAAATGGATCATACAATATTATATTTATGTTACTAAAGAATTTAATAACGTAATAATCAGATTTGGAAAATTCATTTGAGGAAAAAAGCTAAACAGAAATAAATCTATCCATGATGTGAATCATTAAAACCATAGATGATGAAACTAATATACAAGTACCAACAGAAAGGATACAGAAGGCTTCTATAATAAGGTTCAGTCAATATATTTATCCAATATACAGATCATTAAGACTATTGTAAAAATTAAAGTCAAGATAAATCTATAGACAGATTCATTTTTCATTAGATATAACTTCACAAAGATTTTGAATGACCAACATTGAATACATTTAGAATAATATTTTAATGATACAGGTAAACAGCAGCTTTACACCATATTCCCATAGTGAACAGAATGAAAGAAATGAGCGAAATTGTTTCAGTCGTTCAAAAGTGTCATCACAAAATTCATGGTCTCAGGTATTTCCGTAGGATTTTGTCACAGTTAATTTCTATAAGAAATTTTAAATCATATTTCTTAATTAACTTTTGAATGACTGAATACATTTCGTTCATTCTTGATGTATTTTATGCTGAATTGCAAATATTGTTGTTTCTAAACCAATTTTTCATCTATCCAGAACTCAGAATCAATCAAGCAGCAGTGTACAATCTTAAATTATTCAAACCCCTAAACCATGTATAAGTATCTTGATAATAATTATATATATAATTCAACAAATTATTGAAAGTAATAAACTGTAGTAAAACTTACGTTTAAAACTATCCTTCAAATACAACGATTGATTATCTCGTAAAATTCCCAACTTGTTATCTGTTGTAACGCGAGTGTGAGACTGCAGGTTCTGATAAGCAGCGTATTTATCGATCGCTCCTGTGACAGTGGATACGTAAACACGGACGGACGACCTAGTGCCCTGATTGGTCCCGCTTCGCAGTCTGTCCTAGCCAGTTGAGTCAAGAACGCAAGTCACAGCCTCTGAGTTATGAATCATTGTATTTCAAACATACTCTATTTATATACCAAGCAAACAACCCACATCGTACCATAAAATAGGAAACAACATTTGTACAATATTTAACAAGTGAAATAAACATCGACCAATAAGAAATGTACATTTAAGGTTCAAGGACACCATTGAACTTAACATGGTAATTATTGGTCTCTTTTTCCGACTATCCCAACATTATCTATTAGGCTGTCATCCATAACGTTATCATAACTACATTCTTCCACTAAAAACAAATATATCTATAAGAATGCAGTATATATATAGTCAAACGATAGATAATATAGTCAATAACCTAATTGTTATCTATAATTGAAGATGGATTTATCACTAATAATGAGCGATCACTGAACAGTGTGTAGCCAATAACATGTTTTTCTAGTCTGTTAGTAATGATCATTTTTACAATGTACCTACTAGCTTTAACCATGACTTGCAAGTTTACTATGTTCTGATGTTAGTTGATTGCACGAAATCGTTAAGAAACCATGAATCAGACTCTTGTGTGAATTGCCACTCGACATCTGTAAGATTTACCTGCACATTCTTGGTGGGACTGATGTTTCCTGTTGGACTCCAGCCCAGGTCAATCAGTGTTAGTGACAGATACCATTACTACTGAGCCATTCTAGTCGCAACTAAAGAGCACCATATAGCACGAGACTCAAGTCTAGGGTTCCTTGGCGATTCCCTTTAATCACTTAATATTAGGACTTACTATGCATTTACACTTACGCCATATACAATGTGTTATTCCCTACTTCACTTATTTCAACCCACTCCTTTTTTAGTATTTTACTAATATTCATGCAACTATTCCCACCCTTTTATCTTCGAATTGAGGTTCACGTTAAGTGTCAGACATACTAGAATATTTTGTCCACCTAGCACAAACATGCACTAGGTCAGTTCACAGCATTACACTAGCTTACTGTGATGAAGTTAATGAGATAAACGCTAAATGAGATGGCTGTATTGTTGATCACAATATAACAAGTAAAAATATGTGGGTGACGTTCAAATACCCACAAAACAATAACATAACAATAATAATTCTGATATGTGGTATTTAAAGTAAAGTATGATTAGACAGATAGGCACTTGGCCCACTGACTATTCAATATGATTTTCTTTCCTCTAACTGAATTATACTCCGGACTCACTGAGTGACTCCTTGGATGAAGTATTATCTAATGTTAATCTGACACTTCTACGTCGCGAATACTGGATCTAATATAACGTGACTAGCTTTATTGTCGTATTAAGGTAATCACCTACCTTTTATGTAGTTTCCAAGCCCAATGTTTAAATCACTTGATATAAATTCATCTGACGATTTGCAGATCACACCATCCAACCCCATTGGTTGTTCAACCTTACAAGTAATTCCAAACAGAAGTCAGATACAGGTATTTCCATTTTACTTCAATGCTCAGACATTGGAAAGTTTATAGCAACTGAAACAAGTGACAAGAAATCTTTCAGAAAGATCCAAGTACCAGAAAGTAAATCAAATTCCTAATAAAACACCTATATATTTTGGAATACATCAATACAAATAAGAACCAAAATAAATATACGCCGCACAAGTAATACAATGAAATTGTGAACAGATGGTATTAGCATGACTGAGAATTCACCAAATTATGTTTCAAATAGGATCACATTTCAATGCATCAGTTGATCCATTTTCAGTCACTATTAGCGAACAAGCTGCAAAATCCGCAGAATTTTTCCATGTAAAACTTATATATATATATATAATTTAGTCAGCTACAAAGTCGAACCTGGTACGTATGTACACGGGTTTGAGTTACTATACCCATATATATGAATATATTTTCTACTTATATTGACCACTTACTGTTTACTGTGGAATATATTTACGTTTCTTTTCATTTTTGATCTGGGAACTAGTCGAGTGTAGTGAAGCGTCCAAAAAGAATAGTCACTAGGACGGATGAGACAACGGATGGATAAACAAATGATCAAAAAAGTAAACGAGAATGGATTATAATAGAAGACAGTTATGACAAAAATACAACTAAGTAGAATTCTTTCAGTTAAAAGAACTCTTTCATTTTCACGAAAGATGTAGAAAAAACTACAGCAGGACCACCACTGACTTCAACTCTGAGTCACACTTGATAACGTCTCAAACCACTGAGCTACACCACTTTGAAGACCCTAACCAAAAAGTCGTGATGAAACGACAAAGCCACCCCTATACAGCTCTTTAATACCACGGTAAAATTATATAAAACTGGGTTTATTGTAGTTACATATTCCATGATAACTACAATTAATTGTTCGCATACCATATATATATATATATATATATATATATATATATATATATATATATATATATATATATATATATATATATATATATATATATATATATATATATATATATATATATATATATATATATGTCATCTAAGTAGGAGTAAAAATTAGATGACTAGGCCAATTAAGATCCCATGCTGCCAATTTTGGGGAAGCCGCTATAGTAAATTTTGGTGAAATGAGACTCAAACCCAAAAATCCCCCAGACCTGGGGAAATCCCCAAAATTTCCCCAAACTTTGGGGAAGGCTATTTCACTTTGGGGATTTCCCCAAAGTTGGCAGCTCGGGATACTGAGGCCGTGCAAGACAAACATTGCCAACCCCCACGAAATATAAGTCGTATCATGAAAATAGAGACAATAAGGCGACAGTATCAAGCGGCAAGATCACAATTTAGATACGAACCAGTCACTACTATGATAGTGAGTCTTGGGTTTTAGCAACTAATCCGAATTCCTTGGTTGAATGATCATTTAACCGTATAGCTATAGAATGTCCGTTTTGGCACTATAGCTAATGTAGGTACAAGATGTAAACCTCAACTCGGGTTCATAACCCTGAGTTTTAACTATAATTCTTAATTGCGCACATCAATTTGAATCCTTATTATGACCTTATGGAGACACTTAAGTGATAGCAGTTTGACGTATTTCGTGCTCACCACCTAAGTAAATATGTAGTTGGCGTAATATGGTTATTTTTAACAATACAAAGTCAAACAAGTCAAATCACCATTTTTCTAGTCAAAAATAGATTAGAGATTGAGTTTTCATGAAAATAAGCCGTGAAAAGCATTATATATGGTTCACCTCCTTGATTATGGTGACGGCAAACATAGATGTCCGTAGTCGTTTATAAAATGTAATCAGAAAGAAGTAAGCGTTAAACTAACTATGAATATTATATAAATTGTTTGTATTTAGCCATGAAAGGTTATTTGGGCTATAGGTAGCATTCCCAGACAACCCAAAAAGGGGAAATAAAGGCGAAGAAAGGAGAAATAAAGGGGTAAATGCTTTGGTAGCGAAAGGGGAAATAAAGGGGAAAACGCATCAGAATGTCGCCTTTTTCGCCTGTCCGGGGGAAATAATGCGGATTTTCCCCTTTTTCTCGACAAATTACCGACTTATCGCCTAAATATCCGCCGAGTTGTCGCATTTTCGCCTAAATATCCGCCGAATTGCCTACTTATGCGCTTAATTGTCTACTTTAAAGTAGACGAAATTTCGCCTAAATACACACATTACCTCCTATTTGTCACTTCAGTACAAAACAATTGTTTTGTGTGTAACGTATCAGAGAAAAATTATGTGAGTAACAATTGACGTTGATAGTCTTTTTTACCGGCTTTCTGAACGTATACACCACATTAAATAAGCACAAAATCTTCATAAGTAAAACGATGGGTGTCTCTTCTGAGCATGGTGACAAAACCATGTCGTACTTAATACTGATTTATGATGTGTCTGTTATAGGGTTGACGAATAATTTTCTGTAAACGAAATGCACAATCGCAGACGAAAGTGTGAACAAAGTTATGATGCATATTGTCGAGTAATATCTAAATGGTGCTTACCAATTTCTCTTGCTAATACCAGATGTATAGACGAAATACTACAAGGGTTAGACACTGAATAAATTCCCAGTGCTTGTTACGACACAGACTTGAATAGAAAAACAACTATTAATGAGTTAATTCATGAATTCCTACTGCATTACAGACTGACTCGTCCGAAGTAATTCATGCAGACAACGTGACGAAAAGTGAATGAGCAATGGAAGCAGAATCACAAGTTCCTTGTATTCATATCTCCTTTATGCCACATTAATTAATTACATTTTCTTCATAAGTCAGACTACGCTTGTATGTTGTGACGAAACTAACTTCAGCAATTTGTAAATAACACTGATATGTGTGTTGTAAAGATTACCTATTAATTTTTATTAAAGGAAATAGAAATCTCTAATGATTAGCGCTGTCTGCAAATAAGAGACTTATAGGTACATTCTGTAACCTGCTATTTGATGGACTTATTGAATGTGATACTGATAACTAAGTCTAATTCTTTATTTCACGACTGATTTATTGTTTTTCAGAATTGTATGAATCCATTAAAGTCGCCAAAGCTTCGTGATGATGTTTACGCCGGTCTACAACTTATGGAATTTGTGATTATGGAAGACCATGTTAAAAACCGGTTTACAAGTTCACGTTAACTGTGTTCCGTATTGCATAGTAACATTTTCATTCAACTAATGAATTAGTGAAATATAAATATAGCAACTACACTCAGTGTCTTACTTTATAAACCGTGTCCGTATTTATTAATAGTCGATATGACGCTAGAACAAATATAGATAGAGAATAATATGAACTCCTTATAATCCATGGAATGAACAAGTAATAAGATGGATTATGTAATAATTCATTTCACTTTTAAAATTTAGTTACCCATTTATTCCAGCACCCTGTCACTTACATCTGCTCACTTAATCCTCTGTAATTATGTGACCTCTTCAGATTGTAATCAATTATTACGTAACCCAAGTTTTCAGTTCTTAAATCCACGGATCATTCATAAGCTATAAGATTTTCGCACCACTTATCTGTCTGTGAACTCCAGTCCACTATTACACCACCCATTCTTAATGTGTTATTGACTGCAAAAACAAATGACCTTTGACCTTAAACTGCACATATATATGTGTATATAGTCATTATTGATAACCTACGTCATTTCAATTATTCATATTCAGGCATATCAACTGTTTCCCACATCACTGTTAAATCCTAATGCATATTTAGTTATAATGAGTGCATACCACTGTTAATCAACATTTCTCCTGGTTTCATTTTAATTCATAAGCGGAACTAATCACATGAAATTAAAATCAACTTAGCTACTGATACGATTTTCATGATAAACGTAATCCGACGAAGATGAATACGATATGTGGGTGCCTAATCTGCAAGACTGTACGTGGATATAGGGATTCTTAATTATTACAGACAGTTAAACATGAACATTATTGCTATTCATTCCCATGAAAGTAGGAATAAGATGAAAATTAAAATTATGAAAGTTTATTGAATAATCATTGCTGCTAAAGCAGAAAATCAAGTTTACAAGTTGGTATTAAGAATTCTTAAGTAATAATTGTCCACTTTCTTCTCAACCTACGTTGCGAAACTTTCACCATACTTCTCAATGATGCGATGCTTATGGATTCTTTGGCTTCGTTGAATACTTATATACACTTCACTCCGTCGTGGTAATGCAGTTAATGTATAATTTTGGAAGTTCTGGGTATTATGTAACTTCCATCTGCTACAATACCTAAGAAGTTGATGAGCTTGTGGAGATAAGTCTGACAAGCTTATTTTGTAAATAGTTTTTAATATTATTTGTATTTATTTTGTCAATTTCTCACCGCATGTACATTTATCATTAAATGATTGTACCTATTGTTTAAGTAAATGACCTTGAAGACTTTTTCCGTTGTAATTCTAACAGCGTGACATACTCTTGGTTGTTCGCAAATACACTACTACGCACATACCCATTGTTCTATTCTCGCTCGTTACCAAGTCAATTGCGTTCTAAACTGGATATTATCCACATTTTAGACTGCCGTGCCATTTCCATTATATCCTACGTCAAAGAAACTTATTGACTTCATATTTACCTCAGTGGAATTATTATTCATTTATAATTGTGGATTGTTGAGACCAAAACTCAACAGAATACGCAACGACTAGCTGATTTAAGTAACGTCCCTGAACTTTTAATTTGTGTTGTTAATTTATAAATTATTGTTGTTACATTAACTTTCGGACGTAATAACTTTATCGCTAATTTTTGGTTATTATACTTTTTGGTCCACCACAAGCTATGCAGTTAGTATTTCATAATTGATATAGCTTACCTGTAAGATTTCGTCTTTTAACGTAGGCTCACAGTGAAGTATTACGGGCTTCAAGTTCTCTTTTTCTTCTGGCGATAATCTCCTTGTCCATGGATCACATACCATCCATGAACTACTACATGGATGATTGTGGGGCATGTTGCAGGATTTGATGACATATCCTTGCTCCTCTAGTCTTACACGGAATTTAGATTGACAATTACGGAATTTAGACCTTAAACATAAGATATTAGTTAAAGATCTTACGACTTTTGCCTCACTTTCAAACCTTCCGATTTCTGTTTATGACCAAACGTACAATTAAACGTTACAAACAGGTATTTGAACCTGACATCCTTCGGCAATCTGCTTTCTGTGTGGATGTAACGAGTATAAGTAGTCTGAGAAGCGATAAAATTATAGTTTCATACTTTTTGGAAATCTTTTAAGGCGCTTTCAAAATCATCCCACAACACGAAACGCTTGTTCAGTATCATACTTCGAAAGGCATCGGTTAGGTCGACTGAAATGTCACTTGAGCATGAAGCACTAAAGACAGACATGACTAATTATTAAAGTTGTTCCTTGCAACAATAATAAACCAAGGAAATACTACAAATACTTAGGATTTACCTGTGATTTGACATTTCGTTGAGCTTTACTACAGTTGTTGGGATCAAAGATCAAATTACAGAGCAACAACTGAGCCAAAGTGTACACTACAAAACAGAGAACGCTAAATTAATGGTTTTGGTATTTATTTCGTGCTTTTTTATGTAGCATAAGATGACTTATATATGAAAAAACTTGATACTCATGCACGGTTTAAACGTTAGGTCCATATGCTTAGGTCTTATGCTACATAAAAAAGCACGAAATAAATACCAAAACCATTAATTTAGCGTTCTCTGTTTTGTAGTGTACACTTTGGCTCAGTTGTTGCTCTGTAATTTGATCTTTGATCCCAACAACTGTAGTAAAGCTCAACGAAATGTCAAATCACAGGTAAATCCTAAGTATTTGTAGTATTTCCTTGGTTTATTATTGTTGCAAGGAACAACTTTAATAATTAGTCATGTCTGTCTTTAGTGCTTCATGCTCAAGTGACATTTCAGTCGACCTAACCGATGCCTTTCGAAGTATGATACTGAACAAGCGTTTCGTGTTGTGGGATGATTTTGAAAGCGCCTTAAAAGATTTCCAAAAAGTATGAAACTATAATTTTATCGCTTCTCAGACTACTTATACTCGTTACATCCACACAGAAAGCAGATTGCCGAAGGATGTCAGGTTCAAATACCTGTTTGTAACGTTTAATTGTACGTTTGGTCATAAACAGAAATCGGAAGGTTTGAAAGTGAGGCAAAAGTCGTAAGATCTTTAACTAATATCTTATGTTTAAGGTCTAAATTCCGTAATTGTCAATCTAAATTCCGTGTAAGACTAGAGGAGCAAGGATATGTCATCAAATCCTGCAACATGCCCCACAATCATCCATGTAGTAGTTCATGGATGGTATGTGATCCATGGACAAGGAGATTATCGCCAGAAGAAAAAGAGAACTTGAAGCCCGTAATACTTCACTGTGAGCCTACGTTAAAAGACGAAATCTTACAGGTAAGCTATATCAATTATGAAATACTAACTGCATAGCTTGTGGTGGACCAAAAAGTATAATAACCAAAAATTAGCGATAAAGTTATTACGTCCGAAAGTTAATGTAACAACAATAATTTATAAATTAACAACACAAATTAAAAGTTCAGGGACGTTACTTAAATCAGCTAGTCGTTGCGTATTCTGTTGAGTTTTGGTCTCAACAATCCACAATTATAAATGAATAATAATTCCACTGAGGTAAATATGAAGTCAATAAGTTTCTTTGACGTAGGATATAATGGAAATGGCACGGCAGTCTAAAATGTGGATAATATCCAGTTTAGAACGCAATTGACTTGGTAACGAGCGAGAATAGAACAATGGGTATGTGCGTAGTAGTGTATTTGCGAACAACCAAGAGTATGTCACGCTGTTAGAATTACAACGGAAAAAGTCTTCAAGGTCATTTACTTAAACAATAGGTACAATCATTTAATGATAAATGTACATGCGGTGAGAAATTGACAAAATAAATACAAATAATATTAAAAACTATTTACAAAATAAGCTTGTCAGACTTATCTCCACAAGCTCATCAACTTCTTAGGTATTGTAGCAGATGGAAGTTACATAATACCCAGAACTTCCAAAATTATACATTAACTGCATTACCACGACGGAGTGAAGTGTATATAAGTATTCAACGAAGCCAAAGAATCCATAAGCATCGCATCATTGAGAAGTATGGTGAAAGTTTCGCAACGTAGGTTGAGAAGAAAGTGGACAATTATTACTTAAGAATTCTTAATACCAACTTGTAAACTTGATTTTCTGCTTTAGCAGCAATGATTATTCAATAAACTTTCATAATTTTAATTTTCATCTTATTCCTACTTTCATGGGAATGAATAGCAATAATGTTCATGTTTAACTGTCTGTAATAATTAAGAATGATTCTTGTACGCGCTCTATTTAAAAGGACTGTGATATTCTTTCTCGTTGAGTTTATTATCTGTTTTGATCGTAAATTACGCATCAAAATTACTGTTTACACTTTAATTGAATCTACCGCAGTTAAAGTGATATTGTGTTGAGTTTTTCGATTTTGCTTCTCTGTATTTATTGCATCGAAGCATACTTGGTCGACTTTTACTTGGTTTATTTAGTTAATTTTTGAAAATCCTTTTACATATCCTGTTTTTGTCACCGTTCTAGTTTTTTTCAAGATGGCTAGGTCTACTCATAAATGTGGACAACCATGCTGCTTATTTCCGTGGATGAAGGGATGCAATGTGATGAGTGTAATAAGTGGTTCCATAAGATGTGCACCCGACTAAGCCCCACTGCATATAAAAGGTGTTCAAAGCCCAACTCTCATTGGCTTTGTAGTTTTTGTTGCTCGAGCAAAACTTTGCTTATCCAGGAAGCAATTAGTCTCCTGGTGTTGGCTAATAAGAAGGTTGATGAGGGCTGTACTGATAACATTGGTACTGATGGCGAAGATTGCGTTAGTGTCGTAAGTGCTATCACGGCGCAAGCCAGACATCTACCTGTGCAACCCGCAGTTAAACGTTCTCCCCGAAACGATCAGTGAGTGACACGTCATTAGACGTTGGTGGCCATATTGCTACAGCAGCAACCGGTGACCCAGATAAAACAATTACTGTCCCGAGTTGTTCTAATGTAGACGTTTCGACTGATGGAAAATGGATGACGCGAAAACGCAGAAGAGTAGGAAAGATAGCTAAAACTAATGACTGTTTACTTGGTAAGTCCTTGGTGGACTCTCAGACCAATCCGCCAAAGTCCCATAGTAAAGCTTCGTCTGACATTGTTGTGAGTCATTCGCTTGACTCCCAGGACTCTGTTAAAATAAAAACTAATCGTAAGATACCAGTAGTTAAAATACAGGATCTAACGTCACGGTCGAAAGCTGTGAACACAGTTTCAAAAGAAGCTAAACCCCTCCCTAGTTTAATTATTTGGAATCTAGAGGAGTCGAAAGACAACGACCCTGCTAAGAGACATGCACATGACCTGCAGTTAGTGGAGTCTGTGGTAAGGAATGTACTACCTGAAGAGGTTTCAGGGGTACATATTACAAAAGTAATACGACTTGGTAAATGGGTTGGAGGCGAGACCCAACCAAGAAGAATCCTGAAGCTGGTTCTCGGGAGTTTTGAAGAAAGAGACATATTATTGAAAAGCGCACTAAAAACTCGTGCCTCAAATATCCGTATTCGACCAGATTGGCCGCTTGAGGATCGAATCAAGTGGAAGAATGCTCTTACGGAGTTGAGGACTCGCAAATTAAATGGCGAAAATAACCTTACCATTAAGGGTTTTCGGGTAGTCAGGTCTTGGAAGCCAATGCTTCCGAGGCCTGTATGGGTAGAACGATTGATTTCCAAAACACCTTAAGTGTGTGCTACACGAACGCTCGTAGTCTTAGAAATAAAACGTCCGAGCTAAGTCTGATGGTGCAAGAATTATGTCCCGATATAATCGTTGTTACAGAAACTTGGTTCACCGTTGATATAGACTGTTCTCCTTTCATTGCTGGTTATATCTGTATCAGAAGTGATAGAGTTTCAAGTCGCAAGGGGGAGGTATAATATTATACGTTGATATTATACCATATCGGAGGCTCATATCAGTGGCACATGTGAGGTTGCATGTTGTAAGATTAAATCTAGAAATGGGTTAGTGACTATAGGGGGAATATACCGTAGTCCGTCTTGTCTGCTGACGACTTTATCCTAAGACACATCTGTTCTTGGAGTATGGCAGAATGTTGTCTCATCATTGGGGACTTCAACGCACCGCATATCAACTGGATAGAGCTTACAGCTCCAGGTAGTGGTTTCGATAGCGACCTTTTATCTACCGTTATTCAGTGTGCACTTGTACAATGTATCACAAAACCGACACATATTGATTTGCAACATGTTCCGTCACTGCTGGACCTCGCCCTCACCCACCACTCTGAGGATGTCTTTGATATCCAGCACCTTCCTCCACTAGTGAACAGTGATCACGTTGTAATTCACTTTAAGTTTAGGACACATGGTATACAATTCGTATCTGCTCCACCCCGTCCCAATATCTGGCGAGCTAATATTCCGGAAATCAGAAACCGTGCTATCTCGACTGATTGGTCGGTCGACGCGGATGGATTGATCGAAGATGAATGGAATAAGTTTAAGGCTACATTCGAGTCCGTAACGTCGCCGTTTATCCCATGGTCAGCACGTAAGCTATCACATTGCCCTCCATGGATTAATAAGGAAACCCGGAAGCTGTTAAAGCGTAGGAAACATTTCTGGGACTTATTCTTGTTGACAGGTCATGCACCATTTAAGCGTGAGTACCAAAAATACCGTAATATCTGTAAGAAAACCATAGCGAAATCCCGTACCACTTACGAACGACAGTTAGTATATGATAGCCGTACTTGTCCGAAACGATTGTTTTCGTATGTTAAACGGCAAATGAAACGTAGTGATGGTATTCCCCCGTTGCTGTTACACGAAAATTCAGAATTACTAGCTGAATCAGATCGAGCAAAAGCTGAGACTTTTTCAGATTATTTTAGCGAAGTCTTCTCTACGTTTATTGTAACAAATACTTGTCCCACTCACACCGAGATACCAACCATTGAATCTGTACAGGTGACTGAGGAAACTGTCCTTCCGTTGATAACTAACCTCAAACCTGGTAAGATACCGGGCCCTGACGGGTTACATCCACGGTTGCTGTCATCTCTTGCGGACATTATTTCAAAACCGCTTGCGACACTCTTCAACATGTCCCTCTCACTCGCCCAACTCCCTAGAGATTGGAAGGACGCTATAGTTAGTCCTATATTTAAGGACGGTCAGCGACAGATAGTATCTAACTACCGGCCTGTCAGTCTAACTAGCATAGTCGTTAAGTTACTCGAAAAGATAATTCGGGTTAGGTTGCTAAGCCACATAGATTTACACAATCTGTTAGCTCCTGAGCAACACGGATTTCGTAACAAGCGTTCATGCTTGACTAACTTGCTTATTGCGAGGGAGGATTGGACAGCAGCCCTAGATCACGGTCTGTCTGTCGACGTGATATTCATAGATTTTAGCAAAGCGTTTGACAAGGTTTCACACGTAGGTCTTATGCAGAAGCTCACGAGCTTCGGAATAATAGGTACTGTACATGAGTGGATAGGAAATTTCTTATGTGACCGCAGACAGAGAGTTAGGGTCAATGGAACGCTATCCGATTGGAAGCCGGTCAAAAGTGGTGTACCCCAAGGCACCATCTTAGGCCCTCTGCTCTTCCTTCTCTACGTTAATGAGTTACCACTGTTACTTAGGTCGTCGACATTATTGTTTGCAGATGATGTAAAAATCTGGAGAACAATAAAAAGTGCGGCTGATCATGTGGATCTTCAAGCTGATTTAGACGATTTAGTTAGATGGGCTCGAGAGTGGGGCTTAGAAATCAATGCTAGGAAGAGTGTACTAATGCACATCGGTCACGGTAATAGTTACCGTTACACTATTGAGGGTAAACCTCTTCCATGCGTTCAAGAGCATAAGGACTTAGGAGTAATATTAAGTCATGACTTAAAAACAACTGCGCATTGCAAAGCAGCCGCTGTCAAAGGTTTTCGTGCGTTATGGTCACTTCGCCGAGCGTTTCGAATTTTATATCCCACCTACATAAGACCACATTTAGAGTACTGTATCCAAGCAGCTAGCCCGTGTCTGGTAAAGGATACTAACTCCCTTGAGCGTGTCCAGCGTGTGGGAACGAAATTAGTGAAGGGTCTTTCTAGACTCTCTTACGATGAGCGCTTAAAACGCCTAAATCTTTTCCCCTTGTCGTATCGTAGGACACGAGGTGACCTTATACTGGCATTTCGTATCTTTAATTATGATTTGGGTGTTAATATGTCTTATCTTTTTGCTCCCTCCAGCACTAATAATCTCCGAGGTCATAGCAAGAAGGTTCATAAACCACGATCTAATAAACTTAAAGTGGAATCCCGTTTTTCTCATCGAGTAGTCAATGATTGGAACGCCTTACCCGAACAAGTGGTATCAGCCCCATCAGTGAATACTTTCAAGGAGAAACTGGACCTTCACTGGAAAGCAATGTGTCAGGATTAACACAGGTTCATCAACCTACTATCCTTATTACTGAAGACTGAAATATTGCCATTTTCAATCTGGATTTTGGGTCCGTACAGTAAATAGTGAACTGAAACTCACCTCTATTAAGACCGTGCACAACCATCCTTACACAGAAGAACATATATTTCTGTCGATCCATCGAGTCGACAGTTGACGCCAAGTGAACGCTTGCATTTAATAATGTTTCTATTGAGTAATACACATACTTGTAGCTTACGGTATCTGGTTTCTTGGAAGTTCCACAAACAGCTTACCAAGGACGATATCGTCAGAATGCGTTCGCAGTTGTACCCAGGTTGTTGAACTCACATTGTAATTAATTGAGTTTAGACACTAAAAATATCCATGACATTTTATAGCGCGTTCAATCAAATACTGAAGTTAAAGTATTCAATGAACATGGGGACATATCTATGATTTGCCTCAGTCGCAGGGAGCAAATTGCTGTTTACCACGCATTCCCAGGGGTAATATGTATCGATTCGACTTATCAGACCGACAAAGTTGGGTAAGTAACAGCAAGTAAACTCATCCGTTCATGCCTCGAAGCATCGGAAGACATGCGCACAAGTGATGAGTTCAGCCGGTGCTACTGATGAAGCTACATCGTCAGAATCCATTGTTAACACTGACCATAGTTATGCTTCTTGGTAACAAGAACTTCTAATATTGTAATCTTTTTAGTTTTACATAAATTCATTCATGTGGCCATTAATTTATTCTTATAGCGTAACGGCAGGTAGTTTACTGTGCAGTCTTATGTGGCCGCGAGACAGGGATGTTGTTTCGCGTTCTTGTGTAATAATTACCAGTTTGGCGCACACGCGATTAGTCATACAGACCGTTTGCCAAATACTGCAACCTTGAACACGATGTACTATACTACTAGTTGGAAGTTCGACCTGTCACTATAGATAAGCATTGCCGTAATTAAAAGACTGATGCGTTATAAATGAAAACGTTTGTTAAAGTTTAAATACAGCACAAATGATCCATTAATAAATAACTTCCAATTCTTAAGAATTGTTCCCGTTAGGTCTGTGAACACTTGTGAAGCCAGATGGAAATAAGATAGACAGGAAATAGTTATTGCAGTATAAATTTTTACCAGAAACTAGTATAAAAACAGAAACCGGTATCCAATTTCAGACCAAAAGTGCATTCAGCGCCCCCTTTCTTTAGACAGTCAATCACGTTTATTTGCTTTATGTTTTACGATGCTTAGGAAAGCCTGGGTCGCAACATACATGGCTTGTATTATTTAATTCTTTGGACGGGTTGCACTTCGGAAACTTAGACAACGAACATATACAAAGACTACTATGTGAACTTATTTTGAATCGTCCTGTGTAATCTGCAATTATTGACGCCTATTTTATTTCAGTCCCACGTAAGGTATAGGTAATTGTCATTTACGGCATCAGCACGTAAGCTAGACAGGCCTTGGCTGATTTTCGATGATCATCACATACGATCTCAGGTAATCTGGTCACCTGAAATCAAGATATCTTGATTACCGAATTGTGCTTTTCAATGCTTTTTTGTAACCGCTTTATAATAGTAATTATTTATGCTATTAGGTATCTTTGCAGGAATACTGGCAGCCTAAACATTGGAACTACGTTAGCTTAGTCTCTGGTAAAATCTTCACATAATTATACCTCTTCCGCATGATTATGATTTGTTTCCTGCACTATAATGATTTGTTTCCTGCACTATAATGATTTGGTGGCTTATATATCTAACTGTAGAAGGTAATATTAACGTCTTGGTATGTGTTATAATCATCTATAGCATATACATAATATTTACAACCCTCAGGACAGCTAATATTATCACCATTAACCTATTTCTGCCATAAAAGTCGAACAAAACAGTGAAAATCAGCAAACATTGTAATAAAGAAGGGAAAAACGATAAATCTTATCATGGTATCGTTACTTGTAACGCAGTTTTAGTAGCCTTGACGACAATACAATTTTTATGACGATATATGCTTGGATCATGATATTTCGTATAAAAAAAGATTTCTCTACCCTCAGCGTACAGCTGAGTAGAAATACTTGCTAGACGGCGATGCAAATACGAAAAAACTGTTGTAGCAGCACCTGAATAGTGAATTTTTAAGGACACCCCGATATCATGCACCGCAAGACAGAAAAAACCTCTTTTCACCTAATTGTGAAGACGGAAAATAAAATTTCAAATTTATTTACAATTAATTTCGAATTTTGGCTGTTCAAAAAGCAGAAATGAAAAAGCAGCGCAAAAATGTCGCTATAACCCTGGAGCGTTGCCCCAAGTTGCGAGCTGAACTACAATGTAGCGGACATATTTGGAGCCGTTACTATAGTTTCCAATATCCAATATCTTTTTCACGAGCTTGTCTAGAGGGATTGATTTCTTTGTCTGGCTTCTTGATGTTTTACTACGAATCGGTGTCATTGATGACCTGGCCACTCGAATGGACTAGTTCTAACCACTTTGGTAGTTAATTGTGGATTTGTATATCTCTTAGTTTGAGTGTGTTTATCCCAAGACATTAGGGATTCTGGATACCAGTATCCATCATATTACCAGGAAATAAGTTGTTTTGTTGCAACATAAAACAAATAATTAAAAATCGGAATATAAGAGGAGACGATTGTCTCAAGAATAAATAAATAATTTACTGAATTGACAATGTATCAGATGACGGAATTGAAAGAATAAGAGGGGAAACGGTGGTGATGGAAATAAAAGAGATAGGAAGTTGTCACTACTATGCGGTAATTATAACTGTGTTAATACATGAGACACTCAGCAAACACAGCTGGTCCTAGAGGTATATGATGATTCATGGGTGAGTACATTATTGTCAAGTCTCCTTTTAAAGCTATCCACTGAAGGAACTGTGGTCACGTTATCTGGGAGAGAATAATCTTTCAACCCTATCGTCCACTTAGTTTCCTGTCTCGGACCTTTATCCAAGAGATATATACCTCTTTTTAAGAGAGGGGAACAACGAAATTGCTGACTTCAAGATGGGGCCGCGCGTAGTTACATAATGTAGTAGTGATAAACTATGTACTTAGGCACACACCAGAAAGTAACTTTTCATACTGATTGATAAAAGAAACAAAATATATGTGCAGAGTTTAGATTTATATGTTTAAGTACAAATGAGATGGTTAGCGGAATAAAGTGTAATTGATTCCTCCTACCGTTCCTACGGATGATGAGGTATTTTTTGATCGTTTTATGATCTATCAGGGTTCTTTGTATGATGTGTTGATAGCTTATTTACAGAATCGATGCATACATATATGAATCTGAATGTGTTTAAATGTCTGTTGATCTGTTCATGATGTGAATTAGCTCTGGGAGTTATTGGTTTGGGTTGCTGTTTAAACTGCAACAATCTGCTTACAAAGCTATCTGCATCCATCCGCATTTTGTCATCGCATCTGCGATCAAACGTGGATATACAAACGTCCGGATATTATTTTAACTATCGCTCAGATTCCTGAATGTAAAAATTAGTGACGATATTGAACTACACTTTCTCGAGAAAATTTCGGAACAAGAGGACGTTTATGGTCTGTTGAAACGCCAAAGGTGATGGAAGAATCAGACAAAGGGACTGGAACAGGCTAAATTGTCAGTTTACAATTTTCTTAGTAGTCCTTTACATGTCTATCATTTACCCGTAGTTCTTTCATGTCTACAAAATCAATGTCTGTCTTGCGAACTGAGGTTCTGATTTCTATTCTGGGTTATGCACTTGCTACAACATTCTACTTTCCGCTGACTAATTGGACATCACTAGTAAATTGTGAAATGTACTCCGTCTGCCAGGCCCCTCGAAATGAATGTCAATCTTAGGATATGCTGAATGACTAGCACAGAGGTTTATGATCGATCATTGTATTGAACTCACGTCCGTATAATGTTAAACTGAACTTCTTGGCTGCTAAATGCGTCGTTATTAATTCACGCCCAAAAGTGCTGTAGCGTGTTTGAGCAAGCGACAGGCAGTGAGAAAGTAAAACAAGGGATATAATGGTGTTCTTGATTTTCAGAACTGCTCCCGCTACAGTTTGAAGCATCAGTGTGTAAAATGACCTGAAATGTGGGGTTGTAGTTTATGTTTGATGGTATATCAGCATTAGGTAGCATTGTTGTAGCACTTTGAAACGCCTTTGTTGAGTCAGACGGAGGGTTTAAGTTTTATCTCTCCCTTGACCAATGCATATCATCAGAGCTTGTCCTCATCAGATTCATTAATGTGGGCAAGTTCTAGCTAAAAATCATGGAAGAGATCGCCTAAAACTCTTTGACTTTCCGAGTGAATCAGGTTCAGGGTAGCTAAGAGTTTCATCAACGTTCTGTTGTGATGAAACTTTACGGTGCAGCGAGAATCCAAAGCAGGAACACCCAGTAAAAACCATGATAAGTTGATAAAAATGTATAAGTTTGTAAATGGTGAGATAAGATGTGTGTCGTTCCTCTGTAGTGTTATTGGTCCTCAATCACACGATCTTCGAAGCCGGACATAGAATTACTGGGAAGACTCACTTTCAACATGTAACACTAAGAGAGGGTTAAGGATGGTGAACATGGGAAGAATCATTCGAGATGGCATGGCTCAGCCTTGTAGTCGTGGACAGTTTTGTGCAACTTACCTCCATTGTTCATGTCAAGTATATTGTCCTATATCCAACCCAGATGTGTTCTTCAGAAGCGCTAGTCATCATATTGCTGATGGTCTTGACAGGGATAGCCAGTTTAGGCAATGGTGGAAACTCCACGTAAAACATATAGATTAGGTAGTCACATCATGAAAAATCTACAATTTTAGGATTGCGTCTATTATCAGAGTGGAACTAGTGATGATATAAACCATAGTTCTACACCATTTTAAAGGGGATGTTAACCAGAACATCAATATATACGTGCATGAAATCCTTCCGTTTCTTAATCACATTCATAAATCGTTGAAATGTTATTAAATACAAATGACAACCTTAAGAATTCGGACACGCCGAAAGATTTTATGGAGGTAGTTGTTTCTAGATCTTCAGGTGTCCCCGGAATGCGATTGTAGGCTTGTAGTATTGTGGTCTACTTCGTTATTAGTACTGCTCTTGTAATAGGCCTAATCCTAGAATTGTAGGATTGTCATTGATGTGACTACGTAATCTACAAGATCTCACGTGGGGGTCACATCATTATCTACCCTGGCTCGTCGTATTGTAACAATTACCAATAAATGATGGGGAACTCATTCAGGCTGGAGATACTTACTTACTTACTTACTTACTTACGCCTGTTACTCCTCGTGAAGGAGCATAGGCCACTCACCAGCATTCTCCATCCAACCCTGTCCTGGGCAATCCTTTCCAGCTCCGTCCAGTTGTAATTCATCCTTTTCATATCTGCTTCTATTTCCCGACGCAATGTGTTCTTTGGCCTTCCTCTTTTTCGCTTCCCTTCAGGATTCCAAGTTAGGGCTTGCCTCGTGATGCAGTTTGACGATTTGCGTAATGTATGTCCTATCCATTTCCATCGTCTTTTCCTAATTTCTTCTTCAGCTGGAAGTTGGTTTGTTCTCTCCCACAGAAGGCTATTGCTGATGGTATCCGGCCAATGGATGTTGAGTATCTTGCGTAGACAGCTATTTATAAATACTTGTACTTTCTTGATTGTGGTTGTTGTAGTTCTCCAAGTTTCAGCTCCATACAGTAGAACTGCCTTGACGTTCGTATTGAAGATTCTCACTTTGATATTGGTTGAAAGTTGTTTTGAGTTCCATATGTTCTTCAATTGTAGGAATGCGACCCTTGCTTTGCCGATCCTCGCCTTTACGTCTGCATCTGAACCTCCTTGTTCATCGATGATGCTTCCTAGGTATGTGAAGGACTCTACATCTTCCAGAGTTTCGCCATCAAGAGTGATTGGATTGCTGTTCTCCGCTTTGAATTTGAGGACCTTGGTTTTCCCTTTGTGTATGCTGAGGCCTACTGATGCAGAGACTGCTGCTACACTGGCTGTCTTCATCTGCATCTGTTCGTGTGTACGTGATAGGAGGGCTAGGTCGTCTGCGAAGTCCAAATCGTCTAATTGATTCTGAGCTGTCCATTGTATTCCGTGTTTTCCTTCAGATGTCGAGGTCTTCATAATCCAGTCGACCACCAGAAGAAAGAGGAAGGGAGAGAGTAAACAGCCTTGTCTGACTCCAGTCCTTACTTGGAATGCATCTGTCAGCTGTCCTCCATGCACTACTTTGCACTGTAGTCCGTCGTATGAGTTCCGGATAATGTTGACAATCTTCTCAGGAACTCCGTAGTGTCGAAGAAGTTTCCATAATGTCCTCCTATCTACACTGTCGAATGCCTTTTCATAATCAATGAAGTTGATGTATAGTGATGAGTTCCACTCAACTGATTGTTCGACGATGATCCGTAGTGTTGCAATTTGGTCTGTGCACGACCGATCCTTACGGAATCCAGCTTGTTGATCTCGAAGTTGGGCGTCTACTGCATCCTTCATCCGGTTCAGCAACACTCTGTTGAAGACTTTCCCTGGTATTGACAGTAGTGTAATGCCTCTGTAGTTTTCACATTTGCTCAGATCTCCTTTCTTTGGAATCTTGACGAGGTGTCCTTCTTTCCAGTCCATCGGCACTTGTTCCTCCTCCCAAATCTTTTTGAATAGAAGGTAAGCATGCTTGTGGTTGCTTCGATGTCTGATTTCAGTGCTTCAGCTGGTATGTTGTCGGGTCCTGCTGCTTTCCCGTTCTTGATTTGTCTGACGGCCATTCTAATTTCTTCCGTCGTTGGTGGGTTGACATCTATAGGAAGATCTATGTGTGCTGCTTCGATGTCCGGTGGATTCATTGGAGCCGGCCTATTCAGGAGTTCCTCGAAGTATTCCACCCATCTGTTACGCTGTTGTTGAATTTCGGTGATTGGCTTGCCTTCTTTGTCTTTGACCGGCCTCTCTGGTTTACTGTATTTCCCTGCTAGTTTCTTCGTTGTATCGTGAAGCTGTTTCATATTTCCTTCTCTAGCAGCTTTTTCTGCCGTCGTTGCTAGTTCTTCCACGTATTTCTTCTTGTCGGCTCTAATGCTCCTCTTCACTTGTTTGTTTGCTTCTATGTATTCAGCTTGTGCTTGGACTTTCTCTGCTCGTGTTCGGCTGTTGTTAATTGCTGCCTTCTTGTTCTTCCTTTCTTTGATCTTGTCCAGTGTTTCTATAGAGATCCATTCCTTATGATGGTGTTTCTTTAGGCCCAGAACCTCTTGACACGTTGAAGTTAATGCTTCCTTGATGCCTTTCCAGTTGTCCTCCATACTAGTTTCTTCTTCTTCAGTAGATCTTGTAAGGCTTGGAACCTGTTGTTGAGAGCTATCTTGAATTCATTGAGTTTGTCAGTATCTCGAAGGAAGGCTGTATTGAACCTTTGTAGTGCTGTTTGTCCACTTGTCCAGTTCTTTTTCAGCTTCAGTTTTAAATTGGCTACAACTAGGTGGTGATCTGAAGCTACGTCAGCACCTCTCCTGGTTCTCACATCTTCCATTGTCCTTCGGAATTTTTTGTTGATGCAAATATGATCTATTTGGTTCTCTGTAGTGTGGTCCGGTGAGATCCATGTAGCCTTGTGTATACGCTTGTGTGGAAATATTGTGCCTCCTATGACCAATTTGTTGAATGCACACAAATTTGCAAATCTTTCTCCATTTTCGTTTCTTTCTCCCAGTCCATGTCGTCCCATAATATCTTCATATCCAGTGTTGTCTATTCCGACTTTGGCATTTAGATCTCCCATCAGAATAGTTAGGTCCTTTCTTGGCATTTCTCAATGATTGACTGCAGCCGCTCGTAGAACTGATCTTTAATGTCGTCGTTGCTATCATTGGTGGGTGCATAACATTGGATAATATTCATTAAGATCCCCTCCTTCTTTGTTTTGAATGATGCTTTGATGATTCTGGATCCGTGAGACTCCCATCCTACAAGTGCATTTCGTGCTACTTTGGACAGCATAAGAGCGACTCCCTGAGTGTGTGGAGCATTGTCCTCTTCGTGACCGGAGTATAGCAGCATCTCTCCCGTAGCTAGCCTTTTCTGTCCAGCTTGGGTCCAGTGGGTTTCGCTGATTCCCAGTACTGCTAAGTTGTATCTCCTCATTTCCATTGCTATTTGACTGGTCTTCCCGGTTTCCCACATTGTTCGAACGTTCCATGTACCTATAAAAATTTTTGCTCTGGTTGTTAGAAGGGGCATCGGCCTCGTGGCTTCCGAAGGAACTCGGCTTTCACCATGAAGCGTCATAATTCTTCTAACTGAAGACCTTCTAACTCCCAGGGCAGAGTTTAAATGGTTTGGATTATTTTTTCTGGTAAGCGTTTTTTTAGCGAGTTAGTTTTCTACGGGATGGGGACGCTAACTCCATGCCCATCGAGGTAATACGCACAGTATGCACATATGCCAATAAGTGATTGATCAATTACAGTCTTAAACATCCATGGGATGATTCAAACAAAGAATACCGAGTGAATAGTTTATCAGATAGATAAGAATATCTGGCTGAGCCGTAACACCCGATTGGATTCAACTGAATTCCTTCTTCCCGCCTTCTCGTTCGTTCAGTTTTTCTCCGCGTTAAATGTTGAACGCCTATTTTCCCAGTTGTCTCGTGCTCAGTTTTGAGGATTGCGTGGTTAGATCCCAAAGCCAGTACAAGCTCTTACGAAGTGGAATTTAGATAAAACTGCTTTCATTTAATGTCGATGAAAAGTCCTGCAGGTGAAGGGTTAGGTATTTGTTCAGTATTGTCTGTTTGTCCAAACGTCGATAATTCCTACACGGGCGGCAGTCATGACCTTCTCTATGGGTATCACATGTAATGAAGGGGCTCACGGACTATCTGGTGGTACCTAATTACACTGTGTGTCCAAAATCTTTTCCTGATCAACAGTACGCTATGAAGCTCAGTCCCCAGTCGGAATTCCCTATGATGATGCTGACCTCAGACAGTATATAGTTATGCATGAAGAAGAGTCCAAAGATATGTTCTACGTGAAGACTAGTGTCGAAAATGGTTGCCTACCCTCTTCTTTCTTCTCTTTGCTAGGTAATGACTGGATTATGAAGACCTCTACGTCTCAAGAAAAGCACGGGATATATTAGATACCACGGACTTATATAGATTGAAGATTGCTAGGATGGTATAGTTGTTCAGTAATTTATGGTTTTTAAAGGTTTTATACGTAAAATCAACGCATAATTCATAATACAATTCGAAGAATTTTCAAAAGCCTCCTATATAATTAATAAGCCTATATTTATCATAGTGGAAATAGTGAACCATGGAGTTCAGCCATATCGGGTGTAGGATAAGTATCACACATGACAATAGAAGATGATCTCGCAGCACTGTGAATTAACTGATGTTGGAAATACAAACTAATACGTGCCAACTCTGTGGTTTCAATACGATACTTAAAATTTCGAAACTTAATCGTCGGCGGGATCGTCAGTAACTACCTAGTGATCTTTAGTTTTTATTAATTCCAGGACTGATATCGATCTATGAAGAAAACCACCTAGAAGCTTTTCCTTAAAATGCGAATATAATGTGAATTTATTCTAATCTAAACAGTTCCTGATGTAACTGGATAGACCGAAGAAATTGATTGATTAATTTCAAACAGTTTTTGGTTTCCACCATAACATTAACGTCTATGTTTGTATGTAGTTATGAACATTTTCGATAGGTTTAGTTCAGTTCACTGAAGTAAATATTTTCACTGATCTGGTAAATGTGTCGCTCAATCTCGTGGATTAGTTGAAGCTAGACATTAACACCAATGGATGCCGACCGGCTTAGTGGTCTAATGGTTAAGTGCTCGCTTGCGAGAGTGATAAGTCCTTGGTTCCAATCTCGCGAGACGGAATCGTGGATGTGCACTTCTGAGGAGTCCCAAAGTAGAACGAAACGGTCGTCCAGTACTTCCAGGTTTTCCATGAAGGTCTAGCTTCAATTGACTCATGACCTTAACTATTAAAACTACTTATTTAACTGTTTATTGTTTCAAAGTGATTTTGATCACACCGATAATTTGAAAATTCCGGTCTCAATCCGTTTTGTGAGATGATTATTTTGGGAAATTTACGTATCAAAAATGATAACTTTGAACTATTTAATTACTTGTAATTACATTTTATGGATAATTAGTGAATTTTGTTTGTATAACTTCAAAAAAGATGTTCGAATTCAAAGAATCTAATAGATTGAGATGGATAATTAATTGACTTTGACAAATATCATTTTATTGGTTGTGACTGAAAATGATTAGGGTCAAATATCAGTAATATTTACCGGAAACATAGTTTCCTATACCAGAGACTAAATTTGTCCTAGCGATACATGAATAATAATGTCTGGAATTTAGTTTAATGTTAATGACTTTTTAAAGAGGTAATGCATTGAAAAATGGCTCATTTCAAGTCGGTTAAAAGTTGTATTAAGACTTAGAAGTGTGATAAAATGTTAGAAAGTCTAGGAACTTCATGTGTTGACGGGAACATTGAACGTTTATAGTTCATCGTCTGTTGTGATTGTCAACTCACTGTCTAGATGATTTGAATCTGTGTACATGATCGTGGCTAAACATTAAGGAATACAAAGAGAAAGTTTTCAATGACAAGGCAGCTGATGAGGTTGACTTTCGATGACTTTCATTAATTGTTTAGAAAGTGATGATAGGAATGAGATAAGTGTGTTGTCACAAATGGGATTTATTCTGAAAAGAGATAAGATTGATATACTTTGAATCATGTAAAATCAAAAACGGACCACAAATCATCAGTTAAGTATCCCAGATAGATAGTATTGTTCCTTGATCTATGTGTTCATTCATCGTCCAACATGTAATTAAAGATCTTTTCGAAGACATGTTCCATGAGAAGTTGGATTACCTAACGCAATCTCTTCTAATCAATTATTATGATGATTAGAAGTATTCGAAATAATTTACTAACTAGGAATTCCCGAAATAGTTCAATTTACAGCAAGTATAACTAGATGAGCACAAATGAACGTATTGTATTTGGAATTCGTCATAGGCGGGCAATTAAGTACAAAGGAATGATTAATTCATACAAATACCACATCCGCCATAACTTAAATGAGAATCTGAATTTCTGTAGTCGATTATATTTCTTCTCCTTTAGTTTATTGTATGTCCGTTCGACTGCGTATTGAATGTAGACTATCTGTGATCTAGAAGATACTCATTAGTATTAAAATTAACAACCGAAATCGAAACAAACTCACTTGGTCCCTGGATTTGTATTTGATCAACATATGGGTTGTGTGTACATAAATCATTGATATCTAGAATTCAAACCATAGATTTTCTAACATTATGTTGGAGCTGTGTGACACGAGATCGAATCCACCAGGGGGCATCAGTTCCCTCAAGATTACAAGTACACCTTGCTGACGAGTGCTAAGTACCACGAAACCTAGGTTCAGGGTTTCCTGTTGACTACCTCCAACCACCATCTTATCTCAACATGGCGCACGCAGTGTCGAGTCACCTAGACTTGTGACCACATTGCAACTTGGTCGATGGAATTCGATTTGCACTAAGAAGGACCTGACATTGATCACCATCCAGTGATCAAACACTTGTAAAAACTTTATAGTAAAGATGATCCTAACGACTAAATTTGATCAATCAAAAATCAAATAATCCATTCAATGTAAAAGAAACTGATCAATAGAAATACTTCAGTGTTATTTATGTTCAGTTTAAGCAAACTAAAATCAACAAATAATGTACAGAAAACACTCCGTGTAAAATGATAGTGAAAATACAAATTACTACACATAATAATCAGTTATTGTTTATCTACAATTTCAATCTGATGTGTAGATGAGGAAGATAATGATTGGTCGTTTGTTTAGTCATAGATACTTTGAAAGATACTAGATGAGTAGTATATATTTTCATATTATATTCCCATACACATCAACAAATGTAAATGAAGACAACTGGTGTAGCAACAGTCTATGCATCAGTTGGCCTCAACATATACAATAGAAAAACCAAGATCCTAAAATACAACGCATAGAACACCAGCGCAAATCGCGCATGATGGAGAATTTCTGGAAGAGGTGCAAAGTCTCACGTATCTGAGTAGCATCAGCGATGAACATGGAGGATCTGATACAGACGTAAAGGAGAGGATTTGCAAAGCAAGGACAGCAGTCCTATTGTGGTGTGTGCTACTTATATTAACATAAGTAGTAGATGATGTTAGTCGTGAATAGAAGGTCTGACAGCGGAGAGACAAGAGGATCGAACAGTAAACAATGGAAACAGAATGCAATTTGTATGAAAATGCAAGAACAATGAAGTCTGAGTCATTTTGAGACAATCGATGGACATTTTGCAAATTAAGCATTTACTTTATGATCGTTAGATTTTATTAACAAGTCCTGTAATTTCGCGTAAAATATATCTGATTGTCCACACTCGTGTTGTGTTCACTACACTACGATTGAAGAACTTATGGAACTCAAAGCAATCGTCAACTAATATCAATGTCGGAATCTTCAATACGAACGTCAACAGAGTCCTACTGTATGTAACTGAAACGTGGAGAACTATTACAATGATCATCAAAACTGTAGTTACTTACCTACGCCTGTTTCTCCCAATGGAGCATAGGCTACCGACCAGGATTCTCCCACCCTCTCTGTCCTGTGCCTTCCCTTCTGGTTCTATCCAATTGTTGTTCATTCTTCCCAAGTCTGTCTCCATTTCTCGGCGTAATGTGTTCTTTGGTCTTTCTCTTCTTTGGCCTTGAGGATTCCAAGTGAGGGCTTACCTTATGGTTCTTTCCTCATATCATATTCTTCTGCACATCAACAAAGTTAAGTGAAGAAAACTAGTCTAGCAACAGTCTATGGATTAGTAGGCCTCAACATATGCAAGAGAAAAAGCCACATACAACATAGAGAACACCAACGCATATCACGCAGTCACAGCTACATATAACTCTTTACGAACGATTATGGTGTTGGTAAATCTATTATCCTGGGTCATTTTTAAAAAATAAATTTATCAAATATTACTGTTGGAAAGGAATTCATCATCATCATCACTCACAACTCGGTTGACATTACAGGTTACATAGGATCAACTTCATAGTTAGTAGATTATCATCATTATTAAATTGAATAGATCTGAAGTAAACATGATAGATTGACTTATAGTCAACAATTATTACACGCTAAGGAGCATTGAACAATTATTCTGTTTTGATATATATATATATATATATATATATATATATATATATATATATATATATATATATATTAATCGATTGATTTATGAATTGAAATGATTATTAAACTATTAACTATTGAAGTGTCCTATACAAGGACGAAACGTTAATCCAGTACTTTCAGATCTAGTTTCCATTAACTCATAATCTCAACTATTGAAATAATCTATAAATCAAAATAAAGCTTATAATAAGAGGAATATAGATGTGATATACACCATCTACTTACTGAATAGTTATACAATATGAAGATAGATAGATAGATTATTAGTCTTTAGAAGGTATCTATAGTTTACTCTTTACTAAGATATAACCCTATGAACATTATGAAACTGTTTATTACATAAACATAGTGATTATATCTATCTATCTATCTATCTATCTCTATATGTGATATGAAATAGCTGATTGAATATTGTTGTAATTTAAACCATGTATACAATATAAATATTTATATATTTAATCATCAACTTCCGGGTATAATTATTTTAAACAAATCTGTATAGATCCATTCAAATATTGTCTCCATGATCCAGTTGATGACAAGAAGGGGAAAAAAAACTCAGATAAACAAACAACAGTTTGTATTGAGCTATTTAATTAGTGACATTTGTCTCATTCATTTGTGTATATAAACAATCATTTAGATCATTATTGAATGTTGTTATAATTGAAAAGGATAAATTCTCTAAAGTAAGTGTTATTTTACTTGTTAAATTATTCATCTTATTATTGAACATGGATCATCTTTTTTTTATGGTAATTTAAATAGTTGAGATTATGAGTCAGTTGAAGCCCTTAAATGCCCTGGTATGGCTAAGAGTAGGGAGAGTTAGCTTTCGCTCTCTCTCTCGAAATGCTCTCACAAGGACATGTGAATACAACCAGTGCTAAACAAATCCTACTCACTGCCTTCTCGTGGCATTATAGTTGTTTACGAAATTAATAGGACAAAAAGCGAATGTCCGGTGCTTCAACCGGGTTCGTAGACACAGAGGGTCCATATAGGGGAGTTGGAAAACCCTTATTGCAAACTAATGGTACACATGAACTCCAGTATTTTAAAGAAACAAATGGCGTATGAACCTATGTTGATCACCAGCTACTCTAGGAATGCATCTCCTGATGTTGTTCCACTGCTTTGTGGATTAGACCTTTAGGTGTAAGGCTTGAGGTGTGGCCTCTTAAGAAAACAACCTACTTTGGTTTGAGCACCCGGGAAGAATCCCACCCCTCACATGAATCGAATGATTTGTAGTGCATATATATTTGGTGCCTCCTTGTACAAATGTTTATGTATTTAAATAAATAAATAATAAATAAGACCAATATGAAAAAAATGGAAACATTGAATGGACGTTTCGTCTTATTGTGGGAACCCTCAACAGTGTGCATCCACGATCCTGATAGCGGGATCCAGATCTGGGACCCCTGTAGCGCGCACGAACTCCTAATCTCTAGACTACTCAGTTGGCATCCAACAGTGTCTATCTCTATATTCAGCCAATCTACGAAATTCAGTCATACGTCTACCATTGTCGTTAGTGAGTTACTATATCACAACAGATCAGGTTGAACTCCATTGATCACTGCTTTTCACTAAAACTTCAGGAATTATACCTCTTGAAGCCAGTCAATAGTGAGCATATGTTGATTAATATCAGAACGGTTTTTGTGGATAGTAGTAATATAATAGTTGACATAATAAGTCAATTGAAGCTAGATCACCATGAGAAACCTGGAAGCACTGGACGACCATTTCGTTCTATTGTGGGACTCCTCAGCTTTAAGTGACTACTAATTTTCACCATTTTGATAAATTATTGTTCTAATCAACAATACATTCTATTCTGGTAATTTTGATTTATCAACGATCATTATGATTTGACAAAATCCCATTATGTTATTAGTATCCTGGAGACATGATTGATTACTTGACTTTGTTTATTGATGTAGATCAATGTAAGCAAGAAGGCAAATCTGTCGATGAACACGTTTATTTATGAACCAACCCCATAAACTTGAACAGATACAAATTACATTAGTTTATGAAATTTATCACAAAACGAGTTATTAGTCATTAAGAGATTAATATTCGTTCAGGTGGTTTAATAACAATCGGTTTGTTTTAATGATAAATTAATATCAGGAATTAGGAAATATTTGGACAATTGTATGATCATTGGTTTATTGTCTAATAAATACAAGGACTCTAGGATAAATCCATTCTCGACGGAATTGAGCAAAAGTCCTCATGAAACACATTGAACATCAACAATAATGTACCAAGAAAAAAGGTACATTTTGAATAGATCAAGCTTTTTAGTGAGGCCTGTAAACAATGTAATCATGAACACAGTTTAGACGGAGTATTGGTTTTCAGAAGCTCAAATGGATGACATCGATAGACTTCCGTTCTCTGAACTGGATTGTTTAATCGTGAAGCTTTGATTGTTCTTCCGAACAACATAATAAGTATAAACTTTATGTAGAAGTGATGTATTATCATTGTTGATCTTTGATCTGTGATTGTCAACATTAACCATTTAAGATCAAGGTGGTCAGATGAAGCTATCAGTTGAATGGGGACAAAAGTAAAATATGTATATTAACCCAAATAAGAAATATATTTAAGGGTTATGAGTGCGATACATCATAAATATTGTGAACACTAATATATATGTACCTAGCAGTAGAATCTATGACGTATATTTCATTCTATGTGGGACTCATCTGCAGCAATTTGGATGACTCTCCCAGTCTCCCACAATGTATGAGGATTCCATGAACCTAAATAAATGGTTGCTCTGGTTGTCAGAAGGGGCATCAGCCTTGTGACTTACGAAGGAACTCGGCTTTCACCATGAGATGTTATAACTCTTCTAAGTGAAGATCTTCCCACGGCAGAGTTTAAATGGTTTAAATTATTTTTTATGGTTAGTATTTTTTAGCAAGTTAGATTTCTACGTGATGTGGTCGATAACCCCATGCCCAACCCTCCTCCTTTATCTCAGCTTGGGACCGGCAGTAGCCCCAGGGGGGCTCCAGGCGTAGTTTGTGGGACTCGTCAGTCTGCTAGACTATTTAATTCAATCGGCTATTAACTGGTTTGCTAGACAATCCACTTAAGATGAATAAATGACAACAGAGACAGATCCATTTTAGTTATAAATATCAACAACTGGCAATTACAAACCCTAACTAAAGTTCTTTACTGAACATTTTTATGCTTTGTAATAAAGTGCAAACAGGAAAAAAACGTTATCAAAACATTAGTGTAATAATAATCGCAGTAAGAAATTATGTAAACTGAATATTCTTTTATCCAGAAGTCATAATAATCAAATAAGTTTATTGCCCTCAAATGCCCTGTTATGGCCGGGGGTAGGGAGAGTCCGCTCTCTCTATCTCTCCAAATGCTATCACATGGCCACGTGCATACAACCACCACCATCACCACACACGTCCTACTCTCTGCCTTCTCGCACCACGGGTGTTGATTATGAAATTTACAGGACGAAAAGCGAAGGTCCGGTGCTTTAATCGGGTTGATGGGTGTGGAGGTCCCACCTAGGGAAGTTGGAAAACCCTCATTACAAACCAATGGTACACATGGGCTCCAGTATTCAGAAGGAACAAGTGGCGTATGAACCTATTGTTGATCACCAGCTACTCTAGGAATGCATCTCCTGACGTTGTTCCATTGCCTTGTGGGTCGAACCTTTCGGTGTAAGACTCGAGGTTTGGCCTCGTAAGAAAACAACCTACTTTGGTTTGAGCACCCGGGCAGTATCACAATCTTCACACAAATCAACGATAACTACTACTAGCCTTGTTATTGTTTGGCGCATATGTATTTGGTACCCCCTTGTACCAATGTTTATGTGTTGAAATAAAGGACAATAATATTAATTGTTTTCATTCACTTTTCTTTTCTTATATCTTCATCAATTTGAATGATCTATTTATTGCCAGATAAATCAGTGATAAATAATGAGAACAGTTATATGGTTATCATTTGTAGTGTTAACATTGTATTGTGTAGTCAACATAGAAGGTTAGTTTTATAGTTTGTATATATAGATTATTATGTAATATTTGTATTCCTGAATGCTTTAAGAAAGAAAAACACTGATTGTCTAAGCTTGATCTTGATGGAGTTTTGTTCTTTCAGTTGGATGGTTTAGTCGTGGAGCTTTCAAGTAGAAGTCTACCTGAAGTTTGTGCTGATGATGTCGTTTAGAAGAACGATGAAAGCTACACGACTAAATTATTCAGCTCAGAGAAAAAACCCCCATCGAAATCATCCACCTGAGCTACAAATCTTCTCCACTATATCAAGCTTAATCTAGTTATATTAACTGATCATTAAGCTATAACTAGTGTAATGTTTGTATAATTCATAATATTAACCGAATTCAAACTTTCGTAACATGACATTATGTACACCGTGTTTTGATGTCTTAAAGGAAGTCATTCAAGATTTGATTATTCTGAAGATATCGCCTTTAATAAATGAATTGATGAATTCTTTTCAGTATGAAGTTGTGGAGATTATTAAGTTTTTGATTGAGATCATGAACCGATTGATGTTAGACCATTATTGAAAACCTGGAAGCACTGGATAGCTATTTCGTCCTACGGTGGGACTCCTCGGCAGTGAGTATCCACGATCCTGCTTGTGAGATGTAAGAATTGTAAGACTTAAATACCAAACATAGTGATGCACAAAAAGATTTCAAAATAACGTGGAATAACTTTCTAGTGAACAATGATCATCAATGGTATGCTATCTTACGTTCATTTGTGACGAATACAACCTACAAAACTTAAGTTCATTAAGATACAAAGAATCGTTTGATATAACCCTTGATGATAAACGAAATTATCTGGGTATTGTCTCATTAGAAAAGAATATTTTCCCCTCAACCTCCAGGTATATTGTGAATAGAAATGAAAGAGAAACTGGTTGAACAACTCTAAATACTAAATTCTAATGTCACTCCCTTAATCGAACCTCAATAAAAAAGAATAAATTTTCATATGATTCTAAGGTATTTTATTTAGTGTATGAACCTTTATTGGAGCCCTCCCAGTGCCACTGTCGAGTCCTGACGTCAGTAAATGAAGAGTATTGTTTATAGGGCTAGTAATGTTACCCCTATAAAAAATAAACTCCGGCACATAATCAATAACCGGAGAAAACCATTTAATGAATAGTCTAGTTACATCGATGCTTGAATGTTTGTTGAAGTAATGAGTAAAGGAGGATTTATTATTGAAAAATATAAAATAAAATTAATATTCAAACACCATCTTCAATGAGTTGTTAAGCTTGCCAGTTAGATTACAATGATTTTACGGCCAGATTGATATACTTTTGTTTTATCTAATGATCAGTTGTCCAGATGAAATTCATCTCAAGAAGGTTAAATGCTATACTCTTCTGTATATCCCCATCTGATTTGAATAAACCCCTATTCTACAGAATGGAAGAATTGCTGCACTCTTTGACCTATCTTTCATAATTGTGCACGGAACAATAGATCGAGTTCTAGGTCAATAAACGAGGCTGTTAGTCTGTTGAACAGAAATTTTAACAGTTACTTCGATGAAACTATAATTTATGAACGAACCAATCACGTATAAGATAACAGGTCTCGGGTTTTGACGTGAAATTCACTCAACCATTTGCATAAATAGAGTTTTGGCATTATAGTTGGTGTTGTGGTGTGTACTACTTATATTAACATAAGTAGTAGATGATGTTAGTCGTGAATAGAAGGTCTGACAGCGGAGAGACAAGAGGATCGAACAGTAAACAATGGAAACAGAATGCAATTTGTATGAAAATGCAAGAACAATGAAGTCTGAGTCTGAGACAATCGATGGACATTTTGCAAATTAAGCATTTACTTTATGATCGTTAGATTTTATTAACAAGTCCCCACCGGTGTCATTGTTCACTTCAATGTCGGTTCACGATAGAAACTCTAAATCTGATTCTTAACCTTAACCATCAACTGTAAATCATAGTACTGAATCCTCACATCAGTTTATAACCATTATTTGATCCTAGTTATTAGGTGGACACTCTTAAGGTTGGTTTAGCGTCTCTCAAAAGTCGTCTATTAATTATAATCTGACCCTTACTTCTTTTAGAAATATGTTCTGGCGATATTGTCTAGAAATACAATAAGAGTTTTACGAAGTAGTAATCCATCTCAAAGAACTCAACATCTCCATAATCTTCACCTTCAACTACAAATATTTTCTCTCATTGCAAAGAATATTCTTCAATTTATTGATTAATTGAGTTAACTATTCATTCAAGTGACTTAACTGGTAAAATTTAGATTAAATATCAAAATAGGGTTGTAGAGATTGTCAAGTTTTTGCTTGATATTATGAATCGATCAATATCAGACCACCATTAAGGTTAAAATTTCACGAGCGAAACCGAAGGGACTGGGTTCAAATCCTATGAGTGGGATCGTGGATGGACATTGTTGAAGAGTAAAATATATAAGATTGTAGTTTATTGACTTTTATTTTAAAACCTAATACAAACGATTCATGTGTATACTCTTTAAGATACTAACAAACTAGTTATACAAATTTACTAGGATGAGCGTTTCATACATATGGAAATTCGTCAGCTATGTGTATCTAGAACTTGATGTTAATGTTCACACTAGGCACAGAATCCAAGATTTGTCTCCCTTAACATCAATGTTTGTTACCTATACGGCCAGTGAGGTACTATAGTCAAAAAATTGTGGAAGGGGTAAATTAGTTGCTATGATTATGATTTACAAAAGTTTATATTAGTCTATTGTTGATATTCAGAAAAGTATGCAATCCAACAGAGGCTAATTTAAGTTAGTCAAAGATATCCATAACAAGGAAAACCAATTTCTTACAAATAATGGTGAAGTTGTATAAAGAGTATTTTGTATTATTTACATATTACTTGTAAACTATCTAAATAGTCTTCGAATTCTAAATATATATCTATTCCTTTTGTTAGCTGATCGAAGAAAAGTTATCTTCCGAGGTTCTCAGTCGTATGCTGGTTACAAAGGGAGTCAAAACAATCAAAGAATGCCATCAACTTCTCGCCGTGTCGATATAAGCAAAGTCCAATTGTATGGTGCACGAAAAAATGATCCGACTTATCGTCAAGGATTAGAAGAACTATCTGGGTTAATGTAAAATGAAAGCTTCAAGACAAAAGAAAATTATTCATTAAACATACTTTATCATATTTCAAGTTTGCAACTCTTAACATATTTTCTTAGTTAATACAGTAACTATATATATGCATGGTATTGAAAGTTTCCTTAGAAGATTCCTTTCATATAAAAACCATTACCTTCCAACTCATTCTTCTAATAGTTAAGTATTGACCGAAGGAATTGAAGGTTCAAGGTTCACTTGTAATTGGGATTGTAGATGTACACTATTAAGGAGTTCTATATTACGACAAGACAATTATCTATTGCTCCTTAACTTTTTAAAGTACCTCGAATGAAAGGTGAATCAATGGCTAATATCAACCTAAAATTAAACCAATATGAATAAAATTTAAATGAACTCATAGTTTCAGAAAGGGGTTTCTGTGGATATCATGGTAATTTAATAACTGAATCAATTGAAGCTAGACCACCATGGAAAACCTGGAAGCGCTGGACGGCCATTTCGTCGCATTGTGAGACTCCTCAGCAATGCACATCCGCCATCCCGCACTGTGGGATTCGAACTCAGGATATATCGGTCTCGCGAGCGTGAACGCTTAAATTCCAGACAACCGAGTCGGCATCGAACGGCCGTTCAGTACTTCCAAGTTTTCCATGATGGTCTAGATTCAATTGACTCATGTTCTCAAATATTAAAATAAATAAAATCTTAAACGGACCTATTTTTCGTCAAGTCTTACATCTGACTATCTCAATTGCTTTATTTGTCACTTCAGATATTGATAAACACCACTCCCAACTTTCATTCTCAAAAGAATTAGGTTTAGATAACAATAGTCATTCTTTTATCAACACACAAGCGGTTTTCAAGTGCTATCTAATAAAAAGCATATGAATACTTTATACTACTTATAGAATTAAAAGTAGTTAAAACTAGTAATTACCACTAACAGAACTCAGTAGCTGTTTTCATTTTAAGCAAAGATGGATAGTAGCTAGCAATGGAATCCAGGACGCGCGTTTTATCCTATTTGGGACTTATGAGCTGGATGTACCTGCAATCCACACAAGATGCACATATGCCAACATGAAACTGATCAATTGCAGTCCTAAATAACAATGGGAAGATACAAGTAAAACAACACCAAGTGTTTTCATTTTAGTTGAAGACTCTTGTTTCATCAATGAACACATAAAATTCTACCCTTAGTCAAAACCAATATTGACGTATCATTTGCTTCCCACCTTGTTTCCGCCGTTTTTTAAGTTGATATCATACCGTGACAAAACCTATCACTTTATAGATGTGTTTGTGTTTTTTCTCTAATGATATGCTTGAGTCTCTGTTAACAAATGTGCTCCTTCGACAAGTGCATTGAAATCTTCTCATCTATCACTAGTTGGAGGAGCGTTACGTCATGTTCGGTATTCGTCAATTATATGTATTGATATATCAGTATTGATGTACATGGTTAAACTAGAACTGATTAGATATAGCTTTAAAGGCGAGACTCTAACTTATGGAAGACCTTTGAACGAATCTTAAGGGACCTTGAGTAATATTAGCCAATCAGCAAACAGCCAGTATACAGTAAAAGGATGTTATACAAAACCAAGGAAATAAAGTGGATACACTTCTTGTACGTGGTTCAAAAACTTGTCAATGTTAGAAAGAGGTTCAGAGGTTCCAAAATCGTAATGCATGCAGTAGAGGAAATCATCCATATGGCTACAGAATAGTCGGCCACTGGAGCCATGATAAAGTCCCAAAAACTCTTTCAGCCTCGAACACATAGCTTCAATATTGTTTATGTGCACTCCGGTTGTTGAGTGCACAAAATGCTACTTGTGGATAACGACACAATGCACATAACCAAGACTATGTAGGAGTCTGTACGCTCTCCAATCATCCTGATATATTGTAGTACCTGGCAGCACTCACTGTTACTGGTACTTATATTATCCAGTTCGCAACAATTGTCATAATTTGCCTCAGTCGGGAATTATGTATGGAGTTTTCATCACGAATTGACATAAGCTATAATGCCAGAAATTTATCTAGCCAAATAGATGAAAGGCTTTCGCGTTAAAATCCGTGATCTATTATCTTATACCTTATTGATTCGTCCACAAATTATAGTCTCACTGTTTTATTTGTTATAGCCGCTCAATTATTACGTTTTGTACAAAATTCCCTGTGTATCGATCGTACGTTAGCATTAAGTACTGAAGTTGGCAGCGTAACCTTGAAATCTCTAAAACGCCTCTGATTGGCTCATCCATAAATTAGAGCCTCACTGTTTTTAAACCCAAAAGCGCATTATCTACTAAGTTAAAGTTTGATGATAACCGTGAAAATCCCTAAAAGATCTGTCAATTATAAAGTCAAGGATCCGTTTTTCAATAATAAATGTGTATCTATGCCATAGAACATTTTCAAACGTATTTCCGTTGATTTAATAGATGAGTACCGCCACCCACTCCCCACATATAACAATACAATTTCAACTAATGATTTCATATCAACATCTAACCTTCATTTCAATAACTTCTCCTAGCTGTCAAATTGTGATGAGTTACAGTTGTATATTCATAGAAGACGTATGTGTGCGTATAGCGTTCGATGATTGAAATGGAGTATCCACTGAAAATCATGCTGTCATATGTAGTATACAACCACCAGATGAAGGAGAAACCATTGAAAAATATTAGATATTTTACTTATATTGAACATTAAATGATGAATGGATAACTTCAGACATATAAATAATTTTCATCTAAACCACTTAATAGAAAGTTCAAACATGATTATATCTTTTCTGTATAGGTTTATGAAGATTGTTGAGTTTCTAATTGAATTCATGAACTGATCAATGTTAGACTCATCATTTAACATACCTTGATTATGATATTTACAAATCGTTAATTCATGCATAGACATGAAGTATTAGATCAAAAACTCACTAGCTAAGGAGCATTTTGAATTGATCTGAAATCCTATATCTAATGTGTTGTAACAGAGAGAGAGTATCGGAGAAGTTAGAACCCTAGAAACTATTTTCTGAAATATTATTGTTTATATTTTTGTTACCTAATCATTAGATAACTAGATTATTATTATATATATATATATTCCTGATGTTGTAATCTTCCTTCAGGTCTGTCAACTATTGTGATACACTTTACTATTCCTGAATCATATACTTCTCGTTTCATTCTCTACCAATTACAGCATGATCATTGGAAACTTATGGTCTCTTATTTGAGGTACTTTTCTGTTTAATACTTAATTTACATAAACCATAATTGTTTGAGATGCATATACTATTGCATTAATGTCTACTGTACTCTACTACTGAACTGAAAGCTCAACTAGAAGAAGGGCATACATCCAGACCAATAGGAGTTAAGATTTATCTCACTTCAAACTGAAGGTTAACCTTGTTAACAGAGGCGTATGATCGTTCTAAGATTAGAATGCTAGCAATAGCCGAAACAGTATACACGGAAGCAGAGAAATAATAACTAGGACTCTTATTAGGGAATCTCTTCATGAGATATCGATCAACCAGTAATTATAACAAAATGGAAGTTTAATAATTTAATAGTTAGATTCATGAGTCAGTTAAAGCTAGACCACTACGGAAAACCTGGAAGCACTGGATGGCCGTTTCATCCCGGTATGGGACTTTTTGGTAGTGCATAACCATGATCCCGCCTCGTGAGACTTGGACCCAGAACCTATCGGTCTCGCACACGAGCGCTTAACCACTAGACCACTGAGCCGGCATCCAACAGTGTTAATGTCTAACTTCAACTAATCCACGAAATTGAGCGACACATCTATCATTGTCTTCTGTGAGTTACTATCTCACAACAAACCCAACTGAGCTCCACTGGTCACTGCTTCTCACTAGAACTCCAGGAAATACCTCTTGGAGACCATCACTAGTGAGCATATGTTGATTAGTATCTGAAGGGGTTTTGTGAAGATTGTAGTATTTTCAATAGTTTAGATCATGAGTCAATTGACGCTAGATCACCATAATTTTTCACTACAATATCAATTATCTACTAATAAAAGCATATGATCAAAATAGAAACTGAATAAATGGTTCTAGCTGGAAAACAAAAACAATGAAATAAAACTCACTGGTTGAATTCATGAGTCAATTAAAGCTAGACCACTATAGAAAACCTGGAATTACTGGACGACCGTTTCGTCTTATTGTAGGACTTCTGAGAAGTGCGTATCCATAATCTCAGACGTGAGACTAAAAATCAGGATCTTCGGTCTCGTGTGCTTTAACACTTAACCTCTAGATCAGTCAGCCGGTATCTAACAATGTTCATGTCTAACTTCAACTAATCCACGAATGAAAATTTATAAACAGTTAAACCTTAATTTATAGACGACCTTTAGGTGACGACAATATGACCTTGAGACAACTCACTTATAAGGGTCAAAAAAGGAGTTATAGATTAATAAGGTGAACTAAGGAATTCAATTAAGGATTTTCATCACTCACTAACACAACCTATAATACTAAAATACTATTAAATTATATGAATGAATGAATTTAATATGAAAATTCAGAACTTCTTATTCTTCATTTCATTGGTTTATTTATAAATTACAATCTTCCCCATTGGGAAAATTTGAAAGATTTTGAAAAAAAAACAACTCAGGGTACGGTGTCGCAACTTCGTGGATTGGTTGAAGTTAGACATTAACACCGTTGGATGCCGGCTCAGTGGTCTAGTTGGTTAAGTGCCTGGCGCGAGACTGATAGGTCCTGGGTTCGAATCTCGCAGGGGTGCGGGATCGTGGATGCGCACTGCTGACGAGTCCCATACTAGGACAAAACGGCCGTCCAGTACTTCCAGGTTTTCCATGGTGGTCTAGCTTCAATCGTCTCATGGTTTCAACCAGTGAAATTAAGGGTAGAGTTGTACATAAATGTCCGTTTTCCAATATGGATGCATGAAATTATTCAATCCCACAATAGGACGAAATGGCCGTCCAGTGCTTCGAGGTTTTCAGTGGTGGTGGTCTTACATCAATCGGTTCATGATCTCAATCAAAAAATAACACAAACATTGTCTTTTAGTAAGTCATACATAAATTAAGTATTCTAGTAGACTGGAATATTTTATTTAGGAAAATAGCATAATTTAGTACTTACTTACTTACTGACGCCTGTTACCCCCAATCTATCAAAGGCTGCCGACCAGAATTCTCCAATCCACTTTGTCCTGCGTCTTCCTCTCTAGTTCTATCTAATTGTTGTTCATTCTTTTCATACGATTCTCCATTTCTCTGTGTAATGTGTTCTTTGGTCTTCCTCTTCCCATTTGGCCTTCAGGATTCCAAGTGAGGGCTTGCCTTATGACTCAATTGAGTGCTTTCCTCAATGTGTGTCTTGTGAACTTCCTGATATTCATCCACAGTCACATATCACACATGTGTATAGAATTCAAATCAATCAATCAATTCCGATGAACAAATCAATGATCCTAACACAAATCATCACTCAATTACATTCTTTGAATGGGAACATAGTTCAGGATTCTCAAACACACATATCGTTCTACTGATTACACTAATTCACATATTCCATACAACATGTGAATTGCACATGGTACGACATCATTATTATCCATTCGATAAATGGGTTGACAATTCATTGTAACGATCAACACAATACCCCAATGCACTACACTACACTACACTACACTGCACTACCTGGTCACGTATGACAGTAATCAGTGTCATATATATATTTCTCATCAAGTTTGACAACAAACCAAATTATATAATACAGCATTCGATAGTATGGGATATCACACAAACTGTCTGTCGTTTCTCCAATATTGGATCCAGTACTAAGTAAGTAGATTGTACAAACTACAAGGAAACATCTTGATTGGAGAATAATACTACTCATAACATTTTTGAAGTAGACACCCATAATGAGAACATATGTTACACCATATTGTGCTAATTGATTACTAGCATCCACAACATCATCATTTTGTTATCGAAATAATCCTGTAACCGGGCAACGTAAAAACAAAACGATGAAGAAAATCTGATATAATCAAATCTTGTTTTCTTCAGACAGATAAACAAGGTCATTGTACATTGACAACAGCTGGATAAAACGACAACCTAATCACATATCATTCGTTGTTTCCTTCAATGATTTTGAAATAATCTAAGGATATGGTGCCTGGACCAATTTGTTTCTTGAAGATGTGAAACTAGTACAACATGCTATTGGATTTATTAACAACGTTAACCTTGAAACTATTTTGTCTGATTCATGATTGGTTTACCATTTCATCCAGCGAACGAATGTTGTCAATGTACAATGACCTTGTTTATCTGTCTGAAGAAAACAAGATTTGATTATATCAGATTTTCTTCATCGTTTTGTTTTTACGTTGCCCGGTTACAGGATTATTTCGATAACAAAATGATGATGTTGTGGATGTTAGTAATCAATTAGCACAATATGGTGTAACATATGTTCTCATTATGGGTGTCTACTTCAAAAATGTTATGAGTAGTATTATTCTCCAATCAAGATGTTTCCTTGTAGTTTGTACAATCTACTTACTTAGTACTGGATCCAATATTGGAGAAACGACAGACAGTTTGTGTGATATCCCATACTATCGAATGCTGTATTATATAATTTGGTTTGTTGTCAAACTTGATGAGAAATATATATATGACACTGATTACTGTCATACGTGACCAGGTAGTGCAGTGTAGTGTAGTGTAGTGTAGTGCATTGGGGTATTGTGTTGATCGTTACAATGAATTGTCAACCCATTTATCGAATGGATAATAATGATGTCGTACCATGTGCAATTCACATGTTGTATGGAATATGTGAATTAGTGTAATCAGTAGAACGATATGTGTGTTTGAGAATCCTGAACTATATTCCCATTCAATGAATGTAATTGAGTGATGATTTGTGTTAGGACCATTGATCTATTCATTAGAGTTGATTGGTTGTGTGTGGTATGTGACTGTGGATGAATATTGTGATTGATAAAATGTTGTATTATACATAGTAATTTGCATTATTTCCCTGAATGTTTGAAAAATTGCTTTGTTTTGGTGAATGTTCAACCGTTATAGACAAACGACTGTGTTGCATACATTGCCTAAATGTTAAGTTACTCTACATTTGTCAGTATACGGTTTGTATTATCGTATGGGAATCGATTGGTACTGTTTTTCTTATTTGTATCTACAATAGCGAATTTCACTGAGAAATCGGTTACTACCTTGTATGTACAAATATTGGATATTGAAGAATAGTCAATATTTGCTATGCTTAGTTACTGTTTCTGATCCAGTTGAATAGATCATTCTACAATATGACTACTAATTTGTTTGTGTTATAAATTGTGGCCTCTTGCCCTATCAATGTATAACGTAATGATACCGCTAATTAGAGAACCGTGAATTATCGTCCGGATCAATGACACATAGACTCGTACGAGTAGCCTAGAGTCTTTATCGTTCCTTCTTCCTGCCTAGTCCTGCCTGTTAAGTCGAGAACATCAATCTCAGCCTTCGCGATATAAATCATATATATTTCAAACATACTGGGTTTCTATACAAATCAAATAGACCACATCGTACCATAAAATAGGAAACAACATTTGTAGTAGGTCTAACCGAATGTGGCCATGAATGTGGGAGACTATAATTAATAGACTGGGCATAACTCAAAAATGGCATAAGGTATAATGATAGTCTATAGGTTAAAATAAAGCTTATAATGAGAGGAATACAGATATACATATCTCATCTATTTAGCAATTATACAATAATAATATACATGTAGTATCACTCCGGAAATAGCTTCCAACAGTTACCATTATTATTCTCGTCAGGATATAACAGTTTGGTTAGCGTGATGTATAAGTATAACAATTCTAAAGTCACTTACAATTTAAACTTAACCATAAATTTCCGTTCATTACTAGAAAGTAATTTGAACGGTATCAGCAAATCATTGTTTGCATTTGCTAGAATCAATATTTACAGTAAAAATCATATTTCTGTATAATATAACTGATTCTATACAAAGATGGAGAGTGGCTAACAGTGAAATCCAGGATGCGCGTTTCGTCCTTTCTTTGCATATAATCCTTGTGAATTAAAGCACCATCGAGGTAGTCACCATAAAATGCACATATACCAATAAGAGACTGATCAATTGCAGTCCTAAACATCAATGAGAAGATTCAAGTAAACAATATCAAGTGAATTTAAACTTCACACTATTGCACAAGCGAGTGATTATCAGGACTCTGTAGCTAAGTGGATAACGCGATGACGTTTGAAGCGAACGGTACTGGGTACGAGTCACAAAGTGAACATCAACTCTGAGATACAGGTACATCCAAATGACGATTCCCAAATAGAACGAAACGCGCGTCTTGGATTTTACTGTTAGCCACTATTCATTTTTGCTTATAGTGCTTGTGATTTAAGACAATACACACAGTATGCACATATTCCAATGAGATACTGATCAATTACAGTCTTAAACATCATGTGAACAATACCAAGTGAGTTTACACCACACGTCCAGTGGAAAAGTGGAAGGCCAAAGAACACAATATGTCGGGAAATAGAGGCAGGTATGAAAAGGATGAATTGCAACTTGAAAGAACTGGGAGGGATTGCCCAGAACAGGTTTGGATGGTAAATGCTGGCGGGCAGCCTATGTTCCTCTGCGAAGAGTAACAGGCGTAAGTAAGTTACATACTACCTATGTTTGTCGATATAAGTAGTATACATCACAATGCTGCTAACTTTATTTTGGAGAAAGGACATGTTAGAGAATAGTTTGACATTTAATTTATCAATGAAAGCAATGTATTGTATCAATAGACAAATATTTTTAATTACCATTCATTGTTATAAAACAATGAAAGACGACTCATGATGGAAGATGCAAAGTTGAGATTCATTACTCGGTGGAAAACAATCGACTATATACATATAAATAGGTTATGAGACTGTACTAATTGGGATTAAGATAACTATTTTGCAGGTTTGTGTAATATATTTCTTAATGTGGTACATATATTGAAAGACATATATGAGGAGCGGAGTTTGTAGTAAGTTTTTGAGAAGTGTAGGTATCTTGTTTGAAATCAGAGGCTCGAATTTATCTTGATTATCAGTTCTGTGAATTGAAGAAAAATTGTGATAAGTTCCAGATTATTTGCTATTTAGTCATCTACCTTTTATAAACCTGAAAATGTCACAGATACACAGTATTGAATAAAGCTACCATCTGAAACCTCTTCTTATAAAACGATCCTAAAGCTAATCAAACCGTAAGTCAAGGAATACTAAGATATATTTTAAATAATGATCGATGTAATTGAGTGTTTATAATTTTAGTTGATCTGTTGTTATAAGTAATGAGCGTACCTTACTATGTATTCAAACATAATCTGGTGTGGATGCTGATTATGATATTCTTCTTTGAATATCAATAGACATCATCGGTTACAGATAAAAAAAATATCCATAATTATTTTTTGATTGAGATCATGAACCGATTGATGTCAGACCACCATTGAAAACCTAGAAGGACTGAACGGCCGTTTCGTTTTATTGTGGGACTCCTCAGCAGTGTGCATCCAGGATCCCGCTCACAGGATTCGAACCCGGGACGTATCTGTCTCACGCGCGAGCATTTAACCCTTAGGCCATTGGGTCTGTATCCAACGGTGTTAATATCTAACCTCAAACGATCAGCGAGATTGCGCGACCATCTTTCATTTTACTGAGGTAGATACTTGGCTCTACCCGACACGAATTAGCTCCACTGATCACGGCTTCTCACTGCTGAGGAGTCCCACAATAGGACGAAACGGCCGTCCAGTGCTTCCAGGTTTCCAATGGTGGTCTAGCATCAATCGGTTTATGATCTCAATCAAAAATTTAATGATATGCAAAACCCTATACTGATAATCCATAATTATTATCTACCTCTGCAATGGAAATTCTTTCCTAATCCAAGAAGTAATTGAATTTTCACTTTCCACTTGTCTGATGGTATTCGTTCATCGTAACGATAAATGAGGCAGAATCAGTGTTACGGCCTCAAAGCCTCTGCCAGGAATTTGAGGAAGACTTACTAACTTTCATCTTTATTGTTGATGATGTCATTTAGACCATTGTAACTCCTTGTTACCGGTTTTCTGACTGAATAAAGTGGGTAAAACTACTCTAGGTCACTTAAACGGTCGCTCAATGACGTTAGTATGGTGAAGGTTTACTGTATGTGTGTAATTTTCTATGGTATTGGATGTTATATCACGTGTATTAAAGTTTATGTTCATCATGCGAACAGCCGTTCTAAATGTCAAACTGTTAACTTAAGCTTAAGACATGAAAATAACATAAATACCCGGTTTGAATCGCGTGACTTTTGTACTATTCTCAATAAAAAAAACGTCCCATGTCACATGTGTGAACTTAGCCTTATTTTCTAACAGTCAGAAGATTAGGACTTATCTCCCCAACAGTCATAGAACTGTAAATTGTGTTAATGAATTGAGACAGTAAATATTTGTTTGATGGATATTGGTTTTAATTAGGATCTACTTTAATATCGTTGGTAAATATCTAAATTAAGTTATTTGAAGCAAGATCCTGAAACGCAACACAGAGAACACCAAATCAATCACACTTGATGGAGAAACTCTGGAACAGGTCGAAAATTCCACGTACGTGGACAGCATTATCGATTAACAAAGAGGATCTGATGAGTATATAAAGGCACAGATTAGCAAAGCAAGGACAGCATTCTTACAGTTGCAGAACATATGGAACGCAAAACAACTGTCTGATTCTCCTTGTTAATCTATAATGCTTTCCAGGTTTGCGAAAGATTCCACATCTTCCAAAGTTTCGCCACTAAGTGTGATTGGGTTGGTGTTCTCCGTGCTGTTTTTGAGGACCTTGCGTTTTCCTTTGTGTATGTTGAGGCCTACTGATACAGAGACTGCTGCTACACTGGATGTCTTCATTTGCATTTATTCGTGTGTATGGGATCAGAGAGCTAGGTCATCTGCGAGCTGTCCATTGTATTCCGTGCTTTCCCTCAGATGTTGAGGTCTTCATAATCCAGTCAACCACCAGATGAAAAAGGAAGGGGGAGATTAAACAATCTTGTCTGACTCCGGTCCTTACTTGGAATCCATCTGTCATCTGGCCTCCATGCACCACTTTACACTGTAGTCCATCGTATGAGTTCCTCCGGATGATGTTGATAATCTTCTCAAGAACTTCATAGTGTCGAAGAAGTTCTCCTGTCCACACTGTCAAACGCCCTCTCATAGTCTATGAAGTCGATGTATAGTGATGAGTTCCATTATCATTAACTTACAAATCAGTCTCATATATTTCATAAAACTGTATATCATAAAACCTAATGACAATCTAATTACAACAACACTGTTCAACTGTTCATAATACGAAGTACGTAGAGAAATCAAAGGACCAGTAAACAAAAGTTGATTATAACTTGAACAAGCTAGAAAATTCTTAGTTAATATTAGCTTTTTTACATAAAAAGATTTCTCGTTAATTTTAATGATTGACGCCTCATAACTGTTTACATCACTGAAACCAATAACTCAGAAACCTTGAAAAGTACATTGTACGATGTACACTGTATGTTACATCAGATAAAACCTAATCCGGGTTAATAATTTTTATTGTCGTGTGGGTTGAACAAATAATATAAAGTGAGTTTATTAGGTTAGATGCTTGTATCTATGTATAAATACTAATAAAACAATCTAAAGATGTATTCAAACAAAGTAAAATACCATACACTACTGTAATAATGTCGGAACTAACTGTTTTGATAGACAAAAACAACCGGCTTTGTGAAATAATAATATTTTAATTGGATTCATTACGTCAAGAAATGGAGATAGACATTAAAAGAATGAAAAACAATCCGATAGAACTAGAAAGGAATGCTCAAGACAGATTGGGTTGGAAAATCATGGTCAGCGGCTTATGCACCAATGGGAGTAATAGGAGTAAGTAAGTTGAATTCATGAGTCAATGTAATCCAGACCACCATTGAAAACCTGGAAGCATTAAATTCAACTATTAAAATTACTACTATCTCTACAAACTCCATTCTGAACATAGTCATCATGTGTTCACTAGTGACAGGCTTCGAGATGATTAACTAGATTTCTAGTGAGAAGTCGTGTCAGATAGAGACGGGTATCTACCTCAGATAACAGATGAATGATTGAGCAGTCATTTATGGATCGATAGAAGTTAGACATTAACAACATTGGATACCATCTCAGTGGTTTCGAGATTAAGCGTTTGCTGCGCGAGACCGAAGGTCCTGGGTTCGAATCTCGCAAACGGGATCGTTGGACGCGCACTGCTGAAGTGTCCTGTACTAGGATGAAACAGCCATCCAGTGCTTCCATGTTTTCGATATTGACCTAGCTTACATCAACCATTAAAATTGCTCAAGTCTCCACAAACCTCCATTCTGAAAACAACGATATATTTATCCGATATACTATGGAATAATGAATGTCTGATGATCTATCTACCTGGTCACATGACTATCCAGACTGACTAGGCTTATGTGGGTGGTCTTCCGATTGACTTTTGATTGGACAATTATGAATATACATCTTATCAACCAATAATCTTTTAACATATTATAATTAGCATTAGATTAAGCAATTATCATTGGACAATCTAAAATTCTAAGTTTTATTGTTGAAGGTCATGGATGTAATTTTCACACGATTGGTGAATATTTTAACCTTGAAAGGATGATTATTTGAAGAAAAAAAAAACAACCCTGAAACATTCAGTATATGAATCAAAGATTCTTTGTTAGTTGATTTAGTGTTTAGTGCTTTCCTTTCTTCAATTAAAATTATGTTAATATTTGTCCGTGGTTTATCTGGTACAGTCACACCTCTTAATGTGAGTCCATATGACAGTGTATTGTCTGTAAAAATAAGGATATTTTACTTAAAAAGTAAGTTGTTTGCTTGTGAACTTTGATTTTTTTTTCATGTACTTGGATAAGATTCCATTTCAGGCTAACTTGTTTTGTCATTGAATTCTATGTAGTTGTCTGTTTCATATATACCAAAATTGTTAGTTTCTTTGAGATTTATTCAATGAGGAGAAAAGTTTCGATAGCGATCTGATTATCCATACGATTTTAGTGTTCCATCGTTGTTGGTGAGACTGTAATTTGTGGACGACCTTTGAGCGATGCTAGATTGACTTTGAGTGTCCACCTAGTAACCATGACCAAATGAGGATTGTGAACCTGTGTAAAGAATTAGAATTGTGATTTACAGTTGATGATTAAGGTTAGGAATTAGATTTAGGGTTTTTATCACGAACTGACATAAGCTATGATGACTGAATTTCGCATCAAAATCCGAGACCTATTATCTTATACCTGGATGATTCGTCTATAAATTATAGTCTTGCCATGAAATTCACTAGTCTAGCCTTTTACTGTCAGAAGATCAAGTCTATCATTTGCCGATGGGGTAATGCAGCGAGTTTTTCTGATATTGAATTGTCAGTTATGTCGGTTAGTAATCCTTAATGGTAACTTAGTAGTAGGGCTGAATTATAAGTACTAGCTTGGACGAGTCATTAAAAGTTTGACAATATCTTGATCCGTTCAACAACTCATCAAATCACATATATAAATGATTTATAACTAAGATTTATGATAGCGCAACGTTGATTAATTGAAAATAAGATTTGGATTGTGACAAGATGTTGATCAATAACTACAAAGCCTTTACGGGTGATTAGCTTCTAACTTCCATAATTCCGCCCCCAAATGCTCGGCCGACAGTGGGGGGAGTCCGCTCACCCTCTCGGAACGCTATCACACGGCCACGCATATATAGCGTCTGCCAGGGAAGTCCTACTCGCTGCCTTCTAGCGGCATTACGGTTTACAAAATTGACAGGACGAAAAGCGAATATCCGGCGCTTCAACCGGGTTCGTAGACACAGAGGGTCTACATAGGAGAGTTGGAAAACCCTGATTCCAAACCAATGGTGCACATGGGTTCCAGGATCCTGATAGAGCAAATAGCGTATGAACCTGTTGTTGGTCACCGGCTACTATGGGACTGCATCTCCTGATGTTGCTCTACTGTCTTGTGGATTAGGCTTTTAGGTCGAAGGCTCCGGGTGTGGTGTCCCCTAAGAAAACTACCTGCTACGGTTTGGGCACCCAGATAGTATCTTATCTTAAAAATGTTTTAAGTAAATAATTTAATTTCAATTAAAGCTAGACCACCATGGAAAACCTGAAGCACTGGATGACCGTTTCGCCCTATTATGGGACTCCTCAGTAGTGCATATCCACGAGAATACATACGTAGCCGGAATCGTGTATCCATCTTGAAATTATTTCTCATTTTTCAAAGGCAGTTAAATTGCTCAAAGTTGTAAATAGGAGTGGATCTCCTAGATACTGTAATAACGTCACCATGTTGTCTAGTCTACCTTTTTTTACGAACAAATAAGTTTAGTTTCTTTGAGAGTTACTGCACGTGCTAATTTGTTTCACGTTTGTTTATTTTTTTCTGAATGTCATTAGATATATCTGTTCACGACCAACACTTATTATACTCTGGTGTTGAATTAACAGATCAAACAATTCTATCTACTGTAAATATTGGACATGGCGCTTTATTACTTCTTGTCCTAGGATTAAGAACTGGACCATTAGGTAGATATGATTTATGCACATCAATCAATCAAAAATATTCCAATAATGACATTTCATCACAGTCTGCTAATAATAATAATAATGACGAGACGGAATATACGCGATTGTTGTCTCTCTTGTCATCCTCCTCTTCTTACCCATCTGTGTCATCATCATCAGCAGCAGTGCCAACTGTCGTTTTTCCATCGATATGTGTAACAGCTGTTGTCAATGCAACTAAAATAGCATCAAATGAATTAGAACAAACTGAAACTAATCTACTAATGAATTCATTTGAATCCTATAATGACAATAATGATGAAAATATTAATTCTAATAGTTTCACATCATCAGATGATGAAATTTATCGAATTGCTGAAATTCTTGGTTATGCTATTGATAACAATGAACAGTTGTTATCACCTTCATTATATGATTTCCCTACAACAGTAACGGACGAAAGTCAATTATATGACTATGATAATAATGATATTGATGAGACTGATATTTATTATCATTATGAACAGTCGTTTACTCCACCTCAACAATTGAGTTGGGTAATAACATCGAGTTATGTAAGTTTTTGAAGTGTTTTTTTTTGTGGTTGATATAATTTAGATTACTTAAAACTGTTGTGTTGTTCAGTGTTTGATACTGATATTTATACCCAAGCTCCTTGTACATGAGTGAGGATGAATTTTTTATGGGCTAACCGAGTTATATGTATGCGTACTGACCCATTTATAATACATATATATCTTCACTAATGATGTACATCTCCTTCCTTGGAAATTCAAGACACTTCTTGACCAATCACATGCACTCGTCATTTGGGCGATTTTTGATTGACCCAATGTGTCATCTTTCCTTTTTAGAAAAAAATAGGTCAGGCTTTTCGGATTTAACTGAAGGCTTAGGACACAAACCTTTTTAAATATGACTTAATATTAATCATGGAAAAGTACCACCCAGCTATTAGCTGTAATCAGAAAGCAATAGACAAGATGTCATGTCTGAAGTTGTGACTGAAGAATATTTTGTGAAATTCGAAGCTTCTTTTTTAAAATGTGTCTCTTACATTTTTACAGGATTAGTCGGTTTCAGAAAGCTGACTTACGAAAAATGATTTCATACACATAGAGTAAACGATGTCATGTTTGTTCTAGTCTGTAATGCTGATCATATTCTGTCTACTGACTGCGCGATTTGACCACTTATCTATGTGACTTAAGATTGCGTGCACTGTGTTTTGATGTTAGGGGGCTAATCACATTGTAACTTAGCCGATATAATTCGATTCGGCTAAAATCCGGAACAAACACGACGCCAATTACCTGACCACTTAGTGATTATTCAATCTAAATATTTCATTTCTATATCGCTACCCGAATAGCTCACTGTTTATGTCTGACTGAGAATTTCATGGAAAGCATTAGTTCTCTCAATGTTGCCTGATATATTCTACTTCCATTGTTAATACTGCTACCCTGGGTTTTGTCTTGATAGTTTCATATCACAGTACTGATATAGTGTGACAACTTGAACCGGTGTACATTTGTACCAGGTCCTGTGTTACTTTTAACTGACTTACTCAGGTCGAACTATTACGAAACTTATTTCAAGAGAAGTGATTTCTTTATGATTCTCTTCAACCGGTTAACATTGAAATGTGAATTAATAAGTAGTTGGAATAACTGTGGGAAACCAGTTGATTCATGTTCAAATCATCATCACTGCCAATAATTATTTTGTTGTGTTGTGTTTTTCTCTTCTAAATAAACACCAGAATTCATTTATCCATATGTTTGTGTACAAATTAGAACTCAATCAACACTAAGAATTACTCGACATACATGAAGTTAGTCACTATTCAATGGTTAATCAATTGTAAATATATCTCATTCTTGCGGGTGGCCATTTGCAGCCCTAATATCTCAGTTGTAACATCTCTGATTGTGAACCTTGGTGGCACGGGATCGAATCTACCAGGGAGGATTAGTTCCTTTAAGATTATAAGTATACCTTGCTGATGAGAAATAAATATTACAAAACCTAGGTTGTGTAGGGTTTCCTGTCGACTACCTCCAACCGCTATTACCTTATATCTCAACATTGTGCACACTAGTCGAATCAATTGACTAATTGCTTGCAACTTGGTAGATAGAATTCAATTAGATCTTAGAAGTACTTGACATAAATAACAAATCGGTTACTACCGAATGATCAATCAATTGTAAATACAAATTAAAACATGTAGATTTCTTATTTTCTACTTCCTATTCAGAATTCCACACAACAATTAAACATACCAGAAACTAATTCTTATGAATTATGTGATAATATCAATTCAAACAACAATTCATTTCAATATATTCATGGATTTAAAACTATTGAAACACCTTCTAAACATTATCAATCAACTGATTCGTTATTTGATAAAACCAATACATCTACTTCTACTACTACTACTAGTAGTACCAATAGTGTTATCATGAATTCTTCCTATGATCAATTGAAAGATAATTCAATCTTCCCTTGTCTAAAAGAAGACGATGATAACAATGATAATAATAGCAATAATAACCATACTATTGTTGATGTCAGAAGATCTACACGTAATAATGATAAGACAACTGCTATGATTGTTCACAATGATAATGATGATGATGATTTTCATTTGGACAGACATTATTCCAATTCAAATACTATTCCTTTATTGAATACTACTACCAATACTACTACTATTACACATCTTCCTATTTCATCCGGTGATAATTCTATCACACAATTATTGAATAATTCAACTATTAATTTCATTAATAATCCATTAATTATCAATCATTTTCAATCATTAATCAATTCACCTTGTTCATATTCATTTTATTTAATGATGCAAATGAAATTATTATGTAATAATCAATTTCATTCAAATGAATATTTATTTAATTTAATACCAAATAATAATACTATTGTTATGAATAGAAGAACATCATATACAAAGTAAGTAGTGTATTACTTCAATAAAATAAACTGGTTAAATAGAATAGATGGAATGCAATTAATAGTAGAATCTGGGACTCGTCAGCTGGTGGGGTGTATTTGGATCTGAAGGTTTATATATTCACTTAAGGATTTGAACCCAGTCACAAGCTTTTTAAGCAATAATGGATAGTGGCTAGCAGTGGAATCCAAGATGCGCTTTTCTTCCTATATGGGATTCGTCAGCTGGATGTACCTGCATCTCAGCGTTGGTGTTACTCATTTAGCTACTGAGTCCTGATAGCCACTTGCTTGTGCAATGGGCTGAAGCTGAAATTCGTTTGGTATTGCTTACCTGAACCTTCTCATTGATGTTAAGGACTGCGATTGATCAGTCTTTTATTGGAATGTCTACATGCTGTGTGTATTGCCTCGATATAGCCTTAAATCACAAGCATTATAAGCAAAGACGGTTAGTGGCGAGTAGTGGAACCCAGGACGCGCGTTTCGTCTTATTTGGGACTCGTCAGCTGGATGTACCTGCATCTCAGAGTTGATGTTCACTCCGGGATTCATATCCAGTATCGTTCGCTTTAAACGCCATCACGCTATTCACTTAGCTACTGAGTCCTGATAGCCATCTGCTTGTGCAATGGGATGAAGTTTAAATTCACTTGATGTTGTTTTACTTGTATCTCTCCACTTCTGGCCACCATCCATCTTTGCTTTAAAAAAAGCTTGTGACTTAAGGCTATATCAAGGCAATCCGCACAGGATGAACATATGCCAATAAGAGACTGATCAATTGTATTCCTAAATAATAACGGGAAGATGCAAGTGAAACAACATCAGTACCTTTTGTTCCAAACATCAATACTTTATACACCTTACAACTCTGAGATGCTGACATATCCGGCCAATAAGTCCCAAATGACATGAAATGTACATCGTGGACTTCGCTGGTAGGCATATTCTATCAATTCTGTATAAACGTGTATCACAATGGAAATATCAAGGCAACACGCACAAGATGAACATATATCAATTATAAGACTGGTCAAAATTCATTATTGAATATCAACAAAATGATAATACAAAACCATTACAAATTAAATTAAAAGAGTGGATTTAAACGCACCGTTTCCACGTAAACCTAATATATCGCCTGGTGTAATAACGGTCATGTCTACGTTCATTTAGTCATAAAATTTGTCATATTATGATGTCTTTATTATTAAAGAACTAGATTGTGCTTTGAATTTTGCTCTGGTTGTAATTTTTATTCTCCACTTCCTACTGCGTTACGTCGGACATGCACTGCATGCTGGAATGAGTAGCCGCAGCAAACAGGGCTGATTCAATCAAAACTTGCGACAACACTTAGAGTATTACACTAACCTTGGAATTTCAGCACACTGAAACATTAAATTGTGTAGCTACACAAAAGAAACTGCCGGAAAAATCAGAACGAGGAAAGCCGACCGCCATTGTTTACAAAGATGGCGGATATAATAATTCCCGCTTCATTCTGATTGGTCGCTAATCAAACTGCTACGATTACGAAATCGAGTTGCGTTTAATTGCAGCCAATTAAAACGAGTTAAATGTTCATTGTTCTATTTTGATAAAAATTACTAGTTAAGTATAGGATTTACAACATTTCGAATTGCTTTCTTTGTGAAATATCTTGAAAACGGTTAAACTTTGTACAGTTCCACTGTTTATTTTTTTGTTAGTGTCCTATTTTTTCCTCCTGTATTGAATGAGAGACCATGATGATCTATATCGTTTGAATCCTGTAACACTTCTCTACCCCACACTTACTAGTTTGTCTACAGTCTCGTGTCCTAAACTTTGACCAATGATATGTTTCAACTGACTGAGATAATCGTAACGCCTGTTTATCAGGAATGCCGTTTTCTCACGATCACTTGATTAATAGCCAGAATAGAACAGAACACAGCAAGCAAACAAATTTCCATTGTACAATGCAATTTGATGACTCAACTCCATACAATAGTAATAGAAAGTAAAGTTTTGACCACATATCAACGTAAATAATAAATCTCAATATAGAAATAACTACGCCTTAATTAGAAGAGAACCAAGTGATAGGTCCGTAATTAATTGACAATAACTTGAGAAAAGTAGAATATATAACAATAGTTTATGCGCCAAACAAAAGCTTACAATTAGGAGAATGCAAACATGCAATACTTCAAGTAACCCGTATTTATACAGAGGAAATGTGAACGATAGCTTCACGTAGCACAGTTTCCCAAATTACTGTCATAAACTGACCACTTCGCCGCTTTTTCTATCCAGTCATAGTTTGTCAAATAGTACGTGATATGTAGGTATCATTGCCAAAGTTTGATTTGAGAATGATAGTACGTGGTATGGTTTCCGCTGAGGTATATTAAAGTTATTGTAAATTTTGAGGATTAGCGTAGTCAGTGAGTAAACCATAAATCATAATCTTTGTCCTTTTTATTTAAGATCATCGATATTTATATATGAGCTGTGATACTGCTCAAGTTCCTAAAAGCGAACTAGATGTTTTTTCTTAAGAGACTACGCCATTACTTCTAATCTTAAGTTTCTCACTCCACAAGATTTTAAAGGCTATTTGTACTATTAGTTTGGAATCTGTTTTCGAATTGCCATAGCTGGATCTTGCTTATCCAACAACTTATTTCATGCGCACGAAATTGGCTCCCTCCTTTTACTTTTTTAAAACATGTTGAAAGAGGGAGTAGGAGTTCTCTGAAGACGTTATGAATATGCAGTCGTTGCAAGAAGGAGAGAGAACTCTCCCCCACCCCCACACATATTAGAGTATTTGGGAGCAGCATCTGGATACAGACTATATGAGGAAAGTTATAAACACATTTGTTATCATTGATAAATGTCTTACATTGTTGACTTCTAGTGGTCTCTTTCTTAAAGACCAAAAAAGTAATCTCTTTATAGAAATGCATCATAAAAGTTAATAATTAGTTCACCAACTAACATACCACAAGTTTGATGGATGCTACTGAAAAACTGAGAGCACTGAGTCGATTCATGATCTTGCACAACTATTCATCTATTGTCTGAGGTGGATAATTATCTCCACCCAACACGGATTGAACTCCACTGGTCACAGCTTCTCATTAGAACTCCAGGAAATCTATCTTGGAGCTAGTTACTAATGAACTTGTATCGACTCATAACTTCAACTGTTAAAATACTAAAATCTCCACAAATTTCTATCTAATTTTCCATTATATTTAACAGCAAAACTTTCGAATCACCATTGGATCAAAATTATCTTCCACAAATCACTAGAAGTCATTCCAATCATTTAAATAACAATGAATATAATATTACTGAAAGTTATTAAATGATACTAGACGACATAACAGACAAACAGAATTCAACTTGAACTGTAATGATAATGATGATTTTCGACAAATGTGTTTATCGAATACTACCATTGACAGATCTTCATCACATTCTCTTCAGTCGTTATCATCATCGTCTCCTTCATCATCATCATCATCTTCCTCTTCTTCTTCTTCTTCTTCTTCTTCCTCTTGTAATACAACTATACATTCAAATCAATCCAGATGTTATGAGTGCAATAGACGAACCCGATTAGCTTGCGGTTTTACCTGTCGGTAAGTTATATGTTATGTGACAAACAATACAATCTTTGGTACATTTCTATATATTTTACATTATAATGCTTATTATGGAATTTTAATCAACTGATATTGAAGTTACACCTACCAACTGTTTGTTAACACTTTAAAGTTTTCATCTTATATCAGCTATTATATGCGTATAGCTCTAAGCAGATGTCCTTGACAACCGTTGGGTTGGATTGATAAATGCCACGAATCTTACCACTTTTAAAAATTAGATAGACTGACCTCAAATGCACTAGTACGACCGGGCGTGTGAAGAGTCCGCTGTCCCTCTCGAAATGCTCTCACATGGCTATGTGCATACAACCACTGACAGGGTAGTCCTACTCACTACCTTCTCGCGGCATTAAAGTTGTTTACAAAATTCACAGAACTAAAAGCGAATGTCCAGCGCTTTAATTGGGGTTGGTAGATATGGAGGATCCACCTAGAGTTTCTCCTTGTACTAATGTTTACGTGTTTAAATAAACAAAAATTAAATAGAGAGTATTTATTGTCATTGTTATTATGATTACTCCTTTAACATATGCGCCTTATAGTAAGGACGTGATAAGTAGTAAGGACGCATTTAGATATGGAGCAAGGCTAGTTAGTCTTCAAGTAATTAATGAGTTTGGCACAGGTAAATGTAATTTATACAGATAAAGAGAGTAGTAAGGATTGGTTCTGTCCCATATTAAGTGATTCATTGTTCTCTCAATTCATCTATATTTTAAGATTTTTACTAAACTGTAATTCGCATCTCAGAAAAATGTCTTTAGCTAGAGATTCACTAAAAATCAGGAAACATTGAGTTGTTTCGTCCTAACATAATGGTTTTCAGCAACGTAAATTGTTATGATTTTCGCTTCGATTCAAACACTTCCTTATGCCTCTCGCAATTGGTTATATAGAAGTAAACAGACCTAGAATATGTAGGAAACTTTATCCCAAAAATCAAATAATTATGTACATGAATCATAGCTATATATACATAATAATGGAGTGATTCAGACAAATATATACATGGAAGATACCAAGATCTCTCTTTGTATGACCCAATTACTCTTATTTCTTAGTATTCTTCAGACACTTCACTCAACTAGTCTCTAAATCAGAACACTTTTAAACAAGAATAAGATTGTATTTCAAATAAACAAAGCAAATTGGAAGTAACAATCACAGTGAGAAAAATGTTAGTAAATTTGAAATCTATGCACAAGAACATTCTGGAATCTTCATCTGTCTGACTACGTTTTAGCTAATCACCACACCCCGACATTTTCCTGCGTGGAACATGATCTAATCTAACATATGGTCTGCTAACAGGAGGTGACTTTGGTTAGGTGGATATTATGATTCCTCATAATAGTCCGCCCGCACTTCCATTTCTCATTCACTATATAACCTTTCGATAGAAGATGATATGGGCTGTTAAGGATCGACGACAGTTAGGTTACACGCTAAGTGCATTGCCTTTCAACCAATAAGTTTCCATCCGATAAGGTTTAGATTTTTAGCTTTAATCAATTTACAATCCTTTCAATAACTTCACAGCTACAACTTTCACATCATTTTTATTCAGAAATACATAAGCCACCATTTTTGCGTATTCTCAACCAAAAACTGTATGGATTCTCACGTTAGCTTAGTTTGACAATAATAATAATGATATATCCTAATCTGAAAATAAGGCGCCTTTCATATCGTATCTCCCTCATAAAATGATGCTTCATTTTGATGTGAGTTATAAGGTTAGGCAGTCGTAATCGTACATTTATGCATATCTCAGTGTAGCCAGTTGGTGATGTAATAGGGCTAGCTGTGTTGAAGTATAACTTGTGGGACTATCATACGAAAGATTATAATTTACATTTCTCTGTTTCGAAGCTTTCGTTTAACTCAAACCGTTGTCATATATCTCATTGTCACAGATTTATCATGAAGTATTTATTTTCATAGTTTAAATCACGAACTGATTTTAAACAAACATTGAAAACCTGGAAATTACTGTACAGCTGTTTCGTCCTAGTGGGCATTTATGACCACACATCCAGGATTTCTATCACTCCGATTTTGTAACACTGACAACTAAGTTTGTACATATTATAATTTCCTATGTTGCATGGTCAAACATTTCTGGTATATTATTGTATGAATTTGGATTCATGATTGAATAGAGTGCAATAGATATTTGATTGGACACTGGGTTTTAGGAAGCTTGAGGGTCAATAAATTCTGATATCTTAAATTCACTTGGTGTTGTTTTACTTTTATCTTCCCCTTGTTATTTAGGATTGCAATTGATCAGTATCATATTAGCATACGTGCATACCGTGCAGATTGCCTCGATATAGCCTTAAGTCACAAGTTTTTTTAAAGCAAAGATGGATAGTGACCAGCAGTGGAATCCAGTTTGACGCGCGTTTCGTCTTATTTGGGACTCGTCAGCTGGATATACCTGCATTCCGGAGTCGATGTTCACTCCGGGATTCGTACCCAGTACCGTTCGCTTTAAATGCCATCTCGTTATCCACTTAGCTACTGAGTTCTGATAGCCACCTGCTTGTGCAACGGGTGAAGCTACCTATTCTATTAACAATATAAGCGAACTAATCGATAATGAGACTAGAGAAATAGAGAGAGAAACATCATACCACTGCATTCTCGTAATTCCTGTTCGATGATACGGGTATCAATAGAAGTTAACTATCTGCTTTTTTTCATTCTGTTAATTGATTAACCTTTCCTTTTAAAAGTTCAGTTAACATAGACATTTTCTCACTAGTTCGTTTGTTCCAGTATACCTTTATCATCTTATTCATTTTATTTACTATATCGTTATTCACCAAGGTATCAAAACTTCTTTATTTAATTTTTTTGACACAAAGTTTTCCCCATGGACAGACATTAACTATATTTATAGAGTAGTAGTTGTAGTAGTATCATATCATGATAAGAGTTTCATCTATCCTCTTTGTTTTACCTTCTTTCTTAAATCATTTGACCTGGACATGTAAATTCTTTATTTTTTTCGGTATTCACCTATTGTGTATAGTTGATTGACTAACAGACGGAAGAATTAATTGACATTTCAAAGGTTTATCTTCTATTGTTTTTTTCTTCAGTTAACGGAGTATAAATAAACTGAAATCTATTTAATAGTTGAATTCATGAGTTGATTAAAGCTAAATTACCATGGAAAACCTAAAAGCACTGGATGGCCGTTTCGTCCTATTGTGGGACTTCTCAGCAGTGCGCATCTACGATCCCGCTCGCGGGATTTTGATCCAGAACTTTCGATCTCGCGCGCGAATGCTCAACCTCTAAACTGCTGAATCGGCATCCAACAGTGCTAATGTCTAATTCCAATCAATCCACAAAATTGCTCCACCATCCACTATTGTATTTAGTAAGTTACTATCTTCACAACAGACCCGGTTGAACTTGACTAGTCACGGCTTCTTAAAAATATTTACTATTATCTCTTTCTCTAAATAATTATGAATGACATAATCTCACTAATGATTGTAATAATAATAATAATAATAATAATAATAATAATAATAGTGACCTTAGATATACATCTAAGCAGACAATCGGACGATTGACCTTGTCTATCATAAATTCCCGACGTCTTAAGGTTGTTCTAATTAATGATCGTCTACAAATTGCTCAGTGAGTTTTAAGCTATTTAAATATTTCTAAGAAATTTGTACTCAGTGATTATCTACACTATTTTCAATGATAAATACATATTTTGTTCAGTAAACTAATTATTTGCAACTCCTAGTTAATTAAATACAATAAATGAGACCGGTTCTATCCGTTTGACTTTCTTCTTTACTCTCGAACTAGAATAAGTCCAACATTGTCTGGAAGTTTTTCTTTATAGAAACTTAAGAAGAATCAAAATCATATTCAAGTTAACTCAACTGTTTATTGGTTAATTCAATTACTATAAATGACAGAAATTCTATCGAACTGAGTAATCGTCAATTCGAAACTTTGTATTTCATATCATCAACAATCTAGAACTGATGAAACTATACTATATAGACAGGTCTAAGCAATTTTTAGAGTAACCTCACAATTAGTAAATCAGACAACCTCAAATGCCCTGGTATGGTCCGCGAGTGAGGAGAGTCGACAATCCCTCTCAAAATGCCCTAACATGGCCACGTGCATACAACAATTGACAAGGAAGTCCTACTCACTGCTTTCTCGCGACATTACTGTTGTTTACAAAATTGAGAAAACAAAGAGCGAATATCCGGCGCTTCAACTGGGTTGGTGGGTAAGAAGGACCCATCTAGGGGAGTTGGAAAACCCTCATTCCAAATCAATGGTGCACATGGGCTCCAGTATCCTGATGGAACAAATAGCGTGTGAACCTATTGTTGGTCACCGGTTACCATGGAGCTGCATCTCCTTACGTTGCTCCATTGCCTTGTGGATCAGACCTTTATATCGGAGACTCCGGTGTGGCTTACCAAGGGAACCACCTGTTTCATTTTGGGCACCCAAACAGTATCCAAGCCCTCGCACAAATTGAATGATTTGTGGCGCATATGTATTTTTAAAAACACGAAATATAATTAAAGTTGTAATTTCCAACAACAAACTATCTACATTAACGTTTTGAATTCGCCCTCATATTTAATATCGGCTAGTTGAATTTCGAATGGCTACTCTAGGCCGTTGATATAGTACAGTTTTACCCTAGACCGTAAAGCCATTTATTCATTTATTTAGTGGATAGCATTTGTAATTTTCACTACAGATTTTATTTCAAGCATCTGTAGTAGTGTAGTGAACGAGAGCACCTGTAGTGACAACCAAATATCTTCTCTTCGATTTTCTTCCACCAGGCTGTACACTTCCGATTAGTTATACATACTACTTATATATCTGTCGACATCAGTAGCACACACCACAATAGTAGTTATCCACAACTGTTTGCTATAAAGATTGTTGATCAGTGTAGCACAGTTCAACATTGTTGAATAAAAAAACATAAATATAATGAAAGCCAGGTCTTGAAACGAAATTTCTATTAAAAAATTACTCTCTAGTTAGTGACATTCACACATTAAATAAGTGGAAAAATTCATATGTCTTAGATACAACAATATACCTACTGAACATTCAAAAGGTTACCAATAACTTTAGTAGTCAACTTTTGTATTACAAGCTACTATTGTTTCTTAAACTTGTTTATACTCTTCTCTTTTTTTCTCTCTCTATTTATAGATGTGAAAGATGGTTTTGTTCTAGGCATCATCATCCAGAAGATCATAGATGTAATTTCAAATTCAAAACAATGGTAAATTGAATAATACTGATATAGTATACTTCGTTACTCAGTTTCATTTGATATTTCCTATGAAATCTATTTAGATTATTTGATTCGATTATCTTTTGATGTCTTGGATATATGTAATGATGATGATGATAACGACGCCTAAAGTAGATTATTTGTAGAGTATAATTTCTAAATGTCAATTTTTACTGTTCATTTGAAATTCATTAGTAATTAAGTTTTCTATGCTGTCGACAGAATCATCCCTTTGTCATATTCCGTACTATCTTACTGTTTTCATAATAGAATGAATGATTGTTGTTAAGTGTAGTCGTCTTCTTTTTTAGGAATAGTTTTTTTCGTCTTATATCATTCTTTCTTCACTCATTCCTGGGTTGTTGTTGTTGTTGTAGTTGCCTTATCTACATAGTTTTTATTCAATGTCTAGTGGCTTACTTTCTCTCTATCTCTCTCTCTCTGTTTTTATCGTTAAATCAGACTTGCCGGTACATTTCAATACACATTCATATACATAAATACACATATAAACTATTCACATTATAATTGCTTAAGTGATTAAAATGTAATACTCAAGTTTCAATCACTAGGTTGTAAGTTCGAACCCTTTCACTATCTAGTTTACTTAGGTTTAAACAATTAGACTATACCTATAGTATCACTAATCCATACATAGAAATAATACAGTCCACAGTCATATGAATAAAATCTATACTAGGTATTTCATTCCTATTAGCATTAAAATGTGTGTGTGTGTGTGTGTGGGGGGGTATTCTTATGTTGTTTTTATCACCGTACATTCTGATTCATGTGTTGTTATGTACTTTTTCTAAATGTTTTGTTTTTGTTGTTGCCAATGTTTTTACTACTCTGTTTTACTTTGTTAGTCAATTTTGTTTAGAATTTCTTTGATTGTGTTTTCTTTCTTTGTTTTTCTTTTCTTTTTTTTTACATTTTATGATGTTATAAGAAAAGAATTAAAAGTTATGATTATTTCCAATTTTGTATTGTATGGATTATGAAATGAATTGATAACAGGAGGTCTTAACAAACTTCCATTTTAAGGTTTATATTTCCTATTTGATTGAAAAATTAATAAATTTTCATTAGAATTTCTAAGTTATTTATTACAACATTCACTTGGTGTTGTTGTTGTTGTTTACTTGTATCTTCCTATTGTTATTTACGATTGCAATTGATCAGTTTCTTGTTCAAATATGTGCATCCTATGTGGATTGCCTCGATTATAATCTTAAGTCACAAGCTTTTTTTTAAAAAGTCAATCAGTAACAACGTAGGACTTCGTACGTACGTACATCAGTTCGAGTTGCCACACCACATTAGCATAGAGATGCAGTTGTTGATTCGAATCCCGTATTGGTAGAGGCGGTAAGAGTATAAGCAGTAATAGGAAAGATTAGGGTTTGGAGATGTTATTTAAAGAGTATAATCCAGTGAAATAAATTTGGGAAGAGAAAAACGAAAGGGATAAGAAGAATTCAGAAGATTAGAATTTGAGAGAACACAAAGGGTGGATGCACCTGTGCCATTGCAAACGATTTTAAGCCGTGTCATTCAGGGTCTCTAACCATCGGTTCCTATCATCTCGCGGTCCCCAACCAAGTAGTCTACACCTACCAACATGACTCAGTCCACTTGTCAGTGACTTCATGGACTTGTGCCATGTTTTGTTCTGGCCGCCCCTAGCTTTCTTCCAACCTACTCCTACACCACTGAACATCGTAAGTCGAGGCAGTCGGTGGTTGGGCATACATAACACGTGTCCCAACCATCTCAACTGATGAAGTTTCACTACTTCAATAGATTTGCCATCCTTACCTAGTACCTGTTTTCCAACTACTGCATTACTTACTCGATGGTCCCAGGATATACGAGCAATGCTTCGAAGATACCTATGATCAAACACTAGTAACCCACGGATATCCTCTATCTAGGATATGCGTTCCGTCTTATTTTGGGATTCGTCAGCTGGATGTACCTGCATCTCAGAGTTAATGTTTATAGCAAGCTATGATGGTGTTTGAAGCAAACGGGACTGGGTTCGAGGTCCGAAGTGTACATGAACTATGGGATGCAGGTACATCCAGTTGACGAGTCCTAAATTTCTTGAAATATCTTCAAATAAATAATTGGGGAAATAGTGAAAAATTACTAATTACCTAACAAACAACCCAAATATATATACCGATCTCTTGGATAGATAAGTCACTTCAAAGTAGAAGAAAACTATTATAAACCTTGAAAAAAGCCATAAGCTTCATAAAATAGCAACATACAATTATAAGTCTCATTACTTTTCAAGTGATAAACTCTTGATTTCAACATTCTATAAGCTAATTAGCTGATAGGTGAAATTATGCTGCATCATTAACTTTGAGTGATGCTAAAAATAATGTTACCATTGAGAAATATTAGATCTGCAATGTTCATTGAATCTTGTAAACTTTTGGTAAACTATCTGAACATATTAATAAATGATTGTTAGAGAACTGTCAATATTTCTCCAGAAGTTATTTATTTGAACACATAAATATTGATGGAAAGGGGCACCGAATACATATTCGTCACATAAGTCACTTAATTTGTGTGTGGGCTGTGATACTACCCGGGTTCCCAAACCGAAGTAGGTGGTTTTCTTAGGGGACCACACCCGGAGCCTTCGACCTAAAGGTCTGATCCACAAGGCAGTGGAACAATGTAAGGAGGGTTTTCCAATTTCCCTAGTTGGATCCTCCATATTCACCAACCCGGTTGAAGCGCCGGACGTTCGCTTTTCGTCCTCTGAATTGTGTAAACAACAGTAATTCCGCAAGAAGGCAATGAGTATGACTTCCCTGTCAGTGGTTGTATGCGCGTGGCCGCGTTAGAGCATTTCGAGAGAGAGCTGAATCCTCCACCCTCGGCCATACCAGGGCATTTGGGGGGAGTTATTTTTTTAATGATTAACAGAAAGATTCTGACAAGGCTACTTACGACTGGAGCCAGACGTGTTTTCTGTATAAACTTTTTCATTATGGTAGTATCTTATTTCTCCCTTTTCACTAGTGTACAACATTTATAGAAATATATATTTAGTCTATGATTTGAAGGATGTATATATCTTTTGGTTGAATTAAGCAAACCTGACTACCTTATAAATTTTGATATTCACAATTCCACATAGAGTTCCATCTAGAGGCAGCTGTTATATGTTTTGCGGTCGTCCTATTTAGGTACTGGTATACGCGCTTCCTATACATAAGTCCAGCCTGTTGTATGAATGCGAAAATGGAATGAATGAAAAGCTTTAATTAGCAACCGATAACTTGTGAATAGCCAAAGCTTACTGCTAAGGACGAAACGACCGTCCAGTCCTTCCAAGTTTTTAATGATGGCCTAACATCGATCGGTTCAGCGCTGCTCCACTAAATGGACGAAAGAAAATACTTGACAATGCTAGATATTGAACTTGGATTAAACATTAGAATTGGATGGTTATCCTTACACATCATTCATCTATGTCTTCAAAATAAAATATTCTGACCACTTTTGTAGTTCCGCTTGAAATTTAAATTAATTGTCTTCGCAATGTATTGTCAACTTCTTATAATAGCGTATGAATGCATTATGTGGTGTTCTGTAACAGGAAAATTTATCGGAAATTTTTCAGAATTACTATATAGGCATCATATTGGTTTTAGCAGACTATTAGTCGTCCTGGCTGTCTACAGAAATCAGTTTATGATAAAGCTGAAGTATGAAGAGGAAACTGAACGACTTTTATATGATGTTGAGAGTATTTTACTATTTTCAGCTCTTTAGAAAGCAGGTGATCACAGTGAATAATTTCTAGTAAAGGACGAGAATAATCCAAAAAATTATTCCAGTAGTAAATTCCTCAAAGTAATTTTGATATTCCTCTGTCTTAATATCCAAGTTATCCCGGTAGAATAGGTAAAATCATGGATTAGGGAGGAACTAATCAATATGAAGGAAACGGCTGTTAGGTTTATGTGCAAAATTCAGGATGAATAAGATATACTTAAGTCCTAATCCTGATATAAGCATTGATGCGGTATCATTATACATTATAGATGAGCTAATCAGATGTAAGCTATCATGTCTTGGATTTTTACACCAAATTTATTTGTCCACATAACTACAAATCATTTTTGAACTACTGATGTCAGTTCATGATGAAATCTGTAGCTAAGATCATTATAATGACTCTTAGAAATCTAGTTCCGTCCTCTTAAGATTTCTAGAGAACGAATAATCTATATCCATAAGGATCACGATTTATGCCATTACTCATCAACAGTAGATTAACCTGTAAAAGGGTTAAGTAGATTCATTAATTAATTAAAATCTATTTACACTTTGTAATGTTATTGTTTTTTTCCATAAACTATTCACTTACAAAAGCAGTTTTTGATTGTCTAAAAACTAACTGAATGTTTGTTGCGTTTGTTTTAAGTTAGTCCCTATACTGCACTATTCCCAAAGAATTTGTCCATAAGAGTTCGAATCATATATGAGGCAAATACTCTTCCTTATAGACTTTTATGTCAATGAAGATAGTTATTATATTTGATCTGGGTAACTAGTTCATCCCTTACTACTAACAGATAATAATCTTGGCATGATTTCTCATTATTGAAACCATTTCGCTACTATTGCAATGAGAATGAGGGTTAGACTTTGGGTTATTTTTGATTAAAATCATGAATCGATGAATGTTAAACCACCATTAAAAGTCCGAAAGCACTGGACAACCGTTTCTTCCTTGCATGGGACTCATCAGCAGCGTGCATCCACGATCCCACAAACCGGAATCAAACCCATGACCTTCGGTCTCGCACACGAACGCTTAACCTGTAGACTACTGAGTTGCCGGCCATTAAATTGTGTGATCATCTCCCATTGTCTGAGATAGATACTTGTCCCTACTTGACACGGATTAGTTCCACTGGTCACGGCTTTTTCACTAGAACTCGGAGAATTACTTCACGAAACTAGTCAATAGTGAGCACATGGTAATTATCAGTATGGAGTTGTAGAGATTGTTAAGTGGTCTAACACTAATCTATTCATGATCTTAAGCACATACCACACTACCTAACATCAGTCACCTCAGGTACCCTAACTACAGTTTTTATAAGCCAATCCCAATCATGAGCCATTACCTTGAACTCACTTTGTCAAATCTATTCAGTTCGCCCAAAAAATGCTTCAGTTTTACAAATCAAGGTTCAGTCAGTCATCAACAATGTAGAACTTCGTACGTACGTATATCAGTTCGAGTTGCCATACCACAAATCAAGGCTATTTAGTGGTGACTGAAAAACATGAAATAAACAGTTGGTGAAACTATAGTTTATGAACTACTTTTGAGTAGCGCTAGAGTGTCCACCTAATAACTAGGACCAAATAAAGGTGATAAACCAATATGAGGAATTAGTATTATAATTTACAATTAATGATTAATGTTAGAAATTAGATTTAGAGTTTTCATCACGAACTAACGTCAACTATAATGCCAAAACTCTATTTAGTCAAATGGATAAATGAATTTCGTGCCAAAATCCGAGACCTATTATCTTATGCCTGATTGGTTCGTTCATAAATTATAGTCTTGCCAAAAAGTTCACATGACTATGATCCAAATTATCTGACAGATTAAATAAATACTCTTCAAGAATATAAACCTATTAATGTTGTAATCATTTTGATACAATTCATAATCTGTTCGTCCGAAATTCTGTATCTTCAAGGTCAATAGCATGATAATGACATCATACCAACCGATTATAATTAAAACTGAGCTGATAATCCATTGAGTAAATGTACTACTATACAAGTGTAGAGATTATTTATTAGTAATAAATCAATACTTTTTAATATAGATGTAGAGGCTATTTTCTCAGACAACTGTTATCAGTCTGATCTATTCGGATAAATACATGTCGGTTACAAATTAATGTATTTATTGTTATATCCTAGTGGAGAGTAAACTATGGGTATCTTTTGAGAACTATTAATGGACTAATAATCTATCTATATATATTCTTATTGTATAACTACTCAGTAACTAGATAGTGTATATCTATATTCCTCTTATTATAAGCTTCATTGTGAGCTAATAGATTATTATTATACGATTTACTGTTCCGATCGTGTAAAGACCAAATCGCATCACTACGGATCATTTTGGAACAATCATTTGAATGGAACTCATCACTCTATATCGACTCGGTCAGTCAGCTACAACGTAGGACCAGGCACATATGTGCATCGGTCCAGGTTGCCATACCGCATCAGCACAACAAGATGAACACCGGATTCATAGCAGTGGTTATGTCAAAGGTAGTAATATATAAAACAAAGATTGAATATAAGGATATAATACAGGAAGAAAGAACTAGTTGGTATAAAGAAAGATATGAAGTTATTTTAATCTCATAGTTTAAGGGAAGACAGAGAGTGTATACACCGAAGCCATTGTGATCGATTCTGAGCCATTTCACCCAAAGTCTCCAACCATTGGTTACGATAGTCACACGGACCCCAACCAAGTAGTCTGCATCTACCAACAAGTAGTTAATTCAGAGGTGGTAATATATAAAAGAAAGATTGCATATAAGGATATAGTACAAGAAGAAAGAATTAGTTCGTAGAAAGAAAGATATGAGGCGAAACTTCATTGACTATGAGAAAGCATTTGATAGCGTGGACAGGACAACACTCTGGAGGCTTTGACACTGCGGCGTGCCTGAGAAAATAGTCAATATTATACGGACTTCCTATGATGGATTAAACTGAGAAATCATGCATGGAGGATAGCTGACAGACTCGTTCGAATTAAAGATCAGTGTTAGGCAAGGTTGCTTATTCTCACCCTTTTTTTCCTCCTGGTGATTGACCGGATCATGAAGACGTCAACATCTGAAGGGAAGCACAGGATACAGTGGACATCTAGGATGCTGCTGGACGATCTAAACTTCGTAGATGATCTGGCTCTTCTCCGACATTCACAGCCACTTTTTGGCTTGATTTTGTATAAACGTTATTTTCTATTTTATGGTTTTGCCTTGTATATAAACCAAGTATGTTTGAAATAAATGATTTGCATAATGGAAACTGTTATTGGCGTTCCAGACTCAACTGGACGGCGTAGGGAACAAAGGACCAATAATGACGCTAGGCTGCTCATACTAGTCGATCGTCATTGCTTTGGCACAGTACTAAGACTGTATTAGTCGTATTTCGATTGGCGAATAAATCACGTTATAATTAGCCGGGCTTAAAGTCACAACATTTATTAATAACTACTTATTAATTCAGCCATGTGAATGTGATTCAGAAAGATATTTAGTAAATTATTTTGATCAAATAATAAAAGACAATGATGGATTTCATCTATTAACTCCTAACAATAGTAGTTGTCAGCCATCGCTTTAGTTGATTGGAAATCAAAAAGCATCATGGAAAGTCATGAGGTATTGGGTACCACAGTTATCTAGAGGTCTCAGAGTCAGTATGAGACCTGAAGGTCATGAGTTCACAGGTGAATACTGTGGATAATTCTATCAGAATGGAATAACTGCCCAGTCGTTCATGATTTTATTTTGGCAGGACTATAATTTACAGATGAACCAGTTAGATTTCCAATAGCGACTATTGGATTTTGGCACGAAATCCATTCATCTATACGTCTAAATAACTGATATCAGTTTGTGATGAAAATCCTGACTCTAATTTCTAACCCGAAGTTCCAACTCGATTTTCTAGTCTTAATTCCTTACACTAATTTATACACTGTGTTTTAATCCTGGTAAACGGTTGAGGTTGTCTTTTAATCCTAGTCTTATCACTTAGTCCAATACAGACTATTGATTAAATTTATTAATAAACCATTGAAAACAATCCAATCATCATATATCAACACCGCTAATCTGCTTTGTTTCACACGGTCATTCATTATTGGGCTTAAAATGAAAATGACTAATTAAAGATAATATATATTACACTTATACAACAACGTTAATTGATGATGAGAAAGGAACATGATGCACAAGAGTTTTGGCTTTATTTTAAACATACTCGGTGTTGTTTACTTGCATCTTCTCATTATTATTTAAGACTGCAATTGATCAGTCTCTTATTGGCATATGTGCATCCTGTGCGGATTGCCTCGATATAGCCTTAAGTCAAGCTTTTTTAAAAATAAAGATGGATAGTGACTAGCAGTGGAATCCAGTTTCTTCTTATTTTGAAACTCTCCAGCTGGATTTACCTGCATCCCAAAGTTGATGATCTCTGCGGGACTCAAACCCAGTACCGTTCGCTTCGAATGCTATTGAATTATCCACTTAACTACTGAGTCGTGATAGCCACATGTCTGTGCAAATAAGACGAAATACGCGTCCTGAATTCTAGTTTTAATTACCATCAAAAGTTCACCCAAAAGTGCTTGCCACTTAATGACAGTATCTAGACAATATGCTGACGATGCATATTTGTTAAAAGAGATTGATCACCTGTCGTCCGTAACTCTAACTGTGGAAAAATACAAACCGTTATCATTGAGATTAAATTTTATCCCTCTGAATAATTTAGTGGCTATTCGGATTCAGTAATGAAGATCATAGCAACCTGGGCACAGGGTCCGAGTCCTGTTTTGAATATCAACACAGGTGCAGCTATACTCATCTGACGAGTGACGAAAAATAAAAAACGTGTATCCTGGATTTCACTGCTAGTCACTAGCAAAATTTTATTTTAAAATGAACATAGTTTGGTTTCCTGACTTTATGACTTAGAGGCGGAATTTCATTATGCTAACGAGCTGACCAGGATTAATATATCGGCTTCTAGTTTATTTGTACTAAATCTGAAGAGCAATACCATTTGTCCAATAGGGAAGCTACACGTAGAGATTCTCGAATATTGTTCTAAAAGATGATTGGATGGAATATCTTCAGTTCTTTCTGACCTTCCTCGGGTTCACCCGTAAATCGTTCTCACAATACTGTTGTCGCATATTCTATTTATTTACTCTATGTGCGGGTGAATTTTTGCCTGAATGGTGTGAAAAAGACTACAATTCATTTATTGAAGTATTCATGATCCGTTATAGTATACAAACGTAGACTAATCTTCTGTTGTATAATGGACTTTCTTGTTGAATAAAAGCCACCAGTTTCCAGTTAGACTAAGTCTGCATAATAACGAGGATTGATTTGAATCTTGAGTGCTGTTAGAGGTATGAGGGCGGTTATCACTTCCCGGTTGCCCACACCGTGGAAGGGTCCTTCTGGAGGTACCTGAAAAGGAAATTGGGTTAAGAGTGGTCTTAGTGATCTGAAAGCATGACCGCAGTTCCCAATGGATAACTACTTGAAGTCGGTCATATACGACCTTTTTGTGAGCAGTTTTCGTGGTAGCCCAGTACTTGTTGAGACCTTACCGTTGGAGACGGATATCCGTGGGATAAGGTGAGGTGTGCATTTTTAGGGTCGACCATTTCTAACCCCACCCCTCCTTTTGGGAAGGCACCATCGCTGTTATGCTGATTGTCTGAAGGAAACACTTTACTGCCGTCACACCTCTGTACAGTCAGCAATACGACTTCGCCCTCAGACCTTGGGTTTGCTGCTTCTAGTCTTACCGCTCTTCAATCGACCTGTCTGGCATGGTAGGACCTTGAGGAACGATTGTTGCAGCCAGTATAGCTCGATTGGATCATCACGATAGGCAAGCCCGACCACCACATCAAGGTAGCAACAACGGTCGGGAATAACGAGGATAACGTTTAACGGTTATTTATGTCATTCATTACCAAAAAAATGACAGTATGAAATAGTTTTACCACTCAGGGTTTGGAACAAAGTAATGATCTTTATGATTTAATCAAAGTAAATTTGATCGAGTCTATAAAGAAAGAAGAAAAAAAGCAACAGCAACAATCAGACAACCTTGATATTCGGTATTTGCTGTTATGTAATTTCAATTAAAACAGAATATATTTGAACCTAAATCTGGACACTGATTTTAATGTTGTTCTTTTTTGAATAGATTAAGTAACATAATCGACGGCTTAAGCAAACACACAATATAAGACAGAATAAAAGATACTATAATTCTTTGTTTCTATCCAGACACTTATAAATGTACATAGGTGTACAGAAAAAAATTGGCCAATATGAAAATGCTCAGTTATTGTGCGGTCATATAAGTTTGCGCATGAAAAGTTTTCCTACCGAATACAAAAGTTTATTTTACCATTTTTAGATAATAACCGAATTAAATCACTATAAATGAAGCTTCTTTGCAAACTATTGAATAGCTGACCAAATATCTTATTACTATTTACGCCTGTTACTGGTCATGTAGGATCATAGGCCACTTACTACGATTCTGCATTCAATTCTGTCTTGAGCAATTCTTCCCAGTTGTTTCCAGTTACTATTCATCCTATTTATGTCTGCTTCTAATTCTTGATGAAGTGTGTTCCTTTGTTTTCCTATTTCCCTTCAGGATTCCAAGTTAGTGCTTGCTTCGTCATACAGTTCGATGATTTCCTCGGAGTATGTCCTATCTACTTCCATCGTTTTTCCTAATTTCCTCTTCAGCTGGAAGCTGGTACATGTGACGATGACCCTGTTATTTTTAACGTAAGTTGAAGCTGCTGTTTCGTCTACTCGTTGTAACGACAGGATTTCGTCCGTTTTAGCTAGTTATCGCTTACATCTGATATGATAGGGAAAAGCAAACATACCGTCAAGTTTCGACGGAAACCAAAGTTAATTAATCTACACAAATCCCAATAGCTAATTATAAACTTATTCGAAAATTAAGCTACTTATAAGTAGTATCGTATCTTCTTTGACATTTTCTAAGTCATTTATTTACTTATTAAACACAAACATCGGTGCAAGAGGGTACCAAATACATATGCGCCAAGCAATAACAGTGAGGTTGCAAAGAGGTAGAGAATATAAAGTGTGTATAATAAAAACAAGAACAACAACGAACAGAAATTAGTTTATGGTAGTGAAGTAATAATAATGGGAGAAACAGTTCAGTTAGGTATGAATGAAGTTACTGAATGATCGCCACTGGTTTCTATTCCAAGCCATGTCCCATAACGTCCCTGGACAGCCTTCATCCATACCACTACACCATGTCATACACTGACCACCTCTCCGCTTTTTCCAACCAGTCCCAGAGTCATCAAATAATGCATGACATGGAATTCTCTGGGACGAAATTCGTAATACGTGTCCAAACTGCCGAAGTCAATGTTTCAAGATAGTGACACCAATTGTATTATCGTCGCTGTGCCCGAACACACGATCCTGAACCTCTGCATCACTAACATGGTGTTGCTACTGGATGTTAGAAATCCTTTGGAGAAAAGGATGATCAAACACAGTCACCTAGCATCCTCAATACTGAGAGGACAGGTTTCACAAGCACACTGTTGTAGATCTCGCCTTTCACAGACAGACTAACATTACGAGGACGCCAAAGATGGCCCAGATTGGCATAAGCCGCTCTGGCTTTCACTATACGTGCATTGATCTCATCACTCACACCCCCACCAGCAATTATGCAGCTACCCAGATACACGAACTTCTCGACTACTTCTATCTGTTCACCATCCACAGTGAGTGCAGGATTAGAATTCTGCCAGTCTTGTAGAAGTACTTTGCACTTCCAAGGTGCAAAACACATACCATACTTACGGACACTGATTGCCAACTGATTAAGTGCGGATTGCATGCCTTGGACATTATCGCACAGTAAGACAATATCATCCGCATACTCAAGGTCGAGAAGTCTTTCTCCAGGCAACAGATCCACACCACCATTACTTACATCCATCAGAGCTGTTTCCAGAATGTCATCGATGGCAAAGTTGAAGAAGAATGGTGAGATTGGGCAACCCTGCCTAACCCCACTGCACTGCTCGAATGGAACAATGGAGAGAGGTGGTTGTATGCCCTCACTCTGCCTGAGGTGTTTGTATATAGGGCTTTTAGGATGTTAATAAACTTCTCAGACACACCCTACTTCAATAGACAATCCCAGAGAACAGTCCTGTCCAACGAATCGAGGGCGTCCATAATGTTAAGAAACACTACGATTGTTGGCCTTTGATAAGTATGGCGGTGTTCTAACATTTGGCGGAGGGTGAAGATATGATCAAAACGAAACCCAGCCTGCTCCTCGCGAGTCAATCTTTCTCGGGTTTTGAACAGCCTACGAAGAATGACGGAAGCCAATAGCTTGGACACAATCGGAAGTAAACTTATCCCCCGATAGTTGTTACAGGAACAACGTGAACCCTTTTTAAAGATAGGGACAACTATGAACTCATTCCATGATGTTGGGACACTAATTGCTAGATCTTTGCAAACAACTCAGTCAGTTCCGTAACCTGGAAGTCAGTACCATTATTTCAAAGTACTCCAGGGTAAAATTTAGGGCGTATTTGACAACACCACTGAAAATTTAAAATAACGACCAAGTCTAGATGTTCACATATATGTACAGACAGAAACGGCGAACAAGATGACTATTAAGATTTTTATTTAATGAAAAAGCATTCCTATTTGAAGCTACAAATTTGTCTGCACTGAGTTTTATTAAAGAAAATATTCCTGACTGGATAATCTAGTATATTTGATCAGATGAAGGTAAACTGTATTCTGGGAGATCACTCAGAAATATGTCTAAGAGATCATGATTCCAAAAAATTTAGAAAAGCACGTTTTATTAGTCTTGGAGAACGGTATTTAAAAACAAATTTAATCTGCTGTCTAACCAACTGAATTAGCTCCACTTCCTAATACTAGGTGAATAACTACCATATTGCGATCGGCTAAGAAATACATTCGCCACGCACCGGTGTTCAAGAACAAAAGTCCCAATTTTTTAAGTTTCACAGAGTTCGAACTACGCCTCAATCAGTTGATGACTTCATTTTGTACAATGATAAGACAATAAATCATAGTATTCAGACGGAATGAATTCTATTTGAAACTGACATCCTGAATGGACACTTTAAACATGCAACAATGACTGGATGCTACATAATATTGACAGGTTTTACTACCTTAAGAAGTTTACAAGTAAAATGTTTGCTTCTATGAAGTCAAGGATTTTTATGTGTAAACTTCAATAAGTCGAAATCCAGATCTCAGCTAATAGACACAAATCCAGTCAAAGTGCTACAAGAAAGCTGATTCCTAATTACGATACAGTAGAGACAAACTACATACGACTAGATACGTCTTATTGTAAAAGTGACATTCTCAATATTGATGTGAGTTTTACTGATCCATGATGTATAAGTTAATACTTGAAAAATGAGAGAAATTTTGTTTGTACAGGTCAACTTATTTAGTACATATCTGTACATAATGCATCTAGAAATGAATTTAGGATTACAAATGAAGTACTGTTGCCCGAAAACTTATTATCTAGAAAAATAATTATAATTAATCTCCTGGTACGACCGACCATGGGAGAGTCAGCTCTCTCTCAAAATGCTCCCACATGGCCACGTGTATACAACCACTGATAGGGAATTCTTACTTTCTCTCAGTGAGGATGTTGTTTACGAAATCGAGAGGACGAAAAGTGAATGTCCATCACTTTAACCAGGTTGGTGGACACGGAGTCCACCTAGGGGATTTGGAAAACCCTGATTCCAAACCAATGGTGAACATGGGGTCCAGGATCCTGAGCGAACAAATGGTGCATTAGCCAATCGTTGGTCACCGGCTACCATGGGACTGCATCTCCTGACGTTGCTCTACTGTCTAGTGGATTAGACCTTTACGTCAAAGGTTCCAAGCGTGGCCCCTCAAGAAAACCATCTGCTTCGGTTTGGGCACCCGAACAGTATCCTATCACTCACGCAAACAGAATGATTTATGTGGCGCATATCTATTTGGTGCCTCCTTGTACCAATGTCTATGTGTTTAAATAATAAATAATAATGACGGAATATTTATTATTGATGATATATTATTTGTCATATGTACAATTGTATCCGAGACAATATATTTACACAAACAACAAAGACATGTAAGAGAACGTACGAAAAAACGCGTCAAACAATATCTTTACGACTTTAAAAAAGTAACAATGTACGAGTAGTATATTGCATGTATATATTAATGAAAAAGGTTTTAGATCGACGGTGACATCAACCACTTGATTGGTTGACTGAATAGAGTCGTAGAGATATTCATTGCAAACATTTATGTGTGAACTCAATCGTTGTATGCAAAGTTGAAGCTGAAATAAAATCGAGAAGCCAAAGAATAAGCCAACAATAACGATCATACAGAGGAACATATGGATATAACTAATCAATATACATTTGATTGAATTTGGTATATGTCATACTTTTTACTGACTACGAGTTGAATGATATACACGCTTATGGTGAACTACCACTAGAGCTGATAACCTCGAGTGGTATTCGTTAGGTCTGTCCGCTTTGCTGATTTTTATTTAACATTGTCATAGACATTCTTTTAGAGATAGCATTCGCATCATCTGACTTGTCAGGAATCGATCTTCTACCACAAGTTTGTGTAAACTTGGGATACGCAGACGACATAACTCTGTTCGGAAGAGACTCCAAAAACATGCAGTTCTTCGAACAGCTATAACAACAATGCACTTTTTGCCCGCTAAGTGCGAAATGTTGCTTCACGACTAGTTTATACCAACGCCTGGACTCAGGATAGGGATTGAGGCAGTTAAGCGTTTTACCTATCTTGAAAACCCTGATATGTCGATGTCGGACGAAATCTCGGCACGAATTCAAAAAGCCCAGTTGATTCTCGCCAACCCAGATCACTCGTTGGGCAGGTAAGATATCCATTTGACACTTAAAGAACGAGTGTACTGTACAGCAGTTCACTCTGTTTTCCGGTTGTGAAACATGGCTTTTAAATATAGAGGATATTCATAGACTACCAGCATTTGATCTTTGGTGTCTACGAACCATTGCTCGTATATCTTGGGACCACTGAGTTAGCGGTTCTGAGGTTAGATTCAAAGTTCTAAGTGATTACAGTAAATCGATTGACTAGGTGGTGAATCTTTATCGACTGAGATGTTTAGGACATGACATGTTCTGCGTATGCTGACCCATCGCAACTTTGACATGGCTCAAAATCCTCCACAAAGCCCCTAACCACTAGTTACGACAATCATGAGAACCCTAACCAGATAGTCTGAACCTACCTACATGAATTATTTCAACCGTCAGTGTCATCATGAACTGGTGCCATGTCATAGTTCGCCCACGCCTAGGTTTCTTTCAACTTGCTTCTACACTAGCCATCACCCCTCGTCATGGTAGTCGATGGGTGAACATACGTAGAACATGTCATGTCCTAAACATCTCAGTCGATAAAGATTCACCACCTAGTCAATCGATTTACTGTAATCACTTAGAACTTTGAATCTAACCTCAGAACCGCTAACTCAGTGGTCCCAAGATATACGAGCAATGGTTCGTAGACACCAAAGATCAAATGCTGGTAGTCTATGAATATCCTCTATATTTAAAAGCCATGTTTCACAACCGGAAAACAGAGTAAACTGCTGAGCAGTAAACTAATCCTTTGGTTGAGAGATGGATATGTCGCGTATAAAAAGGAACCTTTCATGCATAACTTACCGACTTAATACTTGAGGTAAGGAAGAAATAATTGGACCATAGGCTCGGGCATTGTCAAAAAGTTCGAATAACGGAGCTGCTACTAATTTATAATTTGATGGTACAGCAAACAATGTTTTCTCAGGAAGTTGAATTAGAAATAAACGTGTTTGTTCTTTAGGTTTAGTTACATGAGCAGGAATATATGGATAGCGAGGTGGTTCAAAATTCGGTCGCCACCAATTACCGATACAGTCTTCTGGAATCCAGTCAACTGGGATACCATCCGTCCGGCCTAACATCTAAATGGAAAAGGTATATATATAATATTTCATTCATAGAAAAAGCCATTATGATGGTAGAATAAACCTATATCGTTTGATTTTCCTAGTCAAATTTGACCAAACTGTTAAATACGTTCAAAAAGCAGTGGAAAGAATCACATGGGGACACAGGAGTAATGTTATACAAAGTATTAAGCCTACCTCGTTTTATAAATATAAAACGCCAGGTACTTGGATATGAGCCACACTCTAAGTACGAGGGTTAGTGATACTACCCCGTTAGGGTAGTTAGGGCGGGGTTTGGAATTGAGTTTCAGTGGTCGAGATTTAGGCGCCTTAACTACTGAACCGCCTCCCTAAACAAAAATAGAAAGCTATATCTACTCATATCCAAACAGAATATTACGCATGACTGGAAAATAATTTATTTGAAATGTTATGGATAAGAATTATTGTCGATGTGGATCGACGGTTAACAATTGACGGAAAGCAGTAACTAAGTTTTCAAGGAAATTTGTTCAAGCTGAGAAGCCTAATTCGATAGAGATTCATTTGACAATGATTCAAAAGTAGGGAAAAGGACAGTCGAATTGTATACATGACATGTGCATTTGCTTTGTTAATTTTTTACTGGTTTGATGTAATATATTTTAAACATACCTCAGATAATAATCGCTTCAGTCCTTCAATTTCTTCTTCACCTGGATGCAGTTCACCTCCAGGGAGTTTGAAAAACGTACCGAGTTGAAGTAATAGGACATGAGGTAGGTTGTGTTCATGTACAAGTAAGATTCCTTCAACTGACCGACGCATACCATACTTCTCAAAATCCTCCTGTAACCGTTGAAATCGAGCAGGAACACTCCGATCTCGTTCATAATTGGGTTCTTTGGTGCCAAAACTGTAACTTTTCAAAGGATATCTAAATACGAATTGGAAATAGGGGCAAATCTTATGTGCGCTATGCATTGTTGTATCGCATTAAGCAAGGTTCAAAACCGAGTTCATGCAAAAATTCATGAAACATCAAATATTCGAAACGAACAATCAGCCCATACATTACTATAGACAAGATTAGTTAATTATCTAGGTGATTTCACCTTTGAATACAATTCTTAGTAAGAACACTTGCCATATTAAATAGCGATAGAATACATCTGTAAACAAATTCACCATAGGAAAAGGAAAATCCTCTACTAATCAAACATATTCGTTAAGAAGTCGTCCTCTGGCGCTAAAACCTCAGAGTGCAAGGAGATGAAGCAAGTAAATTCCGAAGGACAAGTGAGTGAATTTTTTCTCCTTGTAAGCTGTCACACTGAGCATTACGGAGTGAGTTAAAATCCGTGGGAAAAGTCTGGGTACATCATGAACGTGGATAACTTGTTATTTTTCTCCAGCCAGTAGTTTTTTTCTTCTCGAAGAACTTTACAAATACAAACTTAAACTATAAACCTGTTGTAGACGATGGATATAATGGGAGGTACTGTATCATCTAAAAATTATTAATAAAGATGAACGACATAACTATGTTATCATGTTTGATATTCCTGACACTAACTCGATTAAAACGTTTATGAGCTATTTCGGTTTAGAGATTCAGGTCATTTAAATTGCTTATACAGAGAACATATTTATTATCTCATGATATCTGAATATAAGTAAAACATGTATCAATTCACAAATACGAAGGAACCGAATAACAAAATCTACTAATCAGGTGGGCACACATTTAGAATGATGCTAGAAAGACTGTAGAGGGGTTTTTTCTAATAAACTTTACACCCGTATAAAAAATCGATGAGAGGCTGTAACGGTACGGAGATCTGTTAAGCATTACTAATTCTATGTAAAACGCAGCTAAAAGCTCAGTACACAACATTGTATTCAACTAAACCTCACTTATGATGTCAACAAACTAACACAGCTCCCACAACAGAACGTTATTATTTGTAGGATTCAGTTGCACAAGTAGAAGAATAAGCTAGACATCTTTAATCTCATCCTCAAACTAATCATAAGATCGGGTAGAAAGATTATCTGAACGAAAATTGAATCGTGCAGGTGAGTACAAAAAGATGACTCATTGATAAAAGTCTATTCATTCTTATTAAAGACTATTTACATCAAAATTTGACCGTTACTCCAGAGTTCATGACTGCATTTATGTACAAAAAAAGGTTGTTAAGTTACCTAAAGCATCATGAAACTCCCATGTAGGTTCGAGTCAATAGCAAACTACTGTGATTTTTGAATCACTTACAGAGTTATTGTTTTAGCAACGGGTGTAGAATGGAGGAACTTCTCGGCCGAACCTTTCGGCCAGCCTGTCATGTGTACCATATTAGTGTAACGTATAAAATTTGGTGCCGCGCACTAAATAGAAGTTTCAAATCTTAACATCTAGGAAAGTAAACTCAATGATCCATAATACCCACTGTCTAGTGTTGACTAGTTGGCTTCCTTTTGCTCAGTTCTTAGTACTACGGTACGTTTCCACGCCTTTAGTATCGTCTAATGTATATGGTCTAGCTACTAGGTGGACCAGTTCTTGTGATTTTGACAATAATTCAGGGGTTGACAGGAGTTTTCCTCGTGGAGATTTACTCTTTTCTTGAAATTTCTCATCTATAGCATCAATACTACTCGTCTGATGACGAAACTGTAGCCAGTGATCACTCGATTGAAAAAGTGGTGTAGCGGTAAATAAATCCCCCAAAATAAATAGCTCTGTAAGTTTTTGACATTGGATGCGGACCACATTAATCTTGATGGACTCAACTAGCTGAAGGCGCTCGGTCATGCATCTGCACCAAGTCACGAGTAGGAACGCCGTGTTCAACAACCCCTTCAATCGCTAGCTGGATTACATCAGACGATCCTCGATATATTGGTAGCCTATCAAATACATCTTCAAACCTCCTCGCTTCTGTCTCTTGATTTCACTTGGTGGGTACGCTTCATATTAAAGTTTGTTACTGGTTAAAGCTTTGTCAAACTCCGAATACATGTGGCATCTTCAGTGGAATGCCAACCTGATTTTGTTTAGTCAATTTCAGAGAGTTTTGTGGGAACATTAAAATTCTACTGATATCTAGTTAAGTCGTATATTAACCCGGACCTTTATTACGTTATTTAGCAGATCACTGAACTTTGATTATCGTCAATTGGTGGTGCGCTAGTGATATGTTTACATGGGAGTGTCCATACAGCTCACTTTCCTAATCCGTTCTGTTTGACATAAGAAGTCACTTTGGTAAGATTCCGCCTATTGCGCTCAGTCATGTCAATAGGTTCAGATTGTCTGGTTGTGGTCCGCATGATTGTCATAACCAATGATTAGAGACTTTGTATGACATGGCTCAAAATCGTCCACAATGACGGAGATGCGTGTACTAATTGCATCCCTCTAAAGACCAAGCTCCGATATATTCCTGTGCCCTTTTTCTTTCCTGCACATATTTTTTCTACTGCCGATACTACTTGCACTTCTCTGGGAATCGTCTTCAAATAATTTCACCTGATAGCATGAATGTTACATGACATCTTAAACCGGTGCGTGTATTTGTTAATTTCCTAGCTGCACATAATGATGATATTACCGGAGGATTTAATTGCCTAGGTACTACGATCGGGTAATTCAGGCTGTGTATTAGACGTAGGTTAAGATATCACAACACCGATTCATTTTAAATGGACCGCCTTTTTTCTGAAGATAAGTAGCTTTTTGATGGTTTTACGGATTAATAGTTATAATAGTTACGAACACCATACATTATCGTGTCCAAGTTGTGGTTTTGTAGAATTATGGTCTAAATCACTATTAGTCGTACTCTAGTAATAAGCCGAATTCCATAGTTGTAGATTTTTCATGATGTGACTACCTAATCTATGAGATCTTAGGTGGAAGTCCCATCATTTTCTACATTGACTCGTCGTATCATTACAATTAATAATATGGTACTTAGTACTTCTGAAGAACATATTTAGGCTGAAGTTAGGATGACGTATTTAATGCGAATAAAGAAAGTTATGCAGAATGACCACGTCTGAGAGGCTGAGCCATACAATCCGGTTGAGTGAGTTTTCCCGCGTTCCCCATTGTTGACCTTCTCTCCATGCTAAATATTAAATATCTATTTTGTTGGTTATCTCAGGTTCACCTTTGAGGATTGTGTTGTGAGGACCAATACCACCACAGTTTGAGTTTTGGAATACCATTATCATATTATTATATATATAAGGGGTTGAAAACTTCTGTTCCCCGCTTAGTGGCCAATCCTCACGGGGCCGTGAAAGTATTTTTATCCTGAATAGACATATAGTGCCTGATTGGATGAGGTATTTTGTAGAAGAAATGAAAAAGATAGGACAAAACTCTAAGTTTCCCCAAGGTACATATAGGCTCTATTATACGGCAGTAATATATCTAACAATTTGCTCTCTGTTGTACGGCATCTTGGAGTGGTCTCTAATTCGTAGACCTTTTCACTCTGAACTTTATGTTAAAGGTGTCCTATAGATTACCCGCTCTCTTAGCTGATGATCATCAGTGAACTGTTGTTGAAATCTTGTGGTGTTTATATGAAATGATGGAACTTTTGTATATTATTGTGAACATTGTTCTAAATGTGATACCTTCACATTTACACGATCTTTTTCTTTATTTGTTATCTGGTAAATTTGTAGCTACTAGAGTAGATTTTGGACAGACCTGGAAATTTCAAGTGCATGCATTACATTTAATGTCAGTAATAATTACAGGCTTTTCTCAACGTACTAGCTGACGAACTATCTGAGCATGTTATCTAATTCAGATCTCAGCTCAATCCCTCTAGCAGTTGGTTCTGAGCCACACAAATTCAATGTACGAATTGTGGAATTTCATATGACCGATTGTTCTCTGATGAGTGATCCTGCTATGATCATCTCTCTGATGGTCATTGTAACCACCGGTTGAGTTACAGCCTTAGGGTGATTTGAACCGTAGTTTCATAGTTCAACAGGAACGTTTGAAGCTCACCAAATTAGTATGCTTGCGTTTTATCCCTTAGCGACCCAACTTTTTCATTACATATGTCTCCGTTTTCGCTGAAACTTATGACCACCATATTAAGAGAGGAGATAGGAGTAAAAAGGCTGTCCAGATGTGGCTGAACTTACGTTTTAAACGACATCGAAATCATCCCGATTGTCAGCGCATCCAAGTGTTCAGTGATCAATTAATGCGTAGTACAGACTTCAAAGGTGTCATTGAAATCCTTGGTTATATGAGTCCACTTGTTCTGTTGATAGAAAATCTGTTAAGTTCTTTTGGGGTTCAATGAAAACATTTTGTCTGGTCACCATCCAGGTCACTTTTGTTTCAGTAACAGTGAAACATTTTCCATTTCATGTGAGGCCACCACCCATTCTATGTCTTGTTGAAGTATACTAGAACATTATATCCCAAAGTGAATTCGGAGTCAACTGAAACTTCAAGACGAATTTTTATACACATCACTGTGTAGGAGCTGAACTACCTAATGTCTACTAACCTGGAAACCAGGGCACAATGGAACCAAAGGAATAAGGAAAGTTTTATAGACAGAGTCATTTTTGTCTTTGGGTACATCTTAAGTGTAATTAGCAGTAGAATCCAAGACATGTGTTTCGCCATACTCCGGACTCATACATTGGTACTTCTGCACCCCAGTATTCATGTTCACACTAAAACCCATATCTAGTGCCTGATAGCTCGACCAGCGAGAGCGTATGAACCAATAATACTTGCTTCAAACATCCACTACTTAAGACTCGTTTAATTGCTGGCTGGTTACTATTATTCTTATTTAACTATAGAACACGGAACTGCATCATTTTATGTGAAAAATGACTAACCCTATCGATTGCTCATTTTTCTTGTATCCCCACCGTAACAAGCAAATTCCGACATTTAGCTTAAATGCAGAGGGTCAACAGGCCAAAGTGTACCTGATTACACGGACTTACATTCTACTACATGACGTAAAAGGTACTTTTGAGTCATGAGCATTTGACTTTGTCAAACTACGAACATTTTGTTTAATTTAATTGGTTCGAATTTAAAAGGGCAAACAAATTTTCTCAGAAGTACAGAATACCCCAAACGGTACAGTCGGCGTTATACAGTCAAAGGTTTTCCTAGAACAAAATAGCTTACCAGACAGCAAAAGTAATAGCTGATAAATATTTGCTCGATACCTGGAAAACAATATGTTTATTCCTGGAAAAATGGTATCAACATCTATTTGTGAGGATTGGGACAACCGTTCCTGGCTGATAGTCAAAGAGCAACAATGGTCAACCGAACCACACAGTAACATTTAGTTCGGTCCAAGATTATCTTAGTATTCCTACTGTTATAGTCAGTAATGTTCGATAGGCATGTCTTGAACTTTTCATTCGTAGTTGATTGTGCCATCTTACGTTTTTTGGATTAATCACATTAGTTTGTTTTAGGAATGGACTATAACCTTTTTGATTAAAACTCTGTCGAGACTGTACGACAGTATAAAGTCCACGGTCGTATTCTCTTCAAAGCCTTACAAATGAAATATGACAATATTTGGATGGGAATAGAAAGAAGGATTTATGGTGCCGGGCTGTCATATATGCTGATCTAAGTCATTCAACCATTTTCATTGTTATCTAACTAAACTAACAGGCTATGCAAGCCTTAAAACCAATAAATTCTTGGTTGTTAACAAACGTTAGTAGAAATAAATGATCCAGAATAATCCACTATAGCCTCTGGATTAAAACTAAGAGGTTCAGTTTGAATAAATTTTAAACCGAGTAGATCTATGAGGAGTGCCCAGTGACAAACAATTCTATTTGTGACTAATGTTAGTAGCTGTTATAATCTCTCTTTCTTACGGTATGAACCAGCTATTCCTATTGCTTAGTATTCTCTGACACCGATTCACTCGACAAGTCCCCAAATTAGAACACGGTTGAACAGGAAATAGATTATATTCCAGATAACAAGGTTAGATGGAAGTAAGAAGCAAATAAAAAGCACAATAGGGAGAACGTTAGTATATTTATAGTTTTTACATGAGAAGATTCTGGAGTATTCTCCAAATATCAACTATTGCTGATTGGATAGGAATTAGCCAATTAACGTGCACCAAAGTAACCGTGCATTGAGCATGCCTTAATCCAGTCTATGTCCCGCTAACACAGGTAGTAAATCTCCATCAATCGAGTTGGTTGGCACATTTGTTACATGCCTTCAACCATCGCCTACTTCGACGGACGGTGTCTGTTATAGGAGTAGGTTGGAAGAAAGCTAAAGACAGCCAAACCAGGACGTAACACCAGTTCATGAACTAACTGACAACCGGATTCAACTAATGTTAGTAGGTGTAGACTAGCTGGTTTGGGTCCTTGTGATCATCGTAATAAACGTTTAGAGAGTGGTTGACATGGCTCAAAATCGGTTACAATGGTTTAGGTGCATTCACTCGTAAACTTCCTTTGGAATTTGAGTCTGGAAACCCACTTATACCTTTCACTTTTTTATACCTAATCTTTCCTAGAACTGATGCTATTTGTACTTCTGTTACTATTTTGGGTTTTATCTTGAAATAATACTAATGTGACATGACAACTTAGACCGTTACACATACGTTCATCAGGTTTTAAGTCGGACATGACTGCATGAGGTTCTTAAAACACATTATCTTTCACATTGACTTTAAAAAGTTTTACACTACTGTTAGGACATACAGTTTATCAGTTCACACATCGTTTGTTTTTTTTCAAAACCTTTTTAGAGCTAAACGCATTCTGTCATCTTGTGGAAAACCGCATTCACTGAATACCCAGCCTATGGAATCCAATACACTTGAAATATCTCATCCAGTCTATGTCCCGCTAACAGTAGCTGACCACTTATTGCCATGATTTTTATCTAAGAATACGTCATAATACCAAGTTCAATAAAGCCAGTACTTCTCTTAATGAAACTTTGACGATTTAGCCACATCTACTTAGGAAGTTGTAATTCTAAATGCTTTGGGCAGACTAACTATTCAGCAGCAGTATTCCCAGAGCATAGGTGCAGGTAATATGTCTCTACATTATTCAGAATATTGAAATAAACTGATGGACAACACAATAAGGTAAAGTGACTGTTGACGATGTTGCTGTATTGAAACAATAGGTTTTTGCCCGAGTGTACTGAAGGTCAGTTGACTGGACCTCGTATGTGGAACATGATTAGGTAAAACGATAGCACGCAGAAAAATAGTTGCAGAGTGCCTATGCTATCCATCACTTTTGTCAGTATTCAGACTCTGGAATGACCTTAGAATCGCCGAATAAATTTTTGATCCCGTTCATGTAACTACCGTTGGTAACAACGTTAAATTTGTGTGTTTGATGGCTGCCCGATTGCTTTTGGGCCAGAAATTAGTAGTGGAGGTTATAGATAGATTTCTTATCTCTGGGTGTTAGTTGCTAGTATGATCCAAACTTAACAGTGAACTTCTTTAATTATCTCACGCAGATTAATAGCCCGAACACATGAGTCATATATACTATTATTAGACCGAAACACTGGGATGATATTCCTGAAGGTGCTACCTTATTAGTTTTTTGCAGATCTGATATTTAATATTTTTTAAATGGGCGACTTCCATCCAATATACTGGATCGATGAATAAGTGAGTGACCTATAGCTTTATTGAGGAAGGTAAACAGAGAGACATGATACCGTGTTAGGGAACTCCAGACCCAGAGTTTGTAAAGCAAGGGTTTGCAGGGGCAGTGAAAGTTTATGTGTTCTGATACGAATCTAAAGGATCGCATGGCACTTGAAGCGCTAAGAGTGGTTTTCAGATTTAATATTGTGAAACCTGGATACAATGTATATTATTCTGTTGATTATTTGTAACTTAAAGGAGTAGTTATCGGTTGAGTCTGTTGATTTTTGTGGGCTGTCTGTACATTTTTGATTTCTTACCACCACCCAGAGATTAGGAGCAATGTCAACTTATGAAGAGCCTTTTGCGAGAAAAGGATCATATCTGTATCACATGTTTCAGAAAAACTGAAGTTGACTAAATGCGTATTTACATAAATTATATATTTCGTTGGCAGCTATATAACACTCTATGTTGTACTGAACACAATTCTTGAATGAACCATCATATTCCAACTGGAAACACGCTAAAACTTAAATGCTTCTGGGATAAATTGGCATTTCTTGGAATACAAAACAAAATAAAGAGGATTCAGTGTTTAGATGCTAGATCCAATTTTGCTCGTAAATTCTGAGATGTAATTATTCTTCGCAAAGGACAACTATGAATGATAAACGCCTGGTTCGAAATTACTAAGCGATAACGACTCAGCAAAACCACACCCTTCTTTTTATCGGAAAAAGATATGTATGGAATTGTTGTGCTGTTGCTTTCGGTTTGTTTTAACGAACATGTAAATAATTAAGTGCAAATTGAACTATTTCTTAGAATGCTGGGCCTAAACATATTGACTTTTCCGTATTGTTATAAAGTATGGTAGTAATTGTCACGTCCAAGTTTTTGCTCGTTCCCGTTATTGAATTACGGTATATCGATCTACTTGCAATTTACAAACTCAAATTAACAATAGAACCAAACTCCAATTTGGGTAAAAAAGTTTATTCGCAATTTACAAATAGTCGACCCAGATGCCATTCTAACGACAATACCTATAATAATTACAAAACAAACCTTCAATTTTGTAGGTTCTTAGGGCAAAATCTCCCAAATACCATACCAAAGACAAAGGAAACCAAAATGCCCGAAAACAATGATGTGAACAAACAACTTCAGAAGTTGAGTAAAACGAATACATTCAGAAACAGTAAAATTATCAATATACAATATAAAGGTCTTAATCAGTCAGATGGTTAGGATATTCGGAAAAATATACCAGTAATTATCCTGTTAGGTCTAATGGTGTCTTTGGACTTTAAATGGACATTCCCTATTTGTTAATATTTATTTCGCTTTTTAAATATTGCACAAATGTTGTTTTCTATTTTATGGTACGATGTGGTCTGTTTGGTTGGTATATAAACAGAGTATGTTTGAAATATAACGATTCATAGCTCAGAGGCTGAGACTTGTGTTCTGGACTCAACTGGCTAGGCTAGACAGCGGAGCAGGGCCAATCGGAACTCTGGGTCGTTCGTACGTGTTTTTCGTGTCATTGATCCGGTCGATAAATACGCTGCGCGTCTAATCTGCAGTCTACACACGTTACAACACAAATTTCTTCAGTTCTCCCGTAACAGTAATAGTAGTGAATGTTATAGTTTCTAGATTTGTTCAAAGACAAACTGTGGTTGCTACGAACGTACAAGCATTCGACCATAAAAATGAGACCGCAAACGTACGTGAAACTTTGTGTTTCTATTAGGGTTAACTGGGTAATATTGTATAAACTAATTATAACCTTGTACAAAAATTATTATTATCCATTCTCCATCTGCGACTGGCTTGACTCAGAGTGTATCGTACAGAATTATTTCATCCTAACGAGACCCTATACTACTAAACCATTGTCTGCCGAATAGTCTGGAATTAAACTGTCAAGACAAGTGTATATGGGAAATTGTAGTGAGAGCAATATTTAACTTAACATACTCCTGTTGTAGACTGTAGTTCAAATACAAGGCCAGATAACTACGGCACATTTATAAATTAAACTGTAGTTATTCGAGCGTACATGAGGCAGAACATTTTCAAACTAATTTTGGCCCTAGTTCAGTTCTTTGATTTCGTAGGATTGTGATAGGTATCTGACTACCGTAGCTTGTGAACTACAGTTAACATACAGAAAATTTAATTTCTCATTTAATATCTTGATTTATCCTGCTGGATAGCGTAATATAAGAAGCTTGATAGACTATGCTTTTGAGAACACTCCATGGAAGCAGGTTAACAGACAAACCATGTGTGCGGAAATATGGACGTAGAGTAAATTTACTATTAAGCAAATTAGAGTAAGGATTTATATATGGTTTAAAAAAGTCAACATGATAAGCGAATGAACAGAAACACACAGTGAAGAATGTATATAATATACTCATATAACAGTGTATAACTACGACTAAGAGAATTAGTGCAAAGTTGTTAGCAGGATTGACAATAAAATGCATTTGGGAATGTTCGTGGACATAAGTTTGCAAGATTATTGATCGCAATTGAAGGATTCATTCGCTTTTCTAGATTTTAAACTCTGATTGAATAGCAATAAATTCGCGCAGGTCTGCTCTCTGTATTCCTACTCAAAAGGCTCATAAAAGTTCCCTGCCTCATAAAAGTCCACTGTTTAAAAATAAGGACAACAGGTCGGTTGACCTATTATCGTGCCTGGTGTGTCGATCCTTTGTGAGAGTTTCTTCTTTCCCTTACTTACGCCTGTTACTCCTAATGGAGCATAGTCCTCAGACCAGCATTCTCAAACCCACTCTGTCCTCCGCCTTCTTTTCTAGTTCCATCCAATTCTTGTTCATTTTTCTCATGTCTATTTCCACTTCTCGGCGTAATGTGTTCTTTGGTCATCCTCTTTTCCTTTGGCCTTGAGGATTCCATGTGAGGGCTTGTCTTGTGACGCAGTTGGGTGCTTTCCTTCTTTCTCTTAACAATAGATAACCAACTCACTACACACATGTTTACGGAAAGCCTGAACCTACGAATATTGTGTCATCAAGATGTTGGGTACATTACGTCTGTAGACTAAACGTGATATATAAAGACATCTCTATAACCTATTGAAGTGCATCCTAGATTGCTGAAGAAACTAGCAAACTTTACAGCGAATCTTTTAAGCACTTTTCTTAAGTCGTTTGTAACCTAAGGCAAATTACCGAAGAAATGGAAAAATCCCATTGTAAGTTCTCTCTTCAAAACAGTTACGGGATACAAACCTGAGAACTATCGACCTGCAAGTCTAGCCAGAGTGATTGCCAAGGCCGAGGGAAAGATTATTCGGGGGTTATTTAAACACCTAGATAAATATATGGTCCTTTTGAACCCAGAATTGTTTTCGAACAGGTTATTCAAGTTCCACAAACTTATTAGTAGCTCTTGATGGTTTGTATGGTTTAAAAAATCAAAATCTGACTTTAGGTATAGCCTTAATCAACTCAAGTAAAATTTTTGATAAAATTCCACACGACAGACTGCTATCTAAGTTAAGTGATACGGGGATCGAAGGTTACTTACCCATGTTGAAAAAAATTTCTTAGTTGAGTGTAGGCAGAGAGTACAAGTCAACCTGAATTTGTCCAGCTGAGAAACTGTGATTAGCAAAGCACCTCACGGCACATGCTGTTTTCCGATGACCTTCCTTTTCTTCTGCTATCACAAGTTTTTGCATGCTAGCAATATAAATTAATGGAGAGCGTTTTAAATTGGAGACAGTAGTTTGTAGCCTAGTAATGACCTGTAGAAATTTTCTGAATGGTCTAGTTCCACGGTCGCCAATGAATGCCCCCAAATACATTATGATGTATATTAGTCATCAGGGTACACGTGCACACACGGTTCAGACAAACAATTACCTAGGAGTCATCATCAGCAAAGTCTTAAAAACTACTTTACAACGCTGTGCAACAGCCGCCGAAGATCCTAGTAAGTAGACCCTTTAGCTATGTCATTGCTAAACCTTTTTGACTTTGTATACAGTGTTTTTCGTCATAAATCTGGGTATTGTGTACAAGCACACAACCTCTGTCTAAAATAAGCAGTCAGCTGCTGAGGACTCAAAGAAACGAAACTAAATGTATTCCCAGATTCTCAAGGCTGCTGTACGATAAGAAGCTGGCCAAACTGAACCTATTTCTCATATTATGTGGAAGAAACAGAGGCGACGTGATCATTCTAAAAAGTTGATGAGGCCGGAAATAAATTACTTGTTAACTGACTATCAACTTTTCCATCGGATCATTAACGTATAGAACTTGTGACTTCAACAAGTGATTGAAGCTCCGTCTGTCGACATATTCAAAGAAAATTAGGCCAGCTAAGAGAATACCATTATCAGGACTAAAATAAGCCACTGAGTCCCCTGTTCATTCCAAACCGAATCTGAAACCGCTTCCATGAACGCAACGGAAATCCTAACCCATAATCAGTTAATTTATATAATAATAGTTAGAATTAAGCAGAAAAGTCAGGTTTTCTAGAACATTCCTGTTTGCAGTTTGTCTGTTACCGTAATGCAGCAAAAGGTATTATCCTTCATTTGTTTCAATGCTTTCTGTTTACAGACTGCACCGGGATCAAGGTTAACCTGGGCGTGACTTGTTGGACGTGATTTAGCTAGTTTATCCGTGCGTTTGTCTATTAGACTGGAATTATTAGCTTATAGAATATTCCAAGATGGATGTTGATAAAGTGCGCATGGAGAAGTTGGAGAAGTTAAAGGGGATGAGTGACCAGGTGCGCATCGGTGGCAAAGGTACAGCTCGACGGAAGAAAAAAGTAGTTCATAAGAATGCTGCCGCCGATGATAAAAAACTTCAAAGTTCACTAAAGAAACTAAACCTCAATACTATCCCAACCATAGAAGAGGTATCATACTATTAATGTTTATTCAATTCTAGGTTAACATGTATAAACCAGATGGAACTATGATTCACTTCAAGAATCCAAAAGTTCAAGCAGCTCCACAAGCTAATGTATTCGCAGTTTCTGGACAAGCTGAATATAAAAGTATCTTTGTGTTATTCTTATGTATTCTTCAGCACTAAATGATTTGTTCCCAAATATGCTTAATCAATGGGAGACAGCAAAATTACGATTGGCAAAAATGAATGGTTAGTAAAAAAGTTTTGTGTCAAAATATTTGGTTCGACTATGCAGTGATTCTGTCTTATTTAGGAGCTCAGACTAACTTAACTTTTAATGTTAGTTAGTCAACGTCGGTCATCCAGTAGCGTAAACCATTTGACTTGGGGCAATAGTCAAGACTTGTAGGTGTTTTTGTGCAGGCGATTATTTATTATTATTATTGCTCGAACTTTTAAAGAGGCCCCAAAATATACTTACGACATCGGGAGCCCACACGCGGAGATCACTCCTCAAGACTTTGACTTAGTAATCTAAACCACAAGACAATGAAGCAACGTTAAAAGGTGCGAATCCATGGCACCCTGTGACCAACAATAAGTTCATATCTGATTTATCCCCTTTAGAAACTCGGACGTACATAGACTATTGGTGTAGAATTATTGTCTTTTAACTCATGAATAGATGTTCTATAACCACCAACCCGGTTTAAGCACAATAGTCGATTTCGTAAACAACATCGCGGTGAAAAGGCGGTAGTTAAGTGTTCCCTGGCAGTGGTTATATACGCGTGGTCATACGAGAGCATTTCGAACGGGAAAGCGAACTCCACCCTCGACCGTACCAGAGGTCTTCAGAGGGTCATTATGATTAATCTTGCTATTGCCAAATATAGTTAAAATGGTGGGCGCAAAAGGATAAACAAATTAGCTCAGACTATCTGCTATCAATACCACAAAAAGCATGATAAACAATCAAGTAACACTTAGGCGGAATTAGTTTAAGTGCTCTCTGTTTGATGGTCGTATACCAAAGATAGTCTGTAAAAGCAGCAGCAAACGAGTCGGTTGCGTTCTACCGTTAATAAAAATGCCTCGTAACTGCTTGTAGCAGTTATTAAGCCATACTTAGTGTTTTATCTACGCCGGATCAAAGTATCCTTATACTTCGCTCAATCCAGTATAGTGGCCGAAACGTATTGCTATTGATTTTCCAGTTTTGAACCCAAATTGTTTCTACAGTTAGCAATTTACTACTCATTTTCCGCTTGTACACAGGATCCTAAAATGGTTTTGTTAAACTGCAATGTCAAGTCATGTCAGAAAGTACTGCTTATGCACTTGCTGACAGTCGTGCTATAGATTCCGGTTAATTTTTGTCTATAACCTGACAAAAGGCTTAAATCTGAGTATTTATGGCTTTTGAATAAGTCATTTTCATGTTGACACGCAGCAGAATCTCGTCTCATCTATTTGATTTTTTACAATTATGTCTATGTACCCGCTTTCTCTGTGTTGATGTAAAGTTGATATTAAATTCATATTATTGTGATTCAACGTATGGTTAGTTCTTTTCCGATATCCTTGAAATGTACTACAATGTTTCGTAATCTATCCTTAATTACACTGTCAACTTATTTTTAATGAGAATGTTTCATCTCCGTATAGCAGAAGTGGCTTGTTTGTCTGTAGTTTTTATCTACTTGTATTCCTTCATTGTTATGAACAGTAAATAACGAATAAATATTAAAGGTTTGTTCTAAAAAAGTTGGTAACAGCTGTTTATATTAACGTATGAGGGCCTCTATATGAAAACAATAGACCAAGTTGGATATTCTACCGTAATGAATTTATCCGAAAGCTCATAATGTCACATAAGTGTTCGTATATCAGTGTCAAGTTCTAGTTACTTCTGATGTAGAGTGATGTCGACATTTATTTTGACAGACAAAGATTAACGTATTGTATATTATAGATGTAATAAAATTGCTTAATTAGGTTTTCTTAAAAGTGTTTATACTGTTATTATTATCCTATATTTGGATTGAAAAAAGTCAGAAAGGTTGCTTCATCTCGCTCCTTAGTATAGAGCTTCATTATGATATACCATTCTATTAATAATTGTTCCATTGAATATTAGCGGCTGTTAATGATTTCTGTATTTCTCAATATTACCTTTGTAGAAAACTCAAAAACATCAGATTCAAAGGCAGATGATGGAGACGACGATGTACCAGAGCTTGTGGAAGATTTTGATGAGAAAAGTCGTTTGGAATAGTTTAATGATTAACAAATGTACATTGAGTGAATGTGTATGACTCAGTCATTACTTTGCAATGAAGGTCACTCAGTACACCAATTGTAATGTACAATGTTTGTTTTTAATTACTTCTCACAGCTTTTTTTCTCCGGTTCCATTTACTAGTTGTGCATTGTCAATCTGTCCTGGTAATATTCATTTTGTTTGACAATATGTCTTATAAATGAAATAAACAATTCAATTATGTATCGACTAGAATCAAGTTGTATAGCAAACTGTATTAACATTCAAGTAAATGGGATTTTGAATACATTTAGTCTTGTTGATAATTTTAAACGGATATTTAATGTTTTTTCGTAGAGCAGATCCTTCTAAATACCGTACATTTACAGGAAAGAAAATGTTTATAAATTTACTAGAGTTAATATTACTGTAAAATCCTATAGCTGTAGGGTTTAGTGTATAGAGAAAGCTGATTATTTCTTTAATAGGGTATAGAATTTCGTCTATATTGACTTATGCTCGTTTGACTGATGAACAGTTCTATCTCATAATGTCCTATATATATATATATTAATATGAGGATTGCTGATGGTCATGTTCGTTCTTGTTCATATTATGAGTATTTTCAGAATATCAATACAAATAAATCAATGATCACAGTAGATCATGTTACTCCGTTATTAGGGATACATCAAATGACGCATATCATATCTTAGTTTGAATGATTTGCTGGTTGTTTGTTTAATATTCTGATGATTAATGTAGTTCATTTGTTAGGCACAGGTTTATTTGCTCTACTTTAAAATTCATTCAATATATAAGGTCTAATAGATACTCTGCGCTTACCCAATTTGAGTTAGGTGAGGTAGGCTTCAAACTTGAGGCCTATAGGCTGACAAATCCGGTAATGTTAATTAATTCGCAGTAATTTTTTAAAAGTTGTCAATAGAGTCGTTTTCTTTGGAATTTTTTTTGGCCATTGAGAATTCACACTACATAGATTGTAGCCAGATTATATCACTAGTTGAATCGTGACATCCTTTCATTCTAACCAGGTTATGTTTTTTCGTATAATCTCCATATCTCGTGATACTAATACTATTATATAGTCGTCCAAAATATGCAGTATCTACCGGTGAGGTGTTTTCAACTGCCGTCACTTAATAGGATGCTTCTGGCAAATGTTAATTCCTACAACTCCCAAGCAAGTTATAGTCATGTGTTTAACAGTGATCAATTGTAAAATGAATCCCCCTGCGTGAATGATGAAGATTGTCCGTGAACAGTCATCACACTATAGGATATATCTATTGCAGTTGGAAATATAGACTTGGATTTTCAACTCAATTATCCAAAGACACTGTGGTCTCAGGTAACTGCGTTTACTGGGTGGGGTCCCTACAAGTTGTGTCCGTCTGATGAACATGTGGACTAAGTGACTATTTACCTAGGCTTGTTATCCCCCGTGGAGGAGCGTAGGTCGCCAACCACCATTCTCCATCGGACTCTGTCCTAAGCGGTCCCAGTCACTATCCATTCTTTTGATGTCTGCTTCCGATTCCCGGGGCAGTGTGTTCTTTGGTCCTCTTATGTCCGTTTTCCCTCAGAATTCCAAGTTATCGTTTGTATTGTGATGCAGTTTGGTGACCTCCGTATTGTATGTCCTGTCCACCTCCAACGTCTTTTCCTAATTTCCTCCTCAGCTGAAAGCTGATTTTCTCTCTTCTACAGCATGTTCGTATTGAGAATTGTGACTTTGATGTTGGCTTTCAGACAGTTGTTTTGAGTTTCATGTTGTGCAACTGTAGGAATGCGGCTCTTGCCTTGCCAATCCTTGCTGTTACGTCTGCATCAGATCCTCTTTGTTCGTCAATGATACTGTCCAGATACGTGTCTGTTTCCACCTGTTCCCGAGTTTCTCCATCGAGTTTGATAGGGTTGGTATTCTCTGATTGTATCTGAGGATCTTGGTTTTCCCTTGTAGTATGTTGAGGCCTATGAACTGAGTGACTAAGGTTGTCAATAATAGACATTACTGTTTTGTCACGATAACGCGTTGAAAAATAGCTATGTTCAAACGCTTCAATGTAAACCACAAGATTGCAATGCTCAGGATGACCATTAATGCTCGTGAAGTCACTGAACACATTCGGTTTGGTATTTTGAATCATCGATTCACTGTATATTCTAACCGATAATGCAAAAAATCATCTGTACAAATCGTTTCAACTAAACATTCAAGGTTGTTAAAAATTGCATGACAATGAAGCAACAGAATAACCCAAGTTTTGGTGGTTACCAGGGCTGTTTTAAACAACCGAAATCAAGGCTTCAAGAGTGCATTTCCACAAACGGGGGAGTATATTGAAGTGCATGAGATTGTTGTAACCCAAATTTTGTAAGATAAAGATGGGGTTGTTTTATGTTCTCAGATCATAATTTTATTGGACAGAGTATTATGTATGCTCATTTTGTTAGCAAACAGGCATATTAATAATATTTAACACCAATGAATATCTACTTCTTGTGATGTGAAATTATGATACAGAACACTGTCACTATGGCAACTATATCATCGTGATGATTGAATACTTTGAAACAATCGTCTCTATAAAGAATTTTGCAAAAGTTTATGCTACTATTATCTCAACAATTATCGATAAAATCTTCGCTAATAATCTATGCATGATATGGTTGAAAGACATAGAAATTTTATAAATCATGGATTAGACAAGTTCTACAAAATGAATTTAGTTAACAGTCTTTTTAAGATATAGTAACGATAATGACTATAAGCAAAGCTGGATGATGGCTAGCATTAGAATCTAGGACGCTAGTTTCGTCCTATTTAAGACTCATCAACTGAGTGTGCCTACATCCAGGAGTTGATGTTCCTTCCGGGACTCGAACCCTCTATTTTATCTTGTGTCATGATTATTGTTTTTTATTAAGATTACAAAGCGATCTAAGTTACACATCCATTGAAAACCTGGATAGCTGTTTCTTCTTAGTATGGTACTGTTCATCAGTGAGCATTCAGAATCCCATCACCGGGGATTGAACCATGGATCTTCGGTTTCGTGCTGCATCGAGTGTGAGGAAGGTACAGAAGTCAGTTAAAGGTGGTTACTTAGTATCACAGATTGGTTGAAGTTAGACATGTACATCACTGGGTGCTCGCCCAATGGTCTAAGGGTTGGGTGTTTGTGAGAATGACCGAATGTCCTTGGTTCAATAACCTGTAGCAGGCCCATGGATGTCCACTACCAAGGAGTCGAATTCTAAGACGAAATAGCTGTTTAAAGCTTCCAGGGTTTTAGTGTGATGATTGGACCAAAATCATTCGGTGATTTAAAAATCACAATGATCATGTATACATTAATAAATTTCACCAAACCCTTTTCATAAATACCTTAGAATACTGACTATAGTAAAGGATTATCTGTCCAATAAATAAGCGAACTGAACTATAATAAGTTTCTAAGGTGACATGTTTAACGAAGTTCCTCAGGAAGTTCGTGAAATGTTAGTAGTTTTTCTTGGTGAAACTATAATTTATGGATGACCTTTGAGTAACGCTAGAGTGATCTTCAGAATGTCCACCTAATCAACTATGACCAAATGAAGGTTATAAACTAGTGTATGAAGAATTATAATTATGATTTATAGTTGATGGTTAAGGTTAGAAATTAGATTTAGGGTTTTCATTACGAATTGACATCAACTATAATGCCAAAACTCTATTTAGCCAAATAGATGAATGAATTTCACGCTGAAATCTAAGACCTATTATCTTATACCTGACTATACTTACTTACTTACGCCTGTTGCTCCTCGTGAAGGAGAATAAACCGCTCATCAGCATTTATACCTTATTGGTTCATAAATTATAGTCTTGCCGAAAGGGGATAAATAGAGTTTTTTTATTTATTAAGAGGATAACCTTGACATACTTGTCCGTTCGATTTCATTTCAAGTACATACTCCAGAGAGTAGTTTAATATTACGTAATAAATCTTTAAAAAAAAGTGGATTCAGAGTTTAATCAATCACAATTTGTTACCATATTACTAATCAATATATTACACTCATTCATTATTATCCGTTAATTGGGTTTTTGTTAGTTAATGCTCAACTATTGTAACTTACTTATTAAATACAGGTTATATGAACTCTTGAATTGATTTTAATTTGTAATGTAAATGATTAGATACTAGTTTAGTGTTATAGTTTTCAGTTTGATTCAGATACTATACAGGTTTCACAATTGATTAATCACTGGGTGGCGATCAATGTCATGAGTGTCTAGTCCTTGTTAGTGCAGAACGAATGCTATCGACCATGTTGCAATGTGACCACCAGTCTAGGTGACTCGACACTGTGGGCATTATATATTGAGATTAGATGGTGGTTGGAGGTAGTCGACAGGAAACCCCTCGATAGCATTCGATCTGCACTAATAAAGACTAGACACGCATGACATTGATCGCCACCCAGTGATCAATCAATTGTGATTACATCTCAGTCCTACAGGAGGTCGGTCGCGCCTTGGACAGCTCAGTGGTAACGTCTCTGAGTGCGAAGCTGGGTGACACGAGATCGAATCCGCCAGGGAGCACCAGTTCCCTCAATATTACAGGTACAGCTTGCTGACGAGTGCCAAGTAGCACGAAACCCGGATCCAGGGTTTCCTGTCGACTACCTCCAACCACCATCTAATCTAACTATAGAGGTTTATATAACCAGTTAACTAGAGTGAGAAATCTTAGGATATGCAAGAAGTTGAAATAGCTGGAATGAATGATAACACATAAAACTCGTTTGCTTTTAAATAGACTGTTTGATTGGCTCAACTCCATCTGGAGCCTCCTTGAGTCTACTACCAGTCCCATGCCCGGATAAAGGAGGAGGGTTGGGCATGGGTTTAGTGACCCTATCCCGTAGTAAACTAACTCACTAAAAAACCGCTAAGTAAGTTTGATTGATTTATACACTAAAGTATAATCAATGGCCTCTGTGAGTGATAGAGACGCCAAATTTTGTAATACAAATCAATGTAAACTTATGTAGGATCCGGTTCATAAAAACATAATCTATTTACTTCTTTACAGTTTATGCACAAAATATCTGTTATCAAACTATGAGAAATGAAGGAGCACTGGGTTTTTATTTCATATGAGTATTTTCATCCTCAATAATGCGCTCCGACAATCCAAGTGTGGGTTGGACCCAAAATATTCCAATATCTTAGTGAATACATTATTTTTAGGACTACTTGGTTGGAATCCGATAGCCAGAATTTCCAACTATCATTAATGTGCAATAAATTTAGATTCTCATTCAATGACACTGGTATTGAATGTTTCAATCCCGACATATTTAACCTTCAATGGGTATGTGGTGTATGCTACTTATGTTGCCAGATACAAGTAGTATGTAGCACCAATCGGAAGTGAAATGAATGTTAGCAGAAGATTCAGTTAAAGAAAACAAAGGGAGTCACAAAGTAAATGTAATAACAAAAGAATTGAACAAAATTTGAAACATGTAATGGACAACTGAATAAAGATGCGCAAATGTATGTCCTATCCACTTCCAACATCTTTTCCTAATTTCCTTAGCTGAAATCTGATTTGTTCTCTCCTACAGTAGGTTGTTGATGATATCTGGCCAGTGGACATTGAGTATCTTACATAGACAATTGTTTATAAATACTTGTACATTTTTTATGATGGTTGTGGTAGTTCTCCACGTTTCAGCTCTGTACAGTAGAATCGTCCTGATGTTTGTATTGAAAATTCCTACTTTGATATTGGATGGCAGTTGTTTTTAGTTCCATATGTTCTTCAACTTCAGGGACGCTGTCCTTGCTTTGCCAATCTTTGCCGTTACGTCAGCATCAAATCCTCCTTGTTCATCAATGATGCTGCCTAGGTACGTGAAAGTTTCCATATGTTACAAAGTTCATCCATCGAGTGTGATATGACTGATATTCTCCGAGTTGTATTTGATGGTCTTGGTTTTTCCCTTGTGTATGTTGAGGCCTACTGATATAGAGGCTTTTGCTACATGAGCTGTCTTAACCTTCATTTGTCTGTGTGTATGGGATAGAAAAGTCAGATCATCTGAGAGGTCTAAATCATACAGTTGCATGTAAGCTGTCCATTGTATTCTATGCTTTTTCCCAGATATGGAGGTTTTCATAATCCAGTCAACTATCAGAAGAAATAGAAGGACGGTTGGTAATTCTAAGAAATCACTTTGTAATTTTTCATTAACCATTTACATAGGTTATTCCCATCTAAGTTCTTCGTTCAATACAGTTATTACATTTTATTGGAACTTTAGGGAATTTCAATCAAATCACTAGTATACATACGATTATAAATTTTTTGAAAGATGAAGGTCGATCATTGGAAGTAGATATCCAAAGGATAAATAATCACTGGGAAGGATTGCTTAGGACAGAGTTCTATAGAGGGTGGTAGTGGGCGGCCTATATTCCTCCATTAGGGGTAACAGATGTAATAAATGAGTAACTAAAAGTTAATAGGTAACACTATGATGTTTTCAACAGTCAAGTTGATAAATCCGCGAATACCTGTCAGGTACTTATCTTGACGGAATAGAAAAAAGGTTTGTCATAGAATTTTTTGAATATATTACAAACAGTATTCATTTAAGAGGAATCAAGATATTGATTAGTGCACATCCCTTAGGTATAGGTTATCATGAAATCATCAAGTTGATTAATATATAGACAATCAATTGTCTCAAACTTGACTGTCCCTTAATTTCCACACCAATCACTCTCTGTTCTCGTTGTCTTCTCATCGATCGTCTTAATCTTTTACCGCCAGGCATTTCACTTTTGACTGGTGATACATACTACTTATATCTGTCGATATCTTTAGTACATACCACATTATTTGCTTATTATAATAATAATTATAAGTGCTTCACTTATTAAATTAATAATTGTTATTTAAGGTCACCGATCGATGAAGCAGACATTTTCTTTAATTCGATTTTCGACCAATGCTGCTACTTGATTTGAATATTCTTATTAGACAGTCTTTCTGTTTTTTAATAGATGAGTTCAGGAGTTGATCATATGTAGACCACCATGAGAAACCTGGAAGCATTGAAAGACCGTTCCGTCTTGGCATGGAACTCCTCAGTAGTGCGCATACAGGACCCGAACTTAGCATCTTTAGTCTCACGAGCGAACGCTTAACCTCTAGACCATTGAGCTGGCACGTAACAGTGTTAATGTCTAAATTTAATCGATCCATGACCTTGCTCAACCCTTCATCTATCATCACACATGAGACCTCAGAACTTGTGTTCGAGTCCCGAATGCAGAATCTTGGATGCGCACTGTTGCGGAGTCCTATACTAGGACGAAACGGTCATCCAGTGCTTCCTGGTTTTCAGTGATGGTCTAGCTTAGATCGGCTCGTGAATTCAACTGTTAAAATACTACAATCTCCATAAATCTCCATACTGAATTTTTTCTGTTTTTAGCTCAATCATGACAGACTATACATATTACATAGTTTCTTTTTTTATAAAATAAATACAACCTATTGCATTGAAGGCGCTCAATGAGGTGTAGGTTCATGAAGACTGTTAAATTATATTAAGATCACAGACTGACCTAAGTTAGACAAACATTGACAATCAAAAAGCATTGGACTGCCGCTTCTCCATAGTATGCGACTCCTCAGAATCATGTGCTTAAGAGTATATCCACAGGAGATCGGACCCAGAACTTTCGGTCTTATGCGCGAACACTTAAGAACTAGACTACTAGTTTGCTATCCAGTGCTGCACAAATTTAATTTTGATCAGTACACGATATTACTCAACCATCTTCCATTGTCTTCAATAGATACTTTCTTCACACGTGACACGGATGTAGTCCAGCTAATCAGCGAGACTAAATTACTGGTGAGGAGAGGGATGGCGATCATAATAGTTGTTTGTTTTTTCGTCGACAAAACACACCCAATATTCTAGTTTCAATAATTATAACATCTGCCTAGTCGCTTTCATAAACATCACATTTTCTGTCCTGATTCTAAACGCATGTGAATTTAGAAGTTGAGTTCATGAGTCAATTAAAGCTAGACCACCATGGGAAACCTGGAAGCACTGGATGGCCGTTTCGTCCTACTATGGGACTCTTCAGCAATGCCCATCCACGATCCCGCCTCGTGGGATTCGAAACCAGCACTTTTCATTTTCGCGCTCAAGCACTTAACCCCTATACCACCGAGCCGCCTTCCAATGTTGTTAATGTCCAACTTCAACCAATCCACGAATTTGATTTGTTTACCCTGAACCTTTGAGACTATAATTTATGGACGGCTTTTGAGCGACACCAAAGTGACCCTGAGCATGTCTGACTGCTTAATATGGCGAAATGAAGGTTAAAACACAGTTTGAAGAATAAGAATTATAATTTACAGTTAATGGTTAAGGTTAGGAATTAGATCTAAAGTTTCCGTCACGAACTAATATCAGCTAAAATGCCGAGACTCTATTGAACCAAATGAGTGAGTGAATTTCGTACCAAAATCCAAGACCTATTATCCTAAATCTGATTGGTTCGTTCATAAATTATAGTCTCTTCATAGATTTTCAATGTATGGAAAACTCAATGATGTGTAATTAATAACCATAAACTTTGCCACCATTCTTGCTTCAATGATTTTTACGTTTAGCCACAATATTCCTTCCATACAGCTAGTAGACAAGGAACTAACCATGCAAAAATTTAGATTAAAATGGCCATTTCGGAGCTTTGAAAATATTATATTACAAGAATAGATTAATTAAGTGAAGTGTGTGTGTGAGGGAGAGAGAGAGGGGGGGAGAGTACTTTTCTCCAAGTTGTATTGCCTTACTTTCAGAACTTTCAACAGTACGTATGTAGGATCATATGTTAGTGTTTTATATCATGAAATGAGCATAATATAACATACACACACACAATCATTGTAGTGGTATTCAATAATTCCCATTTTTTAAATTTCAGTCAACTGGAGACATAAAAGATGGTCGTAGATAACTTGAGATCTTACACAAATATATGTAGCTGTCCTAGGCCATGTAAAATATAATATTATCTAAGATTTCCAGTTGATAATACTGGTTAGCGTTTTTTTTGACGAGTTAGTTTTCTACGGGATGGGGTCGCTAACCCCGTGCCCAACCCTCTTCCTTTACCCGGGCTTGGGAACGGCAGTAGCACCCGGATGGACTCCAGGCGGAGTCTTGTATATACCAGCCATTGTGAAAACACTAGCTTAGAAGTCTGCATATTTCCGCATTGTATGCAACAATAATTGTTCGTTGGTCGGAAACCATCTACAACAATCTACTGTGGGAGAGAACAAATCAGGTTCCAGCTAAGAAGGAAATTAGGATAAGACACTGGTGGTGGATAGGACATACATTACGGAGATCACCAAACTACGTCACGGGACAAGCGCCTACCTGGACTTCTAAAGGGAAACGAAAAAGAGGAAGGCCGGAGAACACACTGCGTCGAGAATTGGAAGCAGACATGTAAAGGATGAATTGCAACTGGAAAGGATTGTCCAGGACACAGTTGGATGGATAATGGTAATGGGTGGTCTATGATCCTCCACAAGGGTTAACAGGTGTAAATAAGTAATGTAAAAATAATCAATGATTCCAAGTACTAAAATCACATATCGTCTGGATCATACCGCGTCTTCTTCTAGTTTGATATTCCTCTTGATACATCTTACCTGTAAGATAAGAAACTATCAGGTTCAATTCAGATAGACTGGAGGAATGAAAGTTATGTCAAACGTAATAAACATAAATCTGAAAGGAAGAAAGTAATTCATACGTTAGCTAATTAGACAAAGATACATGCCTACTGATAATGTATATAGTACTGATATTGATCGATGATTACAGTAAGGAGTGTTGATAAATCAACATATTACGAACAAACTAACCTTTAAAACTATTTTCTAAAATGTATTCACATCTTTGAATTAACTCAATGCAAATAGAAAAGAACTGTCGACAGGCAAACTCATAGAGATTTCTAACAGTATTCATGTATGCCATGTGTTGTCATACCAATATATCTGACAAATTGACCTGAAAGTAAAGTCTATTGAAATAATATAACTCTTACAGTTCAACAGTGGTCCACTAGACTGTTTGGTACCTGTGTGGTGGTTGTGCCACAGGATTGAACTGTACTATTTAGATTGTAGCATTTAAACCTATATGGTGTCTGGTTCTCCTGTGAAGCGGTACTGAGGTGTACTGCTCGGGTTAAAAGTTTAAGCTTGGGTGGTGCCTGTATCTCCTGGAAATGGGATCTAGCCGTAATATTTGGGCTACAAATTATAATCATGTGTAGTGTCTGGCTCTCCTGTTAAACGGGATTGAGCTTGTTTGGGTTGTCACGTGAAAGACTGGATGGTGTCCAGTTCTTCTGAAAACCAATGTAAAGTTATTATGGTATACTAATTGTCGTATGAACTAGGAATCCCAGAATTAACGCAATTGAATTAAGAAGTGAGACACAAGCACAAACGAATGTATTGTATTTGGAATTCGAAATCGAGCATTCAACAAGTACAAAAGAATCATTAGTTAATTCAAACACCACAGTTATGCTGGCCCACATGGGTATATTATACAGCTTATATAACTACAGTTCAACAGTAAGCGAGCTTGATTTGATTTGGTTCTGTTCTAAATAACTGAGTTTACATTTTAACTTCAGTAAAAACAGTGAGAACTTTTCATGGTTTCAGTAAATATTTTGCGGATTATCTTTAATTTACATGAACAAAGACCATGTTTAATAAATGCATGCGTCATATAGAATATGTCTTCTTCATTCACTGTGTAGTATATGCTACTTATGTGGATAGATATAAGTAGTATGTAAACCATTCTGAAATAGAATGCATGGTAGTCGAAGATTGAGAAGAATAAGAGTGAAAGAACGATAAAGTTTGTAAGAGACAACTGATGAAAAATATATACAAATTATGTGCAGCAGGATCGCCACTGGTTTCTATTCTGAGACATATTCAACAACGCGTCTGGTCACTGTGTTGCACCATCTATAGGACCCCAAACAAGGAGTCGTGAAGGACCAAGAGAAACCATCCCTGTATGGCTTCCTTCCATACCACCATACCATGTCATACACTGACCACCTCTCCGCTTTCTCCAGCCTCATCCATTTTTGGCAAATAATGCATGACATAGAATTCTCTGGGACGACATTCGTAGAACACATGTTATGATCGTATAATATTCCGTTTATATAAGGCCTTATCTTGACATATTTTGTCTGTTGTTATGCACCTTTCACGTTATCGAGCATTAACTGCCAAGTTTTTGGCGGTCACCCACTGAAAGTGTTCAACCTGGACTTGACAGTCAGCACTCATAGACAGAATAGGACGCCTAGAAGCTTGAGGGAATTGTTATCCCATGTCAGATTCGTGACTTTATCACTCAAGTGTCATAATCAGCGACGTTATGACAGAAGTATACAGATAATATTCGGTCTTCTGTGACATTAAAGTGTTTAAACTAAGTGATCAATTGGTAGTAATCAATGCCTAGTGTATAGTGTCCATTAAATTCTATAGGTCAAATTGGAATTCAACTAATAGCCTATGTAACTGGTTGTTATAGTTCACTTGATTTCGTGTCGACCAGCTAGTTAGAAGGACTTTTCGAATCTACGCTTTTGAGATAGTTACCGCCCTCCAGAATATTCAAATCATGCTTCAATCAAAGGATGTTGGATGACACGGGATCGGATCCGCCAGGGAGCACCAGTTCCCTCAAGATTACAGGTACACCGTGCTGACGAGTGCCAAGTAGCACGAAACCCAGGTCCAGGGTTTCCTCTCAACTACCTCCCACCACCATCTAATCTCAATATTGGATGAATATTCATTACCGAAATGCATATTACGATACTTTTTATTCATAAATGCGATATCCAACAGTAGAGTGGTATTGAATTTTAAGGAAAGACTTATTTTCGTATTATCAGAAGGGGTCTTTTGTGTATATTATAGTAGTCACGAGTCAATTGAAGCTAGACCAACATGGAAAAACTGGAAGCACTGGACGACCTCGGGCGGGGTCGTGGATGAGAACTGTTAAGGAGTCACACAGTAGGACGAAACGTCCATCCGGTGCCTCCAGGTTTTCTATGTTAGTCTAGATTTAATTGACTTATGAACTCAATTATTTTAATATATCACACAGCAATTCTTTGTATAAAAACTCTGCATCAGTTATAGTTACTGTTGGATAATAAGGAATATTTCAAATATAGTATATAACAGATATTGAGATGGTGGAAAAGATTTATAGCTCAAGTGGATGATTTTGATGAAGTTTTGTTCTCTGAGCTGGATGGTTTGGTCGTAGAGTTTTCATCGTTCTTCTGCAAACCATCATCAGCACAAACTTCAGGTAGAAGCGAAGCGTTTGAATTTCTCTATATGCTTGTTCTGTGCACCTGAACGTCGAAGTGTCGTTCAGAAGAACGATGAAAGCTCCACGACCAAATCATCCAGCTCAGAGAACATAACTCTATCAAAATATAACAGATGTTTTAGACTCAAGATAACGTCGCCAGTCCAAGTATCTCATAAAATCATACTTTCTGTTGATGTAATTACCTATTTTACGGATTATTTTCCATATTTTCTTTTATCTGTGAAAATTCAATGATATTCGAAAATGAAATCATTCACACTAGGAATATTATGGACTTCGACCAAAACGATGTGCTTAAGGCTCTTAGCACCCTAAACATGGAGAAGTCAACAGGACCAGATGAACTACACCCTAAAATCTTGAGACATATTGCCCAATATATCGCAGACCCACTGACTGTGATATTCAAAATGTCACTTGACCAAGGTGAGTTACCTATGGACTGGAAGGACGCAATCGTCACTCCCATACATAAAACAGGACCAAGACAAGTTCCATCAAATTACAGACCCGTAAGCCTCACCAGTGTTGTAATTAAAATACTGGAAAGAATAATCAAACGGACCATAACAGCATTTATGGAAACCAATAACTTGCTGAACATGGAACAACATGGTTTTAGAAAGGGTCTATCCTGTACAACGAACCTCCTTATAGCTAGGGAGCTCTGGATTAATGCGCTAGACAACGGAAACTCAGTGGATGTTGTCTACATAGACTTCAGTAAGGCTTTTGACAAGGTGCCAACTAATAGGCTGCTATTGAAGTTGACAAACCTTGGTATTGCCGGACCTCTTTTAAAATGGATTAAGGATTTCCTAGTAGGTCGTAGGCAAAAAGTAAGAATAAATTCCAAGTGCTCCATCTGGAGACCAGTACTTAGTGGAGTACCCCAAGGTTCCGTCTTAGGTCCTTTACTTTTTATAATGTACGTTAATGATCTTACAAGTATAGTACAGTCTCCAATGTTATTATACGCTGACGATGTAAAAATTTGGCGAGTAATAACTGGAGACAAAGACGCATTTACTCTTCAGGCGGACTTAAATAATATGATAAACTGGTCTAAAGAGTGGCTAATGCCTATCAACTCGGAAAAGTGTGTCTACATGCACTTGGGGGATTCAAAGGTTAATACGTACAACATAGGGGATGTGTCATTACCCGTAGTCCGGTCTCATAAGGACCTAGGGGTGACAGTGAGCAATGATCTTAAGACGACGGCCCATTGCCGGGAGGTCGCAGTTAAGGGGTTTCGAACCCTCTGGGCTTTAAAAAGGACATTCACTAAGCTTGACACTACCATGTTCACCACATTATACACGTCCTTAGTGAGAACTAAGTTAGAGAACTGTGTTCAGGCTGCAAGCCCCTGTTTAAAGGTGACTCGGACATAATAGAAAAGGTACAGAGGGCAGCTACGCGTGCAATTCCGGAACTCCGGGGTTTATCATATAAAGAGCGGCTTGAAAAACTGAACCTCTTTACTCTGTCCTATCGCAGACTAAGGGGAGATCTAATATTGATGTACAGAATACTGAGAAATGATTTCGGACCTAACTTATTCTCTCTCTTTCTTCCCACTAGATCGGGACACCTCAGAGGACATAGCAGGCGAGTAGAAAAGCCAAGAACGAACAAAATACCCGTGGCATACAGGTTTTCACACCGAGTCATCAATACTTGGAACCTGCTGCCTGAAGCAGTGGTGTCCGCACCTTCAATTGACTCTTTCAAGAGAAGACTGGACACTCACAGAAGCATACTAGAAAAGGAATAACATAGGCCGTAGGCCTTCTCTCCTTACTACACAAATCTGAATCTGAATCTGAATCTGAATAAAGTTTACTTACTTATGAGTAGTATAAGAATTCAAAGAAAATCAGATAATATTTCTGTTCACTATTCATGAAGTCATTTATTGATTATAACACTTGCACTAGCGTACGAGACTGATAGGTCCTGGGTTCTAATCTCGCTAGATGGGATCATGGATGCGCACTGTTGAGGAGACCCACCGTAGGATGAAACGGTAGTCCAGTGCTTCCAGGTTTTCCGTGGTGGTCTAGCTCCAATTGACTAAGAAACCTGCAATGTTATGTGACTTTGAAAGTAGTTCTAATTATTAATGTTAGAATATTATTATATTACCCACTTAACATGCAGTTACTACGATAGATGAACTGATTAATCGATAATATGATGTAACGTGTCATGATACTATTTGCGATGAATATCTGAAACGCTGTAATTACTTTTTATAGAAATCAAAATACTCAATTCATAGTGTATTAATTTATGGTATTTTATTGTACTTCCATATTACATTCTGTATGCTCATTCATAGATGCATTATAATGTGTAATGTCCGCACAACAAAAACATAGATACTAAATAATTCACTGGATATTATTTAAGACTTTACATGACCAGAAATTAGAGTCCATTAGTACCAATCACTAAATAGTACTAGTTAACCATATTTGAATAGTATTGGTATCATAATTTGAGTAAGATCACCAGTAAGCACGGGACAATTGTTTCATTTCAGTATGATATTACTCAGCAGTGCTTATATAAGAATCCACTGATGGGGATCGAACCCAGAACCTTTGGTTGTGTGCACGAGCACTTAACCTCTAGACCATTGATCCGGCACCCAAAAATAGAAATCATCTATATTCTATTAATCCGAAAAATATTAAATGATCTCACATCATAAGCCTACTAACAGTATGAAGGACTGCTGAGGAGTTTCATACTAGGATGAAACGGCCGACCAGTGCTCCCAGGTTTTCAGTGGTGGTCTAACATTAATCGATTCATGATATCATTCAAGAACTTATCAATCTCCACAACCACATACTGATAATCATCATGTGCTCATTAATGACTAGCTTCAGGAGGTAATTCTCGGAAGTCTGTTGAGAAGCTATGGACAATGGATGTAATCCGTGTTGAATGGAGGGGGACACTTACCCACTGAAGACATTAGAATATGGTTATTCAATTTCGTGGATTGGTTGAAGTGAGACATTAACACTATTGGATCTAGAGGTTAGGTGTTCATGTGCAAGACTGAAGGTCCTTGGTTCGGGTCCAATGTGTGATCGTGGTAGTGCACTAATGAGCAGTCCCATATTAGGACGAAACGGTCATCCAGTGCTTTCAGGTTTTCAATGGTGGTCTAACATTGATCGATTCTTGATCTCAATCATATACCTGTTGATTTACCATGCAACTATCTAAGTTATTCACTTAACTTGATTAAGTCTGTTTATTTATGGGTATCTAGTGTTTCTTTCACAAGTATATCTGAATAACGTGATGTATCCTGAACTATTCATGTCTTTCAGTAGTATCCCCCGTAAAATTTGAACTTTAGGAATGTACAGAAAATAACTAGAATTTTTCAACAGATCCACTAAACCGTAAAGTAGAAACCAACAAATTATGTTAACATATGTGAAATCATTTTTCGGTCTTATTGGAGAAAAACCAAGATCCTCAAATTCAACACAGAGAATACCAATCCAGTCACACTTGGCGGAAAAACCCTGGAACAGGTGGAAACTTTTACATATCTAGGCAGCAGCATTGATGAACAAGGAGGATTTGATGCTAACGTAACGGCAACTATTGGCAAAGCAAGGACAGCATCCCTTCATTTGAAGAATATATGCAACTCAAAACAACTGTCTGCAAGTCAACATCAATGTCACAATCTTTAATACGAATATCGACGCAATTCTACTGTACGGAACTGAAACTTAGACAATTACTACAACCATCATCAGAAAAGTACAAGTATTTGTAAACAATTATCTACGTCAGATACTCAGTGTCCGTTGACCAGATACCATCAACAACAACCTACTGTGGTAGAGAACAAATCAGCTTTCAGCTGAGGAGGATATTAGAAAAGACGTTGTAGTTGGATAGGATATACATTGTTGAAATTATCAAACTGCATCACGAGGCAAGCCCTTACCTGAAATTCTGAAGGGAAACAGAAAGGAGGAAGACCAAGGAACATATTCCGTTAGGAATTGGAAGCAGACATGTAAAGGACGAACAGCAACTTGGAAGGATTTTTCAGGACAAAGTTAGATGGTGAATGGTACTAGGCGGCCTATACTCCTCCATGAAGGTTATGAGGTATAAGTAAGTAAGTAAGTTATTCAATAATATTCTTTTTATACAATATTTCTATTAGTTCTCAGTGTATCTAGAGTAGAACTCGAATCCTGACTAAAGTATTACCCAAAAACAATTCTTTCTAACTATAGTACAACTTTTTTATTATCCTAGTCACAGCTTGAAATACTGCTTCTAATTAACCCATTTCCCTGCCCGTTGCTTTATGTTATCCATTGAGATATAAAAGCTTCCTTTCAAAATGCAAACGTCTCTCTTTTCTTATTCTAATATAATTGTCATCGTTGAAGTATAGTTGTTTTCTTTATCATTCGATTTGTCTAGTCTCGTTAGGTCCGCTTTTGTATAGTCTCTACTATACTAATGACTTTTAGTGGTAAATAAACACAGCAGATGTCCCCTTCATCATAGTAAATCTAAAAAGTCGCTCATGATGTTTAAATTAGTCTTGGTTGCTATTACGAGCGTCCACTATTGAAAAACGCTTATTTATCTCTAGTATATGGTGTTGTGGAAATTATTAATTTTTTTATTGAGATCATAAACCGATTGATGTTAGATCCCGCGACCGGGATCATGGATGTGCACTGCTGCGGAGTCCCACCATAGGATGAAACGGCCGTCCAGTGCTTCCAGGTTTCCAAAGGTGGTCTAACATCAAACGGTTCATGATTTCAATAAAAAACTTATTTATTTATTTGAACACATAAATACTGATACAAGTGGGCACCAGTTACATATGCACCACATCAATCTCATTTGATTTGTGTAAGGGCTGTGATACTGTTCAGGTATCCAAACCGAAGCAGGTGGTTTTCTCACAAAGCCACACCCGGAGCTTTTGACCTAAAGGTCTAATCCGTAAGGCAATGGAGCATCGTAAAGAGATGCAGTGCGATGGTAACTGGCGACCAACATTTGGTTCATACGCCATTTGTTCTTTCAGAATACTGGAGCCCATGTGCACCATTGGTTTGGAATCAGGGTTTTCCAACTCCTCTAGGTGGATTATCCATACCCATTAAATCGGTTAAAGTGCAGAACATTCACTTTTCGTCCTGTCTATTTCACAAACAACACTCCAGTTGCTAGAAGACAATGAGTAGGACTTCCCTGATAAAGGCTGTATACGCGTGGGCATTTGATAGCATTACTATGTAGTGTCAGTTATTATGTTAAGCCCATATACCTTATTCTAGCTTTCGGACAGCCCATTCTATTCATTCGCTTATCAATCTTGACTGTTTTTATATGAGCGTAGGTGTGTGTACATTTCTTATCCCATTACTCATTACATGTCTGTAACTCACTTTTGTGGCTTACCAGCCAACTCCACTCTGCGTCGTTTCTCTTCTCTCTAGTCCATTCGCTTTATATACAAAATTATATGTATTCACAAGTCCATTCTCGTTATTCAATTTATTTCATTCCGTCATTGACTAACGATGATTATATACGAGGATAGATGTCAGATCTACAAGCCATTAAAGTGAAGAGCCCATCAACAAACATCGTCCAATCTAAATGACAACAAAAATAACAGCCTCCCCCCATAACTATAATATTCAACAACAACAACAACAACAACAACAAAACACCCCCTTCTGTTATATTCATATTAACATAGAAACAAAACAACAACAAAAACTAATAAATAAATAATCAATTCATTTATTATTCATGTTAAGGTCATTATTGATTTTCGATATCACTGATTAAAGGACATAAGAATGAACTTTTATGATAAAAATTTCTTTAAATGGCCTATAAATATACAATAATTTTTGGCGTACTTTTAATTATGAAAATAATTTTGAAAAAAAAAGATTTAAAAGTGCATATTATGTGTGTATGTATATTATAATTATATTCAATGAATATATGAAATATGATTATTATAGGCCCTTATTTTATAGTAGGTGAAAGTTATCTCTTGAGATTTAGATGGTGGTTGGAGGTAGTCGACAGGAAACCCTGGATCTGGGTTTCGTGCTATTTGGCACTTGTCAGCAAGGTGTACCTGTAATCTTGAGGGAACTGGTGCTCCCTGACGGATTCGATTTCGTGTCACCTAGCTTCACAGTCAGAGACGTTATTACTGAACTATCCGAGCCGCAACTGACCTCCTGTAGGACTGAGATGTAGTCACAATTGATTGATCACTGAGTGGTGATCAAAGACTAGACACGCATGACATTGATCACCACTCAGTGATCATTCAATTGTGAAAGTTATCTCTATTTTATAATACATTCTATTTGTAGTCATCCTAAGCAACAATGCAAACATGTTCGGGATGCGATTCTCTCTCTCTCTGTTGCTTCATGATTAGGTTGCATTGATATTTAAACTAATGATAGGGAGTGTGTCGATCGCTTCACTTATCTTGGGAGTTTCATCAGACTTGGTAGTCTGGTGTGTAATGAAATCTCAGCGCGGATACACAAGGCTCGACTAGCTTTTGTCAACTTGCGTCATTTATGGCGTAGGCAAGATATTTGTCTATCAACCAAAGGACGGGTTCACTGCGCAGCAGTTCGTTCCATTCTACTTTATGGCAGTGAAACATGGCCGGTAAGAGTACAGGATATTCGTAGGTTACTAGTGTTCAATCATAGATGTCTTCGAAGCATTGTTCGTATATCCTGAGACAACCGAGTAAGTAATGTAGTTGTTAGGAAACGGGTACTAGGTAAGGATGGCAACTCAAATGATGAAGTAGTGAAACCTCCTCAGTTGAGATGGCTGGGATATGTGTTGCGTATGCCAAACCACCGACTGCCCCATTCTATGGTGTAGGAGTAGGTTGGAAGAAAGCTAGGGGCGGTCAGACCAAAACATGGCACAAATCTATGAAGTCACTAACAAGTGGACTGAACCACTTAGGTCGGTGTAGACTATGTGGTTGGGATCCGCGAGGCGATAGCAACTGATACCTAGAGACCTTGAATGACGTGACATGCATCCACTCTTTATGTTCTCTCAAATTCTAATCTTCTGAATTCTTCATGTTTCCTTTTTTTTCTCTTTCCAAACCTGTTTCACTGGATTATACTCCTTGAATAACATTTTCAAACCTTAATCTTTCTGATTATTGCTTATACTTTTACTACCTCTAGCACTATGGAATTTGAGTCGACAATTCTATCCGTGTGCTAATGTGGTATGGCAACTTGAACTGATGTACGTACGTACGAAGTTCCACGTTGTTGCTGACTGACTGATATATATACCCATTGATGTTTAAGACTTTGATTGATCAGTTTCTTTTAGGATACATGGATTCTGTGCAGATTTGCTCGATATCGCCATTAAGTCACAAAAATTAGAAATGGATGATAGCCAGAAATGGAGTTCAAGATGTGCAGTTCTTCCTATTTGAGACTAATCAGCTGAATATATCTACATTTTCGAGCTGATATTCACCTCGAGAAGCATGCATCATTGATTCCACTGTTAACCATTATCCATATCTGCTCATAATATATATGTTTGTATAGTTCAAAATCATATTAGGTCTTTCAATGACACTTCATTTTTTGGTTAGATGAATTTCCCAAAGTGAACTTGTTTAAATTTATTAATCAATATAGTGTCTGAAGAGATTACGAGTTCACCTAATCTGAGAACGGAACAAAAACTCTGTGATACAATAACCAATAAGCTAGCTATTCTGATGCGTCCCAGTGTCTCACAAACTGGAAAGAGAATTCCAAGTTAGAAGGAGGGAAATATATTTCACAAGCAGTCAGAAGCACCAACAACAACGATAAACACAAAACAAGCGTATATACACAACATAAAAATGTCCTTGGAAGACGGTACAAGATAAAATACTAAAGGTGATAACAAACTAGGAGGATTTAAGTTCCTCTCAAGTGGGAAACACGGTGTGAAGGTGAAAATGAACGCTTTTGGCGCGAAAACAAGAAATTTGAATCGTTAAAATAGAATTACAAAACTAAGGTGTTTACCAAATGAGTTCTGGAGATCTAACATCCCCAACATATAGGGAATCTATAATCGCGCGCGAGACTGTTAGGTTCTGAGCTCGAGTCCAGGGCGGGCGGGATCGTGGATGCACACTGCTGGGGAGTCTTATACTAGGACGAAACGGTCGTCCACTACTTCCAGGTTTTCCATGATTGTCCAGCTTCAATTGATTCATGATCTCAACTATTAAATTAAACTGTTGAATGTTTTGCATTCATCATTGGACATACTCAATGATGAATACTTCAAGATGTGTTCGAAAACATTGAGGGGTCTCAAAAAGTTATTTTCTCCTTGATACATTCATGACTCAATTGTTAACTACAGAAATAAACCCATTTGAAGTTCGATCCGAAAGAATGTATTCTACAATGTTCTTTAAGTTTGATTGGTTAGAATCTCCACATCAAGTTCAATGTTCACAAACAAAATCTTTTACATGATAATGACATAAATTCTTTGAAAGACTTTTTGTTTACATTTCAAATTTCTTCTCATTCATCTTCAATTATGCGATCAATGAGAAAAATTCACTTGGTATTGTTTACTTGAATCCTCCCATTGATGTTTAGGACTGCAATCGATCAGTCTCTCTCTCTCTTATTGGCATAAGCGAGTGGCTGTCAGGACTCAGTAGCTAAGTGGATAACGCGATGGCGTTTGAACAGACCGGTATTTGTTTCAAGTCCCAACGTGAACGCCAACTTAGAGAGTCAGGTATATCCAGCTGACGAGTCCCAAATAAGACGAAACGCGCTTCAAACTGGATTCCACTGCTAGTCACTATCTGTCTTTGCTTATGAGAAGGTATGTTTGTTGCCTCCTATTTTTTCCACATAAATAAAGATTGCACCTACTAACTATCTTTTTTTAACCTCCTGTAATTGGAAAGTATCTCTCTCTGTTCTTATTTGATCAAAATTTGGAGCCTTACCATTTTGTAAACCTAACAGAATGGATCAATTAGAAACAAAGAAACGTTAGAATGATTTAGTCAAATCTGTCTACAGTTTAATTTGTGTTATATACTAACTTACTATGAGGAAGTACGAAACACAATGGACGGCTTGGATGCAGCTGAACTTTGTGAACTTGTTAGATGACCCAGCTCTTCTATCCCATACATATCAACAAATGCAGACGAAGACAATCAGTGTAGCAGCAGTCTCTGCATCAGTAGACCTAAACGTACACCACGGAAAAGCAAGATCTTGAAATACAACACGGACAACACTAATCCAATCACACTTGATAGAGAAGCTCTGGAACAGGTGGAAAACTTCACGTACGCGGACAGCATCATCGATTAATAAAGAAGATTTGATGAGTATGTGAAGGCACAGATTAGCAAAGCAAGAACATCATTTCTACAGTTGCAGAACATATGTTTTCTGTGCATAGTGGTTTCATACTTGACATAGTTGAAATGCATTAATCACAAATTCTGACAGAAGCTCAGAGTTATCACCAGTAAACACATAATTCTTTCAAAAGTAAACATTTCATTGATTCAAATTCACTTGTTATTGTCTACTCGTATCTCCCCATTGTTATTTAGAATTGCAGTCCCTTATTGACATATATGCATACTGTGCGTATAGCCTAGATATTGCCTTAATTCACAAGTATTCTAAGCAAAAATGGATAGTGGTTAGCAGTGGAATACATAATGCATATTTCGTCCTATTTGGGACTCGTCAGCTAGATGTACCTGCATCTCAGAGTTGATGTTCACTCTATAAATCGAACTCAATACTGTTCGTTTCAGGACTCAGTAACTAATTGGATAACATAATATCATTTGAAGCGAATATTACCGAGTTCGAGTCCCATTGTGAACATCAACTCTAGGATATAGGTACTTCCACCTGAAGAGTCCCAAACAGGAGGAAACTCTCATCCTAACTTTCATTGCTAACCATTATTCATCTTTACTTATTTTCATTGATTCATAGACAAATTGTAAAAGTAAAATTTATTGGAGGGAAAAAACTAATCATGTTCAAACCTTATCTTAATAGTTGAGATCATGAGTCATTTGAAGCTAGGCAACAATAGAAAACCTGGAAGCACTCGACGGCCGTTTCATCCTACTATGGGACTCCTCAGCAATGCGCATCCTCGATCCCGCCTAGGGGGATTCGAACCCAGGACCTGTCAGTCTCGCGCGCGAGCGCTTAAATTACTAGACCACTGAGCGGATGCGCACCGCTTATGAGTCCCACAATAGGACGAGATGGCCGCCCAGTTGTTATGTCCTCTGGTCTGTCTACCCGCTTTTGGTGCTGAGGATACTTATCTAATTCAGATTAAGACCTTGGCGCAATAGACTGACCGACCTAACCTTGAAGCTAGTAAGCGTGAGTTTGAAGTGGGGTAGAAAGAAGAAAACTATTCTATCAGCTGATTGGCTGACAAGCACGCGAATGAGAAAAGACAAGACAACTGGAACACTACTCGATCTATTCCCGATATCCTGATTTCATTTCGGATTAGTGTAGAAAAGTACATGGATAAATAAGTGAATAACCCGACCACAGCGTAAAATAATTAAGAAAAATACAATTATGTTCAAAGCTGGGAATTACAGTAGAAAATAGGGTGCAAAATATTATGTTTAAATTACAATAGCTTCGGAACAAAAAAGGGGTATGGCAATGAATCATACATCAAACGAAAGCTTACGTTCTGTAGAATAAATTAAGGACAAAAATAAATGTCAGTTTTTTTACAAGCTTTGAAAAAAATGAAATAACTTCCCGAAAAAAATAGCTTTCGTAGTTTGTTAGAGCTTCTTGTTTTTTTGTTCACAACACCAATGCTTCCAGATTTTCCATGATGGTCTAGCTTCAATTGACTTATGATCTCAACTATTGAAATTACTACAATCTTCACAAAATCCTTTCTGATGCTTATCTTAATAACATGAAAGAGAAATGAATAGATAACCTCCCCAGCAGTGCGCGATGACCCCAAACCCCGCGGGATTCGAACCCAGGACCAACTGGCTCCGCGCGAGAGCACTTAACCACTAGACCACTGGGCTGGGATCCAGCGGTGTTAATGTCTAACTTCAACCAATCCACGAAGTTGAACTCCACTATTAACAGCTTCTCACTAGAACTCCAGCAGTATCTTCTGAAGTCAGTCACTAGTGAGCAGTTGATTATTATCAGAATGGGTTTTGTGGAGATTTTTAGAAATTTCACAGGTTGAAATCATGAGTCAATTGAAGCTAGACCACCATGGAAAACCTGGAAGCACTGGACGGCCGTTTCGTCCTAGTATAGGACTCCTCAGCAGTGAGCATCCACGATCCCCCACCCTGTGAGATTCGAACTCAGGACCTAGTGGTTTCTTTATTTGTCAACTGGTTAAATGAATTATTTTGCTAAATTCTTATTGGTTATTTATCTTATATTATTTATTTTTGAATTAACCAATCATTTATTTGTATTTTTATAAATTCAATTCTTATTGGTTAATTTTTATTCCTATTAGCAGATTCATTCAATAGAAAAGTACAGTATAGAATTGATTCACATAAATATGACCTTTATTCGGACAAATTCAAAGTACTCTCAATCAAGATAATGATCATGATGATGATGATTATGTAATCAAGAATGAAGTATTTTGAATATCAACCATTTGACATACATAGATACATATATATATCTATTCTTAATATTCTATAAAGATACTTTTACTTTAGGAAGAAAAACACACACTTTCCTACTATCCTTTTCTTTTGAAGATTAAGGTTATGGAATCATACAACTTGAATAAAAAAGAAGAAGAAGAAGAAGAAATAAGAATGTAAATGATTGACAATATAGTTGGCAACTGTCTTTAACTATAGACAGTTGTATAATGATGATATTAAATAGATATAACTCAAATATAAATTTACTTAATTATTTTGTTATATTAAAATGTCAGAAGAACAACGTATCAATATAAATAATGAATATTGTCCAATAACACGTCTATCTCATCCATTATCTTATTTAACTGGTATAAATGAAGATATACGTGGTGAATTAGTACATTCTATTATTGATTTACAACAACAACAACAACAACAACAACAATCTATGAATACATGTGCAGTACCAATCAATGTATGTTGTGTTTGTTCTAATGATGAAAATGATTTACAATCATTACATTCTGATGTTCAAGTGTTATGCGCTACTCCAGGTTGTAAATATAGTAAGTCCAATGTATATATATGTATATATACATTAATTTTTGAAAATCTCATTTATAAATGGATTGATATACATGGAGATTGTTGAATTGTTATTGTTTTAGATCATGAATTGATCTTAGTTAGATCATTATTAGATACTTGGAAGAAATGAATAGATATTTTATCCTATTAAAATGTTATATTCTTATTTTCTCCTATTATTAACATAGATATAGTGTTCAGGAATATGATTCTCAAATATGTTTTTCAAATAGTATGCTAATATTAGTAAAACCTAAGTGAACAAGAACATCAGTGGGGATAATTGAATGTATTCGAGCATTTCACGAAAATCTGAGAATCATATAGTCACTAGTTAATTTGCCAAATATCAATCCGTCGTCTCAAACTTGACTATTCCTTTTGCAAATATCAGTTCATCATCTCAGATTTGATTGTTCATGCATTTTCATATATATCAATTGCATTCCGTTTCCGTTCTTTCCTTATCGATCTTCTACTGAAATACATTCTATGCCTGATCATCGTTATGTACTGTTTATGTGGATATAAGTAGCTCACACCACAAAACAATCTTATTTATAGATTTAACACTTTATTTTTAAAGATTATCTATATGATTGATTGATTGATTTTGGCTAGGAAAAACTATTGAGAAAATCATGGAGCACGAGATAACTGTTTTATGCTGGTATGGAACTCAATAACTAGTACTCATCAATGATATCACCACAGATTTACCCTGATAACTTCTGTCATAATAATGAATCCTTAATTTGTCTCATATCTGATATCGTTGTACCACACCAATCAAATCTTACAAGAACTATGGGATTGTAGAATATTGAATGTCAACTCAGTGGCCTAAGGATTATAAGCTTATCATGAGATCAGAACTTATTGAACTCATCTTGTGGAGGTATTATTACTTTTCTATACTGTTGAAAAGTCTTATAAGAGAACATAAAGCCTGTCCAATGATCATTGGACTCCACTGATACTGTAACTAAGGTCAATTCGTGACGAATATTACCTACAAATCCAAAATAATCTTCGAAATAATCCCTACGTCTCAAATGATAATTGGAGGTTTATTAGCAGACCTATAAGAAGAGAAGAGGAAAGCAAACGATATCAATTATTTTGTTGAGTCAATTTAATTTAAAGTGATTTTTCAGTTACCCCCTTACTGATATTCATGATTAAGTTTTGAGCACTCTTAGTTGATCTATATACATCCTGTACGGATCGCCTTACTGTTATCCATCATATCACAAGTTTAAATAGAATAGATAGAATGTGGTTAGCAGTGGAATCCAGGATATCAGTTTCGTCCAAACCATTACAAATTAATGCGAAATTCATACCACTCCCATATGTAATTGGCTATTCGGATTCAGTAATTAGGTGGACAACAGGTTGGACGTTTGAAGCCAAAAGTACTGAATGAAAGTCAACTCTAGGATGTAGGTACATTCAATTGACGAATCCTAGATAAGATGAAATACACATCATGATTTCAACTGTTAAATATATTCTATATATTTTCCTTTATAATTACTGATTTTCTGTTTTCTGTTTGTAAAATGACCTTTCTATCCTAAAGTTGAATGTTTTACCTTGTATCGATCAGAATGGTTTCTTTCTATTTTCATAGATAAAACCACATTGATTATACTACATGATTATGTTGATGGAGTTTTGTTCTCTGAACTGGATGGTTTGGTCGTGAAGCTTTTATCGTTCTTCTGAATGACATCATCAGCACATACTTCTATCTGAAGTTGATAATGTCGTTCAGAAGAACAATGAATGCTCCACGATTAAACCATCCGACTCAGAGAACATATCTTCATCAAAATCATCCATCTGAGCTACAAATCATCTTCACGTGATTATATATATAAAGAACAGTTATAAACATGTGTTTCTTGACTTTCTCTCTTCTTTTAGCATGATCAGCAGATTTACTTGTAACAACAATTTTCTCATTTGTAATTCAGTTACTAAGCTTTAAGCTACATACCCCCTTTATGTATTCGATTATAGGTTATTGATCTTATTGTAAGTAGGGTTCAACTTTGTAATTAAATGATTGAAAGCTCACTATTTCATGTCCAATTAATCAAATGTCTTTAACATTTAAGTTCCATATGATATTTTTAATGGTAAATGAATGATTGACCGACCGAGCGTAGTTTACGATTGAGATGAATCCATATTATATAACAGTATTAGGTGTTAATTAAAGTCTTTAATTAGCAGTTAATTAAATTCTATTTTATATAGATTTTATTGTGAATCTTATCATTAAAACATAATGAATGTGTATTATTGATGAGGTCTAAATTTCGACAAAACTACTTATTATCACAAGTATTCTTAAACAATAACTAGATTCTTCGTAGCATAAGGGGGGTATCTGTGGAGTTTGTAGGATTTTTTCAGTTTGCATGATGAATTGATCTTATCTAGATCATCATTGGAAAACCGGATGCACTGAACATTCGTTTCATCCCGATGTCGAACTCCTTAACAGCTCACAACCACGAACCCTCACTGTAGAACAAAAATAGGATCAACAGAATTGTATGAGAATGCTTAACCCCCAGACTACTAAGCCGAAATCATGTGATGTCCAAGTCTAATTTAAATCAATCCACGATACTGAGCAATCACCTCCGATTTTTTTGGTACCTTACTCACACTTGATATCGTGTGAGACTGAAGATCCTAGGTTTGATTTCCTGTGGTGGAGTCATGAATAGCCACTACTGAGAAGTCTCATAATACGACGAACTGACCATTCGGGATTCAAATTATGAAAATTTACTGGGTTTACCGAAGATTATGTGTTTTATGGTACCTTAACATTATATAGAGTTCATTTAATTTATTGTATAGAGCATCAATCACTGTTTCTCTGTTACTGATAGCCAGCTCAAACTACTCAGCGACCATTTTCTTTCCGAATGTGCATTTATTGTCATAAATTTTCTTGTCAGTCGCGTACGCTTACACTCATAAAATGTTAACAACTACAGTGATTGGTATATTGTTCTGTTCATCTTTCCTTTAACAAACGATTAGCCACTGAAAATAACCAATAATGAGATTTCTCTTCATGCAAATGTACAGTGGGCTAAATCAACTAATATCTACGTTAAACTATAATATATTATAAACTCATTAGTGACTAGCTTCAAGATGGATTTCCTGCAGTTCCAATGAGAAGTCGTGACCAGTGGAGACTAATCCGTGTGGGGTGCGAGACAGTTATCCACCTCAGACAATGGATGAATGGTTGTGTAAGATCATGTATCAATTGAAGTTAGACATTAACACCGTTGGATACCGTCTCAGTGGTGAAGAGTTTAAGTGTTCGCACGCGAGCCCGAAGGTCTTGTATTCGAGTCCAGTGTTCAGTTGAGCCGTCATACCTGATTGTATCATACATGACTTTCAATTCTTCGATAGGATTTATGTCTCTTTTGAACTGTAATTCCAATGCTTAGACTTTCGTTACTACTGATCTAATATTATTCTATTAATTTTCACTTACTTTTCTGGAGTGTGGTGTTGTAATTCGGACAGTTGTAGAATCATGATAGACCTTACACTAATAATGATTGACTGAGTTACTGATAAGATCATTTGTGTATGTTTAATGTTTAGAAATGAGCGTAGTTAATTTTGTTCGAGTTGCTTAGACACAACACGTACTATGATACTGCCCGGTCACCTAAACCGATCAAGGTTGTCTTCTTAAACAACTACTCATCAACCCTTTAATCTAAAGGTCTAATCCACAAGGTAGTAGAAGAACTTATAAAGATCCCTGTGTATAGAAGTTGATGATCAATAATAGGTTTAGATACCATTTGTTTTCATCGAGATTCTACAACTTTTGCACACTATTGGTTTGAAATTAAGGTGTTCGAACTACTGTACATGTACTCTCCGTATTCATCAAACCAGGTTAGGCTCCAGGCGTTCGTATTTTATCATCTCATTTCGGTAAACAGTACTAGCACCACGAGAAGGCAGTAAGCAGGACTTCCTTAGTAGAGGCCATAAACGTATGATCATATGAGAGCAGTTCGTGAGGGAATGTTGATCCTTTTCACTCTACGGTATACTTGGTTATTTGGGGGTTTTAATATTTATGGACCATATGTCTAAAAAATGATTTAAATGACTTTTTATCATGTTTGTAAGCCACAACTAGGATCTATGTTGTAATTTGGCCACTTACAATAAAATAATCTAATCCTATGATCAATAAAGCTTATTCATAGCTATTAAGCTTTTCATATTCATCAACTTGAAAGAATGCAGAGAATTATTAACAGAGATGGATAGTATTTAGCAGTGGAATCCATGACGAGCGTTTCGTCCTATTTGGAACTCATCAGCTGAATGCATCTATATTTCATCTTGAAGTAATAAAATTTACTACATATAATCATAAAGATTATATATTAATAATGAAAAGTGAAGTATCCATTATGTGTTTTCTTTTCTGTAATCATTCACTTTATTGACATAATAATGGTAATATTAATACTGTTGATAATAATCTTTTTACTATGACCTTAGGCACAGTTGCTATGGTTATTAAATCCATTGATATTTATTTTGTAATTTGATGTTTCTCCATGTTATCACCATTATTATTATTATTACTGCCACTACTATTACTATTATATGGTGATACACTTTACTTTCTTACAGTAAAAACAGCTTTTTATTGTATAATGGAGCCCAATTCTCAATTGTTAACATTAATATTGGGGAAAAAATGTGGTGTTTTATTGCTTGTCTAGTTATATATTGGTTCCCTTTCAAGTTTTTTTTCAAGGTGGTCAACAGAGATGTGAAGATAGAGAGAGAGTGTGTGTGTGTGTAGTAGTAGAGGGAATGATAAGTCTATTACTTATCAACCAGATATATATGTAATATAACACTAATTAATATATCAAATAGGTCTGGACAAGTACTTCTTTTGATATTGACTATATTCATTATTCTTATTAATGGATTCATTCATTCATTCAACAACCACCACCACCAGCACCACCACCACCACCACAACAACAACAACAAAACACCATACACTTATCCATTTTCAATTATACAAATCAGTATATTTTTTTGTATATTTGTTGTTAATTACTAACCCTATTAGTAGGTTTCATTAAAAGAAAAAAACGAAACAAACAATTTACAGATTATTCATAGCTTAGTGACTACAACATATGGGTAAATTTTGGGGGTTATAATTATGTTTAATTTTAGATACATTAATATTTCTCTTAACAATACTATAAACTTATTTAGCAACAATAGTATGAGTGAGATTATAATTTATGAACAAATCAATTAGGTATAAGATAATTGATCTTGGATTTTTGGCGTGAAATTTACTCATCCATTTGGTTAAATAACATCTTGGCATTTTAGTTGATGTCAATTCGTGATGATAAATTGTAAATCTAATTCCTATCCTTAACCATCAATTGTAAATTATAATCCTTATTCTTCATACTGTTTTATAATCCTCTTTAAGTTTTAGTAAGTAGGTAAACATTCACAAGGTCAGTTTGGCGTTGCTCAAATGTTATCCATAATTTATCTATCTAGCTAAGTGGATAACGCGATGGTATTTGAAGCGAATGGTACTGGGTTCGAATCCCAGAGTGGATATCAACTCTCTAAGGTGCAGGTACATCCAGCTGACGAGTCCCTAATAGGATGAAACACGCGTTAAACTGAATTCCAATACTAGCCACTATCCATCATTATATACACTTGTATTCTTTCAATATTCGTTACCAATGGAGTTCAGCCAGGTCTGTTGTGAGATAGGAACTCACTGAAGACAATAGTGTACGGTGGCACAACTTCGTGGATTGGTTGAATTTAGACATTAACACTGTTGGATGCCAGCAAGCTCAGTAGTTTTAAGTTTAAGCGTTCGTGCATGAGACTGATAGGTAATGGGTTCGAATCTACCGAGGCGGGATCATAGATGAGCAATTGCTGAGGAGTCCTATACTAGGATAAACGGCCATTCAGTGCTTCCAGGTTTTCCATAGTGTTCTAGCTTCAATCGACTCATAATTTCAATCAGTGAAATATTCTAATTGATCAATAAATAAATAAAAAAGTACAAATTATATTCAATTCATTCTATATATTTTGGTTACAAAAACTAAATATTCACCATGTACTTCTATTGATCATGGATAGAAAATGGCCTTTACCCTAAAAAAATAACAAAATTTAAGGTCAATTATTATTTGGTTTCTTTCTCGTTTTTTTTTTCCTTTTTCATTGTCATTTGACCTTTGACTCTTCTATTTTTTTTTCTAGAAAATGTTCTTGTTGTTACTTGTCCGGTAAAATTACTTTTTTTTTTAAAGGTGTGCGTTATGCGTTTATATTGTCTATGTGTATGTGCGCGTGTATGTTCTGTGTGTGTGTGTATGTTTATTTGTTCTATGTATGATGTCATCTAGTCAAGTTAGTATCTATGTATCTATGTGTGTGTACAACACAGAGGGGTGTGTCAGTCATACTCTCTTTTCCATAACTAGTGAATTGATCATACATGTCTGTTTACTATTTTTTTTCTTGCTCTTGTGATTAATGACCGGTCTACTACTACTACTACTACTACTACTACTACTACTACTACTACTACTACTACTACTACTACTACTACTACTACTACTACTACTACTACTACTACTACTACTACTACTACTACTACTACTACTACTACTACTACTACTACTACTACTACTACTACTACTACTACTACTACTACTACTACTACTACTACTACTACTACTACTACTACTACTACTACTACTACTACTACTACTACTACTACTACTACTACTACTACTACTACTACTACTACTACTACTACTACTACTACTACTACTACTACTACTACTACTACTACTACTACTACTACTACTACTACTACTACTACTACTACTACTACTACTACTACTACTACTACTACTACTACTACTACTACTACTACTACTACTACTACTACTACTACTACTACTACTACTACTACTACTACTACTACTACTACTACTACTACTACTACTACTACTACTACTACTACTACTACTACTACTACTACTACTACTACTACTACTACTACTACTACTACTACTACTACTACTACTACTACTACTACTACTACTACTACTACTACTACTACTACTACTACTACTACTACTACTACTACTACTACTACTACTACTACTACTACTACTACTACTACTACTACTACTACTACTACTACTACTACTACTACTACTACTACTACTACTACTACTACTACTACTACTACTACTACTACTACTACTACTACTACTACTACTACTACTACTACTACTACTACTACTACTACTACTACTACTACTACTACTACTACTACTACTACTACTACTACTACTACTACTACTACTACTACTACTACTACTACTACTACTACTACTACTACTACTACTACTACTACTACTACTACTACTACTACTACTACTACTACTACTACTACTACTACTACTACTACTACTACTACTACTACTACTACTACTACTACTACTACTACTACTACTACTACTACTACTACTACTACTACTACTACTACTACTACTACTACTACTACTACTACTACTACTACTACTACTACTACTACTACTACTACTACTACTACTACTACTACTACTACTACTACTACTACTACTACTACTACTACTACTACTACTACTACTACTACTACTACTACTACTACTACTACTACTACTACTACTACTACTACTACTACTACTACTACTACTACTACTACTACTACTACTACTACTACTACTACTACTACTACTACTACTACTACTACTACTACTACTACTACTACTACTACTACTACTACTACTACTACTACTACTACTACTACTACTACTACTACTACTACTACTACTACTACTACTACTACTACTACTACTACTAGTACTACTACTACTACTACTACTACTACTACTACTACTACTAGTACTACTACTACTACTACTACTACTACTAGTACTACTGTAGTGAACGAGAACATCATTAGGGACAACCAAGTATATTTGAACACAACATTACAGAATCTCTTAGTAAAATCTGACAACCATACTTCATTTGCAAAGTATCCATCAATTGTCTCAGACTTGATTGTTCCTTCATTTCTATATCAACCACCCTCTGTTCTCGTTCTCTCTCATTCTCGTTCGATTTTCTCAACCGTATGCCTTCAGGCATTCCACTTTCGATTGGTGATACATATTACTTATATCTGTGGGCATCAATAGCATACACCACACTACTACTGCAATAACCGTGATAATAATAATAATGTTGTCATAAAGTTTTACTGATGTCAATCAAATGTACAGTTCAGTTCATAATGAATTGGTATTTATCCAGTTGACTGGGTGTTATAGTTTTTTTCATTTATTGAACTATAATGAAGTATGTAACATTATTATGGAATGTAGGTCATTTAATCACGTAAAGAATTTGGGATGAAATCTATTTAAAGACTCATTGAATACATGGGATAATGTTAACATGTAATAACAATCATAATAACTTACAGTATCCAACAATATACAACTTAGATGAGTCCTATTTAGTTATTTATTTGAACACATAAATATTGATACAAGGAAGCACCAAATAGATATGCGTCACACAAGTCACTTGATTTGTGTGTAGGTTGTGATACTGCCCGGGTGTCCAAACCGAAGCGGGTGGTTTTATTAGGGGCTACACACGAAGCCTTCGACCTAAAGGTACAATCCACAAGGCAGTGAAGCAACGTCAGGAGATGTGGTTCTGTGTTAGCCGGTGACCAACGACCGGTTCATACGCCATTTGTTCCTTCAGGATTCTGGAGACCATGTGCACGATTGGTTCGGAATGAGGGTTTTCCAAACTCTCCTAGACAAATCCTCCATATTGACCAACCCTCTTAAATCGTTGGACATTCGATTTTCGTCCACTTAATTACGTAAATAACACCCCAGCCGAGAGAAGGCAGTGAGTAGGAATCCCCTACCAGTGGTTGTATGCACGTGGTTACTTGAGAGCATTTGGAGAGGGAGAGCTGACTCTCCCCACCTTCGAGCGTACCAGGGCATTTGGGGGCCTAGATGAATCTAAAAACAGAAGTAGAAATAGGTATAAGAAATACACTATAGTTTCAAATAAGTTATAGTTTTCATGTCCAGCGGTTTGTGTTGCTGTGGGGGGGTCCTCACTTGGTCGATTTCAACCATCTCATAAACTGTGGTTTTCGGGGGCTAGTCCTTATTTAAAATCACTTTGTAATCAGAAAAATGTATCTATTATGCAATATTTATCACAGGTTGATTTTAGTTAATATGCCATTAAAATTAAAAAGGTATTGGATAGGTGTTCCGTTTTAGTATGCGACTCTTCAGCAGTTGCAAATTGATTGGATTCAATAATGCTTACCATCAGGTCTCAGCTCAGTAATCTAGCGGTGTCATATCTAGAGCTTAGATTTTTTATATGCCGCGTATAACTTGAGCACTTGAGCTCTATAAGCTTTCCAAGTCGCGAATGAGAAGACAGAAGACAAGTGAAAGGAATGCTATTCCGAACAGTGTCAATTATGGAGCAAAACTCTCAGGTATTTATAGTTTTTAGTAAGAACGAAATCATCATTATAGTTATCCAGTCCGCACACAGGGGGTTATTAGCATTTGTCCAATAAGGAAGCTACATGTAGTGATTTAGGAATATTCTTCCAAAAGATGATTGAATTTAATATCTTCGGCTCTTTCCGAGCTTCTTAGAGCTTCCTCGAGTTCACCTGTGGACCGTCCTCACACCTCCCCCTCTTTAAAGTTTGTTATGTAAGACTTTTTTCTCGGATTCATCTGAAACTTGGTTACCGCATTCGTTTTGCGGTTCATCACTCCCTAAGGTTGTACCGCTTTGTCACTTATCCGGAAATTTGAAGTTCCTACATTCAATATTTGGCGCGGTATCAGTCTTGCACTGGTAATGAATCTCATTCTAAGATGAAATAACCAATGATACCCGAACTTATTGAATGAATCCTGTTTGAATTTGTAACATTTGTCACTTTTCTTCATTTTGTGTTTGTACTTTTGCACTTGTTTCCTTTCAACAACAACAACAACAAAAACAAACAAACTATTTACAGACGATATTCATTAAGTCGTGAAACAAATGATCCTACTAAATTTTCAACTAGTAATACATCAAGTAGTATGAGTAGTGGATATCACAGTGGTTTATCAACCGGTGAACATACTGTTGATCCTAGTCGCCGTTGTAGTGATAATTCATATGATCAATTCATGTTATCAGTGAAAGGAGAAGGTATTATGAAAAGCAATGAAGATAATTGTATACCATGGGAAATTACAAATATTCAAACAGGTCAATCAATACCAAGAGCATTAATCAAAGGGAAACTACCAAGTAAATACTTATTATTTTATGATATTTATTCTGTATAAATTTTGTTGAAGTTAGACATTAATACCGTTGGATACCGGCCGGCTCAGTGGTCTAGTGGTTAAGTGCTCGCGTGCGACACTGACAGGTCCTGGTTTCGAATCTCGCAAGGTGAGATCGTGGATGCTTACTTCTGAGTAGTCCCACAATAGAACGAAACGGCCGTCGAGTGCTTCCAGGTTTTCCATGGTGGTCTAGCTTCCATTGACTCATGAATCCAACAATTAAATTATTCTGTATATATTCGATCGTGATGAGTAGTATATTTTGTTTTTCGATTCAGTCATCCATTAACAATTCACTAACTATCTATGAAAAGACAAAAACTTATGATGATTGTGTAGAAAGTTCTGTTCCTAAAGGTTGAATAATAATGTGCACAACTCATAAGCATATATAATTGGATTCGTCAAGGCAAGGATTTGCGTGATCGGGGTGACCTTGATTAAGTGAATAATACGTCAATTGACAATGGTCCCTCAACACTTGGATCTCTTACCTACCATGTAGTTCTGTGATAGCATGTGATCTGTCCAAGTTCCTTAGTATGTCATATCTCTCTTTTTAAAAAAAAGATGATATGGGTGAAGACAATTAGCACCAATTTCAAATCCTAGATTTTCTAGTTGATGACATTTGTCAATGAAGCACTTCTGAAATCATAAGGAAAGTGACGCTTCATCAAAGGTTCAAATCACCATTCGCGAAGAAAATAGCTCAACAATAAGGCATTTAACTTTCTTATTGGTTGGTATGCATTCGATTCGTTGAAACACAGTAAATTACTACAAATCATTCAGATGAGCTTCACAAGTCTAAACTTCATCTACCCTGTACTTATTACTGCTTACTCAGTGAGTTCACTACACAAGAGTAATACATTGAAAGCATCTATGAATAAATACTAGCAACCTATCTTCAAAAATGCAGCTTTACAGGTATATAATATTACGGAAAGAAGTTTTGTTTGGTATTTCTCTGTTTCATAAGGTAGACAGACATTTCATCTTACTTTTAGGAATGATTTGTAACTATATGAGGATTTCATTACTCACTAACCAATCAGAGTCGATAGGACTTCCAAGATAAATGAAATATTTTAATAGTTGAATTCATGAGTTGATATAAGCTAGACTACCATTGAAAACCTGGAAGCGATGGATGATCGTTTTACTCTAGTGTGGCATTACTCAGCAGTACACATTCACGATGCTACATACGGGACTCGAAGCCAGGACACTCGGTCTTACGTGTGAATACTAAAGCTCTACACCATGGAGACGGTATCCAACGGTGTTAATGTCTAACTTCAATCGATACATGATCTTGCATAACCCTTCATACATTGTTTGAAGTGAATGACTGTCTCACACTGGACACGGATTAGGCACCACTGGTCAAGACTTCTCACTAGAACTGCATGAAATCCATCATAAAGTTAGTCACTAGTGAGCATATGATGAAATGAAATAGCTGACTCATTCCCACTTGAATAACTTTCAGCGAAATCAAAGCTGCAAACGTTACAATTAGTAATGTTATTAGTCTAACGAGTAGTTTCATGAGATTTTAAAAGATGATTGAGTACACGGTTTAAGAGATTACTGTCAAATATAATTGATAAATCTTGAATGCGACTTATAGTGTTTGTTTTTTAATTGTTTTGTCTATCTTTTCGTCAATTAAATAACAAAGACGATGCAACTATGTTAAATGATGTTATCAAGTATTCGATTGATTCATCTATGCCAACAACAAAAAAGAGTTATTCATCAACTGTAAACTTGGATGATCTTTTTGATAGAAGTTTAGATACTACTGTGAATAACAATACGACTAACAACAATGACAACAACAACAACAATGTTGGTAACACTAATCTTATGAATAGACCTCTTTCAGCGATTGGTAGTCGACGTCATCATTCTACATCTGATGGTTCTGGAAATATCTGCTCTTCAACTGTTGGAGGTACTACTAATACTGCGACCACTACTACTATTACGACGACGACTACAAATACTTCTTATCATCATAATGTTAAATCGAATCCTTCATGGTCAAATGATTCAATCGGTAAATCAAGAATGACACATTGGTATGGTAATAGTAATGTTGAAACGAAAATGAAAAAGGTTGTCAATACCAAAGGAAATATATTTCTACAAAGGAATGATTTCAATGTATTCATGGTTAGTTGTTTAATGATAATAATCAATAATGAATGAATTATATCATTGATGAAATGATTGAATCTGATTGAGGAACATTCTTTTTTTATAGAGAGTAGTTTTGTTTGTTTACGGTATTGATTATGGGCTGATAAAAGTTAAGATACTACTGAAGATCTAGAAGTACTGAAGAATTATTTTGTTCATTTTAAGACAATTTAACGGTGTACATTCATTACTTTGGTAAATATTAGTTCCAGAACTTTTGGATCCTGTCAGAGGAAGATTTCCAAATTCAATTAATTCACGATATTCAGTAACTGTCATCCACTGTGATTAGTTAATGACCATCTTGCTGTTTATATTGATGAATTTCATTTAGACTCCGTTGGCACCCCCCCCCTAACTGATGTCAACTGGAAATAAATACTTTCCATAGATCTGGTTTTATTTCATTGAATCGAATTGAAATAAAGCAGATAATAACGTGAGTAAACTAATGATGGGCTGAAATAAAATGTAAATAAATTAATTGAAACCTCCTGGATATCTTGGTTTTCGAAGGTTGTCGATCGTTTCAACAGTTTCCATATTCTCCAAGTGCTAAGACGACAGTGTTACAGAGAAATCATTCAAAAGGACTTTAAATCAAGAAAAAAATTGGTGTTCAAAGAGTAGACGTCCTACGTAGTTGGTATCATTTCATCCTAGTACAATCTGGATGAAATGAATTCGCTAGTTAATGTTTAAAAGAATGCACTATAAGACCAAACAAAGCTACCTGGATTTCTATGATAATGATAAACTAGTATTAAATGACTGTAGCCGTTTAATAGGACACCTTGTCTGTTTTATTTAAGATTCATGGTAGGTAACACTTATCCTATCCTCAAGGTGTATTTTGAATCTTCATGTAAGACAAAATTGAATCACTTTAAGTGTTACAATAATCAGAGACGTTCTCATCGGGTTATGTTCTCTTGTACCATTGAGATACTTCAACTGATCAGTCGTTTAGTATTAATCAATATTTGCATAGATTGATTGAGTAACAAGAAAGCTTTAGATGTGTAAATGCATTTGATACTAAATAAAGTAAGTAGGTCAAGTGTGAAAAGCAGTAACAGTATAAATAAAATACAGATTAAATTAGTTTCCTTCATTATAAAGTATAACACATATGTTACAATACACTTGTTTCAATGTTTGTTTTCATTTATCCATATATTCCTAAAAGTTTTCAGGTTCTTCAGATCCATCGCTTTTGTTTAACGTTTATATCATCTTCCTAGTAACATATTATGTATGTATATGATTTATGCGGATTCAGCTCATGAGAAGTTTCCACGTCAACGCAACAGGCTGATAGTTGTTCTAGTCATATTTGCGTAATTCTTGCGGTGTACACAATCTTCACGAAACATTTGGAAAGCTCGAGAAGAGTTGGTGTTTTTTCAGCGCATTATTCTTAGTTTGCACATTTTCTGAACAGTGTAGTACTTCTTAGAAGTGCTGGTTCAGTGGTCTATAGGTTAAGTACTCGCTCACGAGACTGATAGGTCCTGAGTTCGAATCTTTCGAGGCGGGATCGCGGATGTGCACTGCTTAGGAGTCCCATAGTAGGTCGAAACGGCCGTCCAGTAATTCCAGGTTTTCCATGGTGGTCTAGCTTCAATTGACTCACAATCTCAACTATTAAAAACATTTCTTAGAAGTATTTGATGCGAATTTTAGTTTTAAATTTATGTAAAGAGACCTGGTCAATAGTAACTAGTAATCTAGAACATAAGGCTTGATAGATAGACTGTATATTTAAATTCAGTGATTGCTTTCTCATTCACTCTTTACTGTCTATCATTTATCCAGAATGTAAGGAAAATCTCCCATAGAGGCATTAATAACTAATCAGTTATAGGGAGATTTAGGAAATGGTATCAACTTGTCTTGAACAACTGTTCCATTAAGTGAATCATCATTATTATCAATAATCAGTTTATAATTGTCTCTCCTAATTTTTCCAACTTAGTTTTTGTATAGCTTAGTTCATGCATTTAATTGGAAAGACTATAGTGAATCTTACCATTGATATTTAGGGCTACACACTGTGCATATTGCCTTGATAATGCCTTAGTTCACAAGCATTATAAGCGAAGATGGATAGTGGCTGGCATTGGAATCCAGGACGCGTGTTTCGTCCTATTTTGGGACTCGTCAATTGGTTGAACCTGAATCTCAGATTTGGTGTTCACTCTGGGACTCGAACCAAGTACCGTCTGCTTCATGCTAAGTTTGAAGCGGTTACAAGTTCACTTAAACTGCGATTGGAAACAAAGACCAACAAGCTAGCTATTCGATGCGACCCAGCCCCGTTAGATAGAGGAAGAAGTCCAAGCTTGGAATGAGGAAGTCTATTCCGCGAACAGCTAGAAACGAGTGGTAACAACAAACACAAATCAAAACGTATATATACAGCACAAAACCGTCCTTGGGGAGAGTTATCAAATAGCATACTAAAAGACGCAACGAACCAATAGCATTTAAGATATTTCCCAGTGGGAAATACGACATGAAGGTGACAAGAGCGCCTTTTGCGCGAAGACAAAGAAATTCAAATTTTCTAAATAGAATCACAAAATCAGGTACTTTCCCAAGTGAGTTCTGGGGATCTAACGTCCCCAACACTTCGGACAAGGCAATCCACACAGGATGCACATATGGCAATAAGAGACTAATCAGCTGCAGCCCTAAACATCAATGGGAAAACTTAGGTAAACAATACCAAGTGATGGCCTAACATCAATCGGTTCATGATCCCAATCAAAAACTTAATAATCTCCACAACCCCTATACTAATACCAAGTGAATTTAAACTTCACCCCATCGCACAAGGAAGTGGCTATCAGGACTCAGTAGCTAAATGGATAACGTGATGGAGTTTGAAGCGACCGGTATTTGTTTCAAGTCCCAACGTGAACGCCAACTTAGAGAATCAGGTATATCCAGCTGACGAGTCCCAAATGGGACGAAACTCGCGTCCTGTATTCCACTGCTACCCACTATCCATCTTTACTTATAAGTTATATAATAATTCTGAGGAAAATACTATACACTTTTCAATAGTTACAGTATTGTTTCTCTGGTTGTACTAATGTTATTTTCCAAATTACCTTAATTTTAGAATTTACCGAATTATAAACAAAATGCTTATTTCATTCAAATGGATGATGATAGTTGTACAGGAAATGAAGATACACGTGCATTTCTATTAGCACAGTTAACAAATCACCGAGTTTCTGAAGTCTACTGTTTAGCATGTCAACAAATTCTGCCAATTTATGATCATTTTCCTGTGATAGATGGTATCTTTTTCATCAGTCCACTATGTCATCGTTCTAATGAAGGTCATCGTAAGGGTGGTGGCCTACGGGTCACTTGGCATACAAATGGTATACAAAATCAATCTGTTCAACAACAACAACAACAGCAAACTCATCGGGCACACAATGCTACTACTAACAACACTGATAACAGTAGTATCAGTAATCATTTAATTTCATCGACAAATGATTATCAATCTATCAATGAAGTAGCTTTGAAACTTTTGGCTCCATTAAAGATTATCTCACCACCACCTGGTTGTCTTGGACCTAGGCAACAATTAAATTCAACACAGCATAATATGATTAGTACTGGTACCGTTGGGGGTGGGAGCTCAAATCAAGGTGCTGGTAATAATAATAACAATAGTAGTATACCATCTAGATTTTCAACAAATCATTCATCTACTAGGCAATGCCGTTATTTACATGCTCTATGCTTGAATTGTATGCATTCAGAAAATTTGGTTGCCACTGGTCGAGTAAATGATTTAAAACGTATCAAATGCAAAATTTGTAGTAAACCATGGTCTGGTAAGTTGATAGATTCCATAAAACAAATGTTAATTTATGAAAATGTCAAACATCTTCAATTCATTTATCAGATACAGGTTAATGTATTGGGATTCGAGCCAATACTTTAAGTATGAAAACTAATGATACTACCCTATTGTCTTAAGCGAAGTAAGTAATTAGGGGGGGGGCAGTTTCAAACATGTGACCTAGTGGGTGAAGGTTAAACCCTTTAATCACTGATCCAATAAAAGAGAAGGATTCACATATATAGCATACAACTCTCTTTGAACCTAGCAGATAGTAATAATATGATACTCTGTCTTATTGCTCTTACCATATCAGCCGACTTGGGCATCAAATGTACAATTATAACAATTCTTTTTCATCCTGAAAAAATAGCATTTTGTGATTTCTAAAGTTGTAACTCTATTAGTTTTTTTTGGGGGGGGGTGACCCAAGATATTCCCCAAAGAAAGTCCAGAGGGGCGTTGGAAACTCTGGGAAATATTTCACCCAGTCAACATTAAATAAAAGTCCTTCAGAAACATCTAGAAAGTGAAGAGTCACATATCACATATCTGATTAGATGATTACTTATCATGCTACTATGTTTAGTAGGATTCCGGGACTTTCCAAAAGTCCAAGGTCATCTGAAATGCTATAACTACCCTCGATTTTTTGTACATGAACTAACCTTGGCGTAAAGCGTTTTCTCCATATTTCGATCCTTCACTTTCGTGTTCAAGTTGTCGTATAGATTTAGCCTGATGTTATTAAAAGAGCTTAGGAAACATCTGTGTATGTTGAATAGAATGTCTCGATATAACCTAAGCACTAGATTCGAATTTCATTGTGAACATCACCACTGGTACATCCAACTTTTGAGTACTAAATAATATGAAACGAGTATCGAGGATTTCAGTTCAAGTAACAACTTAAAAATACAAAAAAGTAGTAACACTGTGATAATTCTTTCAGTATATACAAAGACAACAGAGATTGATCAAAATCCAGTATCGAGTATCAACAACACGATAACTCAAACCCTTACGAATAGATGAATATTGATATTTTTAAACAAATATTGCAATGAAATAACATTCATTTCTAGCTTGAAATGCCCTGGTACGGCCGAGGATGGGGAGAGTACACTCCCCCCTCCCAAAATGCTTTCATATGGCCACGTGTATATAGCCACTGTCATGGAAGTTCTACTCATTATATTCTCGCGGTAGGGGTGTTGTTTAAGAATTTGAAGGACGGAAAGCGAGTGTTCGGTGCTTTAACCAGGTTGGGGGGGGGGTACGGTGGATCCACCTACGGAAGTTGGATAACCCTGATTCCAAACCAATGGCATATATAGTCTCCAGAATCTTGAAGGTATAAATGGCATGGAAACCTATTGTTTATCACCGGCTACCATGCGACTACATCTCCCAACATGCTAATAAAGTATGGCAACTTGGACCGATGTATATATATGTGCCTGGTCCTATGTTGTCACTGACTACTTCATTGTGGATTAGACCTCTAGATTAAAGACTCAGAGTGTGACCTCCTAAGAAAACCACCTATTTCAGTTTGGGTGCTTGTGTAGTATTCCATCCCTCACACAAATTGAATGATTTATATGGTACATATATATTTGATGCTTCCTAGTTTCTAATAGTTGTCTAGTTAAAGATCATTTAATTGTTTAAACTATGAAAAGATTTTCTTCTCTAATGAAAATTCATTCAGTATAATCAACATTCAGTCAAATCATACATATTTTGTATTCATCATTGAAAATAATAATAAGAAATTGTCTATAAACTATTTCAGGTCAATTTAAGGTTAAATAGTCTGTTCTTGTCTAGAAACTAATCATCATGCCTGCTCACTTCCTCTCTCTCTCTCTCCTTCCCTCTCTCTCTTTACCTCTATCTCTATCTCTTTGTAGACATACATTATCATTTCTCTGTTTGTTTCAATGGATATAAAATAAGATTTTGTCTGAAAAAGAAATGAGTCACTGATAAGGTCATTTTTATGAGATAATCAATATTTGAAGAATTGGGGAAAAGTTACTAGTGAACTTTTTTTTGGCATCATCATCCTTTAAGAATACGCTGAAAGAAAATAGATAATAGACAGATAAATAGAAGTGGGTATAATGATATGGGTTACTATTCAATGATCAAGTCAGAATCTTCAATACGAATGTCAAAACAGTTCTACTGTATGGAGCTGAAACTTGAAGAAGTACAACAACCATCATCAAGAAGGTACAAGTATTTATAAACAGTTATCTACGCAAGATACCCAATATCCATTGGCAGGATATCATCAGTAACAGACTTCTGTGAGAGAGAACAAACCAACTTCCAGCTGAAGAGGAAATTAGAAAAAGATGTTGGAAATGGATAGGACATACATTACGGAAATGACCAAACTGAATCATGAGGCAAGCTCTAACTTGAAATCCTGAAGGGAAGCGGAAAAACGGAAGGTCAAACAACACATTACATCGGGAAATAGAAACAGATATGAAAAGGATGAATAATAACTGGAAAGGATTGTCCAGGACATGGTTTGATGGAGAGTGCTGGTGGGTGGCTTATAATCCTCCACGAAGAGTAACAGGTGTAAGTAACTCAGTGATCAAATAAATACAAATATCCCAGGTCTACAGGTGGTCAATCGTTCGTGGAGTAGCTCAGTATTAACGTTTCAGACTATTAAACCGAGTAAAATGGATTTATATCTTCCAGTGAGGAAGTGGGTTAGTGTTTAAAGGCTTTCAGCCGTCAAAACACTGAGTCCCAAGTTCGAACCACACTCCGTCTACTGCTGTTTGGACAACTGAATAGTATCATTTTCCCCCATAATTAGAGTGTAGCTCATTCCTAAGTGCTTAGTGAATGAATTAATCCAAAGTTTTTAAAGGTAGTACCAGCTTTCACAGGAATGCTGCCACACCTTGTTGATAATTTTCAACTATCACGAAGCCTTGTTCGAGGAGTGTATCCTGCTGGTTGCCTACAAGCATCTTATATATAAGCATAGTGCATGTCATTTCGACTAATTATTGCGGATAGCCAGTCTATATTTGATATACAAAGTGGGCAATAAATACTCTACACATATGGTGTTAGTTGTAGTGAAGGCTACTTACAACATTGCTTGTAAATAATATGTTGCAGAACGTGGTCTCGAAGTTGTTTGATGCAATGAAGAGTTTCAGTACAGAAAAGTACGGTGTTGGTAGGACACTTGGAGACTAGATGAGAAGATTGTTTAGACTGCAGAACATAGCAAAAGATGTAAATGGACGTTTGAAGACTATGCATATGCATTATGTAAATGCTTTGTAACTTTTTCTAACAAACATGGATTCCGTTTATCCATTGCATAATTTTACATTAGTTACCATAAGTTCATTACTGAAGTTCAAACAATAACTGCTAGTTTTCAAGTGAAGTTCCTCAAGTGGTTGAGGGACTGGGTGATTGTAAGAGATTTCAAATTTACGGGACAGACTAGTTATTTTATTTAAACACACAAGGAGGTACCAAATGGATATGCACCACACAAGTCATTCAAATTGTGTGAGGGCTGGAATACTGTCCGGGTGCCCAGACCAAAGCAAGTGGTTTTCTTAGGGGGCTAATCCCCAAGCCTTCGACATGAAGGTCTAATCCATAAGGCAGTGGATCAACGTTGAGAGATTCAGTCACATGGTAGCCAATGACAAACAATAGGTTCGTACGCCGTTTGTTCCTTCAGGATCGTGCAGACCATGTGCACAATTGGTTCGCAATGAGGGTATTTCAACTCCTCTAGGTGGGTCATCCATACCCACTAAACCGGTTAAAGTATCGGATATTCGCTTTTCGTCTTGTCAATTTCGTAAACAACACACCCATCACGAGAATATAATGAGTAGGACTTCCCTAGCAGTGTCTATATATACTTGGCTATATGAGAGCATTTCGATAGGGATAACTGTTGGGATAGTCGGAAAAAGAGACCAATAATTACCATGTTAAGTTCAATGGTGTCCTTGAACCTTAAATGTACATTTCTTATTGGTCGATGTTTATTTCACTTGTTAAATATTGTACAAATGTTGTTTCCTATTTTATGGTACGATGTGGGTTGTTTGCTTGGTATATAAATAGAGTATGTTTGAAATACAATGATTCATAACTCAGAGGCTGTGACTTGCGTTCTTGACTCAACTGGCTAGGACAGACTGCGAAGCGGGACCAATCAGGGCACTAGGTCGTCCATACGTGTTTTCCGTGTCCACTGTACCGATCGATAAATACGCTGCTTATCAAAACCTGCAGTCCCACACGCTCGTTACAACAATTGGCGACGGGGTAGAGAGAATTTTGAACCCTGTAATTGGACGAGATTCAGTATAATTGTTCTGACCAATCAGTATCCAGATTTTTCGTCGGCGTCCTTGGGAGTCATTGGTTGTTAGTTGATTACAGTATTTCTCATTACTCTGCTGATTCAGAAAATGACTATCCCCTCCGATCAATTGCAGATACTACTAGATCGTTACAGAGAGAGCCAGTTGAATGTTTTGGACTATATGCGCACGCGACTGCTAAATCTCCCGTGTTTCGGAGATGTGAAAGAGGTTGACGAATTAATTTCTCACCTGCATACTGAACTCGAGAATGACTGCAGGACATATGAAGATGAAAACAAAAGCCTCTATGAATCCCTTACGATCAGTAATGCAAACGAGGCAGTCGCTCATGATCCATCCAGAGATCCAGAATTGTCCAATTCAGAAGTATGCCCTGTTGTGGGTTCAAATCCCACTGTGCCTGAAACATGTGAGGTATCCAGCTTACAAGAAGAACCTCTCGTGCCAGAAAATGTTTCCCGTGCATCAAATGATGGTCAGAAATCTGATATGAATTTCAAAGATGCTGTTTGTTTTAGTGACCTATTATCCAGTGATCGCATTTTGAAGAGGTCTGAAGAATATGTTGCACAAAAATCAAACCTTAATGACGTCATGTCTGGTGTCGCTAATCCTTATCATCTAGTCAGTTTTAGTGAACCCTCTACTCAATGCGCGAAATATGCTTTAAATAGAGTCAGACTAACTGTTGCTTGGGTATATGAGGACCCAACGTTATTTCGCGGGGGAGGACGGACGCAGAAAATTTTAAAACGCAGATATGAACTCCGCATCTTTCGAAAAAGGGGAGGTGTTGGGATAGTCGGAAAAAGAGACCAATAATTACCATGTTAAGTTCAATGGTGTCCTTGAACCTTAAATGTACATTTCTTATTGGTCGATGTTTATTTCACTTGTTAAATATTGTACAAATGTTGTTTCCTATTTTATGGTACGATGTGGGTTGTTTGCTTGGTATATAAATAGAGTATGTTTGAAATACAATGATTCATAACTCAGAGGCTGTGACTTGCGTTCTTGACTCAACTGGCTAGGACAGACTGCGAAGCGGGACCAATCAGGGCACAGGGTCGTCCATACGTGTTTACGTGTCCACTGTCACAGAGGCGATCGATAAATACGCTGCTTATCAAAACCTGCAGTCTCACACACTACGCGTTACAACAATAACATAATATCCGCACCCTTGGTCATACCATCATTCTGTTTAAATAAAACCCATTATTATTATTCTGTGCATTAAAAAATTTTTTTTCTTTTGAAATCAATAAGATTATAGTGGATTATACATTTCTTTGTACCCCCCTCTTTCTCTCTTTCTCTCTCTCTCTCACACACACACCATGACCTTATTATTGGATATAAGTAGAATGAAAAAATTCTTGTACTTTCCCCTTTATTTATCTTATTTTAAAAGTACATAAAAGAGAAAAAAGTTTTTTTGTTGTTGTTGGTAAAAGCAGGGGGGGGAATTACATATTTTTCAAAGAGATCTAATTATTTTAATCACTTGGTTGTCATGAGGTAATATGAAAAAAACAAACATACTCTCAAATTGAAAAAAATTTAATAAATTTTCTTTCTAAATAGTAGTTTAGTGAATAAGAACACATAGGGGGACAACTAAATATATGTGAATGCAAAACTACAGAATCTCTTAGTAAAATCTATGAACCATTTAGGTGGAGTTTTGTTCTCTGAGCTGGATGGTTTGGTCGTGGAGCTTTTCATCGTCCTTCTGAACGACATCATCAGCACAAACTTCAGATAGAAGTCTATCTATCCAGCTCAGAGAACAAAACTCCACCAAAATCATCCACCTGAGCTACAAATCTCCACCATCTCATGAACCATTTAGTGAATACTTCATTTGCAAAATATCAGTCAATCATCTTAGACTTCATTGTCCTTTTGTTTCTACACCAATAATTCTCTTTTCTTCGATCGTCTTAACCTTCGACCGACAGACATTTCACTTTCGATTAATGATACATACTACTTATATATGTTGATGTCGGTAGCACACACTATACACGTCTACCCTTTAAAACAATCATTCTTGAGGTGAATCTGCTGGCTGTGTCATGTTCACCGTCAAAATGTCGAGACTGGGTTATTGAAATCCGACGTACATCCAGCACCGGGATGCTCAACGCTTGTGTACCAGCAACTTTCCAAGCCATCTACATTCAATTTCTGCCAAGCAGCCACACGTCCCACCGCTCCTCTCTGTCGACAGCACTCGTCAAAGCCAATGCCACCCTCCCGAACAGTCTACTCGATATCGTCTTCCTAAACCAGACCGCCCCAAGTGGCACCTCAGCTTCAGGCTCGCAACGGCGTCTGCATGACGGCACCTTTCTCCCCTCTTGGTTGGCAGTGACACGAAATTCAGTGAACGAGTACACAAGTGGGGACAATCATATGTATGTGAATACAAAATTACAGAACATATTAGTAAAAATCTGTGAAGTACTTCGTTTGCAAAACGTTAATCAATCGTCGCGAACTTCATTGTTCCTTCGTCTCTATAATAATCATTTTCTGTTCTCGTTCTCTTTTCTTTGATCTTCTTAACCTTCTGCCAGCAGGCATTTCACTTGCGATTGATGATACTACTTATATCTGTCGATATCAGTAGTACACACCATAATGTTATAATGCGTTATTAAAGAAATGCAATTCAAATTTGTAAAATCTCGACACTTTAAACGATTAAAAGTATTTATCAACGTAAAGTTGAGCTTAGATTTACGTCCTTTAGCTGAGATCTACAGTTAGACTTAATGTAGTTCATATACAAAAGCGTTTGTTCACAAATGTAAATTGACATCAAGAAAATGAACATTTTATATGTTAACAACTGATTCCTTGTTAAATGATGAATAACATTCAATCAATGTGGCATGTTTGGCGTTTCATTTAATTTTTTATTTGACTACAGGTGTATTGGTTCCATATGAAAATCATGATGAAAAAAAAGGAAGATAGAAGTTTGTAGTTTTGGTCTGAACGCTTATGAATTTTTGAAATATTATGAAAAATGTTAACTGGTAGCACTAGAAGGCCGTTTCGTCGCAGTATGGGATCCCTCAGTGGCGAGCATCCGCGGCCCCTCAGACGGGATTTGGACCTGCGACCTTAGGTCACGCAATTTAAAGGGCGGAAGGCGAATGTTCGGCGCTTTAACCGGGTCGGTGAGTAGGGAGGATCTATCCAGGGAATTTGGATAACCCTGATTCCAAACCAATGGAACACATGGCCTGTACGATCCTGAAGGAACAAATGGCGTATGAACCAATCGTGGTCACCGGCTACCATGTGACTGCATCTCCTGACATTACTCCACTGTCTTGCGGATCAGATCTTTAGGTCGAATACTCTGTGTGTGGCCTCCTAATAATAGCACCTGCTTCGGTTTGGGCACTCGAGCAGTATTACAGCCCGCATACAAATCAAGTGACATGTATGTCGCATATGTATTCGGTGCCGCTTTGTAAGATGTATTAACCTGTTCCAATAAATAAATAAATACATAAATAAAATGGTGATCTTACATTGATTAGTTCATGAGCTCAATTAAATCTCAAAAACATTCATAATCCTATACTGATAAAACTATTTAGTATCTCAATTCGTTTATTTCTTGATTATATGATATACTAGTTGAAGAGGTTTGTGGAGATAGGCACGACATTCAGTTGTTCCACTGATCACTTAAGAATATTCTATTAAATATTATATTTATTTTTTGTTTATTTTCAACATTTAGGCAATTCATTACTAGTTGGTGGTCTTTACACTTATGATATATTTGCTGCTGTACCATGTGTTCAGCTCATTTAACATGTGGTTCATGTCAATCACGTTTAGATAGTTTATCACTATCATCCAATTCAACAATATCGTCCCCCTACTCCTCCTCACCCTCAACAACAACTACTACTACAAGTACATTACAATTATCATCAAATGATCTACCTCATCAACATCAATATCATGATCAGAATCAATTTTCAATCAATAATATTGATCAATCCCTAAATAATCTTACAATTAAATCTTATCCATTAAATTATTTTAGTCAATATAGTAATTTAATTATTTGTCCATATTGTTCTAAAGTGGATTATCATTTTGTTAAATTATTTGAAGATTATTATGAAGTTATTAATTGATTATTAAAGTTCTTTTTTTTTACATTTCAACTTCACTATCGTACAGGATCATTTCATTATACTTTTGATATTTTACTTCTCAGGGTGTTTTACTTTTTTTTGCTTTCTGTTTCAACAAGTTAATACAATCGAGTACTTCAAACAAACAAACAAACAAACAGACAAACAACACAAACACAAACAAACAAACGGACAAACAACATAAACAAACATAATTGATACTTGAGCTAGAAATATCATCCAATCACATAGTATTTTTTTCATTTTTCAATTGACCTTCAATTTTTACTCAGGTCAATGTTTTTAATTATCATTTCTTCTTCTGTGTGTGCTCAAAATCCATTTTATGATGAATGTTTTATTTTATTACTTATTTATTCATTTCAGTAGTATAATACATTTAAAATAATAATACTATGCATATATATGTATGTATATATAGTAGTATATAATAATTTATATAAATATACACTTGATTATATTGAATACATTGAAACAATGTTTAGAAACAAACAAAACAAAACAAAGTTGTTCATTTGTCAATATGTATTTGCGAATGTGTGTGTGTGTGACACAAAGCGCCAAATTGTAAAAAGAATCTCCTTGTTCAATGGAACTCAGTTTATATATCTATCTATCCATATCCATATATATACATTATTTTTGTGGTTAGCGTTTTTTAGCGTGTTAATTATCTACTGGATGTGGTTGCTAACCCCATATCCAACTGTTTTCTTTTATCCAAGCTTTGGATCAGCATTAATCCCAGAGGGGGGGCGGTGCCTATTTAACTATTATAAAGTCAATATTACAAATCATTTTGTCTAATTCAATTTCTGTTTTAAACAACATATAGGTTTACATATTCAAATCATGTTCCATTCATTGTTTACATTATTTTTGTTGTTAAAAATGATGAGAATGAATAGTTTAAGTTTTGTTTCTCGCCAAATGTCTATTTCTTGTCAATGTTACCAATGTGAAAGCCTTTCATTGTCTTATTTTTATTAGTTGTCTAATAAAAGTAAATTGATTAATCATTATTATTACGTCATAAAGTGTTACTAGCATTATTTATTTATTTATTGAAGACATGATAAGTAATGAAATCTCAGGGGGGTGGAGGTTTGTTTATGCCCATTTCCTTCTCTTCTCTTTCCCCAGGTATATTTATGTTGTTTTTAATTTAATAAAATCAATTATAATTGTTATAGTCAATTGTTTATTGATTTATTTTCTCAAGGTTAAAGAGTTCTGGCTTGTTTAAGTTAAATAATAATTATAGTTGGTAAAGCTTTCTGGAAAAACCGATAAGGTTATTTGGATAATGTTTTTCAATCAGGAGCTTATAGATGTCTTCAGTAGAGAGCTATTTGATATTGAAATTGTATGAATCTTAATGCTAGGATTTAAGGTACTATTATAGTGTGTGTTACTTATATCGACATGAGTAGTATGTAACGATAGTTAGGAATAGAATGTATTTCAGTAGAAGGTCGAGAAGGAAAGTATGAGGATACAAAGCAATTAATATGAAAATGCAGGAATGATGAAGTCTGAGATGATTGACTGATATTTGCAAAAGGAACAGTCAAGTGTGAGACAGTTAATTGGCATTTTGCAAATTAAGTACTTAATGTATGGTTCTCAGATTTTAGTAAGGTGTTCCGTAAATGAATAATAAAAACTTTTATCCTCAAGTAGCACTCCAAAACGTCCTGATAGTAGATCAAAGAGCTATTCTACTCGTGAAGAGCCATCTCAAGATACCTATCACCAAGTACACATATGTGATTAGATAGCTATTTAGTAAAATCCGACTGTGTGCTATTTGTACTAAGTGATGATTTCTTTGAAATCGATTCTACGCTTATTACGATTTCCAAATGTAATACGTTCAGTTATCCTCATTTAGTTCCGCCTGCCTTGAACTACTCTTCCGGGACTTTTAGTTATATAACCAATCTGAATACTGCTAATTACCATACATAGCCAGCTCGGTCATGAAATTTGTGAAGGTTTATTGAAAAATCGACATGCTACTCAGTAATGTCCCGTAGACGAGTAGTGAAACTACTTCATGATGCTCGGGTTTTCATATCCACTTCTGGATCTGTGGAACGTAAGAAGTAGCTTTTATCTGAGTGTTTAAAGAAATGTGCAAACAGTATTCAGCTAGTACTTTATCTTTAAAAAATGCTGTGTTCTGTTTCTACGTTTTGTCATAGTGAAGGCGTGTCGTTGTTTTTGCAACTACCTCCTCAATCCTAGTATTACATATAATAGTAGCATATTCTTTTCCAATATTATTGTCATAATTAGTAATGGTTTGATTCAATACGATATACTTTGTACAATATGCTCTATGCACTTAAAAGGTCTCCTGAAAGTTATTCATTTAGGGACGTGCATTAGGCAGCTATCAATGAAAGTGTGAAAGCCCTAAGCTGTCTTCCATTTACTGGTTCTGGGTAAGTTGGAATATTTATCAGGCTATGGAATCGGTCATACTATCTATTGTTACTTCATTTGACTGTTTTCTGTTGTTAGTACATATATGTATTATCTTCTGGCTGCTACCCGATAAAAATTGTTTGACAGGAACATACTCAAAGTGGACAACAGAGAATGTCAAAGAAGTGTCTTGATCCTACTTGTTTTCAAAACAACTCGTTCATTAGAATAAATATTATTCTCTATGCTCTTTTTTCATTCTTATAACAAAACTTCTTTCATTCACAGCTCAGACTTCGGCATAGCAATTATAATATAACCAAGTGAACGACTGCCTGGTGACGTTTAGGTTATCTTGTAATGGTGTTGTCTCATACGTAAACGATCTTTGAAGTACAACACATAACAACTAAGGAAAGTTACATTCAATGTTTAAAATTTAATGAAGGTGGGAAATAATGAGCGCAGAAATACTTATTCAATATGGCATAGCTTAACCGTGCAGCCGTGGTCAATTTGTGTAACTCCTTCCATTCCGTATTAAATATATTATTCTACTTCCAGCCTAAATTTGTTCTTCAGAAGTCCTAAAAACCACACTGATGACTGTCACAACAGGACAACCCAGTATAGAGAATGATGTGATTCCACTTAAGATCCTATAGATTAAATAGTCACATTATGGCTAATCTGAGAATTTGGGTTGGTTCTATTATTCTAGTAGCATGGCGAGATGCAATTATATCGACTAATATTGATCGTACAAAATTCCATAACTCCATTCTCTTGGAGCAAACAAGGTAATTTGTGTTCAAAATATATCAGTTTACAAATACTCATCTAATCCGCCGAAACTGTTGCGGCACAATGGCTTGACTGACTTCACAGAAACCCACTGGTTATCTACGAGCGTCTTTTAAGAATAAGACGAGTGCTCAAAGATATAGAATGGTTTGTAACAGCACAGTACTGTGTTGGTCATTGAACACCCAGGAAAGTCACTACTACGTGACAACACCCGCTCAGCGATTCCGAAACATGCGTGTGACCTAATTAGGGACTCACCATAATCACAACAAATTTCAGGAAAATGAAAATGGTCTGCTCTCCCTTCAATATTCTTGAAAGGAGAGTAGAAAAATCTAACCTATTACTGGCTAGTCATAATACCCTCAGCACTTTCAAGGGTAATAGGAAGACTGGTGGATGATCAGACTACGACGTACACAGAAAAGCAAGAGGATTCATTCAGCGAAGTGTTCGTAGTGGTAACGATTCCTAACCACACTATCTTTAGACCCGAACATGAGGAAACTGAGAAAATTTACATCCGATATATAACGCAGAAAGAGAATCAGAGATGGTTGAGGAGGGAACAGTTGTTCGGTGTGGCATCGATCGACCTTGAAGGTGTGGTCATTCTGTGTAATTTATCCCTGTTCACAGAAAGTACACTGTTCCATCCTCAGCCAAAATATGTTCTTCAATACTGCTAAACGTCTTGTTGCTAATTTCACGATAGGACGCGTCATTATAGGCAATGATGTGACTTCTATGTATGATCTTGGGTAATCACGTCTTGACAAATCTACAATTTTAGGATTAGATCCATTATTATTAGTAACAAAGATGAGTGTACTGATGCCGAGTTAGACCATGATTCTACATATTCTTCTCTTGGCGAATTCATTTTCAAAGCTGCACAACCAAAAATATATACTTATTTCTCAAGGTGATAATAATTACAATTATTAGTGTTAATAATATCCGGGTAAACATTGTAACAGTGAGGTAGAATAAACAAAGGTTTCAAAATGCTATTTTTTAGTAGGGAATCTTATATTAGTTTTTTTGTTGAGGACTTGAATATTCATTATGAAGATAGATAGTAAAATTATAATTGGGAAAGGAAAGCTCAGCATGATCAGATATAACGTTAAAATTGAGATGAAATTTGGCCAGGAGGATTATAGTAACAGAAATAAAGCAGTTGGTGGCGAAAAGTTTATAGGGAATGTAGAAAGAGGGAACAACGGGGAAACAACATCATCCATGAAGCTCGACAAAAATCCAGGGAAGGTCACTGCTTAACGTTCAGTCTTCTCATAACTTGCGGGCGATTAATCTATCATGACCAAGGCATATCGGTCCGTGTTATATCCATCGACTTTTAGAATTAGATGCTGAGCCTCAAGGTATGCAGAATGCATGCGAGCTGAAAAGTCTAAGCATCGTGAGTTTAACGTGGAATCACATAAGGACTACTGCTCTTCCTGATTTTTATTAACGGCGTCCTAGATAAAACCAACCCTATGACCTTAAAATGCTCTGACGGTGTACAGAATAGATGATCCTTTGCAAATGAAAGGAATTCACTGAAGCTTCGAAAGAATCTTAAAACAGTGGGGGAAATGGCAACAGACGATGGCTAAAAGGTTAACCTGTCAAAACACAATGTTATGAGCACTTAACTTCAGGAGACACAAACAACTTGTATTATCTATGATAATCCTCTTATGGTTATTCCTTCAGAGAATGCTCTTGGTCTATCGGTCTGAGACAACTCGGAAACTAGCCCGAAACGCATTCGGAATGCAGCCCAATCAAATGCACTTCATCATTTTGTACGGATACAGCTTGGTCTGGTCAACTTGGAATTGTTTTTTTCGCTCTTCGCTTCATTGTTTTGACATTATGACCAAACAACCCCTTGCCTGGTAATAAGATAGCTGTTGGTTCTAGAAAAATCAATCCTCTGAAACGGATGCATGCATTCGAATCGTAAGACAGAAATTCGCAAAAACTTGTAGTGTCAGTCATTATTTTAAGCCCATATATCTTATTCTAGCTTTCGGACATTCCATTCCATTCATTCTACTTGAGTCATATGTTGACCTTGTCAATTATTTGCTTATCAGTCTTAACTGTTTTTATATGAGCGTATATGTGTGTGCCCTTCTTATCCCATTAATCACATGTCTGTAGCTTTATTTTGTCTGACTATAATTATTTAGTAACGCTTGACAAAGATGGAGTTGGCTTCCCAGCCATCTTCCATACGTGTCATTTTGCTTTGCTATGTTTCATTCGCTTCATGTACAAAATATATGTATTCACAAGTCGATTCTCGTTATTCGACTTATTTAATTCCGTTATTGACTAACGCCGTTCAAGTCGATGACGACATACAAGAATAGGCGATAGCAAACATTTATACGATTTAAATGGAGTCAGATACATGGGCTACTAAAAACTATTCAAATGACTAGAATTAGTACGGTCTAACGGTTAGACTACTGCTCACTGGATACTCCTGCAGACCTAAAACCTCATCAAAAAAATGAAAAAAGAGCTCAAAAAATAAAAAAGTAAATACACATATGTCTTAAAAGTGTTGAATATATGATATTAATAGTTAAAGCGCCGGGAACAAGTCTTGCGTTACTCAATTGGTATTGTCATCTTCTTGTATGTTATACATGTGTTTATCAATTTTCGTGTGCAATTTTTACCTTGCTGGCCATTATTTATCTCAAAACGTTCGATATACAGTAGTATCACGTTGACATATGTATCCGCAATAGATGAATTTTCATCACTGGACCAGTATTTCGCACAAGTTGCTTTCAGTAACACTTATGATGAAGTAAAGTTGTGTCTGCTAGGCCAAACAGTTTTCTTTCGAGCATTTTCTAGCTGTGTATCTGGGTAATCAATCTTCTGATCGCAATCACGTCCGTTGGATGCAGTGTGTTAATGTTTTTAATAGTGGACGATTTCTGGTTAGTTAGAATAAAGTAAGATAGTGCATATTCATACCTCATGTTCTTAGTTACTTGTTTACCTACCTGGAATCTAAAATTCCCATTAGGGCTGAGATTGTTGCAACAGTCATAAGACCGTTTTAGAATTTTATGATGAATTCCTTAACATCAACTAAACCATTTGAAGTTAATGTTACAAGTCTCGAACAGTTGGTTCATCAAAAAGATAATTTATCAGTTGGGTGCCACCTATATTCTCAAGCTGCAATACGCATACTCTGTATGGTGAACCAAATGTCGAAAATCCGATCCGGAGTAGATTTCAAACTTTTAATCTAACAGACTAAGTCCTAAATTTCAGCATTCTCATTTTCTAATTGGTTCACATTATCGGTTTCCCTATGGACGATAATAAAGAACCAGTGAGTTGTGTGGGTAACTTGTGTTTTATTGGTTAGTATTGATAGTTGTATGTTTGTGTCATAATATGCTTTAAGCGGTTTACTTTTAAAATTTGCTTTTAGTTGCATTGCCTTTCAAACAATGGGTACTGCAATAGATGTCCTAGATATTCTCGATCTGAATGAATCAAGTCCCAGAAAGTCTATGCTTGATAGAGAAGCCATTCTGAGTCGTGCAGAGAAAGTAAGTACAAATTATTTCGATTTCAAATGTTATTAACATTGTAGAGAAAAAGTTCTCGCCCCAACCCACCACCAAAAAGACCCGATCATGTTCCTCGTGAAGTTTGGGGTTTACATAGCACTCTTAACAAGTGAGTTTCCATCTCATTAAAATAACATCCCGATTCAAAAAATGATCGTCCGTTGAATTTTATAGTTGTATGTATTTAGCTATTAGCTTATCTATCCATAGAACTACTGAATCATACACATCTTCATTTATTTTGAACAAAATTACGATCTTTATGTCTAGAGAATTGACGTACATATAATCATTAGACAGCTTTTTCTTTCAGTATATGTATTAGTTTTGTGTTTAAACGAAAGAAGTACATGCTATTGTTTGAGCTTTACAAGTTATTTTAGCGACTGGTTCACACTCAAACTCGTCTTTTGTGCAATCGTTTTTGTGTAATGGTGTAACGGTTCGGTAAATCAGTGCCATGCAGTTGGTCCCCTTTACGAATTCGAATAAAGCCATAACAAACGTCGATGCAGAATAACGTGAATTCATCATATTTCGATGTATCTCGTCAGATGCCTACAGCCATATATATATATATATATATATATATATATATATATATAAGGACAGGTTGGAGGTCATTTGGTATAGGAATTCAAAAACATAAGGTTTGGGTGATGAATTCACTAACTGAGATCTGGAGACAGGCAAGATCGACTGTGTGGTTGAAACATTTTACCTGAAGCTAGTGGGTCAGATGTTTGACGCCTTCTCTACGTACTTCAGTTTCCTCAGTTGGGTATCATCAACAGGCTTCACACGAGCAACGTGAGTAAAATGGTGTGTACGCTAAAATGTACTTGGTATGAGACAGAAGTATTCCATAAATATCATTTCTAAGCACTTTCCAACTTGTCAGTACATGGTTGTGAAGTTTGTTAAGCTTTATTGAGATTATGAACCGATCAATGTTATGCCATCATTCAAAACCAGAAACAAAACGGCCATCCAGTGCTTACATGTTTTCAATGGCGGTCTAACACTGATCGGTTTATGATCTCAATAAAAACCTTTAAACTTGTTTGAAAATAATACAGTTCGTATCGTGATGTTTTCAGCACTAAAGTATTTATTATATATTAATCCATTTATTTACATCTTCCTTTGAAAGTTAACTGATAATCGAGCGCGTGTATAGCCCATTATCTCCATGTAATTTTCTTGATACATACTTCCCTTTATCATCGTCAAGAGAGCGAAAACAAAGACTTGAGAAGAATAGTTTGAGTTCATTTTTTGTTTGGTTCTCGTCAGCTGCTTACAACTTGTACTATTTAACAAGCTGACATGATCAGGGTGTAAGTAAACTTAATAGACTAAATAGGACGTAAGTATATATCTTGTGTGGAAAATCATTCTACAACATTGACAGGCCAGAGAGTTAGGAACAAGTGATTACGCAATGAATAAATGCTAATACTATGCGGGAATAAAATAAGTAAAGCTTAGTTCAGACAAGACTGCCGATTTAGAAGACAGCTGAAATAAAAAGACTTGCTGATGCAATTAATTGGAAGCTGAATAAAATTTTACTGTTTAATAAAGAAATATCGGTCACCAAGACAGAGAAAGATTAACAGCCATCTCCTTTTAAACACATTGGTGGGATTCCTGAATCCCTGTAGTAGTGGCTTCAGCAAGTTTCGAATGGCCGGAACTTGTTTGTTTATTATTCGCTTTGAAAAATTTCAAGGCATCGACGTGATTTCTTGTCACATTGATTCATATCTAGTTGTTGTTCAGCACCATTACTATTGAATTCTATAACGAAACTAAATGAATAACAGTATAGTGCATTGTTTTAGATATCTTGAGCAGTCGGACGATGAGAACCTAAACGTTGTAGATATTTAATGTTGATTAGAGAAACTTGTCTAAAAACTAGGAAATATGTACTCTGAAGCTCAAACTTATGTAGCTCAGTCTATCATTTATCCAAAGGTTTGTGTTTCTATACTGAATAATGAACAATAAATGTTTAATTCTTAAGAAAGACCGTAGTTTTTTAAAGTCACAGTTTTCTCACTGCATAAATATGGTGTATAAAGCTATTGTGAAACAATCTTTAGCTAGCGAATGTTCACTTTTCGTTAGTTTTAACTAATGACCAGTCAATCACTCAGACGCAACATAGAAATTGGCACATATGTACATCAATGCAAGTTGCCATACACCATTAGTACAGTGCGATGAAATTGTTAGTGCAAATCCCATTAATAGTGGTGATAACAGTATTAATATTAATTTCTGCATTTGCTAGTGGATTAGGATCTGGGAAATTGTAAAAATGAAAATATTTCACCGGAAACTAACCAACCAAAAACGAGAAGATTAACTGTCTTTGATAAAAAATAGATTCGGTTGCACCGCAGTCAGTTAAATGTGATGTAGAACCTAGCACATGTGTACATCGGTTCACGTTACCATGCAACATTACTACAGGGAGATAAAATTATCAGGGCAAGTCCCAGAGTAGTAGAGGTAGTAGAAAGTATTGATCATCGAGAAGAGAATATAAATTAGTGAAATTAAACCAAACTGATGAGGAATTTATAAATTTAGGATTTGAAAAAAGAAAACGAGTGGATGGTGAAAGTCTTTAACAAATGGTTACGATAATCAGGTAAATCACAACCAGGTGGTGTACACTCAGGTACATGGCTCAGTTTTACAATCAGTGTCTTTCATGGACTGATATAATGTGTTGGTTTGGCCACTTCAAGCTCTTTTCCAACCTACTCCTACACCAGGCATCATCTCGCGTCAATTTAGTCGGTGGATAGACATACGTAATACACGTGTTAACTGTATCAGCCGATAAAGATTCACTACCTTGTCAAATGATTTGCTATAATTATCTATCACTTTGTATCTAACCTCAAAATTATTAACTCAATGGTTCCAAAATATGTGAACAATCGTTCAACGATGCCTATAATCAGTTGAGGTCGTTCTAATTCGGTGTTGTGTATTGTAAATATCCAATAAATATTTGATTGGGATAAGTATTTGTAGTCGTCAAACTATATATTTCATTTTGAATCCTACTGTAGCAGATGTTTTACCAATTCTTCTATTTTTGCGTTTAGTAATCTTCCTCCGATTATGCCAACTGATAATACACCTCTTTATAAACAACCTAAAGCTGTGATTGGTGTAGGGCGAGTTCGTTCTTGGCAATGGACACCATTTACAAATTCCGCTAGACAAGTTAGTCTTTTGTATTTACATACATACTATATTGAGTGATGTTTGAGTGAGAATGCTGTCTTTTTATTCCTGACTAGTAAACACTTCGGTTTTTTTATATAGTTTATCAGTTACTCAGTAGGTTGTAAATAGAATGTTGATAGGGACTGTTTTGTTTATTCAACGCAAATCAGCTCCATTTGCTATCAATTTCGGAGATTGCATTGTTGACTTATTTAGCCCGCACTTGGACTTTTGTACTGTAAACTCGGAAGGCGAATTAAATAAACACGTGCTCAGTAAATATGCTTAATGTTCCAAGAGCTGATTTAATGGTCCCCATGCATAAAATGTTAATATAAGAAACGAGGCTAACGTTTGTAGTCGATCATTCACGTTAAATTCAACTTTATTCGTATTTAGCTTTACCAATCTAATTAAATCCAACTAGTTATTGATTTCAAATACTTAGGTATAACTGAATTGTCCAAATGCCCTGGTATAGCCGAGGATGGTGGAAGAGTTCGTTCCCATCCTCGAAATGGTCTCATATGGTCACGCGTATATATAACCACTGACAGGGAAGTCCTACTCATTACCTTCTCACGTTAGGGGTGTTATCTACGAGATTGAGAGGACGAAAAGAGAATGTTTGGCGCTTTAACCCGGTTGGTGAGTACGGATAATTCACCTAGGGAAGTTGGGAAGCCCTGGTCCCAAACCAATGGTACACATGGGCTACAGGATCCTGAGGGAACAAATGGAGTATGAACCTATTTTTGGCCACAGTGTACCATGGAACTGAATCTTCTAATGTTGTTCCACTGCTTCGTGGATGAGACCTTCAGGTCAGTGTCTCGGGGTGTGGTACCCTAAGAAAACAACCTACTTTAATTTGTGCATTTGAATTATTGTTCATGTGTTTTTTAACGGCCCACTAAATTTGTCAATATTTTGATTGATAGTTTTTATTGTTGCACGTACACTTGTAGTTCATATAACAGATTAATTTTGTCTAAAAGAACATTGAAGACCAATCAACTCTGCATGGCTGTTTTATCTTAGTGCTAATAATGTGGATCACATATCCTCCAAGATCTTCAAATTTTGCGGCGAACATACTGGGACATTTAGTTGAGATCCAATAGTTTACATTTTAAATTACTGTCGATTCGCGATACTTTATAACCATTATCCATTAGAATTACTGATACATAATCAAATTGTTTTGGTTACTGTCTTTCGCTAAAGCATCTATCTCAAAGTTAGTCAATCCACTATATAAATTACGCGTTGAGTAATCCCTTTAAACTTTATATGCTATTTGTACATTACTAAATATTGTATTACAGTCTATCTTTATTCACAGTAAAACACCGTAATAATAATTAACAGGAATATTCTATTTATCAAGATTTACAATTGAATTAACATAGTAGATTATGTCTTGGATACTTCATTTTTCTCTTACTAGGATAATTTAGTCTTATATCATTGGAGACGAGAAAGCGCTGATCCAGAGGCTAATAAAGATTATTATTTTGCACGATACAACAAGGTAATATATTGACACTATGTGTATCAAAACATTTCTTAACTATACACTTTTTCAAAATAAAGCTAAACTACTTAATATCATATGAAGCATTGTGGTATGTTTTCTGGAGATTAGTTTTAGTATGAAAATAACTTACTTTTACGAATTCACATCAGCTCAGTCACTCGGTCATAAGCAATGTGTAATTTGTCACATATACACCCACCCAAGCTTCAACATCCCATCAGTTCAACGAAATCAAATAATCATGCTGAATATCAAAAGTAGTAGAAATGGTAATACCACATCAAACATTGAAAATATGGTTCGAGAAGAGATAGATCAAAAGCGTAACTTATGATGTAGGGTCAGATAAAAGTGAATTAATCTGCTCCATTGAAACTGATTCTAAGTTATGCTACACAACCATTGTTTGTGATAGTCGGGTTGACCACAGATAGGTAATCTGCCCCTACCAACGTGGCTCAAATAAACTGATAATCACTTCAGGAATTGATGAATTGTCACTATCTGGTGAAAATAAAAAAATATGAAACGGTTGTTTGTTTCTCGTTTGGAACTACCCAGAAGTGAATACCTCATTCCCCTGCCATGAACCAAACCTACGACAATCAAGCCCTGTAGCGGTCGCTTTATTTTTAAATCCCTAAGTCGATATTTCTTAGTTTATGATTTGAAATCATCCTGATTCGCAATACTACGAGACGATCACAAATTGCCATCAGTGACACATGCTCCATTCTCCACATAGTCAAGAGTAATTCCCATAGTTCTAATTATAATTCGTAACAAACCTCTGAGGTTCGATAGTGTGCTTTAGAAACCTAGTGCTTATGAAAATTCCACGGTTGATATTTTCTTGAAATACCTCCTACCTCTTGGTTACTTTTTGTATATTTAGCTATAACAGCTTCCAAACTGCATATTATTTGCTAACGTTTGGATTGGGTGAAGAAACCAATAAGGTAGTCACTGTGCAATACTGTGCAATAATGCAAAGTCATGTTGAATTATTATCTACTGATTTGTCATAATTCCTTGGTGTTAGGTTTCAATAATCATATAGCTTAGTGAATTGAAACCTTATCAGAATGGTAACTAGTGACAAAACTGTTGGAAGTAAAACTGCATCATGCCATATGCCTTACTTTTAAAATTCACTTACCATGTATTGTTTTGACATTTTGTTAAGAAACTCTACTGTTCTTATTTCATCACGTTAATAGTATAATCTTATTCTAATTCAAAGTGATGAGGATTAAACAAGGTGACCTATGTATGCGATATAACTAGTACACAACGTATTAATCCTAACTGTAGTAAAGCCTTATGAACTTAGCGTTTCTTTCAGATGAATTCTAATAGTTATTTCACTAGTGAAATCGATGTATGATTATACTTTCCTTTTGTTTTCCGCAAGTTATTTTCTTGTTATTTATGTCTCGTGAAAAAAAAATTGTGTTAGCATGTCACTGTTCCTGAATATACTACCGAAGAGTACGAAACAATGCTAAAGGATCTAAAATGGAGTGAAGAGCGTACGGCACATTTGATGGAATTGGCTAAACGTTTTGATTTACGTTTTATTCATATGAGAGATCGATGGGATTGTGAAAAGTTCCCTGGACGTCCATCTGTTGAAGATCTCAAAGAAAGATATTATGGAATTCTAACACAATTAGATAAGGTAACCTTAATGTTATTCTTATATTTCCTCTATTTTTGTTGTTAAAAAACTGAACTTTAAACGTTTAAGCATTAAGTGAGCTATCGTTTTTAATGCACTGTAAGACAATATCATCCGTATGCTCACCTATTATTGGTTACCGGCTACCATGAAACTGCATCTTCTGGCGTTGCTCCACTGCCTTGTGGATTAGATCTCTAGGTCAGTGTCTCGAGGTATAGTCCTCTAAGAAAACCATCTGCTTTGGTTTTGGCGCCCGGTCAGTATTCTATCCTTCACACAAATCGAATGGTTTGTTTTGTGCATATATATATTTGGTGCCTTATTATACCAATGTTTATGTGTTTAAATAAATAAATAAAGAGAACATTCACAGCGCTGGATACCGGTTCAGCGGTTTAGAGGTTAAGCCTTCGTGTGTAAGACCGAAAATCTTGGGTTTCATTCCTCGTGATTGGGTCATGGATGCACACTGCTGAGGGGTCCCATACTAGGACGAGACAGCTTTACAGTACTTTCAGGTTTTCATTGATGGTCTAGCTAAAATCAGTTCGTGGTTTCAAAATCCTAATGTATATATTCAACCTACTTTTTTTGGTGATGTATATTATTTCCATTATCTGTTTAAAAATACTTCTATTAAATACATTTCACTGACAAGTGTCTATTGGTATAAAGCCTAAGTGAATTAAGAATTCCTAAGGATCATTTCAATTACCCAGTACTTATTTTTACGTCTGATTCTACATCTTAAGGCTCGTGGAACAAATCTTTCACAAGGTCTACGATATGATGCAGCACATGAACGTCGACGTAAACAACAGTTAAGTTTACTTTATGGTCGTACAAAAGATCAAGTTGAAGAAGAACAACGTTTAATTATGGAATTGCGTAAAATTGAAGCTAGACGTAAAGAACGTGAACGTAAAAAACAAGATTTACAAAAACTTATCTCATTGGTAAATGTATATTTTTTAGGGAAAATTTTATGCTCTTTGGTAAATTTGTTTTTTTTTATTTTTCTCTAGTGGAATTACTTCTAAATCTTACAGTATATGTAAGGTAGTCAATGGAGATTTCTTTTATAAAGTCTATAGACGTTTAGTAAATAAACCGTAGTTTACGGTAATAAAACAGTGTTTGAAGATGATTTATTATTGATCACCGATTAGCGAATATCCGGCGCTTTAATCGGGTTGATGAATGCAGAGGATTTACCTAGGGTGATTGGAAGATCCTCATTCCAAACCAATGATGTACATGGGCTCCAGGATCCTAAGGAAACAAATGGCATTGGTCACCGGCTACCATGGTACTGCATCTCCTGACGTTGCCCCACTGCCTTATAGATTAGACCTTTAGGTCAGTGTCTCGGGTTGTGGCTCCCTAGAAAGGCCACTTACTTCGCTTTGATGGGAACCCGAGCAGTATCCCACCCCTCACAAAAATCGAATGATTTATATGGCGCATATCTGTTTGATGCCTCCTTGTACCAATGTTTATGTGTTTAAATAAATAAATAAATATCTGTAGATAACAAAACTTACTGGATTATTGTCAGTTATCTAGAACACTTTGCTTGCCTTTTCAACCACTAGGTCTCAGGTTCGAGCCCCATTGCACCTACTTGGGTTAGGAAACTCTGGATAGTAATATCGTTAGCCTTCGTACTTAGAGTGTAGCTCATACCTAAGTACACAAAGAATGAGTTAAACTTGAGAAAAATTTACATGCTATGGAAATATTGATTGACATTTTAATGTACAAAGTACAAAGTTTGTAATATTTTTCGTTATTATTATTATTTATGTCAAACTTAATGAATGCCAATTATTTCTCAAACCAGTTCCTTTTCATCTTGGTTGTATTTTGTAGGCTGACAGTGTAACTCGGGATTGTGAATTATCTGAGCATACAGGTTATGAGACGAATACAGATGATACAAATTCTTGGCTTACATCTACACACTCGTCTGTTGGCGGTGGTTTATCATCTTCCAATAATTCATTGTTAACATCAACAACACTAACAGGAAATACTGGATTACAACGTAAACGACCAAGTGGTGTTAGTGGTTTGAATGCTAGTAATAACAATATTGGCAATATTACGTCATCATCTAGTCAGTTAATTGGAAATACAAATTCACTCATCAATACAGATTCTAGTTGTACTAATTTAACAAGTCTAGGAGCAGCTGGTGGTGCTAATACTGGAGCATCGATATCCTCCGGAGATATTTGTGCTTCGTTAAATTCTGCCTCGAATACAGCTAATACTGCATTAGTGAGTTGAAAGTATTCCTTGACTTAATTCATGTTATTAAGCGTTATAGATACTTGGATTTAAGGCATAGAGTTTATGTGTGTATATAGGTGAGGCTTGTGATTCCTTTTTGTGTCCGTTCAAACTGATTTCAATGGAAGCTGGGTTTAAATCTACAACCTATGGATTGAAAATCAAGATTCCTTTGTTTCATAGTCTGAAGTCAATTTAGACAACGATGTGTGAGTCAATATACATCAGCGATTAATCATTGTAATAAAGTGTTATAGCTAATGTCAGGCCTATATAGTCGATGATTTCATGAAATAGTCTGACATTTTAGTTTGCCCATCTTTAGCTTTCTTACAGCCTACACTGCTACTCCAATTAACACCTCTCGTCTAAGTAGACGGTATTTGGACAGGTCTTAAGATTCAAGAGTCTATAGCTGAAACTATACTAAGAACTAATGTATCCAGTGGTTTTACGTGACTTGTGAATCTTCTCAAGGTTTATAGTTGGTTCCTTTTTTCTGAAAGCTGACGAGTATCACTACAATACACTTACTCATTTAAGAGAAGGTTATCCAAAATTTGTCCAGATAGCTTAGTGATAAATAATGTTGAATATCATTTCTCATGGTTTCCAGAATGCCATGTATGTCAAGTCCTTCTTAGTGAAGATTAAATTCTATCTTGACTAGTGGTCACATTGTAACTTGATCGATAGAATTCGATCTTCACTAAGAGAGATTTGATATACATGACATTGATCTATGTAAACTTGTGACATAATGGGTATATCGAGGAACTCTATTCAATACTCACGTATGCCAACAATGAATGGTAAAGATCCCGTCTTAGATATCGAAAATTTTCCTCTTCCATATTGTGTTTCTGGTCAAAAAAGTTTTGATTTGAGTTTTTGTGTTTTTTCTTCTTCAGAATACACAATATTCGATAAACTTTTTGGATGTTAGCAAAAATCCCGGTGCTCATCTACGTAGTCAAAAGGTAAATGGTGTTTGTTTACTTGGTATAACTCATTACTGATGAATAAGGCCTAATTTTTACATACTACTCTTAATCTTTCTAAATTATTGTATCATTTTATCATTGTTTGACAAACCTTATTACTATTCAATGTAATTGTAAAGAAGCTATGAGTATGGTCATATTAAGACATGACATCAGTTTGTGAAGTTACTTGACTTTTAGTCTTTAAGTCGTTTAAGTAAGTGTATACTCTTTAATTGGCTCCAGCAAAATACTCTTTCTCAATGATTATTGTTATAACTTGTGACCGCCGATTAGAGAGCAGTGACTTATCGATCGGACCAATGACGCGTAAACCCTTATGAGCAGTCTAGATTCCTTATTGGTCCTGCTTTCCGCCTAGCCCAGCCGGTTTAGTCCAGAACGCTAATCTCAGCCTCTGCAATATGAATCATTATATATCAAACATACTGAGTTTATATACCAACCAAACAGACCACAACGTACCATAAAATAGAAAACAACATTTGTACAAGAATCAGCCAGATGTGGCTGTGAATGAAGTGGGTAGTAATTAATAGACAGGACATAATTCAAGAATGGCAAATGGTATAATAATAGTTCATAGGTCAAAACAAAGCTCATAATAAGTGGGACACGGATATGAATAGTTTAGTTACATAACAATTATGCGATAAAAATATATATATAGTATTGGTCCATAATGGATCCTAAAAGTTACCATTGATTATGCTTATCGGGACCTAATAATTATTGGCATTGGATATTTACAACTTGAGTTAATTGTCACTTGTGGTTTTTAATTCTTCGATCTCATTTCTTTTCTTTTTTGAAATGCCGTTTCAGTTAGAATCAATTCCTTCTTACTTGGCACTTATTTTATGATGATGCTTCATCTCTCACACTACATTGATGTGATATGTGTGTACTCTTGGATTGATACAAGGTTGTGTCTAGGTCCTACATTGAGTATGATGAATAAATCGGTGAAACTAGCCTAGTTATCCTGATAAAATTTCTGTTTATAATTTTTTAGTTCCCCCGCTCTTTCCCTCTTTTATCCTTGTCGATAATTAAAATGTGAATAGCCTTACATGTTTACAATGTAGTTGACATGCATGATTAGTACGTTGCTCCATTGTCTTGTGGATTAGACCTTTAGGTCAAAGGCTTGGGGAGTAATCCCCTAAAAAACTAACTGCTTCGGTTTGGGAGTTTGAGCAGTATACCAGCTCTCATACAAATCAAATGGTTTGAGTGGCTCATATATATTTGGTACCTCGTACCAATGTTTATTTATTTAGATAAACAATAAATAACGTCAACATAAGACAAGATTTATTTTCAATTTTTACACAGTTAGAAAATTGAAGTTTGTATAGACAGTCAATCCTTGGGACTGTTTGTAGTGTAAAAAATTTGGAATTTTCACTTGTACTTACAAATTGTCACCTACTTGTTTACCATCGACAATGCTTGTCTTACATCCTGGGGCACGATTGAACTCTATTGCTCGTGGTTTCTTATTAGAATTTTTGAAATGTCAGAACAAGATAGTTCTTGATTACTCCGTGATTTCTCCAATGTTGTATAGCTAGAAAAGTCAGTTTGTGGTGCAAACTAACTATTGAACAATTATGAGCCTTTCATACTAATAATGCCCACAGAAGGCTGACCAGGATAGCGGGCAAATCAAGACGTCAGTTCATGAACTCATTGACTGTTGGATTGAGGCATAGAGGCGGGCGTAGTCTGCCTATTCGCATTTCACATGATTACCGTGACTAATGTTTGAAGACTTTCGGTGATAAGAATCCGTTACATTCATTCTTTGTTATTTTTTATGTCTAGAGTTGTAAATTTCTATGTTCTACTTCACGAATCAATTCTTTTTCGAATCATATTGTCTATGCCTAGTGTTTTCTAATACCACGTTGAAATCACCGTTTCTCGTCCGATCACCGCAGTTAAGCCACGTTAGGCCCGGTCAGTACTTGCATGGGTGACCGGCTGGGAATACCGGGTGTCGCTGGCTTTATATATTTTAAAGCCCCCAAATGCCCTGGTACGGCCGAGAGTGGGGAAAGTCCGCTCTCCTCGAAATGCTCTCACATGGTCACGCGTATACAGCCTCTGCCAGGGATGTCCTACTCACTGCCTTCTCGTGGCGGTTTTGTTATTTACAAAAATGAGAGGACGAAAAGCGAATGTCCGGCGCTTTAACCGGATCACAAACCAATGGTGCACATGGGCCCCAGTATCCTAAAGGAACAAATGGCGTATGAACCAATCGTTGGTCACCGGCTACCATGGGAATGCATCTCCTTACGATGCTCCACTGCCTTGTGGGTCAGACCTTTAGGTCAAAGGCTCGGGGAGTGGCCCCCTAAGATAACCACCTGCTTCGATATAGGCACCCGGACAGTGTCACAGCCCTCACACATATCGAATAAGATTTGTGTGGCGCATATGTATTTGGTGCCTTCTTGTACCAATATCTATGTGTTAAAATAAAAAATAAAAATAATACACTTTTACTACTTCTACTACTCTGAACTTTGTCTTGATAGTTTCATCTTGTTTTACTGATGTTATGTGGAAATTTTGATCTATGAATATATGTGCTAAGTTCTGCGTTATATATGGCAGGGCAGGGCTGACTGACTGACTGACTTATTAATGATTAATTTTGAAGCCAATTTCTAGTATGAAAAGTCATAACCCAATAGAATTCAGTCATTTACTTTCCATCATTTTTTTCATCAAATATTTCAGATGAAATTACCCAGTAATTTAGGACAGAAAAAGACAAGAATCATTGAAAACTTCTTAGGTCATTTACAAATTGGTAAGTTTTAATGTTTTTATCAGTATAGGGTCGTTGGAGATTGTTAAGTTTTTAATTGAGATCATGACCACCATTGAAAACCTGTAAGCACTGGACGGCCGTTTAGTTCTAGTATGGAACTCCTCAGAAGTGCTCATCCACGATTCCCCACGCGTGATTCCAACTTAGGACCTCAGGTCTCGTGGATGCACCCTACTGAGGAGTACCATACTAGGATTAAACGGTCGTCCAGTGTTTAAAGGTTTTCAATGGTGATCTAACATTGGTCTATTCACGATCTCAATTTATGTTTTTACTTGGATTAATAACCGTTCAAATTGTCTTAAGAGAATTTATATATTACATGCTGTGTATTAAAATTGACTTGGCCAAGTTTCGTCACAGGGAAAATTAGGTAAATGTTTGTATTTCAGTAAAATTATACTTTGGCAACAAACCAATGAGGTTCGAGCTAGACATTCTGTGATCAACTCGGTCTCATTGGTATGAATTATTTTTTTCTGGTTAGCGTTTTTTTAGCGAGTTAGTCTTCCACGGGATAAGGTCGCTAATCCCATGCCCACCCCTCCTCCTTTACCGGGGGTTGGGGCCGGCAGTAAGCCTGGAAAAGCTACAGGCGGAGTTACTTTGTCTCATAGTCTTTCTTATAAGTGCTTACTCATGGTCTTAAATAGTGTTGATTTTGAGGAAGTAGATTTCCTAGCGCAATTTCATATCACCTTTATCAGCATGAAATTTATAGATTTACGACTTAAAATCTGGTGAAAGATCAAATTCTTAACGAAATTACTCCGGGTTTTAGTCGAAAACAGAGGTAGTTAAACTAAACCAGACAAATATTTCATTGGTTATACGTACTCATCGACCAATCAATTTTGTGTTACTTCAGTTACAGTCCACGTAGTTTACCGGAGAAGTTTGTGACTGTGACACTGAGTGATGTCTGTTCGAATTTGATGTGGGTTATCAGTTCCTACAAGATTACAGATACTCCTTGTTGCGACGAGTACCAACTAACACGTAACTTCCCTTCTAAACCATTCAGCAGTTATGTTTCTGACAACTTACGTCACTTTTACTGTAAGAAGAGACTCATTCACTGAATAAAGAACGAGTCTACTGCTCACTAGTTCTCTCTGTCCTACTTTATGGGTATGAGATGTAATTTAAAAAAAAAAGTATATTCACACGTTACTAGTATTCGATCATAGGTGTCTTCGAACCATTGTTCATGTATTTCGCGACCACCAGCTTAACAGTTCTGAGGTCGGACACAAAGCATTAAGCAGTTATAAAAAATCGATTGACGAGCTAGTAAATCTTTATCAGCTGCAATGGTTAGCTCATGTATTACATATGCCTATCCACCGACTACATTGACGCGAGATGATAACGCGTGCAGTAGTACGTTGGAAGATAGCTTGAAGTGGCCAGACCAATACATGATATCAGTTCATGAAAGACACTAACTGTTAAACTGAGCCGTGTACTTAGGTGACGACCATCTAGTTGTGGTGGTCTACATTGCATTTAACTGACTGGGATGTACTTGGTTCTTTTTTTAATCAAATATAGTTATTCTTCTCTTTTTTGGTTGATTAGATATCGGTGAAATATTTTTATTTTTACAAATTTTCCAGATCCTAATCCACCGGCAACGGCAGAAATTGTTGAAGCATATAATGGTTTACGTTCAAAAATTCTACTTTTATTCGATTTACGCCTAGCTCTATTAAATTGTGACTTGGAACTACACTCAGCTCGGCTACGACTAGAGACATTTGCTCCTAATAAAGTAATTTTTGCCACCTTTTTTTCTGTTAGTCATAACGAGAGTGATTCCAAGTGTTGTTAGAGGTTTTATTTTATTTTATTTGGATACATAAATATTGATACAAGAGGGCACCAAATATATATGCGCCACACAAAGCAATGAGAATTCGAAGAGAAAAAAAAGGAACAATAACGACCAGATTAGTGTAAAGTCGTGTAATAATAATAATAGTAATAATGGGGGAAACGGAAAGGTATACTCAGGAGAAATCTTTCAGTATGAAGAAAGTAAAAGAAGGTTACAGCAGGATCTCCACTGGCTTCTATTCTGAGCCATATCTGATAACGTCTCTAGCCGCTGTGTTGCGCTATCTCTCGGACCCCAGCCAGGGAGTTGTGAAGGACCAACACAGGCCAGCCCTTTGCAGTTTTCTTTCATACGACGACAACATGTCACACACTGACCACCTCTCCGCTTTTCCCAACCAGTCCCAGAGTCGTCGAATAATGCACGACGTGGAATTCTCTGGGACGACATTCGTGGAACATGTTTAAGCCACCGAAGTCGGCGTTTCAAGATGGTGACACCAATTGGATTATCATCTCTGTGCCCGAACACACGATGCCGAACCTCTGCATTACTGACATGGTGTTGCCACTGGATGTCAGCAATCCTTTGGGGACAACGATGATCAAACACAAAGAGTCGTCTAACATCCTCAGCTCGGAGAGGTCGGGTTTCGCAAGCATAGAGTAAAACTGCTCTCATCGACGCGTTGTAGATCCGACCTTTTACAACCAGACTGACATCACGAAGGCGCCAAAGGTGGCCCAGATTGGCATATGCCGCTCTGGCTTTCACTATCCGTGCATTGATCTCATCACTCACACCCCTACCAGCACTTATGCAGCTACTTAGATACACGAACTTCTTGACTACTTCTATCTGCTCACTATCCAGGGTGAGTACAAAATTAGGATCCTGCCAGTCTTGTAGAAGTACTTTGCACTTCGAAGGTGCAAAGCACATACCATATAATGAAAATATAATGAAAAATGTTGTTAGAGGTTGATGGACAGTTGTCACTTTTCAGTTGATCATATTGTGATGGTTACTTATGATTGAAGAACTCGAAAAGGTTACTGCATTAGTATTGATCTAGTCATAATCTGGATGTTTGCATTTTCAAGGTCTAACCACAGGAGACATTTATCCATGCAACATTTTGAAGTATGACTTTCAATTAAACAGACCATATCGAGGTAATTTGCTCACGTTGCATATACGCTGACAGGAATTCATCACTTACAGTCTTTTGTATCAAAAACATGTGCTTAGATTAGATTGTTTCAACATATCACGGACTAAATACTTTCACACAATCAATTAACTTCATTGAACTTGATTACTGTAAATAAAATAGTATAAGAATATTTCAATTATTATATTGTTTGTACTTTTAATGAATTATCAACTATTTCATTATGGAAAAATACTAAAATTTACGAATCGTTAGATGTTGGGGAACTTACTGAACTGAGGAAATGTTCAATATTCCGATTTTTCCCACTTCATACATCAGATAACTTGAAATGTTTCAAGGTGTGCTTTGGTAACACGGTTCACTTATTCCTTACATAAAAAGGTATTGCACAAAATATTGTGAAGTAATCGAAGATAGATGGTTATATTATCAATAAATAGATGGAAAACAATAATTGTTTGACCAGTTAGTCAGTAACAACGTAGAACTTCGTACGTACGTACATGAGTTCGAGTTGCCACACCACATTAGCACAGAGATGCAGTTGTCGATACAAATCCCGTAGTGTTAGAGGCGGTAAGAGTATGAGCAGTAATCGGAAAGATTAGGGTTTGATTAACAAAGACAATCACTGAGTTCTGTAACCTCTAGAACTTCAACTAGTAAGTTGGGATGGACTGATGAATGTCAGTCGTATACAGAACTATCTTTCATACTACGACTCCATATCATAAACTAATAATGTCCATTTTCTCTATCCAGTTTCGGTATTGACATATAACGTTTTATGTGAAAGGTACTGAAACGATATATGTAAAGCACGTGCAGTTCACCCACGTTGATGTTTCAGGATAGTTAGTCAGGTTGGTGCGGATCGATTTCACAAAAAATAGTGGAGAGTAACTCTTACTAACTCATTGTATTCCTTAACGTACTAGCATAGAGTAATAACTTTTATCCTTGTAGACATACTTCCTGAAAACTGTCTCTGTAGAATGTGATCAAGTTTTCAGTTACATGCAGTCGTTAATCTTTAATCTCGTGGTTGATAATTGTGTATTTTAAGTTCTTCTAGATTTTTTGTGTATAGTTGAACGAAACACTTCTTTTTTTAATGTCTAATTTCCTCTTTTAGCCATTACCTTGTGGACTTGCCAGTCTTCCAAATCCTAGTATATCAGAATCACCTGAAGATTCTTATTATAATTTAATTGATCCATTAATTTTGTCAGCACTTCGTGTAGCCGATTCAAAACGTCCAATTCTACCGCGTCATTCACTTGGAGTTGCTGGTACATTGGCTGCGGCTGCTGGAAGTTTAGGTATGCATAATATGACTAGCGGAAGTAGTGGTATTCCACCTATGAATACAACAATGGAAAAATCAGATACAAAACAATGTCGATTGAACTCATCGTCTATCGTGAATTCTTCAGATAATGGACAGTATAATTCTAGTGGATTAACAACTACTCGATCATCTCCAGCATTGTCAGGAGGTGGTGGAGGCACTGGAAATCTAGACTCGGATAATTCATCATCAGCCGGAGATGGTATCGGTAGTTCACAACGTCGTAGAAGAGCAGCAGCTTTAGAACAAGGACGTGTTTTAAAGAAACTTAAAATTAAAGGACAACTTGTTGATTGAAACTGTTGTTTATGGAGAAACAAACAAAAATTCTTTGTTGTGTATGGTGTACATAAAAATATTTATTCGATTGATCTCATTTGTTCTATCGTTTCAAAATGAAACAATTTCATAATAAATATTTTTTTCTTTTACCATGTTCTTTGCTTTAAAAGTAATTCTCACTACCTAATTGATGTCAGTTAGAAAGAATGGTTACCAATTAGGAATCATTTAAAAACTGTTTTCCATACTAAATTGAACTCTGAACTTTCAGATTTACTAGAACCACCTCAAAATATCTTTTTATTCTTTGTTTAGGAAGTCAAGATTGTTATTTTTGACAAAGTTTATGATAAACTGAATACATGTATTCTTCATACTACTACTTCTACTATTATTGCCCCCAAATGCCCTGGTACGGCCGAGAGTGGGGAGAGTTCGCTCTCCCTCTCGAAATGCTCTCACATGGCCACGCGTATATAGCTTCTGCCAGGGAATTCCTACTCACTGTCTTCTAGTGGCGGGGGTGTTGTTTACGAAATTGAGAGGACGAAAAGTGAATATCCGGGGATTTAACTAGGTTGGTCAATATGGTGAGTCCACCTAGGGGAACTGGAAAACCCTCATTCCAAACCAATGGTGCACATCGGCTCCAGTATCCTGAAGGAACAAATGGCGTATGAACTAGTCGTTGGTCACCGGCTACCATGGGAATGCATCTCCTTACGATGCTCCACTGCCTTGTGGATGGGACTTCCGGGTGTGGCTCCCTAAGAAAACCACCTGCTTCGGTTTGGGCACCCAGACAGTGTCACAGCCCTCACACATATCAAATGAGGTTTGTGTGGCGCATATGTATTTGGTGCCTCCTTGTACCAATGTTTATGTGTTAAAATAAATAATAAATCTAATACTATTACTAATGAAAGAGAGCACAAATGAAGACAACCGAAAATCCAACATAAAATTACAGAGCGTCTCGGTAATATATAAGAATCATACATGAAATACTTCATTTCCACGTTTCCATCATTTGCCTCTAATGTTCTGTATAATTCTTCTGATTCACAATTTCTAATTCCATTTTCTTCAAGTCGACCTTCGCATTCTCTTGCCAGGTTATCCACTTCCGATTGGAGTTAGATAGTACTTCTGTGTATCGGTGCCATTGCGTTATCCACTTAGCTACTGAGCCACTTGCTTCTGTAATGGGGTGAATTTTAAATTCATCTGGTATTGTTTACTTGAATCTTCCCATTGACGTTTAGGACTGCAATTGATCAGTCTCTTATTGGCATATCTGCATACTGTGCGTATGCCTCGATATTGCCTTAATTCACAAGTATTCTAAGCAAAGATGGATAATGGCTGTCAGTGGAATCCAGGATGCGCGTTTCGTCCTATTTGGGACTCATCAGCTGGATGTAGCTGCATCTCAGAGTTGATGTTCACTGCAGGACTCCAACTCAGTACTGTTCGCCTCAAGTGCCATCGCGTTATCGACTTAGCTTTTGAGTCCTTATATCCACCTGCTTATATAAACAAGACGATACGCGCATCCTGGATTGCACTGTTAGCCATTATTTATCCTTGCTTAGAATACTTGTGAATTAAGGTAATATCGTGATAATATTCACATATGCCAATAAGAGACTGATCAATTGCAGTCCTAAACACCAAATCGATTCATAGGACTGTTCATTATCTGCCGTAGTTGTGAAAATAATTAAATAGTCTAATTATAAATATAGGTGCTAGAATTGTGTGGTTTTAATTTGCCGTATCATTCAACTCGATAGAACTAATAATAAAAAAGCGATTCTATTGTAACTAAAATCTGGATGTTACTAAGGATCTCCAGCTAACGATGCTTAGCGTTAAGAACACTAGGCAGATAGTTTAGATAACTGGGACCAACAGTTGGTAACTTAATAAATCGGTATAATTTCTGGATCTCATCAAGTGAAATATTTTTTTCGTATATTAGTTAGTAATTCAATTCATGGTAGAAGGTAGTTCAATACGTGACATATACCTAAGGCACATATATATGATAATTTAGGATTTAAATTGATAGATGCTCTCTGTACTGATACTAAATTGTTGGCTATCAGCTTATCAGCATTGATAGCATGATGTCAGTAATTGAGTTGGTCAATGCATTCGACTGCTTCATTTATCATTGATTAACCCGATACAGACTAATGGTATAATGATGTTTCTCATCTGAGATTTATGTTTAGTGAACTCGTATAAAGTTTACGTTAGACAAATCACTGCTCACCATAATTAACCAATCATAAGGATCTACCATTCACTTTAAGCTATGACCTCAGAATCTGTTAAGGATGCAAAGGAATATACCAATAATTATCATGTTAAGTCTAACAGTGACCTTGGACTTTAAATGTACACTCCCTATTGGTCGATATTTGTTTCACTTGTTAAATATTGTACAAAATGTTGTTTTCTGTTTTATGGTACGATTTGGTCTGCTTGATTAGTATATAAACAGAGTGTGTTTGTACCAGAACTCTAGGTCGTTCACTACGTGTTTTATGTATCAGTGAATCGATCGATAAATACGCTGCGCATCTAACCTGCGATCCGACTCATTACAACAGAATCATAGATACCTTTAAAGGAGTATCTGCTGTACTCTACTCATCCATGTGGTTAATATATTAAGTCATTTAAAGTTTTGATGAGATAATCACATTCAGTGAATTCATGACCTAAGTATGAAGTAAACACGATAGAACTCATTCACATTGTACGAAATACAATTATAGAAAGGGTTTCCAGTATCTTCTACAGAAAAAAACTTGGATTTTACATGTTGATTCACAACATTATTATTATTATTATTCATAGCTGAATTTTAACCTTTTGGTATTTCATAGATTCTATACGTAGTTTATTCAACTTCAAAGTAAATTGAGGGAATAAAAATGTTAGTTGACAAACTCCTAGATGTATTCATCATATCCAATTCAAACTAATCAATAATATATTTATTACATCTATTATTTTATACAAAACATTTCTAGAAGTAGACATTTACTTGCTGTCGCTTTACTTGTATCTTCCTATTGTTATTTAGGACTTCAATTGATTCCACTGCTAACCACGATCCATCTTTGCTTAATAAGCTTGTGACTTAAGGCTATATCAAAGCAATTCGCACATATGTCAACATAAGACTCATCAATTGCACTCGTAAATAACAATGGAAAGATACAAGTAAAACAACATCAAGTGAATCTGTTGTGACTTTAAGTTGGGTCGATTTTTACCCTGTGCTAATTGTTGCGTCTTTGACTGAAAGATTAGTGAGCAGCGTATTATAGATCGACTCGGTGACACGTAAAACACGTACAGAATACCTAGTGTCCTGATTGGTCCCGCTTCCCTGTCTAACCCAGCCAGTTGAGTCTAGAACACAAGTCACAACCTCTGAGATATGAATCATTGTATTTCAGACATGCTCTATTTATATACTAACCAAACAGACCACATCGTACCATAAAAATAGAAAACAACATCTGTACAATATTTAACGAATGAAATAAATAATGACCAATAGGGAATGTCCATTTAACGTCATTAGACTTAACATGATAATGATTGGCACATTATTCTGCATCCATAACAGAATCTATGACGTATCAGTCTATCATGCGAATGCTTAACCTTTAGACTACTGAGTCGACATCCAACGGTGTTAATGTCTAACTTCAACCAATCCACGTTATATATATAAAATGAGATTCTTAATGAATTTAAGGAATGTGTTTCAGAAGAATCAAACCTTGATGACCTCAGATCAAATGTTATTCATCCTCAACATTTAGTCACTTCCAGTGAAATCTCTATTCAATGCGAGAAATATGTTTTAAATAAAGTCGCATTAATTGTAACTTGGATATATGAGGATCCAAAATTATTTCGCGGGGGAAGGAAATGCTGGAGAATCTAAAGTTATACATAATTTTTAAAAAAAATTCAGGATCTAAACTTCGAATCTGCAAAAAAAAGGAAGGCGTTATATCCTAATGGAGATTAAATTACGGATACCTTCTGAGGACGATTAATGGACTAATATTACATATATATATATTTCTATTGTATAACTATTCAGTAATTAGATTATGTATATCTTGTACAAACGTTATTTCCTGTTTTATGGTGTAATGTGGTCTGTTTGGTTGGTATATAAACAATCAAGTATGTTTGAAATAAACGATTTGCATAGTCGAAGCTGTCATCGGTGTTCTAGACTCAACTGGACGGGCTATGCGAACAAAGGAACCAATGAAGATGCTAGGTTGCTCATTTTGGTCGAATATCATCGATTTGGTACAGTGTCAATATTTGTAAAAGTCATATTTCAATTGACAAATAAATCAAGTGGTAACTAGTCAAGTTTAAAGTTACCACAAAAACATTTATATATATCAATCTTCAATAAAAACTGTTTAAAATCTTTAGAAAGAAAAAGAAAGAAAAGTCTGATAACTACAAAATGGGATCGCCCCCAAATGCCCTGGTACGGCCGAGATTGTGAAGAGTCAACTCTTCCTCTCCAAATGCTCTCACATGGCCACGTGTATACAACCACTATCAGGGAAGTCCTACCTGATAAGTCTTGTCGATCGAACGCTATATTCGTTTTCCTAACCTATTCTGGTAACCCACAGACTACAACTACACAGCGACTTGAACACCAGAGAGAAGACGCAAGTATGAGAGAAAATACTTTATCCCAAGGTTCATTGTTGTACAGAAAGCATGGGTATTTATAGGTGTAAACGTTTGTTAAATCAACATCATATTTCAGCCAATCCGTTAACGACATATTATGCTACTGACCAATAGTAGCACTCCACGTTGGAATTCTAGAATGCTCCATCGTGCTGTGATTGGCTAGGACTTTTCGGCTCCTTTTGGGCCTCTGGAGGCTCCGTTGAAGTTCTCCAAAAGCCGACTCAACACTACCCACTACCTTTTCGTGGTGGGAGTCAATCGTTGGTCACCGGCTACCATGTGACTTCATCTCCTTACGATGCTCCACTGCCTTGTGGATGAGACTTTCGGGTCGAAGGCTCCGAGTGTCGCTCCCTAAGAAAACCAACTGCTATGGTTTGGGCACCCGGATAGTATTTGAAGTTTCATATCACGAACCAGCCTTCATTAGACCTTAAATAAAAAGCAAGAAGTATTAGATACCTGGTACATGCTAGTATGGGACTAATCAGTAATGTGTATCCACGATCTCACAAGGATTCAAATGATAGTCACGTAATATCATGAATATACTTAAGTTAAAAATGTAAACCAATAAATGACGACTAAGTGATCTGGAGGTTAAGCCACTCCACTAGTCTTGAAGATCCTAGGTCCGACCCCTGGTGAGATCAAAGAGTCAGTCCCGTACTAAGAAGAAGCAGGTGTCTATTGCACTCAGGTTTTCGGTTGATTGTCTTAATCTCAGCATCATAAATCCATATGGTATACCTTAGCTGTTTCATCCTTAGTGGTGGTCACCAAAGATTCCCAAAACGAACAAACCTACAATATTCGTGTCTCATGGTGAGAACATTACGTCATACAGATGTATTAGTCATATGTGCTGTGGAACCTAGAACATCGCATCGGTGATTCAATGGTAGAATCCCCACCTACCACACGGGCGCTCCAGGTATACAGCCACTGCCAGGTAAGTCCTACTCACTGATTTCTCGCACCACGGGTGTCGTTTACGAAATTGAGAAGACGAAAAGCGAATATCCGGCGCTTTAACTGGGTTGGAGGACACAGAGAGTCCACCTAGAAAAGTTTTAAAACTGATTTCAAACCAATGGTGCACATGGTCTCCAGTATTCTGAGGGAACAAATAGTGTATAAACCAATCGTTGGTCACCGGCTACCATGGTACTGCATCTCCTGACGTTACTCCATTGCCTTGTGGACTAGACCTTTAAGTCAATGTCTCGGGTTGTGGCTCCCTAAGAAGGTCACTTGCTTCGGTTTGGTGGGCACCCGGGTAGTATCCTACCCCTCACATAATCTATTTCATGACTCTTTATACCAATGTTTATATGTTTAAATAAACAAAACAAAATGGGGGGTATATTTTAATTACTAATTTATCTAATAAATTTACATAAATAATAAAATCAATAAAAAATATATTCAATATTCAATTGATCATATTCATATCGATTTTTCGTTAGAAGAAATCTTAATAAAGTAACTGATAGAGATTATTATTATTATCATCAATAGTATGTTTTTTTCTTATTGATTTTTTTCTTTTTTCTCCTTTTTTTTTCTTTCTTTTTTCTGATTTTATTTAAAATATCTTTGTTGCTAATTGTTTTGATAACCAATCCATATGTGATTTTGTTGATGTATAAACACCAGGATTTAAACCACAACCACGTGCTAAACCAAAACTTGTCACACCAACAACATGCCAACGATTAGTCTCTTCTAAATAACAATAAAGACCCCCGCCACTATCACCTGCACATGTATCCTAAGGATTCGAATTATAAAAAAAAACGAAAAGAAAAATAGTTGCTCAATTGAATAGAAAATCAGTAGATGTTCAAGAAGGAATAAGTATATGACGAAGAGTATGAAGAAATGTCAACAAGTTAATCATCATGTTCAGGGATTTAGAGATTGATCGTTTGCATATAAGACCGAAGGTCATGGGTTCGAGTCTTGTGTGTGGAATCATGGATGCATACTGCTAAAGAGTTCGGTCCAAGCACGCGGGCAGTATCACAACATACATACAAATCAAGAGGCTTATTTGTGTGGCGCCTATGTATTCGATAACCCTTTGTAACAATATTTACGTGTTCAAATAAAATAAAATAAATAGTTAAAACATTGAACCTATTCAAATATACTACTCATAGTTCAATAAGTAACACAAATATGTTTATCCCAATTTCAGCACGGATACAGAAGGCTCGACTACTTTTTGCCAACTTGCGTTATTTATGACGTCGGCGAGATATCCGTCTATCAACCAAAGGACAGGTTTACTGCGCAGCAGTTCGTTCCATCTTACTTTATGGCAGTGAACATGGTCGGTAAGAGTAGTTGATATTCGTAGGTTACTAGTGTTCAATCATAGATGTCTTCGAAACATTATTCGGATATCCTGCGACCACCGAGTAAGTAATGCAGTTGTTAGAAAAAGGGTACCACATAAGGATGGTAATTCAAATGATGAAGTAGTGGAAATTCATCAGTTGAGATGGTTGCTACACGTGTTACGTATGTCCAACAACCGACTGCCCCGACGTGCGATGTTTTATGGTGTAGGAGTAGGTTGGAAGAAAGAAAGAGGCGGTCAGACCAAAACATGACACAAATCCATGAAGTCACTGATAAATGGACTGAGCCATGTTGTTAGGTGTAGATTATCTGTTTGGAATCCGCGAGGTGATAGCAACCGATGGTAAGAGAGCTTGAGTGACGTGACTCAAAATTGTTTGCAATGGTGCAGGTGCATACACTCTTTGTGTTCTCCCAAATTCTAAGTTTCTGAATTTTTCTTTCCAAGTTTATTTCACTGGATTGTACTTCTTGAGTAACATCTTCAAACCGCAGTCTTTCCGATTACTGCCTATACTTTTACTACCTCTACCACTTTTGGATTTGAATCGACAATTGTATCTGTGTGTTAATGTGGTATGGCAACGTGAACTGATGTACGTACGTACGAAGTTCTACGTTGTTGTTGAATGACTGACCGATATCCGTTTCCATCGTTGAAAATTCCTTTGCAAGTCAACAGTAATCATGCTCATTAACTAACTTGTCATTTTTCCTCTTTTTTTTTACTGGAACTATATTCATTAATGATTTTCATAAATTTACCTCATCATCGATTTACCCTACGAAGAATGAGAAACCATAATAAATTGCAAACTTTTGATGTTTTCTTTAATCCACGATGTCATCGGTCTTATGAACAGTTGATGATGGATTAATGATTAAATATAAATGATGAGCGAATCCATACAATCATTCTTACTATTGAATACAAACAGTGAGACTATAATTTATGAATGACCTTTGAGTGACGCTAGACTGACCTTGAGAGTGTTCACTTAATAACCAAGACCAAATGAGGATTATAAACCAGTATGAGGCATTACAACTATGATTTACAGTTGATGATTAAGGTTAGGAATTAGATTTCGAGTTTTCATCATGAATTGATATCACCTAAAATACCAAAACTTTATTTAACCAAATGGATGAGTGATTTTCGCGCCAAAATCCGACAACTGCAATCTTATACGTGATTGATTCATCCATAAATTACAATCTCATCGTATTAAACATTAGAAAAATTGTCATCTGAAGACTGATTAATCAAAGTATGTTAACTAATTGAATAATTAACTATTCTTTAGAGTTAATCAACTTCTATCAAACGATAAACAGTGTTACTAATGAGCGTACTACGTTTGGATGTTACATCAGTATTAAAAACAAGAAGAAACTACATGTCAACTACTACACAATAAATGATTATTTGAAATATCTAACCTCTACATTAATTCAGTTGCAGCTCAAATAGCTTAGTGATACCACTTCTAATGTTGATCTTAAATGAAGTGGGTTAGTATTTCACTTAAAATATCAACTTCTTCTTCTTCTTCTTCAAAAAAAAAAAAATGAAATATCTTGTTAGTTAAGTATAATCTAGAACCATATGTGATCTTGTAGCTTTTTTCTTAAACTATCCTTAAACGATCAATTTCAGTTCTTCTACTGACAGATTCACTTTATTCAAAGCATCAATCATCATAGTTCATCAGATTATTGTTATATGTTGTAATTGTATATGCAATTAATCAGATAATTTCTTAATTATAAGGTATATTAGGATAAATACTCAGTTCATGTATTTATACTTTGAATATATATCCTTTCACTACTGAGAAAGAAGAATTAATAAACATGAATAGCAACTGAAAAGAAATGGAATGGATTGCCCAAGACAGAGTTGGATGGAGGATGCCTGGTGATCGGTCTATGCTCCGCTGTGAGAGGTAACAAGCATAAGTAAGTAAGTATGTAAGTACTCTCAGTTATTCATTTATTTATATCAACGAAAGTATATTTTACTCATAAGTTCTTTTCTAATACTAGAGATTAACACTTTAATGATCAAATCTCAATATGTACATGAACATTGAACTGCAAGTACATCTAATTGATGAGTTTCAAACAGAATGAATCAGTAGATGGATTCTACTATTAGTGATTATCAGTATGGGATTGTGGAGATTATTAAGTTTTTGATTGAGATCATGAACCGATTAATATTAGATCACCATTGAAAACCTTGAAGTACTGGACCTCCGTTTCGTCCTATTATATGACTTCTCAGTACTGCACATCTACAATCCCCGCGAACAAGATTCAAACCCAAAGACTTCAGTCTTGCACTCGATCGCTTAACTTCTAGACCACTAAGCTGGCTAGCATCCAATGATGTAAATGTCTTATCTCAACCAATCCACAAAATTGCGTGACCATCTTCCATTGTACTGAGGTAAATACCTGTATTATCCAACATGGATTAACTCCACTGGTCATTGCTTCTTACTAGAACTCTGAGAATTCCCTTATGAAAGCTTTCGATTGAGATCTTCATAAATTTTTTTCATTTTTAATGTATATACAAAAGAATAAACAAAATCATTACTTACTTTATTTCTAGCACCAGCACATACATGAACTTTAGAACTAATATCAGCATAATGTTTACGACAATCTTCTATAGAAACAATTGGTAATTCAACTTCATGTAATTCTCTTGATGATTCTTCTTCTTCTAATTTTTTAATATTCCATATTGTTGATTCTCTTCTATCGAATGTAAATGGTGTTGTAAATAATGATGGAAATGGTAAAAATAATGATTCTAATATACTATGTATATTATCAAATGTTGGTATTTTTGCACCTTTATTACTACCCCAACCAACAGCATAACATTTGGAATTTGGTGTTAATTTTAAATCTTTTGTTGGTAAACATGCAAAATCAATTTCTGGTGCTAAAAAAAAAAAGAAAAAAAAGAAATTAAAATGAATAATTTGAAACTGAAGGTCATGAGTTCGAACCCAGCGAGCGTGGATCGAAGATGTGCATTATTGAGGAGTCATATAATAGAATGGAAAACGGAGGTCCGGTGCTTTCAGACTTTCAATGGTGGTCTAACATTAATCGATTCATGATCTCAATCAAATACTTAATAATCTTCACAACCGCATACTGAAAATTACCATGTGCTTACTAGTGACTAGATACGTGAGGGAATTCTCAGAGTTCTAATGAGAAGCAGTGACCAGTGGAGTTAATCCGTGTTGGATAATACAGGTATTTACCTCAGTACAATGGAAGATGGTCACGCAATTTTGTGGGTTGGCTGAAGTTATACATTAACATCACTGAATGCCAGGCGGCTCAGTGGTCTAGAAGTTAAGCGTTCGATTGCGAGACTGAAGACCCTGGGTTTGAATCCGCGAGCTGCATCATGGATGCGCACTACTGAGGAGTCCCATACTAGGACGGAACGGCCGTTCAATGCTTCCAGATTTTCAATGATGATCTATCATCAATCGATTCATGATCTCAATAAAAAAAGTCAAGAATTTAGATAATATATCTAGTAAAAACCCAAAATGAGCCTCTAATACTCTCAATTATGATTATTTAACAAAAGAATTGTCAATATCAATGTTTGGAGACTGTCTGTGACACTGGTCAGAATCGATCACAATGGCGTAGTTATGTACACTCTCTATCTTCCCTTAAACTATGCGATTAGAATTACTTTCTACCTCTCTACCAACTAATTCTCTCTTCCTGTACTAGATCCTTATATGCAATCTTTTTTTTATATTACTACCATTGAAATGACTACTTCTATGAATTCAGTGTTCATCTTATTGTGCTAATGATGTATGGCAACTTAGACCGATGTATATATGTGCTTTGTCCTACGTTGTAGCTGACTAACCGACTGACAATATCAGTGTTCTCCAACCTCTAGTACTCTCGATCAGTTTGATCTTAATGGTCTATATTTGTCTAACTACCGATGAATAAATGATGTGATTTCTATGTTAGTATAACTGTAAATCACTCGTTTTACCTGTTCAATGTGTAGATTCTTCCTTTTTTTGTAGTTGATTATTATTGATTTTCTGTTCTTGTACCAGTTGTCATTATTATATATTGTAGAACTAGACAAAACCCTAAGGGCACTTGATAATCTTGGGACAATGCGTAAACTATATAATATCAGACGAGAAGGGAGTTGAAAATTCTGATTTTCTGGAACTTCTACAGATGCAGTTGAATGACGGAAACAGAGATTTGAAAAATGCATCATCATAAGGACTAAGTATTTTGGTGTCAGTAATACTATTGTGAAACTCCACCTGTAGCTTTTCCGAACTTACTGCCGGTCCCAAACCCGGGTAAAGGAGGAGGGTTGAGTATGGGGTTAGCGACCCCATCCCGTAGAAAACTAACTCGCTAAAAAAACGCTAACCAGCAAAAATAATTCAAACCATTTAAGTAAGTAAGTAAGTAATACTAATGTGACCTGGAATCTCCTTTCGAATACTTATTGGATAGACTAGATGCTTCGAAAGCCTCTTATATGAAAGGTTTCAAAATTGTGTACCAATTTTATCTAACACTTTAACAAGTAAAACATATTCTTGACTTTTAATGGTTTTCTAGGAGTAGTTTGTAACATAGAAAGAGGAAATTTAATAATCTCCACAAACGTTCCTACCACTAACAGTAACCATGTACCCAATGGTGATTAGTTTCAAGATGGAATTCTTGGAGTCTTAGTTAGAAGTCGTGACCAATGGAGTTCAACCATCTCGACCTTGAGACGGTTAGCACTCAGTCATCAAATATCGTGAGTTGATTGAAGTTAAACATATGCACTATTTGATTCGAGTCTAATGGTCTAGAGGTTAGACCTTCAAGTGCGAGAGTGAAAGCCATGAGTTCGGTTCCCAGTGATGAATTTGTGGATGTGTACTCCTGAGGATTTCCTTGCTGGGACTAAACAACTGTTCATGACTTCCAAGTTTCTAAAAGTCATCTAACTAAGATTAATTAATGGTGTAAACTATAAGGTATATATAGTAGATAACGACAGGAATAGACATACTTGTTTTAACTGGTTCTGAGAGACGTAACAATGCAATATCGTATCCATCAGTTTGTAATTTTCTATGATAATTTGGATGAAGTATAGCAACAGTAACACGATGATCAACTTGTCCAGCTTCTTGTTTATATCGATCATGATCACCTAAATGTGCATAGATTGTACTTTTCATATGATCAGCTAACATAACCGGTTTTCCAACTGGAATATGTTTATTTTCCACTAAAACACAATGAGCTGCAGTTAATATCCATTGTGGTGCAATCAATGTCCCACCACAGAATGTAACTGGTCTTCGATGTGGTAACTTCACAGATAAACGAACCTTTAATATAAGAATAAATATGAATTCAATTTGTTAATAGTTGTTTAATTTAAGATTGAATATACTTCGACAATATGTACTTTATTGTCATGGCAACCTAGCTTAAATAAAGGTTACTCGTACTGCTAAAAGAACTGATTTTGTTAGTGTTGTATTCTTTGAACTAGATGAGTTAATCACTGATTTCTTATCACCATTTTGAACAATGTCATCAGACTTTTCCCAACTAAGTATTAAAAAAGACATAGAACATCTAATAGTGTAGGTCTCTATTTGGAATAAACGCTTATAATCCTTTGTTCGATTACAGTAAATAATTCGAGTCACCTAGACTGGTGGCCACATTGCATCATGGTCGATAACATTCGATCCGCACTAATAAGGATTTGACACGAATGACATTAGTCACCACCCAATGATCAATCAATTGTGATTACATTTCAGTCCTACAGGAGGTTGGTCGCGGCCCGGATAGCTCAGTGTTAACGTCTCTGACTGTGAAGCTGGATGACACGGGATCGAGCACCATTTCCTTCAAGATTATAGGTGCACCTTGCTGATGAGTGCCAAATAGCACGAAACCCGGATCCAGGGTTTCCTGTCAACTACCTCCAACCACCATCTAATACTAAGCACCATTTGTCACGTGCTACTGATGTCGACAGATATAAGTAGTATATGTGATCAATCAAAATTGAAATGCCTAGCAACAGAAGATGAAGAAGATCGAAGAAAAGAGAACGAGAACAAACAATGATTAGTATGGAATTGCAGGAACAATGAAGTCTGAAAGGATCGACTGATATTTTGCGAATGAAGTATTTACTGTATGGTTCTTAGATTTTACTAAGATGTACTGTAATTTTATGTTCGAATACATTCGATTGTTCCCAATTTTGTTCTCGTCCACTACATTATAGCTAGTAGCCATTAGAGAGAGTGACATTTTAACCTGAGAAATTAAGCATTTCTTGCATGATATAAAACTACAGTGAAGAGTCGAGATTGGTTGTACACATGTTTGTATACAATTGTGGTATGTGCTACTGATTTCGACAGATATAAGTAGTATTTATGATCAAAAGAAAGTGAAATGCCTGATACCAGAAGGTTAAGAAGATCGAAGGAAATAGAACGAGAACAGAGAATGATTACTGTGGAAACAAAGAAACTATGAAGTCTGAGACGATTGACTGATATTTTGCAAATGAAGTATTTACTGTATGGTTCTTAGATTTTATTAGATATTCTATAATTTTGTATTCAAGTATATTTGATTGTAATTAGATGGTGGTGGGAGGTAGTCGACAGGAAACCCTGGACCCGGGTTTCATGCTACTTGGCACTAGTCAGTAAGGTGTACCTATAATTTTGAGGGAACTGGTGCTCCCTGACGGATTCAATCCCGTGTCATCCAGCTTCACAGTCAGAGATGTTACCACTGAGATATCCGGGCCGTGACTTACCTCCTGTAGGACTGAGATGCAATCACAATTGATTGATATTTGATTGTCCCTAATTGTGTTCTCGTTCACTACAGTGTTAGATTTAAATAACTTTCTGCTTAGCAGCCATTCAAATTGTATTTATTTAAGAACATATAAATAACTTTAATGGTCGGTATTTACAATTCATTTAAAATCACAGATGATTTCTATAAGTTTTGCTGTTACAAGTATTCTTGCCATTCATTGGATATAAGGTGTAAGAATTGCAAGGTATTCGTTTTTTGTTTGTTTAAACAATAAATTAGAAGTGAAAATATTCCAACAAATGTAGTGCTCAATAGTTGAATTAATGAGCTGATTAAAGCTAGACCACCATGGAAAACCTGGAAGCACTGGACGGCCAATTCGTCCTATTGTGAGACTCCTCAACGCGCAAAACTGATAGGTTCAAAACTCGCGAGGCGAGATCGTGGATGTCCACAGCTGAGGAGTCCCATACTAGGATGAAATGGTTGTCCAGTGTTTCCAGGTTTTCCATGGTGGTCTAGCTTCAATTGACTCATGATCTTAGCCATTGAATCTAATTATCATCAAGTTATTTTCAAAGATTTGAACTAATCGTCTAGGAAAATAAGCACAAAAAAAAGAACACTCGAAAGCTTTATAACTTAAACATTCAATTGAATGTACCAACATAGGAAAATACCAAATTAACTGTAATCCATCTATGCATATGATAACTTACAGCCCATGGCCATGAATGTGGTTCAGCTGATTTTCCGCCAAGAATTTTTTCTATTATTTTATTATCTTGTTTACGTATTCCACATGTATTAGTTAGATTTTTGATAATTTGTTCACCAGCTATGAATAAGTATATATCATAAACATAAATAGAATAAATGTAAAAAACAGTTTTGGTAATAAATATGAAATATATGGAAAGAAAACAATAACTTTGCCTGGAACCCATCTGGGGCCACTGCCGGCCTAAAGGCTGGATAAAGATGGAGGGTTGGACATAAGGTTAGCAATCCCATCCGGTAGAAAACTAACTCGCTAAAAAAACCCGCTAACCAGAGAAAAATAATTCGAACTATTTAAACTCTGCTGTGGGAGTTAGAAGGTCTTCATTTAGAAGAGTTATGATGCCTCAGGGTGTAAGCCGAGTTCTTTCGGAAGTCATGAGGATGATCCCCATTCTAACAACTAGAGTAAGCACTAATGTAGGTACAAGAAATGCTCATACAATGTGGGAGACCGGGAAAATCATCCAAATTGCTGAAGAAATAAACAGCTACAACTTGGAGGTGCTTGGAATCGGTGAAACATATTGGATGCAGGTTAGACAACAATGACTAGCTTCAAGGGAGCTTCTTTTATACTCCGGCCATGAAAAAGAAAAAAAACACTATCCTTTAGTTAGTAAACAAGGTCAACGATGAACAAAATCGTTTACAAGTAACGAGTATTTGTAATCTTAAGTTTATGGTTACTGTTTTTCAGATTTTAATTTTCACCATTTTAAGGACAAACGTTAATAATTTTATTAGAAGGAGTAGTTGTTTACGAAATTAACAGGACAAAAAGCGAATGTCTGGTGCTCTAATCTGGTTGGTGGATATGGACGATATATCTAGAGGAGTCGCGAAACCCTTATTCTAAACTAATGGTGCACATGGGTTCTAGGATCACGGGGGAACAAATGGTGTGTGAACCAATTATTGGTCAGCGGCTACCATGGACTGCATCTTATTACGTTGCTCCACTGCCTTATGGACTAGATCTTTAGGTTGAAGGCTTCGTGTGTGGCCCTCTTAGAAAACCACCTGACTCGCCTTGGGCGGCCGGACAGTATCATAGCCCACACACAAATCAAGTGGCTTACTTGTGTGGCGCATATGTATTCGGCCCCCCTTTGTACTAATTTTTGTGTGTCCAAATAAGTAAATAAAGTAGTGTGCATTCATGATCCAGCTCGCGGGGTTTCTACCTAGGACCTTTGGTCTCGCGCGCGAAATCCTAACCTCTATACCATTGAGCCATAATCCAATGTTGTTAATGTCTAACCTCAACCAATCCACAAAATTGCGCCACTGTCTCACAACCGACCCGATTGAACTCCACCTCCTGAATTCATTCACTGGTGAGCACATGATGATTGTTACTACCGAAAAGTGAGTTTTGTGGAGGTTGTAGTAATTCCATAGTTGAATTCATGAGTCGAATAAAGCTAGATCACAATGATAGACGGTGGCTCAATTTTGATGAATTGGTTGAAGTTAAACATTAACACCATTGAATGTCGGCTCAGCAGTCTAAAGATTAGTAGTTCGTGCGCGAGTTCAAATGTCTTAGATTCTACTTCCTTTCGTATAGTATCATGAATGCTCACTGCTGAGGACTGCTATACTAAGACGAAATAGTCACCCAATGTTCCCAGGTTTTCTATGGTAGTCTATCTTTAATCAATTCATGAATTCAACTATTAAATTAATGATCCGTATTATCATTTAAGATCAGATATGAATTAAATGAACTATGCATACAATCGCATACATCATACATTTAACTAATCCTTCTTTACTATTCAATTCATATCATCATATATCATCTTACATGTGATTCAAATGATAAGATTATTATTCTATAATAAATAATCATTGGATATATATTATCAGAAGGGGTTTTGTGAAGATTTTAGTAATTTGAATAGTTGAAATCATGAATCTATTGAAATTAGACCACCATGGAGAATCTGAAAGTACTAGACTGCCGTTTCGTCCGAGTACGAGACTCCTCAGCAATGCGCATCCATAATCCTGCCCCCGCGAGATTCGAACCCAGGATCTAACTTATTCATCAGTAATATCATTCAAGATCAGATATGAATAAAATAAAGTATGCATTAGATTATTGTATCATTGAATTACATATATGATACGTTTAACTAATCCTTCTTTACTATTCAATTCATATATCATCTTACATGTGATTCAAATGATAAGGTTATTATACTATAATAAATGATCAATGGATATACATATCAACTTCAATAAGATAATCTTTACTATTTAAATGGCATACGTTACATTGTCATATCTGTAATGTATACAAACTTGTACACTACATAATATAAAAACAACACCAAAAAAATTCACCTAAAATTAAGAATTATCACCAAGATACATTTCAAACTTATGAAGAGAACTGATATCAATAATCAGAAATAAGTTTAGTTTTAATAGTTGAAATCATGAATTAATTGAAGCTAGACCATCATTGAAAACGTGAAAGTACTGGACTGCCGTTTTGTCCTAGTATGGGACTTCTCAGCACTGCGCTACCATGATCCCGCATCACCCCCCGGAGAGATTCGAACCCAGGTCATATTAGTTTCGCGAGCTAGCTCTTAATCATTAGACCATTGAGCCGTCATCTAATGGAGTTAATGTCTGACTTCAACCAATCCAGTTTAGTTTTATAGGATGTTATTGATAGACAATATGTATGAATGGATATATTTTTGATTGTGATATAGATTCGTATCTAGTTAGGGGTCGGGGTGAGAAATGAACGAGTTTCTTTAGTATTATTAAATCTATTTCATTCATGAATGTAGATTTTTACGTAACCTAGGTGAAGAAGGATTGCTCGTTGATTGAACTTAATCATTTAACATCAAAACACAATGTACATTGTTATATCTCTACGGAAATAATGAATAGTATCTGTTGGGATCCACTTATGGATTAATACTATACATATATTCTTGTTCTATAACTGTTCAGCAACTAAATTATGTATATTCATATTCCTCTTATTATAAGCTTCATTTTGACCTATAGATTATTATTATACGATTTGCCGTTCTTGAGTTATACCCAGTCTATTAACTACAGTCTCCCACATTTACAGCCGCATTTGGCTAAATCTTCTGCGAATGCTATTCTCTATTTTATAATGTGATGTTGTCAGTTTGGGTTGTTTATAAACCCAATATATTTGAGATATACGATTCATATCGCGGAGGCTGATATTGATGTTATGGACTCAGTGGACAGGCACGGACGATTAGGAAGGAAGAAGAACTCGTATAGATTTTAGACTGCTCACATGGGTTTTACGCATCATTGGTCCGGTCGATAAATCACTGTATTTTAATTGACGGTATCATTACTTACTTACTTACTTACGCCTTTTACTCCCAATGGAGCATAGGCCGCTGACCAGCATTCTCCAACCCACTCTGTCCTGGGCCTTCTTTTCTACTTCCATCCAATTCTTGTTCATTTTTCTCATGTCTATTTCCATTTCTCGGCGTAATGTGTTCTTCGGTCTTCCTCTTTTCCTTTGGCCTTCAGGATTCCATGTGAGGGCTTGTCTTGTGACGCAGTTGGGTGCTTTCCTCAATGTGTGTCCTATCCACTTCCAGAGCTTCTTCCTGATTTCTTCCTCCGCTGGGATCTGGTTTGTTCTCTCCCACAGTACGTTGTTGCTAATAGTGTCCGGCCAACGGATCCGAAGTATTTTGTGTAGACAACTGTTAATAAACACCTGTATCTTCTGGATGATGGCTTTCGTAGTTCTCCAGGTTTCTGCCCCATATAGTAGAATTGTCTTGACATTTGAATTGAAAATCCTGACCTTGGTGTTGGTTGACAGTTGCTTTGAGTTCCAGATGTTCCTCAGTTGTAAATATGCTGCTCTTGCTTTGCCGATCCGCGCCTTCACATCTGCATCAGATCCACCCTGTTCATCAACGATGCTGCCCAAATACGTAAAGGTTTTTACATCTTCCAAATATTCTCCGTCAATTGTGATTGGATTGGTGCATTGTGCGTTGTATCGGCGAATCCTGCTTTTCCCTTTGTATATATTGAGACCTACTGCTGCTGAGGCTGCTGCCACACTGTTCGTTTTCTCCTGCATCTGTTGTTGCGTTTGGGATAGAAGGGCCAGATCATCTTCGAAGTCCAGATCGTCCAACTGCATCCTAGATGTCCATTGTATCCCGTGCTTCCCTTCAGAAGTTGACGTCTTCATGATCCAGTCGATCACCAGGAGAAAGAGAAAGGGTGAGAGTAAGCAACCTTGCCTGACACCGGTCTTTACCTCGAACGAGTTTGTCAACTGTCCTCCATGCACAATTTTTCAGTTTAATCTATCATAGGAATTCCGTATGATATTGACTATCTTCTGAGACACGTGACGGTATCATTACATTATATATATTGATAGGTCTACAAGACCACAAGTTATAATATACATTATTTCAATTAACTTAGAATGGTAGCTACATTACAAATTGATCACTAAAGGATTAGACAATCAGGTCAATGGAATCCAAGATGTGAGTTTCATTCTGTTTGGAATTCGTCATTTGAACATAGATGGATCTCAGAGTTGATATTCATTTCAGGTCTCGAATTCAGTACCTTTCGTTTTAACCGTCTAATTAGTCTTAAAGTGAATTGAAAATATAATTTATTTTAAAGTTATAAATTCTGGTTATTATTGTGAATTGCTACTCATTTCTATGTTTAATTAATTAGTTCATGATTATTGTAACAGTTTATCCTTTCGTATTATCAATTATTCAGTTTTATATTTTATTAGTTGCTATGGTTACACAGACTTTATGAATGGAGACCCCATTATTAGCCATAGTTACAAACTGGTTGTTTTATTTGAAAATTGATAGTAGTGGAATCATAGATGTCGATTTTGCTCTCTTTAGGACCCAACATATTAATGTTGGTATTCATACAGAGACTCAAACTTAGTACATATAACTTCGAACACTAGTGTTATTCACTAGACTATTTATTCAACGGTTATATTCAATACAATTTGTGAACATCAAGAGTGGGATGAAAACCTATATCTCAAACTGATATTCAAAACTGAATTTCAATCATACTTTAGTTGAGATAAGTTCTTCAATAGAGTAATTTATCACAAGTCTTTAATGTTAATATGAATACTAGAATGTAGACAAGCCTAGTTGACAAGTCTCAAATAGGATGTAACACACATCTTGAATTCCACTGACACTTATAATCTCTTTGTTCTAAACAATGTATTCAATTTGTATATCGGTGACACTATAACTTCTGGACAACCTTTGAATGACTCGAAAGTGATCTTGAGAGTGTCCACTTCATAAATAGGACTAAATGAACATTATAAACCAATGTAAGGAATTCGAATTATGATTAACAGTTGATGATTAGGGGTTAGGAATTACATTTAAAGTTTTCATTACGAATTGACATCAACTATAATTGTCAAAACTCTATTTAACCAAAATGGATGAGTGAATTTCGCGCCAAAATTCGAGACCTGTTATCTTAAATCTGATTGGTTCGTTCATATGTTATAGTCTTACCCATATATTATCAGATGGGGTTTGTGGAGATTTTAAAAATTTTCACAGATTGAAATCATGAGTCCCACACTAGGATGAAACGGCTGGCCAGTGCCTCCAGGTTTTCCATGGTGGTCTAGTTTCAACTGACTCATGATTTCAATCTGTGAAAATTACCCATATATCTCAGATAGAGACTTAAGAAAGATTCAATCATAGTTTTTACTTACTATGTTCATTACATTGAGTCTTATTTAAACATGTACGTTTCTCTGTATAATATTTTGATATACATCTAGTTGTATGAATAAGATTTGGTGATATTGTTTTCCATGAATTATCTAAACATTTACGATAACGTATTTCAATACATTCCATTGGTAAACATTCTTTCCAATCTGACCAATTACTATAACGTTCTATATTGAATACATACATTTCTTGAGTTTTTGGTCGATTAAAATGTATACGCCATGGAAACAATTTCAATTGAGTTTTTCGTCCGACATTCTATTAAAATAAAATAAAATAAATATTATATTGGTAATAAGCTATTGAATACTCCACTTGGAGACTATGCTCCATTGGGAGTAACAGGCGTACGTAAGTAAGTAAGTAAGTAAGTAAGTAAGTAAGTAAGTAAGTAAGTAAGTAAGTAAGTAAGTAAGTAAGTAAGTAAGTAAGTAAGTAAGTAAGTAAGTAAGTAAGTAAGTAAGTAAGTAAGTAAGTAAGTAAGTAAGTAAGTAAGTAAGTAAGTAAGTAAGTAAGTAAGTAAGTAAGTAAGTAAGTAAGTAAGTAAGTAGGTAGGTAAGTAAGTAAGTAAGTAAGTAAGTAAGTAAGTAAGTAAGTAAGTAAGTAAGTAAGTAAGTAAGTAAGTAAGTAAGTAAGTAAGTAAGTAAGTAAGTAAGTAAGTAAGTAAGTAAGTAAGTAAGTAAGTAAGTAAGTAAGTAAGTAAGTAAGTAAGTAAGTAAGTAAGTAAGTAAGTAAGTAAGTAAGTAGGTAGGTAAGTAAGTAAGTAAGTAAGTAAGTAAGTAAGTAAGTAAGTAAGTAAGTAAGTAAGTAAGTAAGTAAGTAAGTAAGTAAGTAAGTAAGTAAGTAAGTAAGTAAGTAGGTAAGTAAGTAAGTAAGTAAGTAAGTAAGTAGGTAAGTAAGTAAGTAAGTAAGTAAGTAAGTAAGTAAGTAAGTAAGTAAGTAAGTAAGTAAGTAAGTAAGTAAGTAAGTATGATGTTAAATTCATTTAATTTGTAATTAAAATCTTAACCCTAAAATTCTAACTTTAATCTTATTTATCTAATTTTAAGTATAACCAAAGTAGAAACTTTTAAAAACCTGTCTATATCTTTTTAAGCGTTTGAGAATGTGTACAACCTATGCATTCATTAGGAAGAGTTTATGTCGTTGTTTTGTTTTAGTTCACAGGTTTACTAACATGTGGAAAACATTAATCGGACTATTAATTATGAATCAGATGGGGTTTTGAAGAGATTGTAGCAATTCCAGTAGTTGAGATCATGAGTCATTTGAAGCAAGACCATCATGGAAAACCTGGGAGCGCTGGTAAGCCGTTTTGTTCTATTATGAGACTCCTCCTCGGCAGTGTACATTGACGATGTCACATCGCGAGACTCGAACCCAGGACTTATCGCTTTTGCGCGCGGGCGCTTAACCACTAAACCACTGAGCCGGCATTCAACATTGTTAATGTCTAATTTCAACTAATCCATGAAATTAAGCGACACATCCACCATTGTCATCAGTGAGTTACTATCTCACAACAGACCTGGTTGAACTCTACTGGTCACTGCTTCTCACTAGGACTAAAAGAAATACCTGTTGAAGCCAGTCAGTAGTGAGCATATGTTGATTAGTATCAGAAGTGGTTTTGTGAAGATTGTAGTAATTTCAATAGTTGATATCATGAGTCAATTATGTAAAAACTGTTTGCACTTTAAAATATTGTTTCCTCTTGTTTATGGAGACCATTTTTCCAGAAAGTGTTTTTCAGTTTGGTTAGAAAGTAGGTGGACATTGGTCACAATTATTCTAAACTCGTCTCCATACTACACTTTTACCTAAGCTATATAATATGAATTTCTTAGTTCGATAACTAATAACCTACTAGCTAATTAGGCTCTTAAATGGTCTGACTTATTTTTTTTAGTTACCGTGTTTATTGACGGTTGCCTACGCAAAATACTTCGGATCCGTTGGTTAGACATTATCAGCAACAACTTATTGTGGGAGAGAACAGATCAGATTTCAGCGAAGGAAAAAATCAGGAAGAAGCGCTGGAAGTCGACAGGACACATGTTGAGGAAATCACTCAACTATGTCACAAGGCAAGTCCTCACTTGGAATCCTCAACGCCAAATGAGAAGATGATGATTAAAGAACTCATTACACCGAGAAATGGAGACAGACATGAGAAGAATGGGTGGGTTAGAGAATAATGGTTGACAGCCTATGCTCCACTGAGAGTAACAGAGGTAAGTTATTAAACTCTTCTAAATTGTATCCGATTCAAAATATCAGTCTGAAGATAGTTAGTATTGATTTTTTTACTTTGAATAATTGTTTCATAATTTTTTGAGATTGACGATAGAAAAAATATTCAGAAAGTCTTACTTCACGGAAGTTCAGTGAAGTTTATCAACAAAACGTATCTATCGATTGATTCTAGTCAATTAAGATTGAAGTATCCACGACTGCTAGCTCAAGGAATCAAATCCAAAACTGTCGGTTTTACTTGTGAACCCGTTAAACTCTAAACTACTGATATTGTAGCAAATAGTGTATGTGTTTCGTTTTAACCAATTCATATTATTGAACAACTAACTATTATTGTTTATTATGAATAACTATCTCACATTTGACATGGTTGAACTTTTTAAGTTACAACTTCTGATTTTAAACACCACCCACTCACTCACTCACTTTATGAATATCTCGTGGATGGTGACGATATTGAAAGGTTAAGTGGGCGAACCTAATGTTAGAATACCGTCTAATATGCTCTTGTTAATGATAATGTTAACGAACTGCTTATAAATGATCTGTTATGATCAGTCAGATCATACCTTTAATAACAACCTATGTGACTCATTCCATTTGTAATGGCTTGAAATATCTTTTTGTTGAAACTTGATCAGTCCTGTTTGGCATATATGCATCCTGAATAGATTACCTCGATGAAACCATTATGACACAAATTAAGTATAAAATAAATGAGTTGTGGTTAGCGGTATAACCCAGTATCAGTGTTTCGTCATATTTAGGACTTGTAAGCCGGACTAAATATCAACTCTAGGATTAGGTACAATCACCTGATAAAGCGTAAATAGAACAAAACACACATCCCGAATCCGAGTGCTAGATATATTTCACTGTAATTGAGTTTAACTTTGGTTCAGTTCAAATTTACTTGAACAATGTAGCAATTATCTTATACATATTCGTTTTATTCGTAATTTTTCCACCATATTGTATCTCCAGTTACTGTTTAGTACAATTCTAAGTATCCACGACTGCCAGCTCAAGGAATCAAATCCAAGATTGTTGGTCTTACTTATGAACCCATCAAATTCTAGACAACTGATCCTGTAATGAATAGTGTATGTGTTTCATTTCAATCCATTTACAATATTAGGCTATTGACTACTGTTGCCTACTATATGAATGGTTGAACATTTTTAATCATAACCTCTAATTTAAAACATTACTCATTCACTTACTTTATGAATATCTCGTCGATGGTGACGAACTTGTTGATGATGACGATGATTATGATGAACATGATGATCATCGTCATCATCAGCATCGTTTATGAATCGATTCAATGCTTCTTCATCAATATACTCTTTATTAGAATCATATTCAGATGTATTATTCTTTTTAATTAATAATAAAATAAAACATATAAGGTAGATTATGTATGTGTTTATTAAGCTCATAATAATAGTAATAATGATAAATTGTAATCGGATTGTATACCACAATATCTATCTACTTATATATATATATATCAGCGACCTGAAAGTTTACCAAAAAAAAATTCGATCCAATGATATTGCACCATGTAAATGTGATTGGTTTATTTATTAAATAAGTGAATATTCAAATGTTAAGATGATGAGAACAAGTACCTTAATGTGTATGATGATGATGGTGGTGGTGTTGGTGGTGGTGGTGATGGTGATGATGGTGATGACAGTGATCGAATTTGACTGCCATTTCGGCAATTGTATTTTAGTATTTACATTTATGTTTACATTTGTATGGAATCATTATTAGATATAATGAACTAATCATGAATTCATAAATTCAATTATGTTTATCAATATAATATTACATAGTAACATTGTATATTCAATAAATAAACTTGAATGAAAATGGAGTTGGTGGATGAGGGGTGAATGGGGTGGGATGGGGTGGTGGTTGGTTGGTTGTTATGAAACGAAACATTGAATAAAACTTCAAATAAACTTCAAGTATTCATATTGGATTGATTGACATTTAACTAAATTTGGAATATTCTAGAATTTGGTTTGTTTGCTGCCACCCCCCCCCCTCTGTTAATGAATAGTTACAATTGAACTAGATCGATAGACGTGTGATTCGTTTGAAAGTAATTTAGTACGTCAGTTCATTGGTTGTAGTGAATTGTCAAAACTATGAGTGAATGAGATATTCCGTTTAGTCTTTAGAGAATCTTGGCTTTGGGTTAATTAGTATCCGATACTTGTGGTCATGGGGCGAATGATCCTTCCTATAAGATTCAATCTCATGTCACTCAGTTTTACAGTTTGACAGCGACCTCTTGTAAGACTAAGATATCTACAATTGATTGATCATTGAGTGGTGACCAATGTCATATCTGTTTAGTTCTTAGTAATGATCAAATTCTAATCATAAAGAAAGCTCTTGTCTTTTCAGAACTTCAGGCGAGACTAGTTGATAAATGCCAACTTGTACATAATTCAGACCTTTGATTAATTTTCAACTTATTTCAACTTATTTACTTACTGTTTTCCCTTTGTAAAGGAGTATAGGCCGCACACTAGCACTCTCCAACCCGACTCTGTTCTGACTCTTCCTTTCCAGTTCCTTCCAGTTGTCATTCATCCTATTTATGTCCGACGTCCGACGTAATGTGTTATTTGGCCTACCGCTTTTCCGTTTCTCTTCAGGATTGCAAGTCAGTGCTTGCCTCGTGATGCAGTTTGATGATTTCCTCAAAGTATGTTCTATCCACTTCTACCGTTTTTTTTAAATTTCCTCCTCAGCTGAAAGCTGGTTTCTCCTCTCTCACACTAGGCTTTTGCTGATGGTATTCGGCCAACGGACATTCATTATCTTACATAGACAATTGTTTATAAATACTTGTACCTTTTTAATGATAGTAACTGGAAAGAACTGGAAAGGATTGCCCAAAACAGAGTTGGATGGAGAGTGCTAGTGATTGGCCTGCGCTCCTCTATGAGGGGTAACAGGCGTAAGTGAGTGAGTTATTGTTAATGTTAAACTTTCGCATATTGAGTTAATCAGGCACATTTAGTTAACAAACAGTTTTCAGTAGTAGTTGTAGTGAATTTCCCTGTCACTTGATTAACAGTCTAAAATGATGATTTGTAGCTTAGACACTACTTATCAAAATCAAGATAAGTGAACTAAACACAAACTAAAATTCAGTCATTATCTGCTTTGATAGAAGAGTAAAATCAATAATTGATGAAATGATCTTACTGGAAAACCTAACTAGAAAGATCGCAATAAATAAAATAAACAGCATGAGGTTGTGGTGATCAAAAACTTAACAACCACCACAACCCTATATTGATAATTACCATGTGCTCACTAATGAATAGTTCCAAGATAGATTTCCTGGAATTCCAGTGAGAAGTCGTGACTAATGAAGTCCAATCGGTGTCAAATGTGAAACAGTTATCCACCTCAGACAATGGATGAAGAGTTGTGCGAGATCACTGAAGGTCTGCTCAGTGGTGTAGAGCTTAAGCGTCCGTGAACGCGATCAAAGGTCCTGGGTCACATTGCTGAGGAGTGCCATACTAGGACGAAACGACCGTCCAGTGCTTGCAGGGTTTTAGTGATTATCTAACTCAGATCAACTAGTAAATTCAACAATGAAGGTTTAATATGCATTTGATGAATTTCTCTATCTAAAATTTATAAACCAACCTTTTTATTCCATCTATTTTTTTCCTATTAGTACGGGATACTAGTAACTTATAAATTACTCATTTACATGAAAACAAGTGGAAACATGTAAACCAGTCAAGATAATACTTATCATTTAACAATTAATATACTAATTTGTTGGAGAAAATGAGGGTAATTACAATGACACTATCTGGTCTAAATCCCTCACATTATTCTTGACGTCTTACCGAATCAAATTTCAGATTCAATGGAAAGCCGGATATTATCAGTATGGGGTTGTGTAGATTATTAAGTTTTTGATAGAGATCTTGAACCGGTTGATGTTAGTCCACCATTGGAAATCTGGGAGCACTGGATGACCGTTTCGTCCTATTATGGGACTCCTCAACAGTGAGTACTCACGATCCCGAGAGCGGGATTCGAACCCAGGGTCTTTAGTCTTGCGCGCGAACACCTAATCTCTAGACCACTGAGCCAGCATCCAATGGTGTTAATGTCTAGTGACTAGCTTCGTGAGGGAATTCTAGTGAGAAGCCGTGACCAGTGGAGCTAATCGGTGTCGGGTAGAAACAGGTATCTACCTCAGTACAATAGAACATGATCATCCACAAGTCAATTTTAATTTAACATTTTGATAACTATTGCTAGCAATACAATCTGTCACTTGGATTCCACTCTGTTTGTCATTAGTCAGTTGCATGTTCTCACTGAATATCAAACCCAGTACCTTAATAATAGAATTCTATTTGTAACTGGTTGTAAAGTCTGACAAAAGATTTCTAAATTTATTTATTTCCACAAATTACGTTTGTAGTGAACGAGAACACAAGTGAGGTCAATTGAACGTGTTTGAACACAACATTAAAGAACATCCTACCAAAATCTCAGAACCGTACAGTAAATACTTCATATGCAAAATATCAGTCAGTCGTCCGAGACCTCACTATCCCTGCATTTTCATATCCTTTGCTTTCTGTTCACATTCTTTCCTGTTAGATTTTCTTGATTTTCTGCTACCAGACATTCTATTCCTGACTAGTGTTATATACTACTTATTTCGAAATAAGTAGCACACTCAACATTACTACTTGATGTAATACTTCTCTGTTAGATTGATCGTTTTCCACTTTGTGACTTCAACAAATACGAATAATTCATATATCGACTTGAGTTACAATTCTTTCTCATCACTTCCACATAACTAAGTCTTTTAAATTATACCTACCCTCATTTAGCTAATATCAAAAATATACCAAGTGAACTATCAGTGGACATGTAGAAGTTTAATATCATTGAACAGACATCTAGTGAATTTTCAGCCATTGCCGTCGACCATCATTTAACTGTTGTACAATAAGTGTGTGAACAAGAACACAAGTAGAGATAGTCGAATCTGAAAACCACACAGTAAATACGTTTACTTGATGTTGTTTGAATTGTATCTTTCCGTTGTTATTTAGGACCGCAATTGATCAGTCTCATGTTGAAATATGTGCACCCTGTGCGAATTGCCTCGCTGTAGCCTTAAGTCACAAGCTTGTTCGGGATTCAGATACATCCAGCTGACGAGTCCCAAATAGGACGAAATGCTCATCCAGGATTTCACTGCTAGCCACTATACATCATACAATGAATACTTCATTTGCAAAATATCAGTCCATCGTTAGATAGTGGTTGGAGGTAGTCAACAGAAAACCATGAACACAGGTTTCATGCTACTTGGCACTGATCAGTAAGGGGTACCTATAATATTGAGGGAACTGGTGCTCCCTGACGGATTCAACCCCGTGTCATCCAGCTTCACGTCTCTGACTGTGCAACGTGGTCGATAGCATTCGATCTACACTAAGAAGGATTTGACGCACATGAAAGTGATCACCACACAGTGATCAATCAATTGTGATCAGTCCATTGTCTCAAACTTCATTATTCCTACATTTTCATATCAACTGAGTTCTATACTAGTACTTTTCTTCTCGACCTCCCTACTGCCAAACATTCTAATTCTGACAATCGTTACATACTACTTCATGTCAACATAAGTAGTACATACAGCATAATATTCACACAGGTAACGAATACATTTATAAAAAAATATAATCCCATACTATTCATTTCACTTCACTGTAATCACATGTGAAACTGTCTCCAATCAAGTCCATATATGGAATGTGGCTTTTTTTCTCTCAATCATCTATGTATATTAGATTTATTCTTTAAAATGATTAATCTGTTTTGTTTCGGGGGTAAGGGGTTGTTGTTTTTTCCATATTCAAATTCAATGTAGGCAACATATTAGACAAATAAATGACGTCATAATGATTAGTTTCTCAGTTAGATATTGCCATATTATCTAAATATTATTCATTATAAACAAATGATATCATGATTATTATACAATAATGAATCATATAAACATTTACTGATTAATGATTAATTTTAATAGTTGAGATCATGAGTCAATTGAAGTTAAACCACCATGGAAAACGTGGAAGCACTGGACGGCTATTTCGTTCTATTGTGGGATTCTTCAACAGTGCGCAACTACGATCCCACACCCCGCGAGATTCCAATCCAGGACCTATCATTCTTGCGCCAGGCGCTTAACCACTAGACCACTGAGACGACATCCAACAGTGTTAATGTCTAATTTCAACTAATCCACTAAAGTAAGCGACACATCCACCATTGTCATCAGTGAGTTACTATCTCACAACAGACCTGGTTGAACTCCACCGGTCACTGCTTCTCACTAGGACTACAGGAAATACCTGTTGAAGCCAGCCACTAGTGAGCAGCCAGAAGCACGAGCAATAATAACAGGCACAAATCAAACGTATATATACAGCAATAAATTATCCTCGGGAAGCGTTACAAATTAACATACTAAAAGATACAGAGAACCAATAGTATTTAAGATCCGCCAAAGTGGGAAATACGACATGAAGGTGGAAATGAGCGCCTTTGGCGCGAAAACAAGAAATTCAAATTTTTAAAATAAAATTACAAGAATAAGGTATTTACCAAGTAAGTTCTGGCGATCTAACATCCGCAACATAATATAACATAAATTTATTTTGGAATATAATGTGAAAGATAATGTATCTGAGGTGAGCTCATTTGTTTATAATTGCTTATCTTTCATTATCGTTCTGGATAACATGATTGGTGTTTACTCCATGTGGAAGTATGCTTCTAATATCCCGATGAGAATAATGAATGGTAATTGTTGGAATCTATTTCTGGACAAAAACTGTACATATATATTTATCGTATAATTGTTAAGTTATTCAACTATTCATACTTGTGTTCCTCTTATTATAAGCTTTATGTTGACCTATGAACTATTATTATATGAGTTACCATTCTTGAGTTACACCCAGTCTATCAATTACTATCTCCCACATTCACAGTCACTTTTGGCTAGATCTTGTACAAATGTTATTTTCTATTTGGCGGTACGATGTAGTCTGTTTGATTGGTATATAAACCCAGTATGTTTGAAATACATGATTCATATCGTAGAGGCTAAGATTGCTGTTCTGGACTTAATTAGCTTGGCTAGGTGGGAGGCAGGATCGATAAGTAATCTAGACTGTTCATAAGGGTTTACGCATCGTTGGTCCGGTCGATAAATCACTGTTCTCTAATTAACGTTTTCATTACATTATATATTGATAGGACAAAAGTTAAAAACAGTTATTGGTTCGATCTATGACAGAGTTACTGGTTCTCATCGATGAATAGTCTTATAATAGAACGAAATAATTCTTTAATGCTCCCGAAGTTTTACTGATTATCCAACTGAAATCAATTTATCATGTAACATATCTTTAAACTACTATTTTTTTTTGAAGATCTTTGCTTTGTTTTATATAAACATTAGATTTTCAGGTTAAACATATAGAATGATGGATTTGTATGAATATTGAGTCATATATTTAATTCAGATAGATTCTAGCACAACTAAGCACCAAAAATAGTTTATGTCACAGATAATAATATTTGTTGAAATATCATCTAGGTGCCCAAACCAGAAGAAGTGGTTTTCTTAGAAGGTTAACCTTTGAGCATATGACTTTAAAAATCTATTCTCCAATGCAATGAAACAAGACCAGGATATTGAATCCTATAGTGTTCATTGATTAAAATAAGTGATTATGTTATTTATTTCCTCACAATCTTGAAGTTCATGTACAACAATGAATTTTCAATTCAACTAATTGAACACTTCATATCGATCAACTCGACATGTACTCTAGATATTCGCTTTATCATATGAGGACAATTAGTGAAACTTTTCAGTAAACACTTTAACCATATAAGTATTTTGACAGGAACAGCGGAAATATCCATTAAGGAATTCAGAATTAAACTATAACTTATTATTATACATCAGTTTTAGTCTAGTTTTGGTAAGTTTTATTCATTTTTAACTGTTATCTTATACAATATTTATTCTCATCTATTGTCTATTCTTAACTTGTGCTCTCTTATTTTTGATCTTTCTATTCATTTGATTGTTGATTGGATTTAGGTATTTAATCTTAATGAGATTAAATCTTAATAAAATAAATTATTTGTAAGTTAAATACAAACTTATCATTATCTTATAAAGTGAAAACTAATATTGTATATGATCCTTTGGATAAAATTAATCTGAATAGATGAAGCTTACTACAGCTTAATTGATTGACAAAGTTGAATAAGTGATGGAATGTTAATTTAAACAATGATGTTCACATAGTGTGGTGTTTGAATGGACTAATGATTCTTTTGTACTTATTGAATGCTCGATTTCGAATTCCAAATACAATACATTCGTTTGTGCTTGTGTCTCACTTCTTAATTCAATTGCGTTAATTCTGGGATTCCTAGTTCATACGACAATTAGTATACCATATTGGCGTCGCGATGGAGCCTGCAATGGAAAAGTTAGATATTCATTCAACTTCGGACGTTTGTGAAGATTACTTTGAAAGGTTCGAAATCTGGGCTATGACCAAGGAAGATGATGAGGATGTTAATATTGTGGCACACTTCCTCACATTCATTGGAAAAGAAGCATACAGCTTATTAAGAACTCTGGCTATGCCGGAAAAGCCCATTTCGCTTCCTTATACAGCTCTCAAGGAACTGCTGCTAGACTATGTTCAGTATACAAGTTTCGAATGCGGTAAAGGAGGGAGATCTCGTAAAATGATTCATGAGGATATAAAAAATTCCACTACATTACGTCATTCCAACTCAGTTCATACTCAAGATTATGCAGACAATTCATTGAGGAGATGCAATGCATTTCACGAAGATGGGCACAAGTTTAGTCAGTGTTTGTCCTGTGGCAAGTTCCACTCTTTGAATTCATGTAAATTTCGTAATTCTAAGAGCTTTAAATGTGGTGATATTGGACATATTCAGTCAGTCTGTAATACTAATGTTCATCTGATTGCAACTAATATTAAGACTTGTAATTCTGATTCTACTGAGTCGAGTATTCATGATGATCATTTATCTTTATCAACGATTTCAAAAGACAGTGCAGAGTCATATGGCAGTTCAGAGTTAAATGAAATCCAGAATTCTTGTGAGACAACAGTTCCTAATCAACCGATTTATCAGAATTCTCATGCTATTGTACCAGGTATGACTTTTCCTAATGATTCACATATTTCTAATGAAATTAATTGCAATTCTGAGGAAAATATGTTAAATGTACCTAATCATGATCGAAAACCTGATGTGGTTTGGATAGATGCTGATTTTTCTAACGATCCTACGCTCTGCAATGACAGTCCTAATGAATTTCATAAGAATATTTCAGAAGAATCAAATCCTGATGTCATATCATATATTACCTATCCTCATAATGCATTTGATCCTTGTGAAAAACCTGCTCAATGCGAAGCACGAGTACTAAGTGACCTCGAGTTTGATTACATTTCGGATGATTTCATATCAACTGCTGTTTACCCTTATCACAAAAACAGTTCTAATGTTTACTCTAAACAATGTGAGAAATATGTTTTAAATGAAGCCACATTACTCATAACTTGGGGATATAAAGATCCAACATTATTTCGTGGCGGAGGATAGTGTTGAAAAATCTATGGTTCGAATTCTAGATATTAATGATTTCATTACAAAACCAACATGCTGGTTGTATACAATTCCAGATACTACAAAGTTTTTATATTATACAATGTCGGACAGACTCAGGATGAACTTAACAGGAAGACGTACAACCGATTACAAACACTTATACTTCTATTTAAGCTGTAGCGGATGTGGTGTTTGAATTAACTAATGATTCTTTTGTACTTGTTGAATGCTCGATTTCGAATTCCAAATACAATACATTCGTTTGTGCTTGTGTCTCACTTCTTAATTCGATTGCGTTAATTCTGGGATTCCTAGTTCATACGACAATTAGTATACCATACATAGCTTATTGAATATTTAGACGTATAGACGAACGATAGTCAGTCAGTCAACTATAACGTAAGACCAGATACATCATCAGTCTAAGTAGTTAATTTACTTGTGGTAATATGTAAAAGAAAGACTGCTTATAAGGATCTAGTACAGGAAGAGAGGATTAGTTGGTAGAAATAAAGATATAAAGCAATTTTAATTTCACAATTTCAGGGAAGACAGAGAGTGTATACACTTACGTCATTTTGATCGATTCTAACCTATATCACACAGAGTTCCCAACAATTGGTTACGATAGTCACGTCGATCCCAACCTAGTAGTCTGCATCTATCAACATGGCTAACACTAGAAGTAGGTGACTTCAAGAACTGATGCCACGTTTTGGTTTGGCCGCCCTCTAACATTCTTCCAACTGTCTCCAATACTAGTCAGCATTGAGAGTCTTGGTAATCGGCGGTTGGGCATGCGTAACACATGGCCCAATCATCTCAGTCGATATAGATTCACAACCTCATCAACTGATTTATCATCATTCCCTAGTACGCTGGCACCTAATTACCCGATGATCTCAGCAGATGCTAGTAATATTTTTAAAACATCTGTGATTAAATACTGCTAACTTACGAGTATCTTCTACCCTTAGTGGTCACGTTTCGCAACCGTAGTTTAGAGCAGAACGAAATGATGCTCAGTATGCCCGTCTTTTAATTGATAGACGGACATCTCATCTTCACATAGATAGAAAAGATTACAATTTTTACCAGCGAACATATCAAATTCATCAGTTTGTTTGGACAGAATTTATATATGAACAGTATTTTGAATATACGGTGCGGACAATACGTATGTTAAGTGACTAATGAAAGCTATTAGTTATGAACGACGGTTGACATCTTGTGTAGATGAAAAATAGAAAGTGTATGACTAGTTGTGCTATTTGACTGTCGATTTACTATCCATACAATTTCTAATGAACTGAATTCGGGAATATCATCGGTAGATATGAATGAGATAAAAATTTGGGACTGGGAAATTAGTGTACATAACGTTTGTAATAAATCACCAGATCTTATCCCCTAAGATTTCTTATGATTGGAGTGTCGAATGCGGGGATTGTATGGAGACGATTGAACGTGGAACGATGAACAGTGATCTGGAGAGTCCGGTCTCTGAGAACCTCTAGGAATGCATTAAACACTGGTATACCTCTACAAATGGGAGGCATTTCGAGGAGGTATGATTGACATAATTTTGATTTTGCGAAACATACGTTTTATGATGTGAGTTTTGTATTTACCGAACAGACTAGGTAGACTGTCACCTAATTGTCTCCTAGGACTAACACCCCTTTTATTCATTTAAATGTTAATTACCTATCGGATGTGTTTGACAACCTATGGTTATATACCATAGTTTAAGTCAAAGTGATATACGTTCCATGTTCATTCATAGAATTAAGTTAACGACATCTGTTAATCAAATGATAGACAGAAAAACAGTTGGATGCCGGCTCAGTGATCTAATTGGTTAAGCGTCTGGTGCGAGACTGATAGGTCCTGGGTTCAAACCACGCGGTGGGCGGGATCGTGGATGCGCACTGCCGAGGAGTCCCATACTAGGGCAAAAGAGCCGTCCAGTGCTCCCAGGTTTTTCATGGTGGTCTAGCTTTAATTGACTCATGATTTCAACCAGAGAAAAACAGTAGTTGAATATCATAAACTTAACTAATCATAGAAATTTCACTTATAGATGGAAATTAGAAATAACATTGAAAACTTTACTTGGTAACATAGTAATATTATGAGGGGGTTTCTTTTGAAAGCACATAGGAAAACCAAACAAACAATTTATGCTATACACTTAGAAATTCCAGTACTATGCCTAAAACATTATAATGCACTATAAGAATAGACAAGCTTTCATTATTTATCAGTATAAGGTTATGGAGATTATTACGTTTTTGATTGAGATCATGAACCGATTGATGTTAGACCATCATTGAAAAACATGGAAGTACTAGACGGCAGTTTTGTCTTATTGTTGGACTCCTCAACAGTGCGCATCCATGATCTCGCGAGCGAAATTCGAACCCAGGGCCTCTAGTCTCGCGTGCGAACACTTAACCGGCATCCAAACATGTTAATGTCTAACCTCAACCAGTCCACGAAATTGCGCAACTATCTTCCATTGTACTGAGGTAGATACATTTTTCTATCCAACATGGATTAACTCCACTGATCACTGCTTCGCATTAGAATTCTGAGAATTCCCTTATGAAACTATTCACTAATAAGTACATGGTAATTATCAGTATAGGGTAGTAGGGATCATTAAGTTTTTTTTATTAAGATTATGAACCGATTGATGTTAGGGCATTATTGAGAACCTGGAAGAACTGAACGGTCGTTTCGTTCTGCTATGAGACTCCTTAGCAATATTTCACTAAGAACTAATATTCAAAATCTTACTCATCTACTAGAACAATTTATAGAATACATAATAAACACATTTAATATTAAATTTATGAAAATAGTTATTCAATTTCAGTGAACTCTTATTGTATATTATTAAATAACATTTGTGATTGATGACAGATTTATCGAACAGTAATGATGATTATATTATATATGCTACATTAAATACATTGGAAATATGAATACATATTAAAATGTACTATTTTAATGACAATTACAACTACATGTTTAGTGAAATAGTATATACATAATAGTTGATCATTATTTCAGAGGTTTATACATTAGAAATATAGCTTATTGAATATTATAAACATATTAATAGTTTTGGTATAAACAGATTTTTGTTTAAAGTTTATGTCTGTAAACGTGCATGTAATTAAAATGTCTACAGATTATGTGTATTCTAAGGTCTTACTCACTGCCTTCTCATGGTGAGTGTGTTCTTTATGAAATTGAGAGGACGAAAAGCGAATATCCGGTGCTTTAATCGGGTTGGTGGACATGGAGAAACCATATACATGAGTTGGAAAACCCTGATTCCAAACCAATGGTGCACATAGGCTCCAGGATCCTAAAAGAACAAATGGCGTATGAACCAATCGTTGGTCACCGGCTACCATGTGACTGCATCTTCTTACGTTGCCCCACTGCCTCCGGGTTTGGCCCCCTAAGAAAACCACCTGCTTCGGTTTGGGCACCCGGACAGTATCACAGCTCTCTCACGTATCAAATGAGATTGTGTGGTGCATATGTATTTGATGCCTCCTTGTACCAATATATATGTGTTAAAATAAATAAAAAATATTCAAAGGTACGGTGGTGATCATGCTCATATAACTCATCAGTCAGTCAGCTACAACATAGGATAAGGGACATATATGCATCAGTTTAAGTTGCCATACCTCATTAACACAACAAGATGAACACCGGATTCATAAAAGTAGTTAATTCAATGGTGGTAATATATAAAAGAAAGATTGCATATAAAGATATGGTACAGGAAGAAAGAATTAGTTCGTAGAAAGAAAGATATGAAGCGATTTTAATCTCACGGCTTAGAAGAAGACAAGAGTGTATACACTTATGCCATTGCGATAGATTCTGAGCCATTTCACTCAGAATCTCCAACCATTGGTTACGATAGTCACGCAGACCCCAACCAAGTATAACTCATATAAATTTATTTAATTCAACGAGACTATTGAATACGATAATTAGTTTGGGGATAGTGTAGATAGTAAGTTTGACAATTCATTTGTATTTACACATCGCTCATCTTTTAAGTGATTAAACATATTCAGCGAATGATGTACTCATATAAAATGCTTAGAACATATCGTGAAGCTGATAACTGTAAAATTCAAACTCAAACACCGCCACTACGGTGGTCAGCATACACTCCTACATGTCTATCCCTTAATCTTACTACTCTTGAATTAATATTAGTTACATCTCGTTAAGCTAATGTAGTGTGATAAATTGGACCGGTGAATATATGTTCCAGGTTCTATGATGGATATAACTGATATATTTGTCCTTAAGAAGAGCGAGAGAGGATTACATTGGTGTTTGTGCCTTTAATATGTAATGCGAAGACAAATTCGCCATTGAAGTTAGGTTAGCTTGAAAAATTTGCAAATAACAGTCTATCAGTGTTGAGAAACATCATTTTATATATTAGTTCGGAAATTCCCAACTGGAATGGGCATAAGACTGCAAGTTGTTGTGATATTGCATATTTTGTCCTCAAAAGTCTTTCCTGTGATAAAACGTATGGTGTATAATGAAGGAAATACTGTCACTACATATATTAAATTTGAGTTTACTGTTTTATAATTATCGGATGGATAAAGAAAACAGTAGACTCACAACGTATTGGACAATAATACTATATACATGAACGCATATTTGACATACAATTTAAACTTTGTACTTTTCTGCGATTATTGGCAAGATAGATGTACAGCTTTATTTTATTGAAATGTGAAGCTAAATGCTTCAACGAATACTATCCAGTAAACATTATAATCACTGAAATAGTGCACACATCCTGATCAAAACATTTCAGTCAGTAGTTGAGCTATAGTTTGTACGCAAGACAATTCATTTACCAAATGAATGTTAATGTATTCAGTTCTCATCCATACTGTCTTAGCATATTGAGAATTGTAAGATTTAGGAAGAACAGGGTTAGAGCTTACTGATTGAAATTCGAGGGTTTTAACCCCAGATGGAGACACTGAATGATATTACTAAGAATTAGCCTCAGTGAAGCATTCATCCTTTGTTTTCATCTAGATCATGAGTTTTAATATTATTCCATGCATTTTACTACTTGAATTTATTCCTTCTTCATGAACCATATTTTCTAGGTTTGATATTATTTACTATCATTGATACTACTAATATTTCAACTCCTTTGGTGTACTGATGTAATGTGACAACTTAGAACGAAGGGCATTTGCATCAGGTTATGACTGACTGATTGTGAGATCCTTGATCGTAACACATAAGACAACCCAGTAAGTCTATTTTAGAAGATTTCCAAAGTAATACCATTCCAATTCAGGTAGGTGTAAGGTTAGTTATATTCATGTACTGACACCAACAATCACATTTACGTGACGCAAATTAAAATCTTGTATATCGCAATATCTCATGAAAAATCAGACGCCTCACGGTTTTATTTAACATAAAATTTTGTTAACTGAAACACTGCGTCATACTTCGTAAAAATTTAAGGCGGTGTAATTGCTTTTTAAATCCTCGATACATCGTTTATGTCAATTACACTAGTTCCTGGTTTTAAAATCACAGCAACCTAATAATATCGGAGAATTTAACTTGGAGGACTTTAGTAAAAAGAAACCCAATAATCAAGTTACATAATAAATAGGCCAGAAAACCAATAAAACACAAACAAACGGAAACTCAATCGCTATATTTCTAGCAGCTAAATCACATAAGTTGTGAGGAAGATTCAGTCAACCAGTAAGCAACAACGTAGAACTTCGTACGTACGTACATCAGTTCACGTTGCCATACCACATTAACACACAGATACAATTGTCGATTCAAATCCAAAAGTGGTAGAGGTGGTAAAAGTATAGGCAATAATCGGAAAGACTGCGGTTTGAAGATGTTACTCAAGAAGTACAACCCAGTGAAATAAACTTGGAAAGAAAAATTCAGAAACTTAGAATTTGGGAGAACACAAAGAGTGTATGCACCTGCACCATTGCAAACAATTTTGAGTCACGTCACTCAAGCTCTCTTACCATCGGTTGCTATCATCTCGCGGATTCCAAACAGATAGTCTACACCTACCAACATGGCTCAGTCCATTTGTCAGTGACTTCATGGATTTGTGTCATGTTTTGGTTTGACCTCCTCTTTCTTTCTTCCAACCTACTCCTACACCATAAAACATCGCACGTCGGGGCAGTCGGTTGTTGGACATACGTAACACGTGTAGCAACCATCTCAACTGATGAAGTTCCACTACTTCATCATTTGAATTACCATATTTATGTAGTACCTGTTTCCTAACAACTGCATTACTTACTCGATTCCAGAGTTTTGCCAAAAAGAAGGAGTGTTCCGAATAGAGTACGTTTGTATGAACTTAGTTTGCATAATTATTGGACAAAAAACGTATAATCATCGGTATGGAGATTGTATTATTTTTAAATCTGAATTCAAGAGTCACCAACACTGAAAATCTGGGAGCACCGGACGGCCGTTTTGTTCTAGTATGAGACTCCTCAGCAATGTGAAATGCTTCGAAGACACCTATGATCGAATACTAGTAACCTACGAATATCCTCTACTCTTATCGGACGATTAGAAACTTGTACAAGTATTTAGAAAAGTCTGAGACAAAACTCGAAGTTTTATTCGACACGATAAAACTCTAAAACGAGCAACGAAGTCAACAAATTTATGTACAGTTACTGAGGTGAATATTTGATTTTGTTTTACTGTTTAACTAATTCTTCACGATTCAACTCAAATAGTCTAAGTGTTAAACGTTGGTTCATTTTGGCGAATTTTTCTGTACATTTATTGACGCATTCGGTCTATAAGGTAAAAAGAAAAAGAGAGAATTACCCTTGACATAAAATAAAACCATACCTCCTTATCATTTAATTTACGTGAAGTAAAATTGCTAACACATCGATCGAAGCATATTGTACTGCATCGAACATACAATTCAGATGTTTCTTTGATTTGCATCTACAAACAAACGAGGACAGTGGGGCAAGTATAATTGCAGTGTATTATAACTGACTGATTAAAATGAATAAAATATGAAATAAAGTGATGAAAGAAATATGGACAATAAGTTACATCGATAATAACGTACAGTTCATCGCATGAAGAAAAGAAGATTAACAAATAATACTAAGATAATCGTATCAGCTTTTAGGTAGACATAATAAGAACGCAGCGATAAAACGTTGGAAATGTGTAATAAATTTAAGTTTTGTCAAACACGTAATTAATCTTGAACTATAATTCATCTAAATTAAATATTGCCCATTTACCAAGTCAAGGTCTATGTGGCCAATTTCGAACCATACTACCTTCATCAGTTGCCCGAGATGGCGCAGATAAAACTCGACCTTAATCTGTGATCTAATGACTGTAAGTCAAGTGGTTGAGAGAAAGAGAATTCCTAATCACTGCCTTCTCGCACCACGGGTGTTGTTTATGAAATCGAGAGGACAAAAAGCGAGTGGGCGGCGCGCTTCAACGGGGTTGATGGATATGGAGGACCAACTTAGGGGAGTTGGAAACAAATGACGTGCGAATTTGTTGGTCACTGGCTATCCCGGGACTGAATCTCCTTATGGCTCAGATATTTAGGTCGAAGGCTCCGGGTTTGGCCTCCTAAGAAAACCACCTACTTCGGTTTGGGCACCCGAGCAGTATCACAGGTCACACAAAAAACAAGTGACTTGTGTGGTGCATATGCATGTGGTGCCCCTTTGTACCAATATTTGTGTTCAAATAAATAAATAATCCTGACTTATGAGGGGATTATCAGTCATATAGCTCGGCGAATGTGGTAATGGTTTACGATCAAAAAGTGATGTGGTATCATCTTCAATCGGGTGCCCAAAGCAACACACTAGAAAATAAACAAATAGACATACTCTAGCATATCTGTGCTTCGTTCTTCTGCTCCATTGTGTTTATATGGATTATCATATATCTCAACTCATTTTACCGATGTTTGTATCCAGCCACTTCTGTGACAAACCTATTGAGTCACATTATAGCACATGCCAGAGTTTTGAACTAAATCGGTGAATTTGGAAAACGCCATCAACAAGTTGTTCCAAAACTGAGTGGTAAAACGGATGTGTGCAAAAGGTAACTTAATCCCAGTTGAACTACGAAGTATGATTCGATGGGAAGATCCGGAGACTACCTATTTGATTAGTTTGCTACGATTCAGTCTTAGGCTGAAAAATTAATTTGCCATAGGACCCTAAAAATTGTACTATATCACTTTCATTTACATTATGTGTGCTGTAAACGGAGGCGCACCAAAAGTAACAAGGGTGAAGGAAAATTAGTATGATAGTCAACTAAGTACTCGCTCAATATACAGCCTACATTGTCCAAGCACTTTCTAAATGACTTGTGATAGATTTAAGTCGCGAAATTTGGTCATATATATCAACATGAAAAACCAATAGAACCAAATGAAACAAGCTAACAATTACTTTGTTTAGATATTCGCTCATTTCCTCGTCCATCTTGTTTGACAGTTAAATTTGATGAGAGATGATTGAAAATTCGATTTCGGCTAGAGCACCTCAGAACCACATGTTGTAGCACATTGTTTCTTTTCGCGATCGATAGACATGTGTCCAATAGGTCGTGGGTGAAATAGAAGAAATTTTGCCAAATGAGCTTCACAATTAGCAGCAGCAGCAGCAGAAAGTCACGATTTTGATTAAATTTATGTGCAGATTGTTTAAAATGACCTCTTACTTTTATTATTGCGCGGTATTTAAAAAGAACAATGGTATTTCAACTCTGACTATATTTTATTGTATTGATCGTTTAATTTCGAATCGAGACTACTGTTTTTGCTTTACTTTAATTTATTTCAGGTAAAGTAATCTCCAAAAAGTATATGTTTTTTCTAGAGCAGTCTGTCATCTGTACTTTTGAGTTCATATGCAAAAAAACCAAAGGACTGGTATTTATTCCTCATTGTTGAGTATATCTTTGAGTATTGTTTGTATCCGTAGGTTCTAAGGTCTTTTTGTAACTACCAAAGTCGAATTTTTTATTGTTGTTAGACACATCTATTTATATGTAAACATAAAACAAATTTATGGCGAGACTGAAACGTAGTTTTTGCCGACCTCCATGCTATTTCTCTGTCGATGATAGGATGCGATGTGATAGCTGCAACAAGTGCGTACCGGACTCCCACTGTCTGCATATAAACGGTGGTGTAACCCATTACCACGTTGGTTGTGTGAGGAATGTTGTTCTACATACTCTCTGCTAATTCTAAGGGCGATTGAGCTGCTAAACATAGCTAGAAAATTGCCGTCAGATCTTCGAATAGGGAGCCAAGGGCAAGATTTGAGTATTGCCTCAGTCATATTAGGTCTTGATAATCAAGCTTCTCCAATAACAGTTTTAGGAGTTGACATCTGTAAGCTATAAAAAATGGGATAAAGGTGCATTCTAAAAGTACTCAGAAAGCCTCCTCTTGCAGGTTACTTTTGCTGCTGGTACTAGGAAACTCATGGAAACTGATTGGATCCGGAATATACGTCCGTGAGGATCTCAGTCTAGTTTATTGCATTAAGAGACGAGCTGCAGAAATGGAAATAAACGAGCGCCGCTGAAACGGTGAAAGAAAACTTGTTCTTAAGAGTTTTCAGACTGTAAAAGTTCAGGGCAAAACGATCCCCAAACCACTCTGGGTGGTAAGGGATGGCCCTCTACGGAATTAGAAGTATGCTACACAAATGTTGGCAGCCCACTAAATAAAAAGGCGGAGCTCAGGACAGTGGTGGATAAAGAAAAACCGGATGTTATTGCTCAAATAGTTCAAATGGTTCAAACGGTTGTGGACGAATTAGAAGAAGATTTCGCTTAACAAGCTTCCGTTTCTAGTAGCAGGGAATCAACAATACTCATAATAAGATGTTATCCTTAGTCTTTAACAATAGGTCAAGTTTCCTAGTAAAGGACTCCCGAAAATTCGCTCGGGCTAGTTCATTTGGCAGCGAATTTCAGCATTTGACAACTCCTAAGGAGAAGACGTCTTGTCTACAGACCGTTCTGCCATGTTGTATCTCCAATTTCTGGTTGTTGCCCCTTAGGTTTGTATTGGGACTAAGCCTAAGTAGGTGTTTAAGGGATGTCCAGAAGTGTTAAGGATACTGTAAGCCATCAGAAGGTCACCTCTAAGATGCCTATACTCTAATGGGTAAAGGTCAAGCCATTGGAGGCGCTCTTCATAAGGTTTGAATTTGAGTACCCGAACTGATTTCCCGGCTCGCCGTTGAATGTTTACGGCTACTCCAACCCCAATTCCTGTTTTTCTTTCTTTGCGGAACAAAGGCATCTCAGGTATTGCTAGCTTCTCGTCCGTAAACTGAGAAGATATCCACTTTCAGATATTGCTATCAGTTGAGCATTATTAGCATTGCTAAAATCACATAGTATATGCATTTTATTTGGTAACCTCGTGGAGTCCATGTATAAGCAGTTTATTCTTTCAAGTTGAAACGCGTGAGCTTCTTCCTGTTTGTCTGTGTGAGCATTACGTGAATGGACAGGTAGCCTACCTATATGAGTTTTGCCGAGTTGAAAAACCCTGTCCTTTACACGTCTTTTTACAATCAAGACAGTCCAAAGGTGGAATGGTTAGCTCCAGCTTGCCTTTGTGCTTGATCCTGGCGTCATGTGGCCTATCCGGGTGCATATGAACTCCAGTTGCCAACCGACGTCTGTTGGCACGAAATGCTTCAGAGTTGCAGCCGCCATATTGGAGGATGGGACGGTTATCCTCATTAGCCGGGTCTAGAATCACTGTCCTTCTTAGCTAGTCTCATCACATGTTGAGTCAGTATGTTTTTGAGCCTCAAGGACTGCTCGATGAATTGCCATTCCCTAATAACAGAGTTTGCTTGACTAGGGCCCGTGTTTTCCGGTACACCTCGCACAACGATATTTCTCCTGCGGAAAAACTTCTCGCGAGATTCTTTAGGGATGTTTCGGATGAGACTACGCACAGAATACGGTATGTCAGGCAGTATTCTTACGTTCCCATCGAATTTCAGTAAATGACTAGCTAGCAGGACATCCTCTACGTCGGTAGCATTCCTAATTGTTACATGAAGTACTCTCGGGTGATTTTTATGTTTAGATTCATTTTTCAGTGTAGGCCGTGTGACCGTCATAGGCTCTACTCTAGGAAGTTCGAGCTTATTGTTCAATTCGCCCCAGAGCATCCTGTCATTTTTGTTCTTCAAACTGAGAGGAAGGTCAGGGTTGTCTAGGAGGTTCATGATTACGAGAGAGTCATCACGAACAACAATCGGATGTTCAGCTTAAACGGTAACGCCTGGTCCTTTTTAGCTCTGTTAACGTGAGTCCTATCACCCTAAGAGTTTTTGAGAACAACCGTTGCATTCGAGAACCCTGAGCTGGAGGGCCCGAGTTTGCTGAGGGGGTCTATTACCGTCGACGTTATGATTTGTGCTGAGATTCATCATGTCATCACTAGTGCTAATGCGTGCTCCATCGATAGTAGACCTGTCGACATTCCTATTCTTGTTTTCGTTGCGCGTCCTTGTTTGTCTACCCGTTTTATGACTGTCGTTTTCCAAGTTTGCTGACAACTTACTTCGCAAACCTGTCAGTAGGACAATGATGTTACTCAACAAAACTACAGGATCCGTGCTGCACGTAATATGTACCCTGTTATGATCTGACTTTCTGAGTTTGTTGTAAGCGGTTGCTGTGAGATCTATGCACGCTTCGTGGAACCGGCCCTTGCAGCTGTCGCACTGCATGCCAGATGTAACAGCAAAACGGCACCCAGGTCGTGTGCATGAGTTTTTCATGACTATATTGACGTAAAGTGTATAATAGATGCTAGTAAAAGCCTTAAACCGTTAAAATACACTAAAAGCACACTGAAAACGGAAAAATTGATAAAAACGGGTGAGATAAATTGAACTAGCCTTTACGTGAAAAATCAAACAAACCGATTAGTAAGCTGAGGCAAAACCACAGTTAACTGTTAAATTTGGTAAAACTCGAAAAATAATCTGCCGAACGTATAGCTCAGAACAGATTCTTTAGTTGCGTAAGGACGCGCCAAAAGTTTTGGGAAGCGTAAATCACGTTGGGACTAAACTTCCCGTTCGAAGAGCGCTGTCTCAGAATCATGGTTAACGTCAAAGTTCCTTGATAACGATATTCCGTTGACGGGTTATTTTATCCAGTAGGACCAAGGATTAAAACGTGGAGGAAGCGCGGTGTTACTGTGCACGAAAAGTACCTTAACAATACGAGAAATTTAGATGTTGTCACATGATACATAGCCATGTGAACTGTTGCTCTGCAAGCTGACATGTAGGTGGCAAGATATTGAATTGGTTGTAGTATATCGCAGTCTAAAATGTGTAGTAGATGACTTTCTCCTAAGAAAACTTAATTCCTGGTGTAATTAGGGTCGAAAGATTATAGTAGACGACTTTAATGCGCCGTATATAAACTGAGTAATTTTAGAAACAGGGTCATTGATATCATCATTCGATTGCAAACTGTTAGAAGCTTCGATTGCATTAGCTTTATTACAACACACTGGAGATTTAATCGGAAATGACTTGCGATGCTTCTCGTCTCTCTAGGATTTAGTTTTCACACACTTTGATGATGTCGGCCAAATGAACCTCCCTCACCGCTAGGGAGAATCGATCATGCAGTCGTATCATTCAAATTCATGGCTGAGGTTTCCTGTCGAACAATTGCTTCGGCTCGTCCTAATATGGAGGCCATCAACTAAACAGCATCGACTGAAAGCTGAAAAATTGACTCAAGACATCAATATAAGAGGCATGGACTCATTTCAGACAGTTATACCAACGGGTAACTTAACCACTTATACCCTGGACAGTTCCGAAGAAGTAGAGGAAGTACGACCGTCTCTGGATAGTCCGAGATATTCGACACTTACTGAGACAAAAAGAGAAATGTTGGAACTTTGCCATTAGCCTTGACACAGCAAGTACTATGGAACGCTACAGGATGGTAAGAAATAAGTGTATAATTGAAATTCAGGAAGCTCAGAAAAAATATGAGATGCATTTAGCCCAATTTGCAATTAAGCTGCCTAAGAGATTATTCTAGCATAAAAATTGCAGAACAAGGATGCATCGAAAGACCGTTTGGTGGAATGATAACGTTAAATATTAGAGAAACTTACTGATTTGAACCATCTGTACCCAGTAACAAAGAAAATATAATAATCACCTGACGAACACAAAATATATTCAGAGTGCACTGATTGGAGTGTTGTGCTGATAAGTTAAATCTCTTATCACGGAAAAGACTTCAACGAGTATACTACACTAAATTACGATATTGAAAATCGGAACTTATCTCCAAGACAACACTCTACATGGTACGTATTTAAAACATAACGTTTCTAAGTGTTTCTATCCGTTGTTTTTTAACAAATAATATTGAGACGTTTTAGAATAGGTAAAGTAAGCTTCGTATGTACGTTTGGAATAATATTTTCGCTTCTCGAAGTTTGATCGTTAATTGAGTGCATCATTCGCAGTACGAACCACTCCATGCATTATTTTCTTGTCTCAAAGCAATGTTAATTCTATATGTTCTTTTGAGTTGGGACAAAATATTGAGAGGTGAGAAACAATATTAGCTTTAAAGTACGCTACATGCTCGTAAAAAGTAAGACTCATATAACTTCATCTTACATTTTAAGAAGCCAGATTAAATTAATATGTATTGACTAAAAGAACTGAAACAAAAAGATATTACCAAAAAAGCGTGTATCTCATTTGATTATGTTCATTATTATTATTGTTAAGAAATATGAACCGTTTATTATCAAGCAGAATTAAAATAAGCAAAGAAATTATTGATCAAAATAAAGATGGATAAAGTTCACCATTGAAAGAGATGCATAAATTTTAAGAACATTATAATGAAACTTTTGGGGAATATTCCAGATGGCTATTTCAGGGTTGATTATATTGCTCGTTTAAGTATCAATGAAAAAAGGTTTGACTACGAAAGCTTCTCTGAGTTTGTAATCGCCCTTTATATCTGTTCAAGACAATTGTAAATTACTTTCAGCCACATAGTTTGATTGATATTCATAGTGAAAGTGCGTTCATATCCGTAATTAAATTTAGTCATGATATTCCATGACCATTAAAACGAAACAAAAAATAGACTAAAGCTGTTTAGTCCATCGATAAATATCAGTAATATATATCCAATTCGAGTCAGCAAAGACTATCACGTCTTATTTTTTGTATTTCAGACATTCAGCCTGTTCAAACCATGTTTTCCCCCTATATTTACCAATTGACACGTAGTTCGGGATTTTCTACTGTTAGTCTGACCTTTTGTTTTCAAGTGATGGATTTAACCATTAGATTTAATCAATGATAAATTGCATGAACTGTTCTTTAAAGATATGGCGTATGGAATATGTTGGTCATTTTTGATAGTCCGATGGGGCGGCTTTTAGCTTATTTTATTTACCGTATACTGAAAATTTGGTCAATGAATATATAGAGATTACATATTATTCACACACAACAAAAGCGTATACTCTATTTCTATCCCATATTTTGTATATATTACACTCAAATAACTTATAAGGACTTCGTCAATCTACTTAATCTTAAAAACTGTCCAACACTATGTTTAAAATTCATTTAGAGAACCGGTTGTCAATAGACATTGATCCCTATAATCTCTTTGCTTAAACAACATGTTTTTAAAGAATTTCATAATGGAATACAGCTCCAGATGGAATAAGGCAGCAAATAAAACACTTTTTTATGTTGAGATCTGGATGCTATGAATGGTGTAGATACTGTGTGTTCAACATAAACTCGAAGGTTATATTTCACTCAATACATCATTTTTGGTTTTTTGGCGTTTTATTACATCCGAACCTATGCAGCAGATTTTCTTACACCTGCTATTTATGAATATGTAGTAGAAAAGAAATAACTGAGAGTTTGGAAGAGTTAAAAACCAATGATTTTGCTCTTAAGTAAATTAAATGAGTTATAATCTATTGAGTAACGCTGATATTTAGTGGTAAGAAATTTAGACCTGTACTGACTACCGTGCTTCGTTGTTTATATTCTAATACTTTTCAGCCACTTTTTAAAGCCAGTTTTACGCGATTTATCTCTGATTCTATATTGTGACTAGCATCGAATGTTTAATAGAGTTATTGCTTCTCGGTTGAGGACGTATAACACTCTTGTTAATTCTTTGCACACAATTTAAACTTAACACGAAGTACATATGTCTAAAATAAATAGAAATAGAACTCAATATTACCTATCTTTTGTTGTAATATGCGATATCCGAGACTTGGGACTGATGTGAAAATTTTCTATAAACAAACTTGACCACTTGAGATTACGTAGGACGAAAGGGAAGAAATTTATTTCATTAACCGGATCAAGAGACTGTGCACCCCTTAGAATATTAGGCCTCCCGGTGGTTCACGTTTTCAATCTTATGCCGTAAGTTCATTTCTTTCCCAGTCAGGTAAATATGTTATTTTTAAGATGTCCGATTATCAGAATGTATTATTTTTACAAAGGTTTAAAGTAAAAGCTAAGTCTGATTTAAGTGCTTCGCAAAGTCTATTCAGTTTGTTACATTTGCCATTATAATTGTATTAATTGTACGTTAACCCGTCTTTAAAATTCAAAAGGGTTGCTTTTATAACTTCGCCACCAGGTTACCATAGCCTACTTTGTGTGTGCATGGGGTGTTCTTAACCATAGGTTTTCTTATTGTAGGGTTATTTATCGTACGTAGTATTTCGGAGTTTCTATGTCAGCATTCATTAGTGGGAGGCTGAGTCTTTTCATTCTATTAGTTAGCTTTTACATTCAGATAACAACTTATTCCTTACCTTTATTCTAGTTTTAAAGAGCCGTTTTGACAGATATATAGTAAATTTCGCATCTAAACATTTAGCTTAGTGTTTTGAGTATGTATACAAATATACAGGCAGTTAAGATCTATTCAGTCTTAAGGAGAAATTGGTTAACTATATTTGGCTAGTTTAATATATGTGATTCAGTGATTGAATGATAATGGAACATTTTGTGATTAGTTTACATCATAGATCCAACTCATTTGCACTTTAACATCATATATGTTTTCAAAAATTCAAGATAATGATACTTCTGGTAGGTTAGTGAAGAAAAACTGAGAGCAATAAGTATGAGAAATATATCACTCATAATATCTGAAACTTCACTTTGTATCTTTAACTGTTTTGCAGTCTTATACTTTACAGTAGACATTTTACTCTGCGAAGAGAAGACAATATCTAATACCGCCATCTCAAAATGATATTTTTATTCACTGTATGTCAGCAAACCATGGTCAGTGGTTTTTTTGTGTACCGGTCAAATAGAATTGGAACAAGCGACCTGATGATTGAATTAAAGAGTTAGGGGCAAATTTATTGTTAATAAGTAATCGTTTATAGATTGTGTATTTTCCAGTTATCCTGACGTGATTCCCCGATGCACTAAATTAAAGTATATAGAGACCCACTTTTCCAGTTTATTTTACTATTAACAGCATTTTGATTGATTCTAATGACACGAGTTTTAACAGGCTTGTTTGGTAGGAGGTAAGTTCCTTTAGTCTCAATCTGGATCGAGACAAAAAAGTTCCTATTCTAGCAGACGTCTTCCTCTAATATATATTACATCAAAAGACAACATCATCACGGCAGTATGCACAAGGTCCACATGTCATTTTATTGCTAAAATCACAAATAACAGAATTTCTTAATAGTTCCATTTGTTGTAGCCGCTCAATTATCACTATTTCTCAAAATTCGCTGTGAACCGATCGTATGTGAACATCAGTTGCTGCAATTGGTGATGTGACCTTGAAATCCTTGCAACGCTTCTGATTGACTCGCCCATAAATCATAGTCTTGCCGGCACCAATCGTAGCTCAAGACTTCTTTATAACCTATTTGTCGTGCATAGGTTTTTTGATAAACTAAAATGTTTTTATCTTTACTTTATAGATATACTTTTGGCAAAACTGCAAAACATCCATTGATTAGATTGTTATAATTCTTTACGGCCAGTGTAATAAATATACTCCTATCTTCTGACTGATAATTAAATATGAGTGTGAAAGTGGACATTCAATCTTCTAATTTCTGTCGTATTAATGATGAAAGTGATCAACATGAACAACTTATACCAGAAGATACAATTTCAACTGTGTACAGTATGTTTAAAAATTTTTATTGTTTTATTATAGTATTCTCAGACATACGTCTTCCAATAAAAGAATGATCAATCGCAGTCCTAAACATCAGTGGAAAGATTCAAACAAACAATGCTAAGTGAATTTAAACTTCACCCCATTGGACAAACAAGTGGCTATCAGGACTCAGTAGCTAAGCGAATAAGACGATGGCGTTTGAAACGAAATGTACTGAGTTCGAGTCTCAGAATTCTAGTGAGAAACAATGACCAGTAGAATTCAACCGAGTTTGTTGTGAGATAGTAACTCACTAATGACAATGGTACATGGTGGCACAATTTTGTGGATTGGTTGAAACCAAACATTTACACCGTTGAATACCGGCCAGCTCACTGGTCTATACATAAATTTTATTATATAAATATTTATTTAAACACATAAATATTAGTACAAGGGGCAGCGAACAGATATGCGCCACATAAATCATTCGATTTATATTAGGGCTGGGATACCACCCGGATGCCCAAACCGAAGCAGATGGCTTTTTTAGGAAGCCACACCCGGAGCCATTGACCTAAAGATCTAATCCACAAGGCAGTGAAGCAACGTCAGGAGATGCAGTCACATGGTAGCCCGTGACCAACAATTGGTTCATATGTCATTTGTTCCTTTAGGATCCTTGAGACCATGTACACCATTGGTTTGGAATGAGGGTTTTCCAACTCCCCTAGGTGGACTCTCCATGTCCACCAACCCGGTTGAAGCTCTAGACATTCAATTTTTATCATCTCAATTTCGTAAACAACACCCTCGCTATGTGAAGGCAGTAGGTAGGACTTCCCTGTCAGTGGTTGTATGCATGTGGCTATGTCAAAGCATTTCGAGAGGAAGATTTGACTCTTATTCTGAAATTAATGTGTTCTATTCTTTTATAGACGAACAACCAAATGTCAAGTTAGATGATAATGAAAAACTAGCAAATGATTCAAATGATAGTTTACATGAAGTTTTAGATGATTTAAACAAATTCAATGATGAATTAAAGAAACCATTCAATGATTCATTCTCAGTTGATTTATCTAATTTACCATATCCTCCTGGTTATTCTATTATAAAACAAAATGATTCAATGATAAATTGTGAAAATCAATATAAGGAGTTAAATGAAATTGAACAGGAAAATTCAAAGGAACCAAGGTATCTGTATATTGTTTAATGTGATGTAATCAATCAAGTTATCGATTTGTTCTATATGCAATTAGTTCCCTTTATGGGTTTAAATAAAATCAGAACGAGCATGGGTACAGAATAATATGAATTCATTATATTTCATTAGGTTCTCATTAGCTGCTTACATAACTGGTTCGATTTGAGCACCCGGATGATATCCAAGCTTTCATATAAATCGAATGATTTATGTGGAGCATATCTGTTTGGTGCCTCCTTGTACCAATCTTTATGTGTTTAAGTCATGATTCAATTGAAGCTAGACCACTATGGAAAACCTGGAAACACTGAACGGCTGTTTCGTCCTAGCCATTAGACCACTGAGCCGGTATTCAGCGGTGTTAATGTCTAACTTCAACCAATCCACGAAATTGCGCCGCCGTACACCATTGTCTGCTGTGAGTTACTATCCCACAACAGACGTGGTTGAACTCTACTGGTCACGGCTTATCACTAGAACTCCAGGAAACGGCTCTTGAAGTCAGTCACTAGTGAGCATTTATTGATTTATATCAGAAGGGGTTTTGTGGAGATTCAATGGCCCCATTATTTCAACTATTGAAATTACTAAAATCTCCATAAAACCCCCTTCTGAAACTAAATAATTGCTTACAATCAAATACGTATTAGAATTTTACATTGAGGTAAGATATAGTGTGGAACAATTGACATAAGAGAATGTAAAAATTTTGAATGACGAAAGTTATAATGTATATGCAACAACATGTCAGAGGTTATTTGGTATTAGGATCAAGGAAACATTAGTGATGGGTAATGTAATTGTTGAGTGAAGTTTAGTGACAGATAAAATAAATTATGTGATAATTTTAAAGGCATTTACCAAGTTACAATTACATACCAAAGCACATACATTGGAAGAATCGAGAGAAGAGTACATGTTCGCATTTCTGAGCATATTCCAAAGAAAATGAGACTGGAAGGGACATAGGCTCTCAACAGTGCAATAGCTCGACACGTACTTGACACCGAGTATACCATTGACATTTCTCATGCTTTTAAAATTATTATCAGACAAAGAAATACTGCTTCTCTCCGTTTTGCTGAAGCGATCACGACAAAAAAGAACTCAAACCGGATCCATGTATTCAATAAGAGGCAGTAATAAACCTATTACTATCCTGGTTATTCCATTTTTTTTACCATTAGTTGTATATTGTTAATGTTTTGGTTTGCTAATATTCCTCTCCCATTATTGAATTCTTAAACCACCCTTTATAATGAATTGTACTATTTACTCAGAAGACATAGCCATCTCTCATGTTTATTTTGTTTCTAAAATGTTAAATTTGAGACAAAAAAACAGTGTAAAGTGATGAAGGGTTAACTGAAGAGGGTGATTTCAGATGACCTGGAGGGATTGTTTGGACAATGAGAATGAATATTGAATAAGCGTACCAAAATCAATGAGGATTACTTTGAAAGGGATAAGAATGACCATGTAATTGAGATAGATTGTATGTAAGGGGGATTTTAGGTTGTTTAGATCGTTATAGAAATCTTATGTTCTGAGCCTAATCTGACAAAGTCTCAGTCTATCGAGATCCATGATTCCTAGAGACTCAACAAGAGAGTCGTCATAGATCGGTATCGGCCTTGAATATCAACGTGCGACATAATAAACTAATATCTTTTCTGCTGTCTATAATGAATCTCAGTATCAATATATAATGCAGAGTAATAGATCCACAACCACAAACATATGGCCACCCCTAGCTTTCTTCCAACCTACTCCTTCATCATAAAACATTGCTCGTCGGAGAAGTCGGTGGTTGGGCATACGTAACACGTGTTCCAGCCATCTCAATTTATAAAGTTTCACTACCTCATCAATTGATTTGCCATCCTTACCTCGTACCCGTTTCCCAACAATTGCATTACTTACTCGGTTGTCCCAGGATATACGTGCAATGCTTCGAAGACAACTGTTATCGAATAATAGTAACGTACGAATATCAACTACTCTTACCGACCATGTATCAGTGCCATAAAGTAGAATGGAACGAACTACTGCGCAGTGAACCCGTCCTTTGTTTGATAGACGGATATCTCGCTTACGCTATAAATGACGCAAGTTGGCAAAAACTGATCGAGCCTTCTGTACCCGTGCTGATTTCGTCACACACCAGACCACAAGGGCTGATGAGACTTACAAGATAAGTGAAGTGGTTGACACACTCAACTACTTCACTCCCTATCATTATTTCAGGTGCCGATGCAACTCAATCCTGTAGCAACATTTTGCACAAGTGATACTATATTATTTTTAATTATATTTTATCGTACCTTATAATAAAAAGTAAATTGAGATAAACAAATTGTTGTTACTTATTAAACTGTTAGTAGTATATATGAATAGGTTCAATGTTTTGAATATTTATTTTATTTTATTTGAACACATAAATATTGGTACAAGGAGGCACCAAATAGATATGTGTCACACACAAGTCACTTGATTTGTATGCGGACTGTGATACTGCCCGGGTGCCCAAACCGAAGCGAGTGGTTTTCTCACGGGGCCACACACGGAGCCTTCGACCTAAAGGTACGATCCACAAAGCAGTGGAACAACGTCAGGAAATGCATTACCATGGTAGTCGGTGACCAACGATCGGTTCATACGCCATTTGTTCCTTCAGGATTCTGGAGACCATGTGCACCATTTGTTTGGAATCAGGGTTTTCCAACTCCCCTGCATGGATCCTTCGTATTCACCAATTCCATTAGGTCGCCGGACATTCGCTTTTCGTCCTGTCCATTTTGTAAACAACAGTAATGCCTTAAAAAGGCAGTGGCCAGGACTTCCTTGACAGTTTTAATAACCTTAGATGTTTATGTACCTTTATAGGAATTTATATACGTAAGTCAGTCTATTCGACGTACTATTTCATAGATCTTTCATCTTAAGAAGAATCAACCTATAAAAGTGATTTTTTCTGTTACATTTTAGAATGACAAAAAAATTTTTAAAACAACATTGTGCAAAGAATAAATTATATCAAACACCACAATTAAACGATATACTTTATCTACATTATAATGGTAAACTATGTTTATGTTAATAATCTATCTATAAGTAAACCATACTGGTATTCTATTATTATTAATATTATTAATAGTAGTAGTAGTAGTAGCAGTAGTAGTAGTAGTAGTGGTAGTAGTAGTAGTGGTAGTAGTAGTAGTAGTAGTGGTAGTAGTAGTAGTAGTAGTAGTGGTAGTAGTAGTAGTAGTAGTAGTAGTAGTAGTAGTAGTGGTAGTAGTAGTAGTAGTGGTAGTAGTAGTAGTAGTAGTGGTAGTAGTAGTAGTAGTAGTAATAATAATAATAGTAATGGTAGTGGTAGTAGTGGTGGTAGTGTTAGTGGTAGTAGTAGTAGTGGTAGTAGCATTAGTAATGATGGCAGTATTATTATTATTACTTTTAGTAGTAGTGGCTGTAGTAGTAGTGTAGTGAATAAGAACACCAGTGGGGACAACCGAATACAATAAAAACAAAATTACAGGACTTGTTAATAAAATCTAACAATCGAATAGTAGATACGTAAATTTGTAAAATGTCCATTGTTTGTCTCAAAATGATTCAGACTTCATTGTTCTTGCATTTTCATACAAATTGCATTCTGTTCCGTTTCTTTACTGTTCGATCCTCTTGTCTCTCCGCTGCCAGACATTCTGTTCACGACTAACATCATCTACTACTTATATCAATATAAGTAGCACACACCACAGTAGTAATAGTAGTCGTATTAGTAGTAGTTGCAGTAGTGTTATTTTGTAAAGAACTAAACGATTTTAAGATGAATTAGGTTGTAGGTGAACCATAAAAATTCATATAAAACTGAACTGTTACTCTATTCTGTTTTTGAGCTCATTATAAGATTGAAGCCAGAAAATCTTGTTTTTGTAGTTCAAACTGAGTGTTTTAATTTAATCATACATTGAACTGATAACCGATTTTTTGTAGTACTAATGATTTGTTCATATACTTTTTTGATGAAAGCAGTCTAATGAATAGTTAGATTTATATCATATCATTGATTGAGCTGGATCTAATTGACATATCTGACAGGTTCTTGAACCAAACTAACAGATGAAACCGTAAGACTATCATTTATGGACGACCTATGAGCGATGCTTGTTTGACCTCAAGAGTGTTCACTTAATATCCAGGATCAAATGAAGGTTATAAATCTGTGTGAGGCATTAGAATTATGATTTACCGTCGATGATTAAGGTTAGGAATTAGATTTCGGGTTTTCATCATGAACTGACATCACCGAAAATACCAAAACTCTATTTATCCAAATGGATGAATGAATTTCGCGCCAAAATCCGAGATCTTTTATCTTATATCTGATTAGTTCGTCCATAAATTGCCTTTTACTTCTAATAACCATTCAACTTTAATAGTGACAAACTATCATATCTATATGATAATCATCAGGAGTACTTAATAGCCTAACAAAATATGGTTAAATTCAAGACGTTCCATCTTCATAGCAAATCATGAAATCTAATAGTTCAAGGTTTTTAAACTTGACTCAATTCACAATTTAACAAAGTGGTTTGGTTGAAGTTAGATATTAACATCTATGGACGTAAAGCGTTCACGTGCGAGACTGAAGTTCCGTAGTTCGAATCCAACGTGTCGGATCGTCGATGTGTGCTGCTGAGGAGTAGTCCCATACTAAAACAAGAATGGCCATAGCGATTTAGCTCTAATCAACTCATGAATTGAACTATTAAAAGTCAAGAGATTTTTATCCGTTAGAAACAAAATTGTGATATAATATAATAATAATTAAATTCATCAGTCAATTAATATCAAACCATCAGAGAAAACTTGGAAGCAATCATTCAATGACTGTTTCGTCCTAACATAGAACTCTTCAGTAGCGCTCACCCATGATCTCGCCTGACGAGTAATATAATTACTGTTAATTCATGATTCATTTTAATGAAAAAAAACAACAACTTTTGGATAAGTTAAAGTTAGAAATGAACACCATTAGATAACGGCCATCTCAGTAATCTAATGGTTAAGCATTCTCTCGCCAGACTGATAACTCCTGGGTTCAAATCTCGCAAGGCGGCTGAATCGTGGATGTTCACTGTCAAGAAGGAGTCCCACGCTAGGACGAAACGAACATTCAGTTCTTCCTCTAATCTTTCTATACTGGTCTAGTTTCAATCAACTCATAATCTCATTTTGTTTTTCTTTTTTTTTACAGGATTTTCCAAAATTGAAAATCTTGAAGAATATACAAATTTAAAATGTTTATTCTTAGAAGTCAATGGTCTATTGAAAATAGATGGATTACATAATCAAACTGAATTACGTTCATTATATTTAGCCAAAAATTTAATACGTTCTATTGAAAATTTAGATCATATGAAATATTTAGATACATTAGATGTTAGCTATAATATGATTAGTAAAATTGAAAATCTTGGTAAGTAGTTGTTGTTATGTCATCACAGAAAGGGGAGTATTTTTATGTTATTGTGAATAGTTGAGATCATCATGGAAAACTTGGAAGTATTGGATGACTGTAAGAATTTAATCGAGTCTGTTGTCAGATAGTAAATCATTGAAGACAATGATGGATGTGTAGTTCAATTTTGGTGGATTAGTTCAAGTTAAACATTAACATTATTGAGATTAGATGGTGGTTGGAGGTAGTCGACAGGAAAGCCTGGACTCGGGTTTCGTGCTACTTGGCACTCGTCAACAAAGTGTGCCAGTAATCTTGAGGTGTCGAGTCACCTAAACTGGTGGCCATATTGCAACATGGTCGATAGCATTCGATCTGCACTAAATAAGGACTTGACACACATGACATTGATCACCGCCCAATGATCAATCATTTGTGATTAAAATTATTGGATACTGATCGGTTCAGTGGTATAGAGGTTAAGCGTTCATACGTGCGACTGATAGGTTTTGATGGAGTTTTGTTCTCTGAGTTGGACGGTTTAGTTGTGGGACTTTCATCGTTCTTCTGAACGACATTATCAACACAAACTTCAGATAGAAGTGAACTGTTCGAATTTCTCCATATGTGGTTCACAGTTTATCCTGTAGAACCCGATGATGATTAGTTCTTGTCGACTTTAAACCTATCATTGTTTACTTCTTTGCTTTGATTGTATCTTCCACTGGTTTGATTTTTATTCCCATGTTCGTGCAAATAAATATTCGACTGAAAAAATGTGGAAATTTGAGACAGAGGCAATTCCAAAAACACCAGAGAATTTTTATAAGTTTGGCACTCAATAAGCACATTGGAGTCGATCCAATTTATCAACCAATGAGGAAAATTATGCACAAACATGGGAACAAAAATCAAACCAATGGGAGATACGATCAAAACAAAGAAATAAACAATGACAGGTTCAAGATCAACAATCACCAATCAAGATGGAGGTTTACAGGTTAAGCTGTGAATCACATGTAGAAAAATTCGAACAGTTCACTTCTATCTGAAGTTTATGCTGATGATGCCATTCAGAAGAGTGATGAAAGCACCACGACCAAACCATCCAACTCAGAAAAAAACTCTATCAAAATAATCCACCTGAGCTACAAATCTCCTCCACCATCTCAAGACTGATAGGTCCTGAGTTCGAATCTCGCGAGGCGGTGGGATCGTGGATGCGCAATGCCAAGGATGAGTCCCACACTAGGATGAAACGGCCGTACGGTGTTTCCAGGTTCTCTATGGTGGTCTAGCTTCAGTTCACTCATGAATTCAATTATATATATATGATTTCAATTAATTATTTATTTAAACGCATAAATATTAGCACCAGGAGTCAGCAAACAGATATGCACCACATAAGTCATTCAATTTATGTGAGGGCTGTTATACTGCCCAGGTACCCAGACCAAAGCAAGTGGTTTTGTTAGGGGGCCACACTCCGAGCCTTTGACCTAAAGGTCTGATCCACAAGACAATGGAGCAACGTCAGGAGATTCAGTCCCATGATAACCAGTGACCAACGATCGGTTGATACAGGATACTGGAGACCATGTATACCATTAGTTTGGAATCAAGGTTTTCCAACTTCCTTTAAATGGATCATCTGTATCTACCAACCCGGTTGAAGTTGACTCTCCCCACTTTCGTCCGAGTGCTATATATACACAATATTATTCCATTTGATAGTTCACAGAAGTTCTTCTCTTCTTAATCTTCACTTGAATATAACATCAACTTGTCAAGAATATCATCATTATTTACCAAGAAACAAACAAACAAATAAATAAATAAACAAATCAAAAAAAATTTTTTTGTTTTTCATTAATCAATAATTTTTTTAAAGTTTTTTTTAATTGATTTTTCTATCCCCAACCAAATTAGATTTACTGCCAAATTTTACAAAATTAATTATATCCCATAATAAATTAACCGAAATTAATGATTTAATTCATTTAATTAAATGTGAACAATTATCTGTACTTGATATACAATATAATTTTATAAAAGATCCTAATGTTGTTGAAGAAGTATTTGCTAAATTACCAAATTTAGTAAGTTTATATTATGAATACATCATATGGATAATATGATCTTTGGTTTCTTTTCTTTTTTTTGTTGCTAAGAGAACTTTAATATCATATTGATGATTATTTTATTTAAACATATGAATTGATTTGATAAGATGATGATTGAAAGTAGTGTACACTGCGCAGCAGTCCGTTCTGTTTTAATTTACGACAGCGAGACATGGCCATTAAGAGTAGAAGACACTCGTAAGCAGCTAGTATTTGACCACAGATGCCTTAGAAATATATTGCTGGCGTCTGCTGGGATCACCGGGTAAGTAATAGTGAGGTTAGACGCAAGGTATTACGGAATGATCGTAAATCAGTTGATGAGGTCGTGAATCTTCATCGATTGAGATGGTTGGGCCACGTGCTACGTATGTCTGAACACCGATTACCACGACGTGCAATGCTAACCGGTGTTGGGGATGGTTGGAAGAAGGCTAGGGGCGGCCAAACCAAAATGTGGCATCAGTGATTGAAGTCACTAACCTCTAATCTGAGCCATGTTGGTAGATACAATCTACTTGTTTGGGATCAGCGTGAATATCGTAACTAATGGCTGAAGATTCTAAGTGATATAGTTCAGAATCGATCACAATGGCGTAGGTGTGTACACTCTTTGTCTTCCCTTAAACTATGAGATTAAAGTCGCTTTATACCGTTCTTTCTACCAACTAATTCTTTCTTCCTGTACTATATCCTTATATACAATCTTTCTTTTATATATTACCACCTCTGAACTGACTACTTTTATGAATTTGGTGTTCATCTTGATGTGTTAATGAGGTATGGCAACTTGGACCGATGCATAATGTGCCTTATCTTACGTTGTAGCTGACTGACTGACTGACCAGTCGTATTCTACAGTGAACAAGAAACTCTGAATGTAGATTGTGTGCTGTTTTGGCATTTTTCAGCAAGATGATGTGTACCTGTAATGTTGAGGGAACTGATGGGCTTTGACAGATTCGGTCCCATATCACCTGGGTTCATAATCAGTGAGATTATCACTGAACTATTCGTACAGCGATTAACCTCCTTTAAGACTGAGATGTTTTTATGATTGATTGATCATTAGTTGGTGAACAGCGTCATGTATATCAGATTATTTTTAGTGACGATTCAGTCAGTCAGTTACAACGTAGGATAAGGCACATTATGCATCGGTCCAAGTTGCCATACCTCATTAACACATCAAGATGAACACCAAATTCATAAAAGTAGTCAGTTCAGAGGTGGTAATATATCAAAGAAAGATTGCATATAAGGATATAGTACAGGAAGAAAGAATTAGTTGGCAGAAAGAACGGTATAAAGCGACTTTAATCTCATAGTTTAAGGGAAGACAAAGAGTGTACACACCTACGCCATTGTGATCGATTCTGAGCCATGTCACACAGAGTCTCCAACAATTGGTTACGATAGTCAACCTAGTAGTTTGTATCTACCTACATAACTAAGACTAGAGGTTAGTGACTTCAAGCACTGATACTACGTTTTGGTTTGTTGCCCCCTAACTTTCTTCCAACTGTCTCCAACACTAGTCAGCATTGTACGTCTTGATAACCGGTTCAGAGTTCAGAGTTTCCTGTTGACTGCCTCCAAACACCATCTTATTCCAACATAGTACATACAATGTCAAGTCACCTAGACTGGTGGCTAGATTGCAACTTGGTCGATGAGACTCAAGTGTCACTAATAAGGACTTGATATTGATCACCACCCAGTGATTAATCGATTACAAACAAACTGACTTGCTTCAGTATTAAAGTTACATACATAGTATACCCAATGAATACATGAAGTGAGTTAGTTAGGTTATGAGTTATGTAAGATTTTCAAATTCTTATGTCAATGAAATATAACCGGTATGTTATACTTTGAGATTTGATTATACTTAGATATCATTAAGTTTTCAAGCGAAATCGATTGTTGGTAAATCCACTTAAATATTTACTATAAAGTAGAACCATATTATACTATATGATGTTGTAGTAATCCCATTCAACTATTGTATTATTTGTATGTTCACTGTAATCCACTATGTAAAATTTCTGGGTGAGACTGAAAGTCCTGGATTCAAATCCCACGTGCGAGATCATGGATGTATAGTGTTCAGGAATTCCATGCTTGGATGAAACGGCCATTCAGTACTTTCAGGTTCTCAATGGTAGTCTAACGTCGATTGATTCATGATCTTAATCAGAAACTTAATAATAATAATAGTAAAAATAGATTAGATTGATTACAGTTTGACCTCATTTGGAATACTACTGAAAACCAAGAATATTAGATAACTGACTCATCCTAGTATGAAACTCTTAAACAATGCACATCGACGATGTCGGATGTAACAATGAGAATAAATTTATATCATGATTACACACTATTGACAAGTCCCAACCTCGATAGGAAAGAAGGTAAAACAGTTTATCTCTCTGACTACCTGAAACCAAGTACTATCACATCATACCGAACTTGATGTTAAGTCCCATAGACCATTGGATACGTTTCAACATCCTTATTTCAATTCCTCTCAGAACTCAAATGAATTGACATGGATGAAATTACTTGCCAATTACAGATCAGTATCAGATGGGTTTTGTGGATATTATAGTAATTTCAATGGTTAAGATCGTGAGTCAACTGAAGCTAGACCACTATGGAAAACCTGGAAGCACTGGACGGCCGATTAGTCCTATTGTGGGACTCCTCAGAACTGCGCATTCACGACTTCGCCCCCCCCCGCGAGATTCGAACCCAGGACCACTAGACCACTGAGTTAGCATCCAACGGTGTTAATGTCTAACTTCAACTAATCCACGAAATTGAGCGACCCATCCACCATTAATTTCCGTGAGTTACTATCACACAACAGACCTGGTTGAACTCCACTGGTCACTGCTCCTCAATAGAACTCCAGGATATACCTCGTAAAGCCAATCACAATAGGTTGAAACAGCCGTCCAGTGCTTCCAGGTTTTCCATAGTGATCAAGCTTCAACTGACTCATGATCTTAACCATTGAAATTACAGATCAATCTATGTACTTATTTACATGATCAGATTTTGCATTATAAAGAATGAAACTACTTGAAATTAATGAGTAGTATCTAATGAATAAGAATTTACTTTATTCATAATCCACGTATTTTGTTCTTTATATATAAAAACAACATTTCCAGAGAGTTTTATACAATCAAGGAAATCCATTTATTCGAGAAGTGAAGAATTATCGTAAGAATATTATTAATCAATGTGTAAGTTTATAAACGAGGGTAGTTTTATATTAGTAATATGATTATGTAATCTGTTGAATAAATTTACCAATGGAGATAATAAAAAAATCATTTTTTTTTTCAAAACTATAAGATTTATCCATATTGTTCATTTCAAAATTATTGCCCATATCGTTTGTATTATCATCGTGTTCTAGGGGTTAGATGGTTTAACTGGGAAACTTTATTATCATTATCGACACAGGATCATCAACGCATATTTCAAGGATTGGTTGAGATTAGACATTAATACCTTTTTTAATCTAGGCTCAGTGGTATAAAGGTTAAGCGTCTATGAGTGAAACCGAAGGTTCTGTGTTCGAATCCTTTTTGCGGGATTGTGGGTGTGTACTACTGAGGAGTCTCGTACTAGGACGAATAGGCCGTCCAGTGCTTCCGAATTTCCAATGGTGGTCTAACGTCAATTGATTCAGAAATTCAACTATTAAATGATACTTATTACTAATAAAAAGTGAATTCAACATTGATAATCTATTTGATAACAAGTGTACTTACAATCCTGTCCAAATCTTTGATGCATACATATTATAGCTTATCTCAGGCTTTGTGTATATCATAAGGGATGGTGGTGATTAGTGAATTAAGTACATCATCAATATATTACTTACTTTATTTCTTAACTACTTACGCCCGTTACTCCCAATGGAGCATAGGCCGCCGACCAGCATTCTCAAACCCACTCTGTTCTGGGCATGCTTTTCTAGTTCCTTCCGATTGTTGTTCATTCTTCTCATGTCTTTCTCCATTTCTCCACTTAATGTGTTCTTTGGTCTTCCTCTCCTCCTTTGGCATTGAGGATACCATGTGAGGGCTTGTCTTGTGACATAGTTGGGTGCTTTCCTCAATGTGCATCCTATCCACTTCCAGCTCTTCTTCCTGATTAATTCCTCTTCACAAACCTAGTTTGTTCTCTCCCACAGTACGTTGTTGCTGATAGTGTCCGGCCAATGGATCTGAAGTATTTTGCGCAGACAATTGTTAATAAACACCTGTATCTTTTGGATGATGGCATTCGTAGTTCTCCAGGTTTCCGCTCCATACAGTAGAACTGTGTTGACAGTTGTATTGAAAATTCTGACATTGGTGTTGATTGAAAGACTGTTGTTTTGAGTTCCAGATATTCTCCAGTTGTAAATATGCTGCTCTTGTTTTGCTGATCCGCGCTTTCACATCTGCATCAGATCCACCGTGTTCATCAATGATGCTGCCCAGATATGTGAAGGTTTTCACATCCTCCAAATCTTCTCCGTCAAGTGTGATTTGATTGGTGCATGTTGTGTTGAGTTGGAGAATCTTGCTTTTCTCTTTGTGAATGTTGAGACCTACTGCTGCTTAAGCTGTTGCTTCACTGGCCGTCTTCTCCTGAATTTGTTGTTGAGAGTGCGATAGAAGGGTCAGATCATCTGCGAAGTCTAGATCGTCCAGCTGCATCCTATATGTCCTCTGTATCTCATGCTTCCCCTCAGATTTTGACATCTTCATAATCTAGTCGATTACCAGGAGGAAGAGGAAGGGTGAGAATAAGCAACCTTCACCAATATATACATATATTATATTTTCTTTCTTATTTCAGAAAAATCTCACTTATCTAGATGATCGTCCAGTTTTTCCAATGGATAGAGCATGCGCTGAAGCATTGTAAGTGTATTATTATAATTAATTGTTTCATTCAATTGTATATAACATAGTTACTCGGGCGGAATTGAAAAAGAACGTGAAATTAGACAACAATGGATTGATGCAGAACAAAAAAAGATTTTGGATAGTGTTAAATGTAAGTTTATTATTCACTTGTTACTGTTTTTACTTGTATCTTCCCATTGTTATTTAGGACTGCAATTGATCAGTCTCATGTTGTCATACGTGCATCCTGTGAGGATTGCCTCGATATTGCCTTAAGTCACAAGGATTTAAGCAAAGATTCATGTGCATCCAGCTGACGAGTCCTAAATAGGATGAAACGCGTATCCTGGATTCTACTGCTAGCCACTATCCATCTTTGCTTAATAAGTTTATTATTGTTATATTATACTTTCTTATCATCAAAATAATAGTTTGTGTAATGAATATTCATTTTAAACGTGCTAACCATTTGCTTATTCATTTTATTTTAAGGGTTATCCAATAAGCGTCAAGTCATTGAAGCAACACATCATAAGACTGAATTAAATAAACAAGCTGAAGGAGCTGATTTATCAACTGACGACATACATGTTACACCAGGTGATGTTGACTGGTTATATGGAAATGTAGATAGTGCAAAAAATGAAAGTGATTCAGATCAAGAACTTGAAGAAACAAATAATGATGTAGAAACCTATACTGTATCTTCATCAAATGCAAGAGATGAAGAACTTGATACTATGACAGATTGTGAACCATTGAACACCCAAATATCTGAAGAATTCTATTCATCAGAGATGGTTAACTTAAAAGCTGATAACACAGAGTTGAATAGTTCACTGAAAAAGAATGACGAAGAGTTATTTTTTGATAATAATACTGTTATAAGTGAACAGAAGAACAATTCTAATGAAGATGAAGTAAGTGTAAGACAGTACTTTGAAAAAACATACTGTGCGTACTGTGCGTATTGCCTCGATATAGCATTATATGCAAAGATGGATAATGGCTAGCAGTGGAATCCAGAATGCGCATTTCTTCCTATTTGGGACTCGTCAATTGGATGTGCCTGCAACTCAGAATTGGTGTTCACTCTGAGACTCGAACTCAGTAGCGTTCGCTCCAAACGCCATCGTGTTATCTACCTAGCTACTGAGTCATGATAGCCACTTGCTTGTGCAATGAGGTGACGTTTAAATTCACATGGTATTGCATAATATAAGAATTTTTTAAGCTGTTGAAATTGAAATGATCTTGTATATCGACGGATGCTGATAACGTCATGCAGTTCCATATAGCTGCTTTATACAAAACCGATATTATTTTGAATGGTCCTTAGATGTATTTGACTGAATATCCACTATGTTTTTTAGTAGTTTACGGGTAAGATCATATCTTAGAAATAGGGTACCAGATAGGGATGGCAAACAGATTGGTGTGGTAGTGAATCTGTATCAAATGAAGTGGTTAGGACATATTTAACGTATGCCTTGCCACCGCTCTAAAAGTGACCGAACGTTATAAAATTTAAATTTGAAACAACTAAAAATAAACTGTAATCGAAGAATAATTACAAGAATTCCTTATAACAGAATGTAGATTTGTGAGGATTTAACTAGGATTTAGCTAGACCACCACTGAACGACCCTGAAAGCATTGGACGGCCGTTTCGTCATAGTCTGGAACTCCCTTACAGTGCGAATACACGACCTCGCATTCCTGATCCAAACCAAGGATCTTCTGCCTCTCACGCTTAACCTATAAACTGCTAAGCTGCCTAACTTCAATCGATCCATGATCTTGCGCAACCCTTCATTCATTGTCTCATACTAGGACGAATCTGTCGTTCATTGCTTCCAGGTTCTAGCTGAGATCGACTCATGAATTCGTCTACTAAAATTCATTACATGTTTATTAAGTTCTCGTCAGATATTTAGAATCCAATTACTCAAAGGTGTAAAACTCTTGAACTTTGAAATGTAATTGATATGGATTTGGCTATCACTACTTTTGTAAAGTGATAGGAACTATCACTGATTCATTTAATCATAAAATAGATCTTTGGTTACCTAATTTTTAGTTTCAGTCCGTCAGTCAGCTACAACGTAGGACCAGGCACATATGTACATCGGTCCAACTTGCCATACCTCATTAACAATACATGACGAACACCGAATTCATAGAATTAGTTACTTTAATGATAGAAATATATAAGAGAAAGATTGCTTATAAGGATATATTACAGAAAGAAAGAATTAGTTTATAGAAGGAAAGGTATAAAGTAAATTTAATCTCACAGTTTAAGGGAAGACAGAGTGTGCATACACCTACGCCACTGTGATCGATTCTGAGCCATATCACCTCAAGTCTCCAACTATTGGTTACGATAGTTTACGAGAATCTATCAGTACAATAGACTTAGTAGTAATCCACTGATTTTTCTAACCTTTTGGTTTAAATCACTAATAGACGTCGCTTCTGTTTCCACAGCTGTTTGTATATCTTTCCAAACAACATCTGGGTCAGCCTCGTTTTCAGAACCACCTAAGTGCGATTCCAGTTGTTCCTGGAATCTAATTCTGGCTTTCTCGTCACTGAAGTCAACTCTAATGGGTATTCTTAATGTGGCTTTCTTGTGTTCAGATAGGCGCAAGCACCAGTCTGGAAAGGATAGGAGGCTTGATAGTCTGTGTTAATCTTGACAATGATGACTTCTTAGTTGATCGAACTTTCTCGTGAAAAAGTCGACAGATGGAGCTCCAATCACGTGTTGAGTTAATGAATTCCACTTGTTGATGATGCGATGATAAATTCGATAATCAGCTGACAAGTAATTTGTTCTAGGCTCGTGAACTTTTTTGGAGTTTCCTAGTAAATTCTCTGTTTTTGAAGACAAAAGTAAATGTGAGTCATTCGATTTTCAACCACTAATTCGTATTTTCAAGTCCTCTACAATCTAGTTCTGTTTGAACATCATGGTATTGTCACCAGACCTAACACAACGTCACTTCATATTGATTACTCGATCTATATTTGTGTCATCGTGAAAGAGGATTTTCACTTGTTGTTTTACGTGTTGTTTTACATATATCTTCTCATTGTTATTTACGACTTCAATTAATCAGTCCCATGTTGGCATATGTGCATCTTGTGCGGATTCCCTCGATATTGCCTTAATTCACAAGCATTATAAGCAGAAGCAAGCGGCAATCAGAACTTAGTAACTAAGTGAATAACGTGATGGCGTTTGAAGCGGGCAGCACTGAGTTCGAGTCCCAGGGCGAAAGTCAACTCTGAGATGCAGATACATCCAGCTGACGAGTCCTAAATAGCACGAAATATGCGTCAAACTGGATACCATTGCTAGCCATTATCCATATTTGTTTAATAATGATTTTCACTCATTTACTATTTTGATTTCTCTATTGTAGATTGAATCCATTTCAGTGAATGAAGAAATATCTTTAGTCAAAGTTAACGAAAATATTAATAATTCAATATTCAGTCATTTAAATAATGATAATAATGTCAGTGATCATAATGGTATGAATAGAAGCAATTTATTATCATTCTTAAATATTACAGGTAAAGAAAATGTTCATAATCTATTCATTCATTTCATGTTATGTATATGTATGCAAAAAATAACCTTGAGTACATTGACCTTAAGTCCGCTTGTAGCTCTTCTAGAGTTACTGCCGGTCCCATGCCCGGGTAAAGGAAGAGGGTTGGGCATGGGGTTAGCGACCCCATCCCGTCGATAACTAACTCGCTAAAAAAACGCTAACCAGAAAAAATAATTCAAACCATTTAAACTCTATCCTGAAAGTTAGAATGTCTTCATTTAGAAGAACTATGACGGCTCATTGTGAAAGTCAAGTTTCTTCGGAAGCCATGAGGTCGATGCCTCTTCTAACAATCAGAGCAACAATTTTTATAGGTACATGTAACGTCCGAACAATGTGGGAGACCGGGAAGGCCAGTCAAAAAGCAACAGAACATTGACCTTGATATTGTTTTCCTTAATGATTGTTCAACTTAACTAAAATTCACCTTTTATTCAATCTGAGCATTAGAAATACCAGCCATAATTTATATTATCCAAACTCAAAATCACATGTGATAATATAATGGTGTATGCTATATAAGTAGTATATAATGCTAGTCAGGAATAGAATGTCTGGCAGAAAAAGGTCAAGATTATCGAGGAGGAACGAACGGGAGCAGAAAGCAATTGACATGGAAATTCAGGAACAATGGAGTGTGAGATGATTGACGGATATTTGCAAAAGGAACAGTCAAGTTTGTTACAATTGATTGACTTATTTGTGAATGAAGTATTGTACTGTATGGTTCTCAGATTTTACTAGGATGTTCTGTAATGTTGTATTCAAATACATTTGATTGTCCCCACTTGTGTACTCGTTCACTACAATATATAAGTGAGATATAAGATCACGATGTACTATGAGTAGTAAATCGTGACATATGGATTAGCAGAGAATTTTCGAGTAATGGGGAGAGTAATGGACTGTCTGTACCAATATGTTACTTGTATTTTCCTCCTTATTTATTCTCTGATATAACTACAAGTGAATATATTGAAAACTAATGGATGCTAACTTGTAATGGCAGATAGACATTTTTGTGATTTTTTTTCTGAATACATATCGCTAAGATATATATGTCGTGATGGGATTTATAGAAATAGTGGCTATTGTATGGATCTATTGCTGGCTCAGTGTTCAAGAGGTTAGGAGTTGGCGCATGAGACCGAAAAATCCTGGATTCGAATCTTGTGAGGCGGGATCATGGATTGGCACTGCTGAGGAGTCCCATATTAGGATGAAACGGCTGTCCAGTACTTCCAGGTTCTCCGTGATGGTCTAGCTTCAATTGACTCATGATCTCAACTATTGAAATTACTTACTAATTATCAAACATTCAAGTTTGTTTATATTACGGAAGATTACTTGAGTTTAAAGGCAGATGGACTGTGACAGATAGTGAAATTTAAGATTTTCGTTTCTTTCAGTTTGGTCTTAGTTGTCTGGACGAAAGTGAACTCCAGTATTAATCCCCACTACTGGATTCTAGTCAATTAAAGTTTTCTACAAACAACCAACCCGTTATCCACCAAGCTAATAAGTCTGAGTAGCCACTGATTTGTACAGATGGATGTATTGTTTTGGTCTGCATTGGCTATTTGTACAGCGAAATCGATTTGTTATGTGGATAACGCGTAGATATTTGACCTGAAAGTTACTGGGTTCTAGTCATTGTATGAACATCAGAATTAAGGTACAGGTACATCCAGTTGACGAGCTTTAAACATGACGAAACTTATGTTCCGGATTCTATTATTGGTCACTATCAAAACCTTGCTTAAATACCTAAATTTTTAAGTTAATGGTTGCTCTGGTTGTCAGAAGAGGCATCAGCCTCGTGACTTTTGAAGAAGCTCGGCTTTCACAATGAGGCGTCATAGTTCTTCTAAATGAAGACACTCTAACTCCCAGGACAGAGTTTAAATGGTCTGAATTATTTTTCTGGTTAGCGTTTTTTGAGCGATTTAGTTATCGACGAGATGAGGTTGCCAACCCCATGCCTAACTCTCCTCCTTTATTCGGCTTTTGAGTCGGCAGTAGCCCCGAAGGTGGCTCCATGCGGAGTTCTGCTTAAATACACTTCTGATTTATTATCACCATCAAGGTAATCCCCATAGAATTGTTTCAAATGTTATCTTTCTCACTAAATATTATAAAGATCTCATCTTATTAACAACGGTATAAGAATTGCTTTCTATGATTACTGTTTGTTGTTAAAGATTTTATAATGATTAGTTTTAACTAAAGTTGATTTTTCTCATGGATTTCTTTCTTTGTTAAACAAGTAGAACTACTGAAAATTAGTGATTAAGTGGGTAATATTAACTGATAAGTCTTCTAATCGAATGTTAGATTCTGTTTCTAAGGTCTTCTAGTAATCTCTAGGCCAAATCTACAAAAACTTGAACATGAGTGAGAAAGGTGTGAAATATGAAAGAAACGTATTACTCCAAGGTTCGCTTTTATACAGAAAATCTAGGGTATTTATAGTACTTTAGACGGCCTTGAGCTTCCGGGAATTTCTGGAACGTCAATAAACATAGTAGCAGTATAGGTAATTATTCAATCAGCAACGCGACATGTGACTTTTCACTTTCTAGATGTTTCTGACAAAACTTCTCTTGAATGCTGATTGGATAAGATGTTTCTCAATGTTTTAACAGCCTTTTGAGGCTTTTTCTTCAAGGAGTTTTCTGGATCTCTCTAACACTGACAACATCAATAAATTTACTATTGAGTGCTTTCTATAAACGAATGTGATTATGGTTTTCCATAGATTTAATCTATTTAACTCGATACAAATGAATTGATACTGATACTAATATTTATTGTTCTATTGTTCATTTTCTTTTTAGGTAATTGTAATGATGATGAAGTGTCTGATCAAGAGATTGAAAATGATTGCACAGAAAGTAATGAACTAGGTGAGGAACAACTGAACAAATGTTTTTGATATGTGGATATGAATGATAGTGATTGGTTGTTTGCTTAGTCAGACTTGTGGATAGTCTGATATGTACTAAATGAGATATGTCTTTCCTTAGCCTTACTATTATTGTGATTGTTGTCGGCTTTTGGTGTGGAAATATACATACGTTTCTAGTCCGGCTAATCACATATTCTTGATCTGAATTGTGTTGAATTCCTGTAGACTAGACACTGGAAGGTTATCTACTGTAGATATTCGTTTAAGGCATATTAGCGTCCCATTCGCGTAGATGTGGAAACCTTGAGCGTCATAACAGTTTCTGTATTATTTTTATACTTTACATGTAAATTTCCTTATAAGAGTATAGTAAAACAATCTCCCTCATAAGTTAGAAGACTGATCAAACTATAGAGTTGGTCGATAGCATTCGATCTGCACTACGAAGGACTTGACATACATGACATTGTTGAACTCTACCACGATATTCATGACATGATTCATTTACGTAACGGTTTAATTTCTATTTAGATGATTTAACTGTTAAAACAAGAAATATGAAAACGTTTAAGAATTTTATAACAACAATTGATTATAGTGGTAAGTCTTAATTTCAGAATGGGTTTTGTGGATATTATACTTATTTTATTAGTTGAGATCATGAGTCAGTTGAAGCTAAACCATTATGATAAATCTGGAAGCACCGAAAGGCCGTTTCATTCTACTGTCGAACTCCTCAAAAGTGCGCATCCACGATCCCGCCTCCCCTCCGCGAAATTCTAACCCAGGACCTATCGGTATCGCGCGCGAGCGCCTAACCATTAGACTACTGAGCTGGTATCCACTGGTGTTATTGTATAACATCAATTAATCCACGAAATTGAACGATACATCTACCATTGTCTTCAGTGAGTTACTATCTCACAACAGAACCAGTTGAAATACACTGGTCACTGCTTCACTAGAACACCAGGAAACACTTCTTGGAAACCATCACTTGAGAGCATATATTAATTAATATCAGAAGGGGTTTGGATTTCGCGATGTGGGATCGTGGGTGCGCACTGCTGAGGAATCCCACAAAGGACGAAACGGCCATCCAAAGCTTCCAGGTTTTCCATAGTGGTTTAGCTTCAAATGACTCATGATCTCAACTATTAAAAATCATAATTTGTTGATAACATTACTCTTTCCAATAAATGCTAAGTCCAAGTGGGTGAAATTTTAGAGAAAATCGTTAGAACTACTCATATACTAATGAATTGTTGATAGTTATTTATCAGTATCATGCATACTGAATAAATAAATCATAATGAATACGATAAACATATCACTGTTGTGTGTAAAGACTATAATGATGAAAATCATAGAATGATAGTTGACTTCAGATCTTGTTAAAGGCATTGAGAACAGGAATTGGATGGAACTAGAAAAGAAGGTCTAGGACAGAGTGTAGCGGAGAATGCTGGTCGGTGGCCTAACAGGCGTAAGTAAGTAAGTAAGTAAAGGCATTGAAAGTAATTGTTCTTGATAACTTACATAAATTTAAATAATGCAAACGTGAAATTGATAAACGTCGTATTGTTACAAATGAGTTGTATTTTGAAAAACGGGAGATTTATTCGCCATCAAATTTGAAATAATCTTTTATGTAGGGATTTATTAGAATTATTGAATTAAAAGAACTCAAATTTATGAGTATAAGGTTTTGGAGATTATTGAAATTTATTGAGATCCCGATTGAATGTAAGTTAAACTTAACTTTGACCGACCCTGAAAATTCCTGGGTTCGATTTCCTATGTCGAGGTCGTAGATGGACTATGCTAAGGAGTCCCATAGTAGGACGAAACGTTTGTCCTGTACTTTGAAGTGTTTTTAACCATTGTATGATCTAGATCTACTCATGAGCTTACATTGAGAGACAACATCATCATGGTAGTCTTCACAAGATTCACAAGTCATCTGATTACCATAATCACAAATAAATAAACTTTTTGATCGTTCCATTTGTTGTAGCCGCTCACTTATCACGTTTGTTTTCTAAAATTCACTGTGAACTGATCGTAAGTGGGCATCAAGAACTGAAATCAGTGCTGTGACATTGAAATCCTTCAAATGCTTCTGATTAGCTCGTCCATAAATTAGAATCTCGCCGAAATGAATGAAAACGTGAGATGAATTGTAAAAAAAGATTACTAAAGTTTGATTTTTGGCATAATAAATTAGTTTAATCTAAAATTTTGATGATCAATATGATTTCCATTTTCTAAATAGATCAACTTGATGAAACTATCGTATTAAGTGACGAAACAGTGAGTAGTTTTTTTTTAAAAAAAACTTATCCAAATATTTGCTGTGATATTGGTTGTTTTTAAATTGTGAGTTACTTTGGGTTTCGAGCTGACTGATATGTAGCGGTAATGAATGTGTGAAATATTTAGGGAAGTGACGTTACCTAGGTAATTAGAACTCATCCAGTGTCATCATTTGAGATATTACTACTGATCTATACTAGACTCTATTGATTTTCCTTAGGACTAAAGCCATATTTATCGTGTGCATGTATGATCTTGCTAACTGAACTAGAGGCTATATTGCAGAATGACTTATGGATTTATATTAACACTTTGGATAAGACAGAAACGATATAACGATAAATTAATGTAATTAACCATAGCTTATAATCAACATACAGTTTACAGATAAATAACTGGTATGTAGTCACTGGATTTAGGTTACTAATATTATCATCGTTATTAATCACTATTTTTAGTATTCAAAGACAACAGCTGTAATCAGAACTATAAAGAATACTTGTTTTGTGAAGATTTGTGATACTATTATCTTCTCAGAAGGGGTTTGTGGAGATTTTTAGAAATTTCACAGATTAAATTAAACATGAGTCAATTGGAGCTAGACCACCATGGAAAACCTGGAAGCACTGGACACGGGGTGCGGGATCGTGGATGCGCACTGCTGAGGAGTCCCACACTAGGACATTGTGATACTATTATCTATCTGAAATCTAATTATTAGTATTTTAAAGCCAAGAATTTGTACACAGCTATGAATCAACCCATCAAACTTTATTATGAGTAAAGGTAGATAGAATATTATAGTTTTTGAGTGAGATCATGAACCGAGTGCCCTGGATTCGAATCTCGCAGGCGGGATCGTGGATGCACACTGCTGAGAAGTCTTACAATACGATGAAATAGCCTTCCAGTGCTTCCAGGATTTTAATATTGGTCTAACATCAATCAGTTCATGATTTCAATCAAAAACTTAATAATTTGTACAATCCAATACTGAGAATATTATAGATTACAGTTTTGAAAATGTAGTATCATGAAGGTTTCCTGATAGTAAGCAGGCTTTATAATACGTTTTTGATTGACATCATGAGTCAGTTGAAGCTAGACCACCATGGAAAACCTGGAAACACAGGACGGCCGTTTCATCCTATTGTGGGACTCCTCAGAAGTGCACATCCACGATCTCGCATCCCGCGAGATTCAAACCCAGGACCTATCAGTCTCGCGCCAGGCGCTTAATCAACTAGACCACTGAGTCGGCACTCAATGGTGTTCATTTCTAACCTCAACCAATCCATGAAATTGCGTGACGATCTCCGATTGTACTGAGGTAGACACCTGTTTTTACTGGACACGGATTAACTCCACTGGTCATGGCTTCTCACTAGAACTCCGAGGATTTTCTCACGAAGCTAGTCACTAGTGAGCACACATGTTAATTATCAGTTTAGGGGTTGTGGAGATTGGTAACGTTTTGATTGATATCATGAGTCATGAGTTATAATAAATAGTTCTATCATAAAACAATATAGAAATGAAACATTGTTCTATTCCAATGAATGTATTAAACAAACATTAAACTTTTTCATAATATGATAGAAAAGGGTTATTATTAGTTCACTAAGTAACTTTCTCTCTCTCTGTGTATTTCCTTTCATTTTTTGAAATTGGCATTAGCCTAAAGAAAATCCATCTCATATTCCAAAAGTGAGTTTCAAGTGTTAATAGATCCATCTTTATCATAGTTTTTCAAATGGTAATTAAAAGTCATCATCATAATTCTATTTAAATGTTTAACTGCATGAACTAAATACGCTTGACATAAATATGTATATATCCTCATACACAATCTTTCTTCTATACATTACTACCATTGAAGTGACTACTTCTATGAATTCGGTGTTCATCTTGTGTCAATGAAGTATACCAACTTGGACCGTTGTAATATATCTGGCTGGTCCTATGTTGTAGCTGACTGACTGACTAAGCATTTTCACACGAGAGTGAAAGTCTAGGTTTGGGTGGCAAATGTGCATTTTTTGGGGAGTGAGGGGTCTCGTAGAAAAATGAAACTGTCGTCCAGGGCTTGCATGTTTTTAATGGTGATCTAACAATGATCAATTCAAAACTTCAATGAAATTCAACAATCCCGACAACTCTATACTTAAAATAGTATATTTTGGAATGATGATTATACACTGTGAACTAGAATAGGTGTATACGTTCAACAGAATTGTGACATAAGTAATCGGAATAAATATAAGTAATATAAGATAACTATCTCATTAAAAATCAGATAAATTGTGTATGTTAACTAAATTGTGTATGAGAGACTAATAGACTATTTGGTTCTATTATTATTGCAAATTCTCAGTAAATTAGATACAAACCTCAAACCGCGAGGTATCTTTAATGGCTAACAGGACAATGAATTACATTATGATTTCAAATGCTAACATAAATGAAACTAGTTACTGACTAAAAAGAAGTAGTATACGGTAATCGACAGAACATAAGTTGAATAAGAAGAGAATGAAGATAGAGTATTTACAGTTTACATTGCAAATGAGTTTCAATCGGTGAGCAAATAAAAATAGGATGACAGGCACTAGATATCTGTTCTGTCTGAATATATAAAACTTCTCAACAATGTAATTTCAATATAGTCTTTTTCAAGAATTTAAAATTTCAAAAGGAATAAAAAAGTAGTATAAGCTTTACAACTTGACAACTAGATCTTTACATTTCTTTGCCAAGAGACAACTGAATTTATTGAATTGATGAGCTGATCAATGTTGAACCACCTTTAAAAACCTGCAAGCATTGAATGACCATTTCATCTTACTATGTGACCTTTCATTAGTCCATATCCACAAACCTGTACTCGGGAATCGAATCTAGGACCTTTAGTCTCGCATGAGAACACTTAATCTTCATATCACTGAATTGCCGTTTAAAGGTGTGGAGGCTTTCTTTTAAGGTTAATCACAAGCAAGTTTAAGAAGTAGTTCATTTCAAGACGACTTCAGCAGGATCTTTTACATGGTTTTTCATTCACTATTTTAAAAATAACCGTGAAATGATGATGGTTGTTCATGTAGATGACTTATCGGAGAAAATAACATTTCTTGAATAGACCAAGAGGACATTTAAAAAAAGACGATTCTAAGTCATCAAGTTACTTAACTTTTAGGTCTGAATGAAAACTTCAAGCTTGTACTACCTTGTTACTGTACAATTGCGGATGTAGTGGATTTGAAGATATTGTTTGTATGAATGATTTTAACAGACACTTTACAGAAAAAGAATCAATTTAAAACGGCGAAATAACTAAAGATTTTTAACTTCTAAAGACTTTCATAAATGTTATGAATAAGGAAATAGAGTTAGAACAAGTGCTTTATCAAAACTAGGAAGTATTTTACAAGTGGATAAGAATAACACTTTCTAAATTTAGCAAACTTGAGTTTTTGTGACTTCAGTTGACATATGCTTTGTCAATAAAAACTTTAAGTTTCATGCAAGACGACCATGGAGCGTGTCCAAGACCTTAATGTGCATTTTAAGACTTCCTTACTTACGTACACCTGTTACTCCCAATGGAACTTAGCCCACCAAGCAGCATTCTCAAGCCCATTCTGTCCTGGGCCTTCTTTTCTACTTCTATCCAATTGTTGTTCATTTTTCTCATGTCTGTCTCCATTTCTCCACGTAATGTGTTCTTTGGTCTTCCTCTCCTCCTTTATTTAGACTTGAGGATTCCATGTGAGCACTTGCTTTGTGACACAGTTGGGTGTTTTCCTCAATGTGCGTCCTATCCACTTCCAGCGCTTCTTCCTGATTTCTTCCTCCACTGGGATATGGTTTGTTCTCTCCCACAGTACGTTGTTGCTAATAGTGTCCGGCCGACGGATCCGAAGTATTTTGTGTAGACAACTGTTAATAAACACCTGTATCTTTGGATGATGGCATTCGTAGTTCTCCAGGTTTCCGCTCCATACAGTAGAACTGTGTTGACAGTTGTATTGAAAATTCTAACATTGGTGTTGATTGACAGACAGTTGTTTTGAGTTCCAGATATTCTTCAGTTGTGAATATGCTGCTCTTGTTTTGCTGATCCGCGCTTTCATATCTGCATCAGATCCACCGTGTTCATCAATGATGCTGCCCAGATATGTGAAGGTTTTCACATCCTCCAAATCTTCTCTGTCAAGTGTGATTCGATTGTTGCATACTGTGTTGTATCAGAGAATGTTGCTTTGCCCTTTGTGAATGTTGAGATCTACTGCTGCTGAGGCTGTTGCTTTACTGGTCGTCTTCTCCTGCATTTGTTGCTGCGTGTGCTATAGAAAAGTCAGATCATCTGCGAAGTTTAGATCGTCCAGCTGCATCCTAGCTGTCCTCTGTATCTCATGCTTCCCCTCAGATTTTGACGTCTTCATAATCCAGTCGATCACCAGGAGGAAGAGAAAGAATGAGAGTAAGACGTTAGTGTCTTTTTCTGTTGAAGGATCTTGATTAAGCACGCCGGTTCCACAAAATTTTAAAAACATACTGTTCAATCAAATTTCTTATTGATGTTATTCTTCCTCAATATTATAATATTTGTATGTATTTTTCTTTTTCTTTTAGTCTGCATTCATTGAAGAATTATGTAATGAAGCTTATAATCCAAATAATACATTTTGTATGAATACAGCATTAGATAAACAAGAAAACTTTATGAATTTCGATAAAACAAATGATCAAAATGTTATTGAAATATATGAAGAACAGGATAATACAAACGAATTATAAACAGGGATGTGAATAATAATGTTTGCTCAACATTCTATTATGCCATAATGATGATGACGATGATACTGATGAGAAAATCAACCGGTGTTGATAATACAGTTATGATATTCTGATTAAATTATCAAGAACGATGTTAAATCAATTATTTATGTAATAAAATTAATTCACTGATTATCATTGTTTTATCATCACCAAGGGGTAGTATATGGGATGATTCGTCTTGATAGTTTAGCTTCTTGGTAAAAACAGAATTTATCTAAAACACAAAGTAACAGTCTGAGAAAGATTGATTTCATTTCACTTGTAGGGGTTTAAATCTTCCCATTGTTTAGGTTATGATCAGTCTCTTTTGGTATATGTACTTTTTGAGCAGATTGTCTCGATTGAGACAACAGTTACAGACATTTTGAAGCAGAGAAAGATTGTGGCTAGTAGAGGAATTTAAAACGCAATTTTTATCTTATTTGAAAATTGTCAACTGGGTGTCTCTGGATCACACTGGGACTTGAACTAATAATGATATCAACATTATATCCTTTGAGTAAGTTAGTGGCCATCTGGACTCAGTAGATTATTTTATGACGCTTTACGTATTTTCAGAGAGTGGGCTCGAGTACAGGTGTTGTGGTATATGCTACTTATACTGACAGATATAAGCAGTGTATAGCGGCAATTGGAATTGGAATGCCTATCAGTAGAAGATTGAAATGAAGAAAGCAGTAAGGAAATCGGAGAGCAATCGAAATAACAACAGAGTTAGAGGAACAGTATGGTATGTAAAGGACAACTCAAAGAAGCTGTACAAGTGATGCATTTAATATAGGATTTTCATATTTTACTAAGCCACTGTATGAATTGACTTTACGCTCATGATTTACCGCTCACTACAGTGTGAACGTCAGTACTGGTGTAAAGGCACATGCAACTGACGAGTCCCAAATATGACAAGACGTGCGTTTTGAATCTTGCTAGCCACTACCGAAACTTTGCTCGGAAAATCCTATCTGGACAACACAATATAAATATATGTATAACTATTTCTAATCTTTTGGATAATGGCTTTGATTACTCGTACGGATAGCACATTTCAAAAGTACTTGTTAGATTCACTCAAATTTTCAGTGTCGGCCAATAGATTATTTATTAAGCTACTAAAATAGGTCTCAGCGAAAGGTTTATACACACTATTATGATTAATTCGTTTCATTCCCATAATTTAAGTCAACTACATCGTATATTGTTTGTGAATATTAACTTACTATGAAAATATTAGAAAGATCGATCACTTTGCGGGTGTAACACAGATGACATAATCATATCTTCTACTTAAAAAAAAATAAGAACCTAAATAATCCCGATATGATACGTTGTTATTTCAAGGCTTTAAAGTAATTCACAGAGACTGTTTATTTCTACATCAAACTTCATTGCCACCTAGTGTTTAAGAAAACTATCTAACGATAAGTTTGCAGCACTGATAAAAATAACACTGATCTCTTTTCTAAGTTCCATTTTACTATTTATGCACCATGCATAGATTATCCATGAAATTGGTATATAGTTATTATTATAATTTTAGAAGCAGAGATAGATGTGGCGTCATCTGAATGTACCTGCATCTTGGAGTCAATGTTCACTCTGGGATCCGAACCCAATGTTGCTCGTTTCAAACATCATCGCTTTATTCACTAGATCACTGAGTCCAAACGAAGCTTAATTCATTTGTACTAGTCGTTTAAATTTTCTCATTGCTATTCAATTTTGCAATTGATCAGTCTCTTTTTTTGCATGTATCCATCATCTGCAGATTGCTTCGATATTGCCATTAATCTATAAGCATTATAAACTGGTACATCAGTTGACAAGTCCAAAATTACACAAGACGCACGTCATAGATTCCACTGATATCCATCGTACATCTCTGCCTATAATGCTCGCGACTTAATGACAATATCGAGGCAATCCTCGTATAATGCATATATCGCCAAAAAGAGACCGATAAATTGTAATCCTGAATATCAATAAGAAAATTAAAACAACTAATACAAATGGTTTACAATATTAGGTTAACGAATTTTACACTTCTGTGTTCAATAATTTTGTTTTGGATTAGGCCAAAATGAATGAAACTAATTAATGTACAAATTATTACGCTAAACATGATCAATTGGAATTACAGTGTTTCTGATGTGATAATTTGTATTGTCTTCTTTTTCTTATGATTGTTTGTCCCGTTTCCAAAATCTACTTTAACTTCATTAATGTTGTGTAGGTTAAATCATTGTTTATAATTATACATATTATCATAATTTGTAACTAGACTATTTACAACTGATGAGATATGGTTAAATACAAATATGAATTCATTTCCACTTTTGAAAATTTGTTGTGAATATTTTGTTACAAATATGAAAAGTTTTCCCATTTAACGCAAGTTTATAGGTTGATAGAAAGCATAGAATTGTGTTTCAAACGAACCAACTGTTTTTGATAGAGTTTTATTCTCGTGGTCGTGGAATTCTCGTCGTTCTTCTGAAAGACAAACTTCAGGTAGAATTTTAACTCCACTACCAAACTATCCAGCTCAGAGAACAAAACTCCATCAAAATCAATCCACCTGAGCTACAAATCTTCGCCAACGTATCAGAACCAACTGTTGTATGTCCATCAAGTAACGATTACTACTAATGTAGACTCAATAATAGATTTTAGGATTACTTAACATTCTTTTCATGACACAGTGATGAACAACATCTCACTTTGGCAATACAATAAATAAATATAAATAAAATTCAGAAAGAAAATATCATTATAGAGTTGATGAGTAAATTGTATACTGTTTGAGAGTAAAAATATAGACCTTTGTATTTCAACTCAATAGTCTTTAAATGTGACGCACCTATTGAATAATTTGAGAGTCCTCGATTTGATCAGTGTCACGATTGTAGTTAAACACTGATGACAAGTTCTGTAATAGGACTAATCGTTTGTCAAATCCTGTCTATATTTTATTAGTCGTTCAGATGACATTAAACAGTGATCAAGATCCCCCGAATTTAGAGTTTGTTACATTAGTATAGATCATAAAGAAAAATCTAGCGAAAATCAGTACAATACATAACAATGTATTTACACTAGATTAATATAACTCTTTCAGTCGTGTTAAATATTGGCTTTAAAGTATACAAACATCATTCTTATGTGTTCAATTTAATCACTTTACCATCGGTTATTCTTCAATATTATTTTGATCTAATTTTTGAATTATGTATGATCTGTAAATGAAAGAAATTCAAATTATTATTTTATGTATTCATTTAATTTAAAACAACATAGATATAAGCGAACAATATTGTTTTCGATTAGATCCTCATCATGCTTTACTCTAATAAACAGTAATATATATATATATAAATGAAATGACTCAGAATCGATCACAATAGCGTCGGTGTTTACACTCTTTGTCTTCCTTTAAACTATAAGATTAGAATCGCTTTATATCTTTCTTTCTATGAAATAACTAAGCACTTAGTATTCTTATCACAATTAGTACCTGAAGTTTATGCTGATGATGATGTCGTTCAGAAAAACGATGAAAGCTCGACGACCAAACTATCCACCTCAGAGAACAAAACTCCATCAGAAACAACTAATACACCTGTCATCACATTACCAAATTGTACTTACTCACTTATTATGTTTAGTTATGCAATCTATTCCACTGTTATTATTGACTCTATTAGTCAAGGGACGATTGTTCCGCATGGCACTTCATTCCGTTCTACTTTATAGCTGCGAAACGTGGCCATTAAGAGTAGAAGATACGCGTAAGCTACTAGTATTTGACTGTAGATGCCTTAGAAATATTGCTCGCATCTGTTGGGATCACTAAAGTTAGGGGGCGGCCAAACCGAAACGTGGCATCAGTCCACAAAGTCACCAACTTCTAGTTTTAGCCATATTGGTAGATGCAGACTACTTGGTTGGGATCCGCGTGATTATAGTAACCAATGGTTTGAGACGCTGAGTGATATGGCTCAGAATCGATCAAAATAGTGTCGGTGTATACACTCTTTGTCTTCCTTTAAACTATAAGATTAAAATCGCTTTATATCTTTCTTTCTACGGACTAATTCTTTCATCCTATACTATGTCCTTATATACAATCTTTTCTCTATATATGATGATTGAATCGAAATACAATATTGTTCGTTTATATCTGTGTTGTTCTAAATTATAGTGTGGGAAAGTTTTCCAAAAATTCATTTAATTCCATCAAACTTACATACACATTTTCACTGTTTTTTCTTGAATTTTTATACGAAAATTATGAAATAATTCTTTCCAATTTAATTGTTCAAATTTTTCTATTCTAATATGTAAATATATAAAAATAAAAAAAGAGATTACATAATACTAACGATTGATTTCACTGGTTGAAATCATGAGTCGATTGAAGCTTGACCACCATGGAAAACCTGGAAGCACTGGATGGCCGTTTCGTCCTAGTATGGGACTGCTCAGCAGTGCCCATCCACGATCTCGCGCCCCGCGAGATTCGAACCCAATAGTGTACGGCGGCGCAACTTCGTGGATTGGTTGAAGGGCGGCCTGCTTGAGCATCTGGGCTACCTGTTCCTGCCATCTAGATATTTCAACAAGTTATCTATTTTTGTTTGTTTTAATATATCATTATGTTTATTAATCGCATGACCTATTCTGCTGCTTTTCTGAAAAGTGTACAACCTTTCGTTGTCAAAGTTACAAAAAACTCAATAAGAGCCAACGTGGTTGCTGGCAACATACAGCGAAAAGAATGCACATTATTCAGATGTTCATTTACTGAACTGCTAACATATAACTGGCGATCACTCAATATTTATCGCCAGAACCGACCAAGAAGAAAGAAACGGAAACTTGTTGAAATATTTTACGCTGAGAATTCTATATTGTACCAAAAATATAATATTGAATAAAGCTGATAATAATAATAACAATAATAATAAGTAAAAGACATTAACACTGTCGGATTCCAGCCGGCTCAGTGGTCCAGTTGATTAAGCGCCTGGCGCGAGACTGATAGGTCCTGGGTTCGAATCTCGTAGGGTGCGGGATCGTGGATGCGCAATGATGAGCAGTCCCATAATGGACGAAACGGCCGTCCGGTGCTTCCAAGTTTTACATAGTGGTCTAGCTTCAATTGACTCATGATTTCAACCAGTGAAATTTCTAAAAATCTTCACAAAACCCATTCTGATACTAATAATGATTGAAATGAAGACAAAAAAGTTAAATACACGAAAAACATGACAATGTTATATCTTTTATTCTCCAAAAAAAAGGAATTAAATCTACGAGTTTATCTATTTATCTACATATCTGTCTAATTCTAATTTGATGAAGTTTTGTTCTCTCAGCTGGATGGTTTAGTCGTGAAGCTTTCATCATTCTTCTGAACGGCATCATCAGCATAAACTTCAGGTAAAAGTGAAGTGTTCGAGCTTTTCATTCATTAAATACTTGGACAGCAGAAGACGGCTAATATACGCAGTATGTTTTAAATAGTGACATTAAAAAACTGATGTGTGTATCTCAATATTTTGGTGATACATTTGCTTCTTCAACTTCTTTAAAGTTGCTAATTCTTATCTCCTATAACGTATACCAGTCAAATTCTAAATCATTTAATATTTGGATCATACATACTCCATAATGATAATTTGTCAACAAGGATACTAAAAATCTATTTTTATACGTCTTTAACGACAAACTTAAAACAATATTGAAAACACATGTGTTGAAGTTGTAAATTTGAAGCAAACGGAACGTTAAAACTCATGGGGTTGAGTATATTGGATAAACTATTATCCTTGGATAACATTATTTGATATTTACTTCACTGTGTATCTTATAGTTCTTGATCACAAAAGCAGTATTATCATAGATCAGTCACTTTTTCATTTTATTCTGTATAAAAGCATACGTATATTGGATGTTTAAACTCATTACACTAGGTTTATATGCACTTACGTACAATTAAATCATTAGAGTAGCCTTCACTACTGTTATAACGCTCGGTTTTACTTCTTCTAATGTTATAACGGTTGGGTTTCCACGTTTACACATATAAGACGTTAATTTACTTTAAACGATTATTTACACTAGATTCCCTCCCAGTGTCTATTCTACAGGACGTCAACACAATTCAGATAAAGAACACGTGATTAGCCTGACCGCAATGTAAATATATTTCCACACCAAAACCCGACACAATCCAACAACAATGAACAATCAATAATAAGTGAGTTGTAATAATAATAATAATAATAAGGACAGGGGAATATATAACTCATCTGACACCTGTCAGACTAACTACATGTCTGGCTAAGCAGATAACCAATCATTATCATTCTCGCTCACACATCAACTACCTACCGAAGATGTGTACATTACTGAGCTCTAAATTGTATCATTTAACATTGTGTATTAGTCTACGTCATAGGATTGGAAACAAGCCACTCACCTTTTCGCTAAATCTTTAAACTCGTTTGCCAAACATTCAAAGTCATCCTCCATTTTCTTCATGAATGAATGAATGTTAGTATTGACGGCATTGTTTTCATCTGTTTCAAATGAGCATGTTTCTTTCAACAATAAAATGGAGCTATCAATCTGATTTTCCTGTAAAATATTTGAAACTATCTCAGGACTACTCGAAAAAACCTGGAAAATGGAAATTCAACCATGTTTGCAAAAAGAGTACAGCCACCATCCGTCGTGTAGCGTATATTTATTGAACCCGTCTCTTATTTTAGAATAAATAAGGTATTATTTACTTGCCCAGATTTCGATACAACTATACAGTCTACAAATTTTTATAGACGTCTGAAAACATAGACTTTCTAAAATTGGAAATTTCTATTTATGACCCAATTACTTCTTATGAATCATGATTCGATCGTATGGATGAAGCTACTGACTATCAAGATCTCTAGACCTAAATGGGTTATACGTTGGTATTAGTTTCCAAGGAATATCTACAGTTTTACGAGTAGTGATATCTCTAATAAGGTTTAAATCAGCATCGGAATTAGTGCTGTTACCGATGAGACAACTGAATTTCTATAGAACTAAATAATTATGCTAACTGATTACTGGCTAGTAACTAGTGTCCAGTGTTAATTGACACGGTAGGCTAATCAGAAGTAGCTTAATAAGAAGTTCGATCAATGGCAATCAGAAGTGACCTGAAGGACAAGTGCATTTCATTAGCTAAGAAATGGATTGATTTCCTATGGGCTAGAGTTGCATATACATAAATGAATATTTTTGCACTTTATTTGGTAGTCCAGTATATTTTGTGTTCACTCTTGTGTTTTTGCTCAGGCGGTCAGTTGAAGGGGTTAGTGTGTAGCACGCCGTGCATCAGTATTATATTTTGGACACCACTCGTCACGACATAATTCAGATTCTATCAGTCATGATGCATCGTCGCCGCTCTCTCGAGTAGCCTGGTATCGCTCTCTGTATGCAAAGTCCAGTTTTCTACTCATCCTGTTTTCATTGGTGCTAAAACCGTTGATCATATAGCCCAGTGAATGGTATCTTATACAGACATAAATAATGTATGACCTGGCATAGACGATAATGGTCTCGAGTTGCCTCACCACTGTGAAGTCAACTTGATAAGAAGTATAGCAAAGGACTGGCAATAATCATATTGTCAATGATATTATACTCCAATCATCCATAAAGTAACTCTGTTTAGAGCCTTTAATATGTTTGTAAACGTCTTAAGGAGACCAATGTTCTACAGATAATCTTAGGATACAGACTAGATGAATAAATGAAGACCAAGCAGCTGAAATAGAAGACATAACATTCCTGAGTAGAGGTTGGATGGTGAAATCAATTGGTCAGTGCCTTAGTATCTTTAGACGTCCCTCGTTGTATGTAGTTACTCGATAGATCAGTAGGACCCTGAATTTAACGTGTTAAGTCCAAATAACCTAAAAACCATAATAAATTTTGTTTATGCATAACATGTTTCTATCCTGACTAGTAGTCATCATAGTCTAATAGTATACCAAATCCTAGAAGCTAACCTATTTCAACGGAATCATAAAAGGCTTGCAAATGTAAATCAAGCTCTTGAGTATGAATGAATTTATTTGGAAACAAAGTCTTTTCTAATGCTTTAAGTAATTTAAATATCTAGAGAATAATTTGATGAGAAATAGTAATTAAGACCAGTTATCACGTCAGCGTGAAAAAAGCTGTATATTATTATCTAGACAATTAAAGCACTTTTATCTACAGTTTGGTCGGATCGGAAAAAATTTTATTGTTTAATCAAGAAAAAACGATGAAAATGCTTTACATACACTGATGGCATTTGAATACAACAAAACAAAAATTTACATATCACGAATAAGTTAGACGCTTTAACGCCTTAAGTGTAACAAAACTAATGAGGTTTGGTACAAAAAGTGCGGATTAAAGAAATAGGTTAGTTTGAACTTATTTTCAACTTATTAAAGAGGTTACCACCAATAATTATCTGCTGAAATGATGACACTTAACTCTAATTAAAGGTCGGAACTATGATGACATTTTATGTAGTGTATAGACAAGTGTTGATATCAAACTAACATTCATTTCTAAGAGAGTAAAGTTAAACTAGGCTGATTTCAGAAACGGTTCTCTAAGGAATAGTATTACCTTTGGGGATGTGCTTTTAGTTCCAGGTGATCGGCAAACAATCTGATTTTGCATTATTTCCTCACTCCTTGGCAAATTAGGCCCAAGCCAAAGTAATAAAGATTCTAGTTCTTTTTTCACTGTTTCGCGAACTCGATCATCCAGCCCTTTTAGGAAAGTCATTCAAAATAGCATACATCTGACATAGAAATTTCACATTATGAAAAAAATATTGCACATTATTTCATTCAGATTTATTTCATGTCTCAGATTTGTGTTTAACAACAATTAAGAATCTATACACTTTGTTGCGGATTCGAAATGTTTAAAAAATGGGTATTATTCCGTTTAGACTATGTTAAGGTTGACCAAGCAAGACAAGAACAGTCTTCAATATTAGTCAGCATTAATTGCAATTGTAAACAAGTTAAGTACTGAACAATATGGCAGCAAAGTTCAGCATCCGGTTTGTGGTCAAGTTTTAATTCACTAGTAAGTTACTGTTTACTAGCAAAACAAACGCACTTTGAGCTGGGATAACTTCTGTTTCCTTATTTTATCTTTATAGTGTTACAAAGGATACTTTACCAAGCATGTACACAAAAACAATGGACTTTTGTACAGCTTTCTTTGAATGCTTTTCTACTAAGCGATTCGTTTATATAAAAAATGTCTTAGAGAAGTCTATGGACAAAATATGCTGATTTTTCAATTGCACATTGCTTCAAGTGGCACACATTTGTAGTTTTACTCACGTTCATATTGGAAGACGTTACTGGTTAATGCGTTGTCAAAACTCCAAATACCTGCGGCATCTTCACCCCCTTGTCTGAAAAAATCCGTATTTATTGTGAACATATTTTGTCTAAAAATTTTATTAACTTTATCAATAAGACATCATGGTACATGTGATATCCATATTAAGTAGTAAATGCCTAATTATATCCCCATAAGGAGATCTGTGATGTCAGAAACATACAAACTTTAAGTTCATCTACTAAAATATTGATAAATGAAGACACTCAGGACTTCGTCCGAATTGTGTAAGTAGCTTGCAACATATGTCCAAGCAATCAATTCCAAGTTTTAAGTGAAAGTGTATACGAAATGATAAAATTTACATGGAAATGATGATTTACTTGTCTAATCTAATTCATCTTTCTGGCACCCCCATGAAAAGAAAAAAGTAGATAATTATAAATATTTTTTCTATTTATAAAATAAAATTCCTTAAGAATGTGTCGCATTTTTGACAGCCCATAAAAACAAAGCAAAGATGCTAAAACTTACACTGGTAAAGTAGTACGGATATCGACAGCTGAAGTTTGAAACTTGGACTTCTAAAATGAATTTTTTGAAATAGAATATCACCTCTGCAATCATTTAAAGAATGAGTATGATGGTTTGTTTTAGACTGAATATATAGATTAGTGTATTGTTTTGCATGTCTGTCGTTAACAGCCACGTGTTCAAAAGTTTTAAAGAGCTACAACAACACGTTGCCCATGCTATGACCGTAGTTTGCAGTGAATTCAAGTATATAGATTGTTGTGGACTGCCCTTATAACTTAATTCAAACATTTAAAGAAGTGTTAATCCATGTCATTCTCATCCTTATTTGCTTAGGAGCCCCATACATATACTTTACTCCGAACTTTTCATACGAAAAATACCTATAGGTTTTATTTATTCATTTATTTTAACACATAGATATTGGTACAAGGAGGCACCAAGTACATATGCACCACACAAATCTCATTCGATATGTGTGAGGGCTGTGACACTGTCCGGGTGCCCAAACAGAAGCAGGTGGTTTTCTTAAGGGACCACACCCGGAACCTTCGGCCCGAAGGTCTGATCCACAAGGCAGTGGAGCATCTTAAGGAGATGCAGTCCCATGGTAGCCGGTGACCAACGATTGGTTCATACACCATTTGTTCCTCCAGGATCCTGGAGCCCATGTGCATCATTGGTTTGGAATTCAGTTAAGGCGCCGGACATTCGCTTTTCGTCCTCTCATTTTCGTAAACAACAGAGAAGGAAGTGAGTAGGGCTTCCCTGGCAGAGGCTATATACGCGTGGCCATGTGAGAGCATTTCGAGAGGGGGAGCGCAATCTCCTCAGTCTCAGCCGTACCAGGGCATTTGTGGTTAGGTTAGACAAAAACCTATTAAGAAATGTTGAATAGTTATACTCATCGAGTCTACAGTAGTTGACAAGAAATAATGATAAATAGAGTTTTTGAAACAAGCTGTATGGCATGCTTTGCTTACCCTCTATCTCAGAAGCATTGAATTTCAGCAGGAAGTCAACCTGTAGTAGTTGTCACAAAAGCACGGATTGTTACCTGTGACCTTAGCAACTTGAGATTATTACGAATGAGAGTACACTGGTTTCTAAGCCCATGAAATTAAGCATTTAGATGTTACTTTATGAGACTGTTATCTGTGTTACTTCGTTTGGTGGCTTCTTGTGAACTGAGAAAGGACGTATTTAGTGAACCGGAAGATGATTCAGTTAGAGACGTTTTCAGCGAATCACCAATCTGTTACGACAGAAATTACAGTATTAGTATAATATGCAATTTCATACCTTGTTCGAGCAATTATCTTTGATTTTTGACCAAGACTTAGTGTCATCATTTTCTTCATCTTTAGCATACTCGCGTAGGAACTTCGAAAATCTGTCAGACAATGGTGAGATGTTGTTAAATGCTTGATAAGAGCGATTAACTGTTCCGTTTTTTCGTGAGACTAATTAAAACTTACATATGTCATCTTGTGAACAAAACGAACTCATTCCCACGATTACAGAAAATACTTTTAAATAGCCGCACGTAGTGGAGACACAAACATACTCAAAATTGACGGATTGTATCGTAGCATTTATTATTTTTCGCACGAGGTTTTCTCAGAGTGAACTTATGCGCTCAAGGTTTAAAACTATTGACAGCACTAGAAGGATATACGAAGGTATTACAGCACTTAAATCGCTAGATGTTCAAATGGTTGTGGACAGAATGAAAGCTTTCGCTCGACGGGCTTCCGTGTCCAGTAGCAGTGGATCACCGACACCTCCATGCAAGAACCTAGGTACCTTAACGATAATAGAGGAAAAAGTGATAGGTAAATCATAGTAAGATATTATCCTTAGTCATTAATAATAGGTCAAGTTTCCACTTAAAGAAATCCTGGTAAGTCACTTGGACTAGCTTAGCCGGCAGCGAATTCCAGCATTTGAATGCTCTTAAGGAGTATAAGTTGTGTCTGCAAACCGTACTGCTGTGCCGCCTCTAGTTTCTGGGTGCTACCCCTTAGGTTTGTGTTGGAGCTAAACTTAAGTAGGTGTTGCGTAGCAGTTACACTTTGTAAAGGACAGGAGGTCAGTTTGCCTATGCTAGTCCTGGCAGTGGTGGTCTCTCACTTGATACAACTTTCTTTTGGAAGAGTCGACAAATGGAGCTTCAATCACGTGTTGAAATAATGAATTCCATTTGTCGATGGTTCGATGGGAAGTTCAATAATCAGCTGACAAGTAATTTGTTCTAGGCTTGAGTAACGGCCGTGCGTACGGACCACAAGATTCTAAAACCTTTGGCGGCTGTTGCACGGCGATGTGCATTAGTTCCTAAGTATTGGCTAATGAGGACTTCTAAGTCAGTATGTCTGGAAAACTGTGATTAAACGTGTATATCTGCACCTCGATGACCAATATGCATCATAATGGATTTGGAAGCATCTACGGGCAACTTCCAGATCTAAGACTTATCAGATAATTTTTTCAGGTCATTTCAAAGCTCCAAACTATTGCCTCTACTTTTCATCGCTTTCCATATCTTGACATCGTCAGTACATAACAAAACCAATCTTTGTTCTTGCTCTATTTAAGATAATAAAGGGAACTACGTGTATGAAAAAACCAATGGTGTTAGAACTAGTTTGAGGATAATTGAGCTTTGCCACTATTGTTATCTACTAGTGATGTATTGCTACTGCCGCCGCATAATGATTGAACATTTCCCCTTTTCTTAGCCCTTTGGTTTATATACGCGTATAAGCGTTCAGAGTATCCTGTAGACTCTCTAACAAGTTTTTCTTCGTAAGTCTTTTTGGACTTGTGGAGTGTCGAAATATTTCGAGCTTTCTGATATTGGTCACTATCTAGTAACCTGAATCTCTCCCACATTCTGCTCTTACGGGTTGGGGTGCAGGCCTCCCTACTGAACTACAGTGGGGAGTTTCTCAGTCACTGTTTGGAGGACTAGCTTTTCTTTCACAACATTAGGTCTTTTTCTCTTCTTGGTCTGCACCTATTCATCAACTTAGATTGGAGTAGCAATCACGGACACGTCACACACACTGTAGGATCCTGGATGATACTTGATGACTTGAGTTTTAAGGTTGTTGTTTGTCGTGCTGGAAGCAAGCCTAGTTTTGATACTAGGTTTTTTAGGCGTTTCCTTCTCTATGAAATTTTGAAGGCAGGTACAGAAGAAAGACTTTCTTTCTTGGGCTTTTGTTTCTAACAGGCCTCTACATAGGCTGTCTGTTATAGCGCTCGGTTTTACTTCTTCTAATGTTATAACGGTTGGGTTTCCACGTTTACACATATAAGACGTTAATTTACTTTAAACGATTATTTACACTAGATTCCCTCCCAGTGTCTATTCTACAGGACGTCAACACAATTCAGATAAAGAACACGTGATTAGCCTGACCGCAATGTAAATATATTTCCACACCAAAACCCGACACAATCCAACAACAATGAACAATCAATAATAAGTGAGTTGTAATAATAATAATAATAAGGACAGGGGAATATATAACTCATCTGACACCTGTCAGACTAACTACATGTCTGACCAAGCAGACAGCCAATCGTGATCATTATCGCCCACACTTCTATGTCTTTTCTCCGTTGACCTGTGCATGTCAATAGACTTGTTTGATGTAACTTCACAGTGATTTGTGTGTTGACCAAGCAAGCACCTTTTGATATGTCTCGAATGCGCTTGCCGATGCTTCTTTAAGCAGCATTCATGACTGCTATGGCTTTGAAAATAAAGCTGTTAGCATCCGGGCAGCATTGCTGACAAAACCACACGCAACTGTTTTTACTAAACCGCTTGGAAATCAAAGGCGTTGGACCGTAGAATTATGGTTTACTATGACATAAGAACTGCTCCAATAATAGACCTAGTTCTAAAATTGCAGATTTGTTATGATGTAACTGTCTAATCTATAAGATCTTACGCCGAAGTCACATGATTTTCTACACTGACTCATCGTGTCGCAACAATTACTAATATATGATGGTAAGCAAATTCTGGCTAGAGATAGAACAATTTATTTAATATGAGTAACAGCGAGTTGTATCGAGCGACCATGCCTGTGAGGTTAAGTCATGTCATCCGATCAATTCTAATTGATTTAATCCATTCTTCCCTCCTTCTCCATCGTTGGATTTTTCTCCGCGTTAAAGGTTGAATGCCTATTTTCCCAGTTGTCTCCTATTCAGCTTTGGGGATTGTGTGGTTAAGGCACAATGACACTTCAAGACTAATGCAAACTTTGCAGTATCATTTTTTGCACTCATTACACCAAATGCCGCTTTCCACAGGGTATCAATAGTATGAGCCTTGGTATTTGCCGTTTTGCATTGTCCGGTTAAATAATCAGAGTCTTTCTACAAGAAGCTAGACACGAACAATACCTAAAAACAGAATGAACTGATTACCAGAAAAAAGTGAAAAACTAGATTGTTAGAACCACAAGTGCAAACAAATACAAAAAAACCGATGTACTCAAGAATGCAGATGGTAACTTATTTTTGAAAAAAACGATACCGTTGGTGAATAATTCAACTGAAATAAATTCAGTTAAAACGACAACTGTAGTACTGACGGGCAATAAATGATCAAAACAATAAGAATACCACAGTCCTCTTTAAATTGAGCATTTCTCAGTCCATTTCAAGTTTTAAGTTTCAGTTAGTTCTGTATCTTCGTGTTACACGAAATGTGAAGTTCTTGTTTTGTACTCAGTTTAGTAGTGACTTTTATTAAGCAAAGTGGATTATAATACTCTCTCTGACATGTATTTGTAGACTTTCTCCTTATTATCATAGTAAAACAGCCATCTTTGGTAGCTTTGACATTTATAATCTAGCCGTGTTTGTCACCCATTTACCAGATTTGTGCTTCCATTTTACACGTATATGTGGACAAACCCCATGTGTTCCTGGGGATATGTATCTGCACAAGGATGTTATTATTGTGATTAAGACATATATCAGTGTAATGGTATATTTTACGAAAGTGATGCGAATTATCTAAGCATAAGCACTGATGTTCTACTGTCTGAGACTTAACGCTCGTGTGAGACTGTCTAACTTTCTGTGGAAAGATGACAAGGTTCTAACAATGCGTTAGGAATAACCATCAGCACTTATATTGGTACCTAAGTTGTTCCACTATTCGGTGGAACTTCAAGGCTGAGGAGTGGAGGGAAATGAGCTGTTTTTTAAGTCTCTGAATGGCAATCATGATGAATCCGAACTGCGATAGGCGAGCTGAACAGCTCCTAACATTATCATCGAAAGTCTTCCGAGTGATCAGGTGAGAGAGCACATGGGAATATACAATCAGCCGCCATGCCCAGTATCGTCAAATGAGAGTTATCTCCTTTATTCTGACAGATACCGGCTTAAGCTACCCATTCGTTCTGCGAAACGAGATAAATGGGAGGACGAATTGATATGTAAAACAGAGCGAGAAAAGAAGTAGTAAGTGAAATGAATGAGTTTTGAATTACCTTAAATTTTTCTTGGGGCGACTGTGTCGAGTGTTTTTGAGATACACCAACGACAAATGAACTGGTAATGGTTGAAAGAACCCATAAATACTGAGAGACAGAAATTGACGATCACGAGAATTCAGCAAGCTTATTTGTCTTTAGTAGTCCTTTTGTAGTACTTACTACCTAGTTGAAAGCCTCATGATGCAGTTATTACGAAGCGGAGTAAATTACAAAGAGAACGTTAAACACATACACACCAAATAATCGCACGGACCTAAAAATCGGATCAACAAAATGAATGAATTATGTATATGTAACTGATACAATTCCAAGATGCACCAAGTATTCAAAAGTTGAAGTAATCGAACTGATACTCCATTTGGAAAATCTCAGAACTGTCCTACTTTTCCTGATCATTAAATGCTCCTAACTGAAAATCTTCCCCGGTCGAAGTGACTGCACCGCTTTTATTAGTTAGCTCCAAGAGGAGACTTGTAAGACATATATGTATTATCATCTCCCACGTGGGCTAGCAGTACCTGATCCATTTCTCCTAGCCTGTCCACTGTCATGGTCACTACATATCATCAACTTTTTCCCCACCTGATTTCTATATTTCAAGTCCGTACATTTTTGTCGCCTTATACTGTCCACTTTAACAATTAATTAACTTATTTATGTACTTACTGCTTACAAAAATCGTCTCCTCATAGCATTCGGGTTATCACCTTATTATTTTTTAAATTGAGGTGGATCACGCGTTTGCCTAGCAATGTGATGGCTATTGGTTCTGGAAACCTTAATGCATCGTGATAGATTGTTATGAAATATAGAAGCCAGAAAGTAACTATCATATCGTAGAAAACGAGATGACCTTACTTTGGCATTCGGCATCTTTCTATAACGATTAATGGTGTTAATATCTATGGTCTTCCTGCTCCCTTCAACAATACTAATCTACGACGCAATAGCAAGAAGATCCAAAAACTGCAACCTAATAAACTCAGAGTGGGGCTCCTTTTTTATAATCACCTAGTCAATGAATGGAACGTCATACTCCTACAAGTGATATTATACTGATCAGTGAACGTTTTCAAGGAGAATCTGAATTTCCATTTGAAAGCAAACTATGAAGATTATCACATGTCCACCCTGTTCATATTTGTGAAGACTGAAGACGAAATCTGATTACAATTAACACAACGTAGTTGCTAGCATTCTGATCATTGGATAATAAAAAAGAAATTTGATCTGTACTAATGCAACAGAAAAACAGTCGTAAAGAAATCAATCGGTACATACAATCTCGAGATATTGGATACTGGATTTCAGCACGCGAGTGAATCGATTTCCCAAGGTTACTTAAGCGTGTCTCACTATGCTTAGTTTCGAGGATGTGCGTGTGTTTACAGCAACTCAGTCTCTAGGATCCAAACGACTAACATTCGGTCCACACCACCTCACATTTCAGTTGCGCGATTCCGACGTTATGGTAAGTTAGCGTTTCAAGTGTTGAAGTGAGAGACTGAAACATGTTTTATTAAGGTTGAATCATTACTTGTTTATGTCGAACTAAACACCATACACTGTAATGACAAAACTTTCTGTAAAAGTTTGATCTGGTTGTATGAAAAATATTTTTCAACCTCACCCAAGCAAATAGGAACGACATTCTATAAAAATTTTTTATGCGAATCTGAGAGAAAATGCTCCAGAATGTTGCCTTCATCACCTGCTCTGGCAGACAGTGAGAATTTCCCTACAATTACTTCTGGTTAAAAACATCCGAAATCACTTGTTTACCTCAAGTGGTCTTCCCACTCAAATCTGCACTAGGTTATTTGCTCCTCATTATTTTAAGACAGTCTACTTCTAACCTACATCTACACGAATTGGCTTCACTTCCGCCAACTAGTCTAATTTTGACCTGAAACTGCTTTAAGTAGTTTTAAGACCAAATAACTACTTCGCTGGAGAAATTAACGTTTGTATTCAGTTAACCTGTTACAGGAATGGATCTCGTACCGAATGACACTGACTAAGACAAATTTTAGTTTCAGTTTGCAAAAATATTGTTTAAACCAGCGTCCAAGCCACACGTTTCCGTCGTAATCAACATGATTATCTACGGAAATCTGTAGTTTATTTTAAAAAATTGTATTTTTTATAATGTCTTTTTTTCAAACAAAATACTACTTCATATAGACTTTTATCACTTACGTCTTATTTGTCTCAATAGGACAGATTTTAGTAAGAATGTTGGTGTTAATACTTTTCGATTTCAGCATAAGAAATTTCATAAATATCTACCTCTAGGTCTTGCATCCCTGTTGTCATTATGGGGAATAATTTTCCCCAGTTTAATTTTGAAGTAGAATAACGATTTCTTTGAACTAACAGTCTTGTTGAAGTTATATCTTCAACCCTTCTAGTTCCTCTTCAGTTGGCAGAGAGAAGTGGAACTGCGATAATCCTGCACGCAGATTGTTAGACACGCTATCGACTGTTGCATTTTTTTAGAGATGGACGTCGTCAGCCGTACTTTGGCAGACAAGTCGGATACGACAGTTACAAAAGTTAATGAAATGTCATGCAGTTTAATGAACCTTTAGGACTAAAAACAATTTCACACATAATTTACTCGACATCAGTTCCACTTCTAATAGGCTTTAATTAACATCATTTTGATGAAATTAATGATGAGTGACCATCTGACTGTCAGACATTCTGGTTGTGTTTTGGATGTTTTAGAATCGGCACTTGATTTACATAAAGATTATTGGAGTACTCTGAGAATATGTACCAATGTTGAACTGAGACTCATCAGTAGTCATGTCATCACTACCTCGGGTTACTAATGTAGTGAAGAAACTAATTAATTAATGTGTAGAGCTATCCAATAAGAACCTTGAATATATGGATAAAATTATTATAGCCATTGGTAAATCCATGCCACTTCGCTCTGAACGTAGTGCTTCAAAATCTCAACGAAGTGTGTTGCATCTTAGATGATGTCTCTGAAAAATAAAGGGATGTGGATTATTCCTGCTTTACTTAGGACCCGTGGTTAGAACAACCTACCATGTTATGCCGTCACGGAGATCGTCTGAAAGTAAAGCATATACCCCAGAATTCCAAATTAGGACCTCAGTGTTTGTACAGGATTGTCGGACTAATCTTCACCGATAGATAGAATGAGACATAACGAAAAGATAGGGGGTGTTATATGAGTCGTCTGTAGGAAAAGGCAAATGAATTCGATATTTTAAATCAGTTATGTAGAAGAACTACTCCTAATTCCACTACTACTATAAGAATGCAACTAGATATTTTGCCCAACACTCATGAAGAAATTAAAGCATCATGAACACCAGAGCCAGATTTTCGGTGAAGAAGACGGCATTCGATGCCAAATGACTTCATACAAAAACAAAAGATAATGTATAACCAAATACGTGTGCAGAAGAAAACTTATCTTAAGGCAATTTTCACTCGGTAAACTCAACACATTTTCATGAATTCTTGTCATTAATTTTCATTGTATGTCAGTTTTATTAAGTTACTTGATTTTCAATGCATTTTCCTTGTACTGGGCACTTCATTATAGATTTGTATGTACTGGCAATTACTCAGTTAATAAAACTGTGTAATTAGTTATCACTCAATTGATGTATAACTGATTTAACTTGAATGTAAATTCAACCATTCTTTAGTTTCGTTCAATAAATCTAAACAAGATTAATCTTTCAGGTCTCCGGAGGACTATGGTTAGTAGAGTTGTTATATATCGCAGTTGTCGTTAGAGTCGTCTCCATGTAAGTTTTTCTCTTTAAGTGCAAAATATCGTCCAAGGCTAGTGTGTATCATTGCGTGCTTTGACAGTAGGAGGGTGAACTATTGAACATAACCATTTGACTTATCTTGTAAGTCTAACAGACCTTGGAGGCCGATGAATTCTCGGTACTGTTGTTCTACCTTATTTGGGTTTTGTAAACGTGTTACCTATGATGTAGATGATGTGTTTGTCCGTCGACCAAAGAGTGGGTATTCTGATATGAAGTCCATCCATTGCTTTGTGGCTGTGAAAAATGACCTTTATAGGTAGGTGACACTCGGTACTTGATTATATATGTCTGCAAAGCGTTGTCTGCGTCGAATGATTTCTATACAGTGAATTGAAATCGGTAAACTCTAGCATAATATACGCCTATGATCTGAATTATGTTCTATAGTCCATTGTTTACATGATTTATCCTTCTTCTCGAAGTAATTACTTCTCATTATCTTTTGACTTGTCTATAATTTTCTTTTATTTCGTAAAGATTATGTACAGAGCAATTGACGGGTTTCGCTTGTGCGAATCACCTACTGAACGTCGATTCACACCATCCGTACTAACTGGATATACGATTGTTTTGTATACAAAAGATTTTCATATTTATGAATTAACTGTTAACAGTCTTTCCGTTGCTCGTTCTCTTGAACAGTCATTAGAGGGAGTATCCTCAATTGGTAAGTATTTTGCATCTTATTTATAACCTCAACTACTTGTGTTTTTATGAACAGTTCTTTCTGAATTTTTCTTTAGCTCTATGTGTTTTATTTTATTTCATTTATAGCTTATCAAACTATTGGTTGAACAAAACACAGAAAGATGGAACGAAACCATATTAACTTATAAATGAATATAAATTACGTGTAATGAACGAAACAGTTAATCGTACGACACCTATAATCTGCCGCATATATGTAGTGGTTCAACTTGCCTCATCATATCAGGACAGCAAGATAAAATTGCGAAAAAAATGTTTGGGTAGTAGAATTACTAGTAATGGTAGTAGTAGTACTAAAAATGACTACATCTTAGCTATTGTGACAGATTCTGAGCCATATAACCTAACATCTTCAACGATTGATTGCATTGATCAAGCTGACCCCAACTAGGTAGTCTGTACCTGTTAGCATGCCACAAGATACCAAAACAGATGTTATTCTGTTAAGGAAGTCCAAATTATTCTACGAAGAATGTAATAGAAAACTGTAGTGAAGTGATAATGTTTTAAGCTCTACCACTGGAACCAGGGATTTTTTATGAACTTAGTCTTATACAACTATCTTATTTCATAATACGACGATCTTTCCGTGACATCAGTTAAATTATCTTTACTTCACTTGAACACGTTACTGAACCTCGGTATTGTTTGCACTGTGGTGCTATCGGATCTTAGTAGTCCTCCTGATATATCTATAATTGGATTCGTTGCTTTTAAATTACTGCTTATCAATCTCGATTATTGCCAGCAAAATATAGACTTAATTAAAACACGTTCCGTGTAGGATTATGTTGGGGCACGCTGATTGTCCATCTCTTAGCTAATCAGCGCTAGAGATAAGAATAGCTAGGTCGTATAAGTGGAGATTATAACGATTATCAGTAGTTGAAGATTGTTTCACTGCGGCTTAAATGATTGTTGTTGATTGTTGTATATGTTGAACAAGTGGATTTGTGATTGCAGATATTTTTTAATGTTGACTATCTCCATCTACCATCTTAGATCAATCTGTAAATGTTTTTAAAGGTTTCCTATCCCTTATATTTTTTCTGGTAGATGACGTAACATTGCTTTACCCATTCTCTTATAAATCCAACCAATTATCACTTTTACCCGCAATAAAAACCAGTGATTGGCCTAATAATATCAACGAGATCTTGTCTGGTGGGAGTTGGCGTAGAAGCCAATTAAATGAGAATTATTTAGTAAGTAGTATTTTGTTTAATTTGTAGTACATCTTACCGTGAAGTACTTTCTTAATATTGTATTATATGTACAGTATTAGGACAGTTTTTTGTGCTTAGCTGAATGCTCTGTAGGGAGTTATTTTTCCAGTGAGTGGCTGATTGGTAGAGTCTGTACGAAACTCAACGACTTAGGCTTTACGTTAGCTACGACTGACTGGCTAGGAGTCGAATATTGTATTGACATTCAATTTGAGGGACCTAAAAAGAAACTGGATTAGTAGTGTTCTTGACAATTCGGTGTCGTGACCAAGAAGTTCAAGAGACAACCGTTCGGGCCCAACCACACGCATCTTTTTTGTGAATAGTCTTAGGTAAGCTAGCTCTTTACTTACAGCCCTTGGTGTTGGCAGCGGGAGTCCATGGGGCAAAGAGTAAGGTATGCTGTCCTTGGAATAAACCTTTTCTAACCCATTTTTACTCTGTGAGTGAGAAGGCAGTATCATTTCAGATGCTGGTTGTCTGGATGAACACCTTACTTCTATTACATCCCTGTCCAAACGACAGTACGACCTCGTTCTTAGGCCTTTGTTACTTCTATTCTCACTGCTTCCCCATTGACCTACCTGGAATGGTTGGGCTTAAAAAAACAGTCATCTCAAGCAATATAGTTCGATTGTGTTGTTACGATAGACGGGCCTGACCACTTCGTCAAGCTAGCATCTGCAGTCGGGCAATGCAGTTACTAATGTGAACCATTGCCTGATAACTCAATAGTCTAAAGATTAGGCATCCTACCGGAAGCCAGAAAGTTTGATTCGTCGACGGTTGCTTACGTGCACTACTGAAGAGTCCAATCGTGTGACGAAACAGTCATTCAGTGCTTCATGGTTTTCATTAATGCTCTATTTAAAGTTTGTTTGTGATACGAACTAAATACATTATTGTTTCCATGACCGCTTTGCATTCATTTTATTCATCTTTCCCGTTCTAGTTGTGCAATTCTTATCCGAAAACATTTGTTGTACCTGTTAAATGTGATGATCAAATGATTAAAGAAAGTAGCCTATTTCGTCATGGTGGTCGTTTTCCTTTACTGGTATACTATCATAAGCCAAGACAAGTATGAGCCAATTATGTAGACATTTTCATTTTTTGTTAGTGTAACTTTGTGTTATAATTCATTTATTAAGTATGAATTTCTTTTTTCTAGGTATTCGGCTTGATCCCCATTGTTGTTGTATGTTGAAAACCTATAGAGATACTACTCACTGCTTCCATAAACCGAAATAAGTGAAGTAATTTGGGTTTTCGGTGAACTGGTTCAAGTGATTCGTTCACCAGTCTACTTCTCCTTGTATCTGTCACGAGGTCACATTTTATATTTCGTACAGTTTATTATAGGATTGCTTAATGTATAGTTCCAGTGTCTTAACTCTACTATTGGGATCTATAATGTCTTCGTGAACAAAGTTCAATTTTAGTTAGGATTGTTTTTTAGTCTTTAATAAACTCGTGATATAAGAGTACTTACTTTCCATTATCATTCATGTGTTAATTGCATCATTACAGGGTGCTTTGTATAGTCCACTTGTCATATGACTTCATTCAAAGCTATATATAACCTTTTTTGTTGTTATTCCTCTAGGTAGTATTCAATGATATAACTTTGAAATGTCAACGAATGATCTGTTTTAGCATTGAAATAAGCGAACATTCATCATTCTTATTATAGTAGTACACTTAGTATTTTTTGTAGATGTCTTTTTTCAACCTGTACGTTCTTGTATAGCTCCCAGTCAGTAGTTCAAGTATCTTATTGTCACTTACATAGTTCATTCAATGAACATCCAAGTTGGGGTCATTTCTATGAAATTTGGAGTACTTCAATCTAATCTTCTTCAGAATGCTTCTCGTTTGTGACAATACACTTGTTCTGTCTGTTTCTATTGTTCTGAATGTTTTCTAAATTCAATCTTGATATTATGCTCGTTGAACTATGATTCGTCACTAGTGAATATTCCAGAAAAAAAAACGGATTTTTGAGAGACGTCCAATTTTACTCAGCTTTCAGTACAGTTTCAACAACTCTTGGGAGATTTTCGTAAATTTTTCTCAACTTAAAATATTCTCACAAGTTGAAATCATGAGTCAGTTGAAGCTAGACCACCATGGAAAACCTGGAAACACTAGACAGCCGTTCAGTCCTAGTATGGGACTCCTCAGCAGTGCGCATCCACGACCCCGCACCCCGCAGGACTCGAACCCAGGACCTACTGGTTTCGCGCGCGAGCACTTAACCATTAGACCACTGAGCCGGCCGGCATCCAACGGTGTTAATGTCTAACTTCAACCAATCCACGAAGTTGCGCCACCGTACACCATTGTCTTCAGTGAGTTCCTATCTCACAACAGACCTGGTTCAACTCCACTGGTAACGACTTCTCACTAGAACTCCATAAGTATCTCCTGAAGTCAGTCACTAGTGAGCAGGTGATTATTATTATCAGAATGGGTTTTGTGGAGATTTTTAGAAATTTCACAAGTTGAAATCATGAGTCGATTGAAGCTAGACCACCATGGAAAACCTGGAAGCACTGATTGAAATCATGAACTGGCATAGGTTAGACAACCATCACTTGGCAGTACTCGATGACCGTTTCATCCTGACACGAGACTCCCTAGCGGTACCCATTGACAACCCCACAAGCGGAAATCAAACCTAGGACCTTCGTTCTCGTAGTAGGTTGATGATTGTCCATAATTAACAGTATCGATCATTTAATTTATTTATTAAAAGAACCGTCCATAAAGTTTTGATTTTCCATAATAAATTGTATTTTTTTCCGTTAGCATGTGTGATATATCTGTATATAAACGTTCGGTTCCACTGAATGATTTTAATACTTGATTCCAATCACTTGTTACCTCTTTTTCTAATATATCTTTTAGACTACTTTATTAATAACTGCTGAACCATTAATTAATCAATCCACAATTACTAACAATCAAAATACTACAACTTTATTATCATCGTCTAATTCTAGTTTAACTTCATCAACAAAATCGAATAATCTAATTATTAATTCATCTTCGAAAAATTCTATATCACCATTTAGTTCAACATTCAATACTGGTCGATGTCGTTCAGATGAACAATTACTTACTTGTATATTACCAGATAAATGTAGAGGTGTTATACTGGATTTAAGAACACAGAATGAAACAAAAAAACCTCAAGCAACAAGTGAGTTATGTTGTTGCTGTTGTTGTTGTGATATTACGCAGTTTTCAAGAGTTGATACTATTACACAGTCAAACTATATACATGAACATGTCGCTCATTCTGGAGTACCTGCTTGGACTCCGAACACGCCTAAATACGGGCACGCATCTGCTTGCGCCTCACTGGACGCAAAAAAGCCACACTAAAAAGACCCATTAAAACTGAATTGAGTAGCAAGAAAACCAAAAGTAGGTTCCAGGAACAACTGAGGTCACAATTAGGTAGTTCTGAAAACGAGGTTGACCCAGATGTTGCTTGGAAAGATATACAAACAGCTGTGGAAACAGCAGTGACATCTATTAGTGACTTAAACCACAGAGTTACAAGGAACCAGTGGATTTCTTCAAGGTCTATCACACTGATGGATTCTCGTAAACTCATCCCATCAGGCTCTGAACACGATGAAGAGCGACAACAAATCAGATCTAGGTTAAGAAGAAGTCTAAGGAACGACCGTGAGCAGTGGTGGGCAACGAAAGCAAAAGAGATGGAAAAGGCGGCGGCTATAGGGAACACAAGACAGCTTTACAGACTAATAAAAGAAACTGGAATTAATAAGTCAAGTGTAAGTCAGACTATTTCGGAAAAAGACCCTCATCTGCTCTCAGTCCAGACGTTTAGAACGATGGGCGGAACATTTCAGAGAACAGTTCAGCTGGCCTTCAGCTACTCTACAACTACCCTCCATTCCCAGACAGTGTGAATGGAACATTGAAGTAGGTCCCCCAACTCTAGCAGAAGTTCAAAAGGCTATAGTTAATCTGAAACGAGGAAGGGCAGCTGGTCCAGATGGATTGGCTCCAGAGGTCTTTAAGGATGGTGGTCCAATTTTAGCGATTAGGTTGACTAATATTTTAGCTAAGATCTGGGAGTTAGACGTTATTCCATCTGACTGGTCACAATCACTTATCGTCCCAATATATAAAAGAGGGTTAAAATCATCCTGTGACAACCATAGAGGGATTAGTTTAACTAACATAGTATCTAAAATACTAGCCTCGATAATTATCAGACGCCTAACTAAGACTCGTGAACTGCAAACACGAGAGAATCAAGCTGGCTTCAGACCTGGTCGTGGCTGCATCGACCACATATTCACCATTCGTCAGGTTCTAGAACATAGGCATACTTATCGGCGTCCGACAATGGTGGTCTTTCTTGACTTAAAAGCAGCATTTGACTCTGTAGACCGCGAGATTCTGTGGCAGTGTCTGTCATTGAAAGGCGTACCTCAGAAGTACATAAACCTTGTGAAGGCTCTTTACTCGAACACTACTAGTCGAGTCAGAGCTTATGGCGAACTGTCATCTGCTTTTGCAACCTCAAGTGGTGTCCGTCAAGGCTGTCCACTTTCTCCATTTTTGTTTAACTTCATCATAGACCTATTGATGGAAATAACGCTCTTTCGACTGAATTCTCGGGTATTGATCTCCTTCCAGGAGGTCCACTTATCGACTTAGAATACGCAGATGATATAGTCCTGTTTGGTGAAGACGCTGATAAAATGCAGAGTCTTTGGTAGCACTAAGCAACAATGCCAGAATGTTTGGAATGCGCTTCTCTCCCTCTAAATGCAAGTTGTTGCTTCAGGACTGGTCTGCGTCAACACCTGAACTAAGGATAGGGAGTGAAGTAGTCGAACGCGTTGACAACTTCACTTATCTTGGAAGTCTGATCAGCCCTAATGGGTTGGTGTCTGACGAAATCTCAGCGCGGATTCAGAAAGCTCGTTTGGCTTTTGCCAACTTACGTCACCTATGGCGAAGGCGAGATATCCGTCTATCAATAAAAGGACGAGTATACTGCGCGGCAGTCCGTTTTCTTCTACTTTACGGCAGCGAAACATGGCCATTAAGAGTAGAAGACACTCGTAAGCTACTAGTATTTGACCACAGATGCCTTAGAAATATTGCTGGCGTCTGCTGGGATCACCGGGTAAGTAATAGTGAGGTTAGACGCAGGGTATTGGGGAATGATGGTAAATCAGTTGATGAGGTTGTAAATCTTCATCGACTGAGATGGTTGGGCCACGTGTTACGTATGCCTGAACACCGATTACCACGACGCGCAATGCTAACCGTTGCTGGAGATGGTTGGAAGAGAATTAGGGGCGGCCAAACCAAAACGTGGCATCAGTGCTTGAAGTCAATAAATTATAGTCTGAGCCATGTTGATAGATGCAGACTACTTGGTTTGGGTCCGCGTGACTATCGTAACCAATGGTTGGAGACTCTTGGTGACATGGCTCAGAATCGATCACAATGGCGTCGGTGTATACACTCTCTGTCTTCCCTTAAACTGAGAGATTAAAATCGCTTCATATCTTTCTTTCTACGGACTAGTTCTTTCTTCCTGTACTATATCCTTATTGCAATCTTTCTTTTATATATTACCACCATTGAATTAACTACTTTTATGAATCCAGTGTTCGTCTTGTTGTGATAATGAGGTATGGCAACTTGGACCGATGCATATATGTGCCTGGTCCTACGTTGTAGCTGACTGACTGACATGAACCCAAGCGGTTATTCGAGTAAAAAACAACTTAGAATGAGAAAGTTTATTGAATAGACTGAATGGGCATATATGTATACTCATCCATAGATATATCTCTTTGTTCCTTAGAAAATTAAACCATTATTGGTGAATCTTATTCCTTAGAAATGAAAGTCATTCCTTGACCAATCACGTGCATTTGTCATCTGGTCGATTTTTGACTGGCACAATCTATCAATTATTTTGTTCGTTGTTAATCTTTTTAACACCCCTAAATGCCCTGATAGGGCCGAGAGTGGGGAGAGTTCGCTTTCCCTCTCGAAATGCCGGGGAAGTCCTACTCACTGGTGTTGTTCACGAAATTGAGAAGACGACCGGCGCTTTAACCGGGTTGGTGGACACAGAGAGTCCACCTACGGGAGTTGGAAAACCCTGATTCCAAGCCAATAGTGCACATGGGCTCCATTATCCTGAAGGAACAAATGGTTTATGAACCAATTGTTGGACACCGGCTTCCATGGGACCGCATCTTCTTACGATGCTCCACTGCCTTGTGGATCAGACCTTCAGGTCGGGGGCTTCGGTAGTGGCCCCCTAAGAAAACCACCTGCTTCGGTTTGCGCACCCGGGCAGTATCACAGCCCTCACACAAATCAAATGAGATTTGTGTGGCGCGTATGTGTCTTTTTAACACTGTTGGTTAGTAGAGTAAATTTCTTTATAGATTTAAATTAGAGCTTATTTTTTATGTAGCGGACTCGAGAATGTCTTATTCTGTACTCATCACTCCAACATATCTACTTTCTAATATTGTTGGTGTTTGTATTAGGCCTTGAATTCGGTGGGTATCACTTCAAGTACTAGTGTGTTATCTATTAAACTACTGATTCTAAGGAACCACTAAATTGTTATACACTACTATCTACAACTCAATGTGTTGGTTTAGTGGTAAAGGTGTTTAGCTTTCGGTCGTTAAGTCCTGGGTTTTGACCACGCTCTGTCCATTTCGGTTCGGGCAACCGGCTAGTATCATTAGCTCTCACACTTCGAGTGTGGCTACCTGATTTTTTCAAATTGAAGTGAAAAGAAACTTGTAACGACAAAACAATATCTAGACAATTGTTCAAAAAACCCATATTCTTACAGAGACTGGCCAGATTTCAATGGACAGCCAGAACAAATGAATTATTAATCACTGTATTAAAAAGAACTGTAATTTTTGTGAGAAATTTTAATTAGGTCAGGTTGTGAAACGTTATACGTTCAGTTTTTTCTTCCATTACAATATTATAAAATTATATTTCTTCAATTATAAAGAACTCCGCCTGTAGCTCTTCCAGAGTTACCGCTGGTCCCAAGCCCAGGTAAAGGAGGAGGGTTGGACATGGGGTCGTCAACCCCATCCGGTAGAAGAAATTTTGCTAACAAACTCCAACCAGATTAAACAGATTAAATCATTCAAACTCTGCCCTGGGAGTTGAAGGAAGAATTATGACGCTTCATGATGAATGCCGGGATTCTTCGGAAGTCACGAGGCCGATGCCCCTTCTAACAACCAGGGCAACAATTTGCATAATTAACAATTCACAAGGTCAATGGAAGACGTGCGAACCAGGAAAGGAGCTGATATAGCTTCAGATTGTCACCTGGTTGTGACCTAGACGAAACTGAAGCTAAAGAAACATTCGACAACTAGAGAAACAGCATTAAAAACTTCCAATACAGTCTTCCTTCGAAATACTGATAAGGTCGACGAATTCAAGATAACTCTCAACAACAGGTTCTAAGAATTACAAGATCTACTCAAAGAAGAAGAAACTTCTATGGAAGACTACTAGAGAGGGATAAAGAGGCATTTACTTCAACGTGTCAGGAGGTGCTGGGCCGCAACAAGCGTCATCATACGGAATGGATCTCTATCGAAACCCTGGACAAGATTCAAGAAAGGGAGAACAAGAAGACAGCAATTAATAACAGCCGAACAATAACAGAGAAAATCAAAGCACAATCTAAATACACAGAAGCAAAGAAGCAGAGGAAGAGCATTAAAGCCGACAAGCGGAAATACGTGAAAGAGCAACGATAGCGGAAGAAGCTGCAAGTGAAGGAAATATGAAATAACTAATGACACGAAGAAGAAACTGGTAGGGAAATATAGTAAACCAGCGAGATCTTTTGAGTACAAAGAGGGCAAGCCAATCACTGAAATTCAAGGACAAGAACAGATGGGTAGAACAATTTGATGAACTCTTGAATAGACCAGCTCTAATAAATCCACCGGATATCGAAGCAGCACACACAGACTTTCCTATAGATGTCACTCCACCAACAATCCAGGAAACCAGGATGACCATCAAACAAATGACGAATGGGGAAAGAGCAGGACCTGACAATATACCAGCTGAAGCACTAAAGTCAGACATAGAAGTAACAGCAAACATGCTCTACACTCTTCAAGAAGGTTTGGAGGGAGGTACAAATGCAGACAGACCTGAAAAAAGAATACCTCATCAAGATACAAAAGAAAGATCTGAGCAAATGTGAGAACCACAGAGGTATCACAATACTCAGCAGACGTCCAACTTCGAGACTAATAGGCTGGATTCCGTAAGGATCGGTCATGCACAGACCGAATTGCGACACTACGGATCATCGTTAAATAATCAATTCACTGGAACTCGTTACCATACTTCAATCTCATTGACCATGAGAAAGCATTTGGCAGTGTGAGTAGAAGAATATGGAAACTTCTTCGACACTAAGCAGTTCATAAGAAGATCGTCATGATCATTCGGAATTTATACGACGGACTAGACTACGACGTCGTGCATGGAGGACAGCTGACAGATGCATTCCAAGTGAGGACCGTGTTATATCCTAGTGAAGATTAAATTACAGGTAACTTCCAAGGTCTATTCATGGACTAATATTCTATAAATATTCTTATTGTATAACTACTCAACAATTACACTATGTATATTTGTATTCCTTTTATGATAAGCTTTATTTTGACCTATACTTTATTATTGTACGATTTACGCTTCTTAAGTTATGTTCAGTTTATTAACTAATGCCTCCCACATTCACAGCCACTTTTTGGGCTTATTTGTGTACAAATATTATTTCCTATTTTATGGTACGTTGCGGTTTGTCTGATTGATATATAAACCAAGTATGTCTGAAATAAATGATCTGGTCTGATCTGCTCTGATTCGGAAGCTGGTATTTTGTTCTGGACTCAAGTGGAAGGGCTCGTAGGACATAGGACCAATAAGGACGCTAAACTGCCCACACCGGTTGAACGTCATTGGTTGGCCTAGTGTGAAGATTCGTATAAGTCGTATTCGATTGGTAGATAAGTCGTGTGACAGAAAAACTAGACACCCAAGGTCATAACAGACCGGAGACAGACAAGACTGCTTACTCTCTTCCTTTCTCTTCCTTCTGGTGGTTGAATGGATTATGGAGGCCTCGACATCTGAAGGAAAGCAAGGAATAACAAGGATAGTTCTAAATCAATTAGACGATTTGGAGTTTTCAGATGACCTGACCCTTCTATCCCATGCACATCAACAAATAGTGTATCAGCAGCTTCTGCATCAGTGATGAATAACAACCTATAAATTAAACTAATCTCCACAGATCTATCAACCATTCAATTTGTTCGTTAGTTTTTCATGTTAGAAATTTGCATTATTGACAATGAAATAAAATCCAATTAACACTAACCTCTTTTAACCCTTTTTCTCCTTCTCAGGTGGTCTTGTTGAATTTGAACAATATTATCCACAATGGAGACGAGTTTGTAGACCGTTAGAATCTACGGGTAACTTGATTGTCACTTTCAGGAAATTCATTTATGGTAAGGTGTTTTTTTAGTTCGTTTATGTATTTCTATGTGTTTTGACCATTAATTTTTTCTTCCTTGGCAAATAGTCGTTTTGCTGATTCTGTCTGGGAATAATTGTGACGACTTAGCTTACGTTTAACTAACGCTCTATAAAATTTTGGACTTGACAACCGTACTACTCTACTACTGCTAGGATAATAAAAAACAATTAACGTTGAGAACATTATTCTACGAGGCGAAATGAAGCGATATGCATGAAGAATACTTAGGCTGAAGATTCAGAGGAAGATAAAGAGTGCATTCATCTGCCCCACTGTTACTGATTTTCAGCCGTGTCACCAAACGTCGCTAATTAATAATCGAGATCATCACACAGGTCACTACCAGGTAGTCTGCACATACCTATATGATTCAGATCAACTGTCAACGACTTCGTGGACTGATGTCACATTTTAGTTTGTTCACCTAATAGCTTTTTCCCTATCTATTCCTATACCAGACAACATCATTCGTCGAGGTAGGCGGTGGTTGGGGATATCTATAACATGTCCCAACCACGGTTGATATAAATTCACAACCTCATAAGCAAACTTATTTGTTTGCCTAGTACTCTATACACAACTTCAGCATTGCTAATGCAGTTCTTCGATGATTCGCGAGCATAGTTTCTAAGACAATAATGATTAAAAAATCCTACAGCCTACGCAATTCTTCGGTATTCATAGGGAAATATAACAAATGTCCCAACCGAAATAATCGATAAAATTTTCTAGTCTCTATTTTGCTTGTACAACTGACCACGGTTAGATGTTCTCCTTAGTCATGAACTATTTTTACCTTTTAAGACATATGTTATATCCCAGAAATCAATATACATTGAACGAAATATTGTTGTTTGTTAAGCGTGTGAACAACACATGCCATCTTTATTGACCAATCTCAAAGTATTATCATAGTTTTTAGAGTTATAAAACACCTTGATAGTGTTTAAACTATTCTGTTTTATTCTAATCAATAAAAGCTTGTACATCATATGGTCGTGTAACTCGATCTTCAAGCAACACAACATTTGGTGCACTTCAATCCGGAATTAGTGATTCTATTGGAATGTTGTCCAGTGCTGCATTGAATCCAGTAGGAAGTTTTGGATCACGTAACTCCACGGCTGCATCGATCCCATGTGACAATTCAGTCAATTCATTTAATGATATCACTGTTCGTGAACAAATAAATACATCGAGTAAAAATGAATTGATCTCGAATTTCGCTCAATTAGATATTCAGTCTACTAATTCAACTACTGAATCTGATTTAAGTAGTAATAATAATATAAAGAAATCAAAAAAACTTTCAGCTTGGTTATCATTAGTTCGTGAAGCGTTAGCAGCTGCTGTTGCTGGAGCAACAGCTTTGGACGCTTTGGATGCATTCGCTCAACAACAACTTCAACAAGAACAATGTTTGTTAGCTGAAAAACAGAGAAGAGCATCAAAGGAGCAAAGTTTCGAAGAGGCAAAATTACGTGGATCATGTGTATTAGTGCAAAGTCGAAAAGGAACTGATCGAGCTATTCTCGTGGCTAGTTTGATTCAAATCATATTAAATCCTGAGTCTAGAACTATACAGGGGTAATTGGGGTTAGCTTGTTTGGAGGGGTTTTTCTCGTAGTACTGTTTACAGTATAATTTTCAGTTTATACTATTCTCTGTGAATTGTAACAGCTGAAAATAATTCACTATCCCTAGTTTACATTAATTTTCAGTTCAGTATATACAAGTTTCATTCTTCCTACTCATAACATAAATTAGTAGTGGCATTCATATCAAAACAGTCTCGAGAAGTTGAAGTATCTGTTCAGTACAAAACGTCAGTTATTTTATGTAAAAGTTGTTTGTGAAAATCCATTCACTGTATTTTCTTTGAGTTAGAGATAGTTGGACAGTAGTTTTTTAGATCTTTGGTTTTTCATCAATTAATGGGAAATATCGGATTGTAATTGGCGGGATAAAATTACAGCTTTCCTAAAAAAAATCAACTATTGATAAGCTCAACCCTCGTTGCACAAGCCTTAGTAGTAGCTCCCCGGATAATGCGATGGACGTTTGAAACAAAAGGTAATGGGTTCGAGTCCTGATATATTCATCGGAACTGGGATGTCCATACGTCCAACTGACAGGTCCTTATTAGGACGAAACGCGACCCGGAGTTTACTGCTAACCATTTCCCAACTTTATATAAAAACATAACTTAATGCTAATATCGAGGTAATTCACCCAGGATACGTGTATAAGAAAAAAAGAATAATCAAAATATAACTCCTAGCATCATTAACGGGAAGACTCAATCTCTTACAAACAAGTAGTATAAATCAACTATTGGTTGTCTGTCCACTGTTTCTCAAGGAGAAACACTTTTTTCTGCGTTAAACGATTAATGATCAGTTTCTGTTGAAGGAAACATTCTTGATACACATAAATTCGGTTACAATCGTGGTGGATTATAATAGTTATTGATAATATCTTCCAGTTATCGCTATTTTGAAATTTGCACTAACAGTTTCGTTTCGTTGAGCCAATGAAGTATGTTAACTTGAACCAATGTACAAATATTGTAGGTTTATTTTATTTTATTATTTATTTGAACACATAAATATTGGTACAAAGGGGCATCCAATACATATGTACCACACAAGTCACTTGATACTGCCAGGGTGCCCAGACCGAAACAGGTGGTTCTCTTAAGGGGCCTCACCTGGAGCCTTCGACCTAAGGGTCTGATCTACAAGGCAGTGAAACAATGTCAGGTGACGCAGTCCCATGGTAGCCTATGACCAATGATCGGTTCGTATGCCATTTATTCCTTCAGGATACTGGACCCCATGTACACCATTGGCTTGGAATCAGGGATTTAAAATTTTCCAAGTGGACTCTGTGTCCTCCAACCCAGTTAAAGCGCCGGATATTCGCTTTTCGTCTTCTCAATTTCGTAAACGACACCCGTGGTGCGAGAAATCAGTGGGTAGGACTTTACTGGCAGTGGCTGTATACCTGGAACGCCCGCGTGGTTGGCGAGCATTCTACCATGAAATCACCGACGCGATGTTCTAGGTTCTACAGCACATATGACTAATGCATCTGTATGACTTAATGTTCTAACCATGAGACATGAATATTGTAGGTTTGTTCGTTTTGGGAGTCTTTGGTGACCACCACTAAGGATGAAATAACTAAAGTATACCACATGGATTTATGATGCTGAGATTAAGACAATCAACTGAAAACCTGAGTGCACTAGACACCTGTTTCTTCTTAGTACGCGACTGACTCTTTGATCTCACCAGGGGTCGGACCTAGGATCGTCAAGACTAGTGGAGTCGCTTAACCTCCAGATCACTTAGTCGTCATTTATTGGTTTACATTTTTAACTTAAGTATATTCATGATATTACGTGACTATCATTTGAATCCTTGTGAGATCGTGGATACACATTACTGATTAGTCCCGTACTAGGATGTAGCAGGTATCTAATACTTCCTGCTTTTTATTTAAGGTCTAATGAAGGCTGGTTCATGATATGAAACTTCAAATACTAATTCATTTTGATTAACTGTCATCTTTTTTCGTTTAATCTTGTTGCGTTCACAACTATTTAGATTTCAAGAACTTATCGACCATACATGGTTAAACGCCGGACATCCATTTGCAGATCGTTGTCAAAATTCCGCTTTCTCTCTTAAACCACCAAAAGATGAGAGTCCAGTGTTTATTCTATTTTTGGATTGTGTTTGGCAAGTAGGTGCGTTTTTTTTTATTTTGAAAAGATTTTTTAGTAAAATTGAATTTGTTCTATGTGTTGCACCAGTAACTCTTACTTTTAATCATAATTTTATCCCCAATTCTAAATCTAGTCTTAACTCAATCTTATTTGTTAATTCTATCGAAGCATTCAATTATAGGATTAAGATACATGTGAAACCAAAGTTAAAAAAGAAACAACAATTATCTAAAATAAATGGTTCTATTATTAAGGTATAATGCATAAATTAGTTACTAACTTGAACTTGTGAGATATCTGAAGTAATTAACTCGTGTATATGTTTGGAAAGAGAAAGAATTCCTCTATTAATAACATAAAAGGTGATTAAAACATATGATAGAGTAAATGACAATTGATACTTGTGTCTAATGTTAAAAACTTAGCAACAATTGGGACTGCATCTCCTAACATTAATCTACTGCCTTGTGGATTAGACCTTTAAGTCAAAGGCTCCGACTGTAGCCCCCTAAGAAAATCCCTTGTTTCGATTTGGGCGCCCGGACAATATTCCAGCCCTCACATAAATTGAATGATAAAGTGTGGTACATATATATTTGGTGCATTCTCATACCAATGTTTATGTGTTTAAATAAACAAATATTTCGGTTTGAAAATTCGTGTAGTATCACTAGTCCTCATATTTAGATTGTAACTTCAAGCCAAATCCTATGAATCTGTACGTGATGAGTGGGTTTCTATCAACCTTTATACTGGTTAATTATGAGATGCAGACTACTTGGTTGGAGTCCGCGTGACTATCGTAACCAATGGTTGGAGACTCTTGGTGACATGGCTCAGATTCGATCACAATGGCGTCAGTGTATACACTCTCTGTCTTCCCTTAAACTGAGAGATTAAAATCGCTTCATATCTTTCTTTCTACGAACTAATTCTTTCTTCCTGTACTATATCCTTGTTGCAATCTTTCTTTTATATATTACCACCATTGAGTTAACTACTTTTATGAATCCGGTGTTCGTCTTGTTGTGTTAATGAGGTATGGCAACTTGGACCGATGCATATATGTGCCTGGTCCTACGTTGTAGCTGACTGACTGACTAGTTAAGTATATGTTAAATGAGATATGTCATTCTAATCAAACTATCTTCTGTTTCCTTATGATGAATAATGTTATTGTTATATACTCATTTACTGACTCTTTTTTTCTCATTTTGTTTTTCTTTAGTTACTTCGTCAATATCCGAATTCATTTGAATTCACTGATGAACTGCTTTGTATTATTGCAAAACATGCTTATTTCTCTGAATATGGTGAGTATTAGTTACATTATTATTATTGTTGATGTATTCGTTGTAATAATTCGCTTTTCGTCCTCATTTTCGTAAACAGCATCCTCGCCACGAAAAGGCAGTGAGTAGGACTTCCCTGGCAGGGGCTGTATACGCGTGGCCGTGTGAGAGCATTTCAAGAGGGAGGGAAGGCCCACCCCACTCTCGGCCATACCAGGGCATTTGGGTGCTTTAACTGGATCCCAAACCAATGGTGCACATGGGCTACAGTATCCTGAAGAAACAAATGGCGTATGAACCAATCGTTGGTCACCGGCTACCATGGAACCGCATCTCCTCACGATGCTCCACTGCCTTGTGGATTAGACCTTTAGGTCAAATGCTCAGGGTGTGGCCCCCTAATAAAACCACCTGTTTCGGTCTGGGCACCCGGGCAGTATCACAGCCTACACACAAATATGATGTGGCGCATATATATTTGGTGCCGTCTTGTACCAATATTTATGTGTTCAAATAATAATAATAACACCTTGTAAGAATTGATTATTTTATTGGTAAAGTTATTTTAGGTTTAATATGTTTTAATGGATTATGTTTAGTTGAACCTCAGATGATGAACATGATCTTTGGTCTTTTCAATCTTAGGTATTATGTACACCCGGTGTATATAAATGTCAGTGCAAATAATATAATTAACTACAAGTTCCATCACCTGATTTTGATCTACATGATCTGAACTAATATTTTTCCTATATATGAAAATATCTAAGGAAATGATGATTAATCACAGTGTACGCAAATACGCTCGTCACCTTGATTCAGTCGGACCTTGATTATTCGTCTATATGTTATATCTAGCGTCAACTAGTTTATCTACCTATTGGTTCTTTTTGTATCCGCGGTTCTACTGTTTATACTTGGAAACGGGAATACAAGTGAAGTTTTACTGGCTCTCAAAACACATGTCGCCAAATGTTCACATCTATCACAGTGAACAACATTTACACACAATACATAATAGTGTTGTTATGACTTTTACCCCTACCAATTATCACGTGACAAAATCAGCAATCAGAATACCGACTTATATGACACTGTTCTTGTGTTAAACCAATGACATGTCAACCAGTACTAGCAGCTTTGTATCGACTCTGAATCCTTATTGGTCCTCAACATAGTAGCTTCTCGCATAGCCCTGTCCATTGAATCCAGAAAACAGATATCATCCTTCGGTATGTAAATCCTATATTTCAGAAATACTCACTGTATATATAAGCAGATCATACCTCATCGCACCATAGAATAAAAAGTTATTGTATAAGATCAAACCAAAAAGGGGCTGTGAGTGTAAAGACTGTAACTAATAGATCGGGAATAACTTAAGAATGGTAAATCGTATAATAGTAGTCAAGTTTATCATAAAAGGAATATAAATATACATATAATCTGGTTAGTGAATAGCTATCTAATAAAAATATATGTAATAACAGTTCACAAATAGTTCCCAGCAGTTACTTTTCTTACTACTGATTTACTCCTGTTACCCCTCGTGGATAAGGATAGGTCTTCCGTCAGCATTTCATATCTAACTCTGTTCTAAGCAATCCTTTCCAGTTATTTTTAGTTGCTATTCATCCTTTTGATGTCTGCTTCGAATTCTCGGCCCAGTGGGTTCTTTGGTCGTTTTCTTTTATGTTTCCCTTCCGGATTCCAAGTTAGGGCTTGCTTCGTGATGCAGTTTGGTGATTTTTGCAATGTATGACCTATCCACTTTCATTGTCTTTGGGAACAAAATTAGTATCATAAAATGAGATCGTGGTTAGAGTTATTCGACAGTAAACCCACCATCTCGCCTCAAAATAGTGCACGTGATGTCGAGTCACCTAGACTAGTGGCCACATTTTGCCCATAGTATTCGATCTGCACACACATGACATTGATCACTACCCAGTGACCAATCAATTGTAAATATCATAAAATGTTACACCAAGTTAGAGAGAATGTGAGTTCGTCTTCTTATTGCCAACTTATCACTACTTCAGCTACTAACCATTGAAAGTTGATATTTCTATAGTTCAGTCAATAAATATGCGTAATCGAGCCATAAAAGTTTTAAAAATTTGATCACAGTTTATAAGGAAAGCCTCTCGCTACTCAGTTAAGTTAGCTGATTTAAAGTTTTTGTTCCCGAAATACAAAGTAGTCATGAAAGAGAACAACATGCATGTCAAGATGATACAATATGAAATAACAATAGAGGGATTGTAAATAACAACAACTGACGTTTAGTGGATTAGTTGAAGCTAGACATTAACACCGCTGGATGCCGGCCGGCTCAGTGGCCCGGTGATTAAGCGTTCGCGCGCGAGACCGCTAGGTCCTGGGTTCGAGTCCCACGGGCAGGGTCGTGGATGCGCACTTTTGAGGAGTCCCACAACAGGACGAAGCGGCCGTTCAGTGACTCTAGGTTTTCCATAGTGGTCTAACTTCAATCGACTCATGATCTTAATTATTGAATTTACTACAATCTCCACAAAACCCCTTCTGAAACTGAAGGTTCATCAATTTTATTTATTCTGAACTACTTCTCAATTGTGACAATAAATATATTCGTCTCATGTATCTTCGTTTTCTTATTACACTATCGAAATTTATCAAATGGACTGATTACTTTAAATGTCTCATCTATGTTTGAATTATTCAAAATATCACTGACAGTTTCTACTTGTTAGGGATTTCCAAATGTTTGGTTATAGTTTGATCATATGAACAAACTACATTTCCTCGACTTCAGTTGATTATGAATGACAGAGATAGTGAATCAAATATCGAATAGTATAAGAAATTATTCCGTGTTTTCATCAGTTCATTAAATTTACAGTCATTCTGCATCATCTCTGTGAATAGCCTCCGTTGAAACACTCATCTACTCATTATATCAGTTTAATGTAACTCATTTCATGGGTTGATTACAGTCGTATGCTACAATTTAATTTTTCTCGGTTATTTTTCTTCTTCTTGAAGGTACATTTTTGGGCAATTCTTCACAAGAAAGAGAACAATTGGATATTTCATCTAGAACATTTTCTCTATGGTAAGTTCATTGCTTAGTGAATAAGGCAAGCTTTTCAATGAAATTTGTTGATATAGTAGATCAATTCAAAATCATCAAATATTTAGGAGTATGTGATTGGTTGAGAAATGATTTTCCTTTCTAAGGAATATGCCTAATTTTTGAGGAGATTGTATATACCATCTATTCAGCTTAGACAGATAAACTTTCTTCCTCATTTGTGTTTTTTCTCAGGGTAACTGAGCTTGTGTACATGAAGAGTACGTATCATTATCAGCTTTTGGACATCGTGCATCACAACAGTTTCCTTCCTCCTCACAGACTATATGAGTGGTGTATCTAAATGACCGATTATTGAACACCAGTAATGAATAAGTCAATTGATTCCATACTTTAGTCTATCACATTATGGCTATAGATCTTACTGTCTTGTATCTTGTAGTGGTTTTATTTGCAATATAGAAGAGAATCTTCCCAATGATTTTTGTGGCCACGCGTATATAGCCTCTACCAGAGAAGTCCTACTCACTGCCTTCTCGCACCATGGGTGTTGTTTACGGGATTGAGAGGATGAAAAGCGAATGTTCGGTGCTTTGACCGGGTTGGTGGACATGGAGAGTCCACCTAGGGGAGGTGGAAAACCCTGGTTCCAAATCAATGGTGCTGATAGGGTCCAGTATCCTGAAGGAACAAATGGCGTGTGAACCAATTGTTGGTCACCGGCTACTATGGGACTTCATCTCCTTATGATGTTCCACTGCCTTGTGGATCAGACCTTCATGTCGAAGGCTCCGGGTTTGGCCCCCTAAGAAAACCACCTGCTTCTGTTTAGGCACTCGGGCAGTATCACATCCCTCACACAAATCAAATGAGATTTGTGTGGCGCATATGTAACTGGTGCCCCCTTGTGCCAGTATTTATGTGTTAAAACAAATAATAAAATATATTTGTGTTACTACCATACCATACGTATTTCAGATTACAACTCTTCATTCTTGTTGAGATGCTTTAATTTTGTTTTTCTAATCTACAATTAACTCATGATGGTCGTCTGAATATCCATCATCTCTCCTATACACACTTGGTTTTTATAGGATCAGATATAAAACTCGTTAAATAATTTTTTATTCTCAATCCGTAAAGGATATAATTTGAGCAAACTGATTTTTAGCGTAAAACGGGTACTTTATAAGCATTGTTGGGTAGAAATTATTTCAAACTTGACTTTTTTGTACGCATAATTGGATATTGGCTAGAATCTGTGGACACCTCAGTCTCCATGTGTATATCGAGACTCGGATCCAATGTCTGTCGTTTCAAACACCCGTCGCGTTATCTACTGAGCTACTAAGTTCTTACAACAATTGGCTTGTGCAACATGAATGAATTTTGATTCATTTGTGGAGGTTGTTTAAATTTTCATGCTGATGTTAATGATAAGCCAGTGGTTATTTGGACTCAATAGCTAAGTGGATAACACGTTAGGCGTTTAAAGAGAAACATGCTTGACTTGAGTCCCCATGTGAACATCAGCATTGGATTACAGGTGCATCCAGTTAACAAGTCACAAGTACGACAGAACGGTCATGCTGTACTCCACTGTTAAGGACTATCCAACTATACTTAATAGTAATATCGAGGCTATACACACTGGATGCACACTGGCCAAAACAAACTGAATATTTGTTATGTTTAGCATCAACAGTATGATTCAAACAATCCTCACAAATCAATTGACCTTCCTATTTCTAATTACTTTTCTCAGTCTACTTATTTTTATCATTGTAAAGGGTGTGTTTTTTAAGTTTAATAGTTTATAATTATTAGTGGTTGAAATGAATTGTGTTATTTCGTTGTCTAGTCGTCCACTAATCTTTTCTCGATTATCAAAGGTCGAGTTTAGTGAGCAGTAGTTTGTTCTGTTCTATTTTATGGTTATAAAGTATCCTTTAAAGGAATAAAGCATATTCGTAGGCTATTAGTATTGGGTCATAGGCATCTTTGAAGCATGACTCGAGCATTTCGGGACCACTAATTGAGCAATGTCGAGGTTAAACTCAGGGTAGTAAGTGAGGGTGGCAAATAGATTGATGAGGTAGTGAATCTTGATCAACTGAGGTGGTCTAAACATCCATTACGTATGTGTAACCACTACCTATCTTGTCGTATGATGTTTATAAATATAGAAGTAAGTTGTGAAGAAAATAGGGGCTACCAAGACGTGACAACAGTAAATGTAGTCATTGACCATTGAACTGATGTGTTTAGGTAAATTCATAGTACGTGATGTAGATCCGGGTGGCTGTCGTAACCAATGGTTGGGGATGTTGCGTTATATTGTTGAGACTCAGTTACAATGCCATATATATATTCACTCTATTGTCCTTTAGATGTTGTTTTTTGTTCCCTGAATTCACTTTTACGGAATCATCTCTGTTCGCTATGTTTTTTTTATTGTCCCTACCGAGTCTGTTATTACTTCTATTCTAGGATTTGTAATGATCTTTTTCTGTCCTGATATGGTGTAGCAACTTGAACTAATTCACAAATATCTCATGTCCCATATTACTTGTGTGTATTCTCCTTCCAGACGTAGACATATAATCATTGTCATTTCTATCGTCACCTTTTTTATAATGTCAAAATATATTATGAGTGTGTATTTTAATCTTTTCCTAAGGTCATACATCAATCAACCATTTGTGACTAGTCGTTTACAGAATCCATTTTATTCTGGTCAAAAAAATGATGATAATTCTCAATCAACAACCATAATTGATGGGAGTTATGCATGTTGGCCTTGTTTATCTGCACAAGCATTAGTGAGTAAATTAATTGTTAATTTGATATAACTGCTAAGAGAAAGTTCATAAGTCATCAGCTATTAACCGCTTGATTCCATATTTTGTATCTTTGTAGGTTGCAGTGTTGTTTTCAATCCATTATTAGTCAAAAGCAACGTAGAACTGGTTACATATGTCCATCTATCGAAGTTGCCCACATTGCACATCAGCACAGTGTGAGATCAACACCAACGTAGAAGTGTTTAGAATCTGTAAATTGTGGCTATCACAATAAGTTGTAATATAGTGACTGTATTAAGTCAGTCATCACAGGATATTCACATGTCAACAAAGATCGATAAAGATCCAGTCCCTAATACTTTCGACAGGATAACTCTAAACACATCCTACTAATGATACAAAGTAGTATTAGTATGACGCCTCATGGTGAAAGCCGAGTTCCTTCGAAATTCACGAGGCTGACGCCCCTTCTGACAACCAGAGCAACCATTAATATAAATATATGTAATGCTCGTACAATGTGGAGACCGGGAGAGTCATCCAAATTGCTTCAGTTTCAGTGAAGTATCCTATTAATTAATTTTCGGTTATGTTCAGTTGTGTAGATTATTTAGCAGTAAATTTTTTCTTTGTAATATTCTCTCTTCCTTGTCCGGAAGGCTTTATAAATGACTATTTGACTTGTCTATTCAATTTTTTGAAGGATATCTGGGAAGAACTATATCAGCATCAATTAGTTGGTATTAATCCTAGTCTATGGAATTTGCCTCGGGTTATGGCACGTGTAATTAAGGACAAATTTGAAGCGGAACGGAATAGAACTATTCAATTACGCAAGTAATTTATTTGTTTATCTACTGTTGTGAAAACTAATAAATAGTTCGATCTTATCATTCTAGACTTGGATACTGAACGTCAAACAGGTTCGAATGTTACAGGGTAGTGTCAGTTCCTTCATGATTGTAGATGCATTTATATCCACAGTTTAACACTAACTATCTCGAATACATATATATTCTGGAACACTACTGATTGAGTCAGAGCTTTATGGCAAACTATCACTGGAACTTATAACTTCAAGTAGTGTTCATCAGAGCTGTCAGCTTTCCACATTTTTAACTAACTTTGATCATAGACATGGTTTTAGAGATAAAATGTCGAAATGGATGCATTAGCTCTTTGTTTTCCCTTAGATCCTAATTTTATAAGTCACTTTATAAATTCTTCTTCATCACGCCCATCTATATTTTCTTCTCAAATTGTATTTTCAATGCCTAGTCTTTTCTATTATGACTAATACTGTTACCACATCTGCTGCTCTTTAATTCGCCCTGACAATTTCATCTCATCGTGCTAATGGACGTGGTAACATTAACGGATGTGTGTGTCCCACGTTCTACGTTTTGTGCGATTAACTAACTGAACTGCGCCTGGAGCTTTTCTCAGGTTACTGCTGGTCCTTAGCCCATGTGAAAAAGGGTAGGTTAGGTATGAGGTTAGCAACGTTATCTCATAAAAGAGAACTTCGCTGAAAAGTGTCAACCAGGAAAAATCATTCAAAGCTTTTGAACTCTATCCCTAAGAGTTGAAAGATCATTTTAAAAAGTTATGACAATTCCTGGTGAAAGTCGAGATTCTTTGGGATTTATGGTGTTGATGCCCTTTCTGACAACCAGAGGAATAATATGGAATGTCCGGACAATGTAGAAGGTTAGCAGCACTACTCGTGGTTTGGTCAAAGTACATCGTGTTGTACACTTTGTAATCAATGATTTCCGTTACATTTTCATTAAAATTGTCGACCGTAAATGTATTTTTATTTCAACAACACAAAACTATCCCTTTTTAGGACATAAGCATATAACCATCAATTCTAGTATCGTTGTACTTGGCATTGTATGACTGAACTGGCTCATATTACCTTTACCCTTACGAAAAATGTTATTCCTATGACAGGTATATATATATATATATATCCGAATTAGAAAACTATTGAAAACATTGAAGCACCAAACGACTGTTTCCTCTTAATATGGGACTTTTCATCAATGACCATCTGCGGCACGACGATTGAAAGTCGAATCCAGGACCTTCAACCTCTCATGAAAACTCTTAACCTCTAGACCACTGGGTAGAGATCCATTCGTGTGCAAGTATGACTTCAATCAATTCACCATTTTGTGCAATTCTCTTCCATTGTGTCAGATGGGTACTTTTCTCACAAGTTAGACTTGTGCAACATTGGATTACCAGCTCAGCGGTCGAGATGTTAAGCGTTGCTTGTAATATTTTACGTAATGCGTGTACTGTGTTAACCAGCTGTTTATAGTTTGATGTGTTTTTACATTCATTTGTGTTTCTGAATTTTAGTTTTGTGTGATTAATAATATTTGTGGCGTCAAATGCGATTAATTGATCTAAACCTTGTACTTATCGACGTTCGTAAGCAAGGTGTATATTTACAAATTGTGATAGGTTGGCACAACATGAGAGTCAGTAAATTCCCTCACGATCACCAATACAATTTACTTATAAGTTTCAGAGCTTTCTAGAGACTACCCCTAGTCATACAAATCAAAACATTGAGCTCAAGAGTTAACACAATGAATAAATGAAACACAAAGTGCTCTTTAACTGATCTAACACTTATGCCTGGAGTTTGTGCTGATATGATGTCGTTCAGAAGAACGATGAAAGCACGACCGAACCATCCAGCTCAGAGAACAAAACTCCATCTAACACTTCTCTCCTAACGATCGTTGATCCTTAAGCTTAACTATTGAAAAAAAAACAAAGGCAAGCTACGCTTTATTCCTGTGTTTACTGGCGAATTCGAAGAGAAAATGCATAGTAAGTATCTAAATTTTGTTTGATGTTTTCACATAAATCAGCCATTTAAAACGCTACATTCACACATGACTCACGAATTCAGAAAATCAGTTTTTGACTACTCCAGTTAGACTTCTCGATTAACAATCCCTTCCTCAATATATACATATATCGTATATGTTCAAAGAAATACTTTCTTCATAGTGTAATTCACGAGTCTATCTTAACTAGACAACCATCGGAAAACCTGGAAGCCTTGAACTGTTATTGCGTCCTAATATGAAGATCCTCATCAGTGCACATCTATGATCCCACATGTGGGACTCGGACCCACGACCTTCGGTCACATGCGCACTACCAAGTAGTCCTATACTAGGACGAAACACCTATCCAATGTTTCCATGTTTTCAATAGTTGTCTACTTTAGATCGACTTATGAATTCAACTATGAAAATCCTACTATCTCCTCCACAAATCTCCTTATACTGAAATTGTTTTTTTCTTGTTTTATTTTTGCACAATATAGAACACTTGATCAACTTATGAATGAAGCTATCAATGCAGGTATTCTTCATGTAAATGAATAAACTTATTTTTTTTGATAACTTGTTCAACTTCATACTTAATTTGTTTACTATGTAATATAATTTATTAATATTTTCTATACTATTTATGTATAAATAAGTAGTATGAATATGTTGTAAATGACTGTTGAATAATCTCTTCATGATTTATTTTGTTTTAAATCACTATATTAATCTTTCAAACAATAAACTATTGAACAAATGAGTTGCTATGGTGTTCATTTAATATAATGACCATGATATTGTATTCATGATATTTTGATATTTGGTATTCTAAATGATAATTATTATTTCAATGGTTGAAATCATGAGTCAATTGAAACCTGACCACCATTCAAAACCTGGATGCACTGGACAGCCGTTTCGTCTTAGTATGGGACTCCTTAGCAGTGCGCATCCAAGATCGCAAACCCCGCGAGATTCGAACCCAGGACGTAAGTTCGTGTATTGTTTGAAGTTAGACATTAACACCGTTGGATGTCGGCCGGCTCAGTGGTCTAGTTGGTAAAACGCCTGGCGCGAGACTGATAGGTGCTGGATTCGAATCTCGCGGGGTGCGGGTTCGTTGATGCGCACTGCTAAGGAGTCCCATACTAGAACGAAACGGCTGTCCAGTGCTTCCAGGTTTTGAATGGTGATCTAGCTTCAATCGACTCATGATTTCAACCAGTGACATTTCTAGAAAATCTCCACAAAACCGATTGTGATGATAATTATTATGTTGTGCTATATGCGAAAATTTATATGCTCTGCGAGTGAGACTATAATAATTTATGGACGATCTTTGAACGACGCTAAACGTAACTTGAGAATGTCCATGTAATAACTAGAACTAAATTAGAGTTATGAAACATTGTAGGGGATTAGAATTATGATTAACAGTTGATAGTTAAGATTAAGAATTAAGATTTAAAGTTTTCATCACGAACTGACAACAGTTGTTATAATGCTAAAACTTAATTTATCCAAATGGATGGATGAATTTCGTGCCAAAATCCAAGACCTTTTATCTTATACGTGATTGGTTCGTTCATAAATTATAGTTTCACCGCCTGGTGGTTTGATTTTGGTTATACTGTCAATAATTTGTATTGTTTTACATAATATGTAACATATCTTCAACTTGTATTCATTGCAATATATATATGAGAGGGTAGTTTAGAGATTGTTAAGTTTCACACCACCGGCTGTTTATAGATGGATAACCATTAATAATCAAGATGAGTTGATTATTTGATTCACTCTGTTATGTGACTCCTTAATAGTTCTTATCCACCACTTAAAAGACGTCATTTTATACATAAGAAGTCTTTTATATCTCAACGATTGAGCAAGTATTGTTCACATGTGATATATATTCTCAAAGAAAATACTGTACATCTTCATAGTGTGAGGAAATTGAAGTACAAGCTAAGAATGAAGTCAAATATATTATCCTAAACAATTGATATTAATCAACTGATGCGATGCGTGTAAAGTTCCGAAGGATATTTGTTCATGAAACAGTGCACAATCATCAAGTCAATGATTATTCGTCTAGTCAGTATAGAAAAGTACAGATTTGTTGACCAAGATTTCAGAGATATTAGAAGCTGTTTGTTGAAAATCACAAACATAATCTATTAGTCAAAAGTAACAAAGTGTTTCTCTCAAGTGTTCTGAAATTGACTTATTACTGATATTTTGACAGACTGATTAAAATGCCGATCTATGAGTTGCAAAGCTAACCCAGCTGAGAATGCAACAGACATCTACAGATGGTAGATCAATGTGACGCCATATCGAAAGAATTCATTCAAGACAATGAATGAATATCAGTCAATATGGAAATATAGACTGCCACAATGTGATATGGTCACCAAAGTAAACTCAACAACTAGAAATCTTTACCTAGCTTTGAGTAGCATCGAGGTCGATAGTAATGAGCGAATTGTAAATGAACACTTCAGTGGTTGGGTGAGGAATCGAAAATTTTCGTACGACACATTTCGATGTCTACTACTTCGTGATGTCAATGACATTACTGGATAGTGTTTTGTAGTGGTCGACCGAAAATTTTGATGCATTAAATTTACTTGAGAATGTATCGAAAATGTGTTACTCTTTGCATTAACTACTACTATTATTTCTTTTTCGTACCTAAAAGTCCTAATCGCCACTTTTCATGACTTATATCCTTTCCAAACATCATGTGACGAAATCTCAATCACAACATCGATTTCTTATTTTTATACCTGAGCTAACCAATGATATGCCAACTAGTCTTGAATCAACTCTTGTTCCTCATTGGTCCTCGATATAGTAGCTTCTCGCTTCACCTTGTTTGCCTGATTGTTCAGTTCAGAACACAATATCAACCTTCACTATATTCATCCTATATTTCGAACATACGCTGTTTATATATACAAGTACACCAGACCGAATTTCACCATAAAATAAAAAAATAGAAACTATAAGCGATTTTACTGACTCGTGATCTGATTCCAGTTATATCATATGTTTGATTGAAATATACCTATCATCAATCCTCGTATATAGTTAACGACTTAAATCGCGTTAGTGAATAACGGAATTGAATAAATCAAATACGAGAATGGATTTCTGAATACATTTATTTTGTACATTTATTGATCGGAACGGACAATCAGGGAATCGCAGAGAACGAAGCGAAATGAAAGGACGCGCAGTGGAAATGTCGGTTGAGACAACTCCATGTAAACAAGCGGTAATCAATATTTATAGTCACAGAAATGTGATGATTAGGATAAGTGTACACAAATATACACTCACATAAAAACAATCAGGTTTGGTAAGTGAATAATCAACGATATTGAAACGTGACTCAAGAAGAATGGATAAACTGAACTGTCCAGAAGCTAGAATAAGTTACATGGGCTTCACATAGTAACCGACACTACAAAATCAAGCCAGAAGTGGCTGTGTATGGGAACTGTAGCCAATAGCTTGGAAATAAGGATTTGTTCTTATTCCATTAGGTTTCCGTCAGATGCGCTGCGGCCACCTTGGACGTGTTGTCAACCCGTACTTATTTCCTGGATTCCTTTTAATTTCCTTATCCAATTTAGTTGGTATGTTTAGGGGTATAACCACGTGTATATCATTTTCAGTCTCCCCTCTGTCCAGTCGCCATTTCTCCAACTTCATAAATGATCTTCCTTCTCTGCGTATTACAGTTCCAGTTTTCCAGATTTTCACTAACCCATGGGAATCTCTTGTCATTACCATTTGCGTTAGCCATCAAAGATTAATTTAATGGGTGCCGTAATATACCCAAATAAGTTACAAAATACAGTAATATCTAATCATTCCCAGAAATCAACTCAGCAACGTAACATCTGTCAGTCTAGACATGTCTTTGATAGCGTTGATACTATCTTGATCTGGGTGACGACCATTCTTATCAAATATATGTTCAAGTTGTCTAACAGGCTCGACCTGGGATTCGTACTTTTCTTTTTGGAAATGGAAACCAGTCTGCGATATTTTTGTAAGCACAACGTCCAACAGATTCATTAGTTCCTGTGTGGGGCTCTCGATTTTAGTGGCCCGAGCCTTTTCGACAACATTGTTCGGTATAAGATGACAAAATAAATGGCCTCACAAAAGTGGTGAGCCCGACGTGATGAGTAATGGGGTAAGAAATGTACGCACACCTACGTGCTCATATAAAAACAGTCAAGATTGATAAATAACAAGGTCAGAATGTGACTCAAGCTAGAATAATGTATATGGGCTTAACATAATAACCGACGCTACACCTGAGCAGTAGAACTAACAACTATATGTCATCCAGATAGACTGCTACATCTTCCAGGTTGCATATCATAGTATCCATTATTTGCTGAAAACGGGATTCACATCTTGTCGTAAGTATGATTTTACCTTCCCGATTCCGCAGTGTTCCAACTTGTTTTGGAACTATTTTATGTTTCCTGAAAAGGTTTTCTCTCGTTATGGATTTTTTAGTTACATGAACGATAGGCAGATCTCTAGGACTATTTGAGCTTTTCATGGTAAATAATTCAGTCAATGGTACATCCCATAGATTTTGTATGTTTATCTAATCTATACCAATAAGGTCCAAATCATGTTTGTTTGTTAAATGACAATTTCCTGTAAAGTAGCTATCTCAGAATTCAACAGAGAATTTTATTGTTCCAAAAAAGCTTTAATATGTCTCTGGTTGCATTTCGAACTGTGTACTCGGTTGATAATACTTATGAACAACCCTTTATATTCCTTGTCATTTTAGAGAATAACATGATATCTGATGCTGTATCCAATTGTAATTGAATAGGAACACTGATACTTCATAATTTCAAATACCTTCCTTTATCCGCTATACTTAGAAGGGAGGGAGCACCGAATACTTATTCACCACACAATAGCAATGGGGTTCTGAAGAGTTAGAAAATGTAAAGTGCGTATACTTAAAAAAAGGGAGAACAACAAAAATGAATAGAAGTTAGTGTATACGAGTGAAATAATAATATTAAAAATGGATACTAACATATACTGCACATTACCAACTCACATACACTCAACACAAGCACAATACCACCAACATCTTGAGATGGTGGAGATTTGTAGCTCAGACAGATGTCTATCAGAAGTTTGTGGTGATGATGTCGTTCAGAAGAACGATGAAAGCTCGAAGACCGAACCATCCAGCTCAGAGAACAAAACTCCATGCAAACCACCAACATCTGTACTATGACATACTACGTTGGTAACAAATTATACACATACACTATTATCAACAATTCATAATCTCCTTCATCATCAAATCAGGTAATCAGTAAACAATAGGTGCATCGTGCTCTCTGCTTAACCAATACTATTTATTTGGACTAATCAATGACAATAAGAAAGAGGAAATAATTATCGATGGTATTCGTCAGATCAGTGATACCTTTTTCTTATGTTTTCCGATTGACTGTGCTAATTCAGAATTACAAATGTATCTATCCACCTGTATCTGTCAATAGACATGTACATACTAAATGAAGTATTTGTTCAACAGGAATGAACAAAACACTGATTGTTCGTGCCTACTTACACATGCCAAACTAAATATTCCCAACTGATCATTTTATGAACATACCTTAACTATTCAACGTATCCTTCATCTTCTTGTCATACAACTGTTGTCGGCATCGTTCTGAAATCCATAAGACTGATTAACTGTATAATTGGAAGTCAAATATACTGTTTTTTCTCATCCAATCGAAATTTACGTGCCAACCCAACCATGACGCGGAAATTACGGTCACACTGGATGCTCTTCAATAGACGGTTGTATAACCAAGAAAATATTAGTACTTACAGTTACTCATTGTCACTAGCATCTTATTGATATTGGAAGATATATTTCACTCTATCATCCATGATGGATGCGTCAACACAAACTTGTCTGTATAGATCATCGGTAAGTGTTAGCAGGATATAGGTTGGATTGAAGCGTGTTCCATTCAGTATTGTGTTACTGCACTCTGATTGGCTACGTCTTATCCAATCAGCGCTAGTGGATACTTAGAACGTACTCTGGAATCTTTTTATTTAACACTATAAATTTGCTATGATTTTTCTTATTGTGATTCCTACTTCCATCTACCCTTGTTATTTGGAGTATAATTTCGTTCCTGTTGAACCCTGTGTAGTGTTTTAATGAACTAATGATGCCTGTGTTCCTGTTGAATGCTTGATTTTGAATTCTAAATACGGTACATTCGTTCGTGCTTATCTAGTACTTCTTGATCCAACTGCGTTATTTCTGGGATTCTTAGTTTATACTATAATTCAAATACTTATAATCATCACACCGTATTCTGATTTGGGGACTTGTCAAGGTTTTCCAAGTCACTAAACACATCAACATCAATATGGACAGATTTCGGTACTGCAATGTTTACTCAAAAAGAAATATTTTCCCATATTCTGGACTACTGGGAAGTCCTAACCGCTCATTCACTTATAATACTAATAAAGTTTGTTTTGTGGAATAATTTTACCAAGTCAGTGTTCTGATTCTGAAGTGTTTCATCTAACAAACTAGTCTATCAATCTCCGATTTATTACTTCACTGATGGTTATTGAGGTTGAGCATTTTGGAAAGGGACTTACTATTTTCTTGTTCATTAAATTAAGTGGGTTTCCTTAGTCCATCAGTGCTTGGAACTGATCCTAATGTATGTTGATCCATGTCGTTTATACTCATTTCAGTACAGTTAAACGAAGTTATGATAAATTAGTTTCAACTCCATTGCATTACTGGACATGTGCAACAAACGATATCGAAGAATGAAAAGTTCAGTAGTGATATTTAACTGAATATTTAAACAATGCTTGTAAACCAGTACTGTTATCCCACTTCGACCAATTTAAGGTCACATTATTTAACATTTGCAATCATTGGTCACTAGTACTAGGCAATTCCTAATTAAGAAGTTTCCATTTTTCTATATGCTTCCGACCAACAATCAAAAATATCAGGAATTGGATTTCATATGAGAGTTGAGCATTAGTTTTTGATATTTAGCGTTTTTTTAGCAAGGCTTTTTCCTACTGGATGAGGTTGACAAACCTATGCCTAACGCTCCTTCTTTGCCCGGTCTTGGGATCGATAGTAAATCTAGAATAGCTGAGTCAAAATCTTCAATACGAGCGTCAAGACAGTCCTACTGTACGGAGCTGAAACTTGGCGAACTACCACAACAATCATCAAAAAAGTAAAATTATTTTTAAACAATTGTCCACACAAGATACTCGATACCCGTAAGCCGGATAGCATTAACAACGATCTACTGTGGGAGAAGACAAACCGACTTCCAGCTGATGAGGAAGTTAAGAGACGACGGTGGAAGTCGATAGTAGATACATTACGGAAATCACATCACGAGGCAAGCGCTAACCTGGAATCCTGAAGGGAAACGGAAAAGAGGAAGGCCGACGAACACACTACGTTGGGAATCGGAAATAGACATGAAAAGAATGAATAATAACTGGAAAGAACTGGAAAAGATTTGTCCAGGACAGAGTTGGATGGAGAATGCTGATGGTCGACCTATGCTCCTCCAAGAGGGTTAACAGGCGTAAATAAATAAAGTATTTCTATTTATTCTTGATATACTATTCGTTTTGATAAACAATTATACATTTTGTTTACTTAACATTTAATCAATATTTTGATACGACATAATAAAAACAGTTGTAAATACCACTGACCACATTGTGATCCATTTTTTTGGACGACTTCTTGATTCTAGGAAAGGAGAAAATTCAATGAATGAAAAGATGAATTTTTCAAGGATTATTTTCAATTATTTTAGGAAAATACTAACTAAAACTACCTATACTATAACTGGATTTATTTGAAGGACAATGGGCTGATGATAAAAAGAACTGAGGTTTCATCCAGTTGATAGTGTTGGCATTGATGATATTGTGCTTATGGTTACTGTTTATTGCCTGAATTTGGTGATGTGTAGTATATGGTTATATGTATGCGGGGACCGGCCGACTTCGTGGTGGTGCTGTGGTTAGCCTGTTCGTTCACCAGATGTGTGGTTGTTGATAGCTGGCTAGTGGATTAGGCCCGCCCATGTCTACTGGATGGAGAGTGTCTGTAAAACTTATCCAGTCGACTATGACGAGAGTGGCTTAACATCAACTGGGTAAATAGTGGTTTCTTCCTCATTGCTCTCTCACGTGCCAGCACAACACACTCTCATTGACTTCAACCTTATTACACTCATTCTAATCATTATCCCAATACAATACTTACATCTAAATTATTTCCACCTTCGTTCACCCAGTCAGTCTGTTAATCAGTCATTTATACATCCTACCCCACAGTATCAAACACTCGTTCGTTCGTTTCACATACTCATCACATCCTGCTTATCTCCTCACCCTATGGTGACTACCTTCTCACTCATAACATACAGAAGGTAATGAATTGGTCGGTTAGCTGGAAGCTGTGCTATACCTGTTTTATTATATCCAACAAGTCTATGATACATACTGCGAATCATTATCACTAGTGATATGCTGATTTTGCATGAATATTTTAGAAAAGGAATGAATAGCCCCTGAAAATGACATATCAGTTTATGGATTAAATTGGGACTGAAATACCGATAGTTGTACTGACTTGTCTACTAAAATCTAGAACATGAAACTTGCTTGATGAGTGAATGTTAACTAATAGTGTTGAATGATTAGTGAAAATTTAGCTAATTAAGATGTGCTACTTATTATTTTAGTACGTAGCATGAACTGTCTAGTCAAATCACTTATCCATAGATATAAATATAGTGGATACACTTCTTTTACATGGTTCAAAAACTTGTCAAGGTTAGACAGAGTTTTAGAGGTTCTAAAATTGTAATGGATGCAGTAGAGGAAATCATCTATATGGCTACAGAATAGTCGGCCTCAGGAGCTATGATAAAGTCTCAAAAATTCTTTCATCCTCGACCACATAGCTTCAATATTGTTTGTGTGCACTTCGGTTGTTCAGTACACAAAATGCTGCTTGTGGATAACGACACGATGCACATAACCAGGTCTATGTACAAGTCTGTACACTCTCCAAACATCCGAATATATTGTAGTACTTGGCTGCATCCGGTGTTACTGGTGCTTTTATTATCCAGTTCGTGATAATCTTCGTAATTTACCTTAGTTAGGAACTATATATAGGGTTTTCATCACAAACTGACATCAGCTATAATGCCAGAAATTTATTTAGCCTAATGGATGAAAGGCTTTCGCGTTAAAATCCGAGATCTATTATCTTATACCTGATTGATTCATCAACAAATTATAGTTCCGCCGTCTTATTCGTTATAGCCGCTCCATTATCACGTTTTGTACCGAATTCCCTGTGAATCGATCGTACGTTAACATTTAGCACTGAAGTTGGCGCCGTAACCTTGAGATCTCTAAAATACTTCTGATTGGCTCACCCATAAATTAGAGTCTCGCCCATAACTCTAAACAATTGGCAATCATCAACTCAGTGAATTTCATTCTAAATACTAGTTTTCTTCGTCAGTGTTATGTTTAATGTTCTGGCTTCATTGTTATGGTTTGTTATGTTTTTAATACTAATTTGTCTACTGTATTAAGAAAGTATATGTTTTCATAAATGTGATAATCCTTTTTAAATAAACTAATTCACTTTACTTGTATCGCTATTCGTCTATATGACAGGTTTTATTTGGAACTATATTAACTAAGTTCACTTGGTGTTGTTTACTTGTATCTTATTTAAGACTACAATTGATCAGTCTCTTGTTAGCATATGTGCATTCTGTGCGAACTGATTCGATATTGCTTTAAGTCACAAGCTTTATAAGCAAAGATGGATAATGGCTAACAGTGGAATCCAGGAGGCACGTTTCATCCTATTCGGCCCTCGTCAGATGGATATACCTGCATCGCAGAGTTAATGTTCACTGTGAGACTCGAACCCACTACCGTTCACTTCAAATGCCATTGTGTTATCCACTTAGTACTGAGTCCTGATAGTCACCTGCTTGTGCAATTAGGTGAAGTTATATCCACTTGTCGTTGTTTACTTGAACCTTCCCATTGCTATTTAGGACTGTAATTGATCAGTCTTTTGTTGGCATTTGTGAATCCTGACTAATGTTATTTCTGGGGAAAACACTGAACTTTGGTGATCTTAATCGGTTTAATTCACTTGTTATATCAATCAGTTAACTATACAATAATACCATTTGACGAGACCGATTATCATTTGATTTAAACAAAACAATTATTAAACGAGATTGATAATTTCATTCAGCTGGTCATGGGACACTTACCAGAATCATTCCAGTCTAAATTAACAGCATACAATTTGTCATGATTGACAATACATCATGGACAAAATTTAGTTATACAACGGATGAAATCCCAGAAGTACTGGACAACTTTTTTACCCTAATATCGGGCGACTCGGCGAGGTTCATCTCTACGTGCCCATCGGAGATCGAAGCCAGGACTTTTGATCTCTCAACAAGCGCTTTACCTCTAAACCACTGAGCTGGTATATAATGCCTAAAGTGGTCAACTTAGATAAATTCGTGATATAATGCAACCACCTACCATCATCGTTGGGGGATGACACTTACACACTCGATAAGATTAAACACTCACTAGAACTCGAAGAATCAATTGATGTCGTTAATTTCGCATTTACTTGTTAGATTAAGTAATTGTTAAATGCTTTAATAAAAAATTCCTAACTTTTGAATTGAAAATGTTTGTTAAGTTGGTAAATCTATTGGTAATTTGTTATTGCTCCCAAGTCCCCTGGTACGGCCGAGAGTTTTGAGAACCCACCCTCCCCCTCGAAATGCTTTTCAATAGCCACGCGTATACAGCCACCGTTATGAAAGTCCAACTCAAATGGCGTATGAACCAATCATAGGTCACCGGCTATCTTGGAACTGCATCTCCTGACGTTGCTCCACTGATTTGTGGATCAGCCCTTTAGGTTAAAGACTCCGTGTTTGGCCCCCTAAGAAAACCACCTGGGCACCCGGGCAGTATCACAGCTCACACATGAATCGAATGATATATGTTATGCATATCTATTTGGCGCCTCATTCATTCTCGTTAGGTACAATTATTGCCTTATATATTTAGGATTCTTAAGAATTGAAATTCTCTTACCGAATATAATCTAAGTATAGGTTTTATAGTTTTACTGAATACAATTTAGTGGTAGTTTGACCTTGGTTTGTTATCTTACTTTGATAAATATATTTTTATGAATAAAGTTTTTGACTGTTATTTAGTAGAGTGGTTTTGAGTGGTGTTATAGGTATGAGGGTGGTTATCACTTCCCGGTCGCCCACACCGTAGAGGGGTTCTTCTGGAGGTACCTCAAAGGAAAATTCGATTAGAGGTGGTCTCAGTGACCTCAGAGCATGACCGCAGTGCCCAAGGGACAACTGCTTGAGGTCGGTCACACACGACCTTTTTATGGGTAATTTTTGTGTTAGCTCCGTACATGTTGAGACCTTACCACCAGAGACGGATATCCGTGGGATAACGTGGGGTGTGCATTTTTTGGACAGACCGTTTCTAACCCATACCTCCTTGTGGGAAGGTAGCATCGCTGTTACTCTGGTGGTCCGGAGGAAACACTGTACTGCCTTCACACCTCTGTACAGCCAGCAGTACGACTTCGCCTTCGGACCTTGGGTTTGTTGCTTTTAGTCTTACTGTTCTTCATCCGACCTGTCTGGCATGGTAGAACCTTGAGGAACGATTTTTCCAGCCAGTATGGCTCAATTGATTCACCACAATAGACAAGCCTGATCACCACGTCAAGGTAGCAACAACGGTCAGTAAGGCAACTCGGACCGGTCCTACGTTGTAGATGACTATCACTTAGGAACATACTACAAAATGGTGTCATTGTATTATAAATCAATCTCTAGTTACTTATTGTTTATACGATCTAATTCTGAACCGTTAGAGAGTTCTTGGATGTATATTTGGAAAGAGTACACCTTGTGTGATCAATATATATGTCTACAAAATTACCTAAAAATACGATTACACATCTCTAACAGGTAATATTATTGATAAGGAAAGTTTTTTTCGTTGAAACATCTCCATCTTGTTCAAGTGTATTTTATTGTGGCGCTGTCCATACTGTAGATGTTGGTATCAAAAAAGATGCCACAAATTGTTTGAAATTATTCGATAGCAAAAATGAACAACTTACAGATCAAGATAAGTGGTGGCACTAAAAATAATAAAATCAAATCACATTGTCTTTCGACTACTCAAATGCACTCATTATCTTGAAAGTAATTTTATCTATGTTACTCGGAATCTTCAAAACTAAAAGAGAAAGGGAAGATCAAAGTACACATTACACCAAGAGATGAAGACAGACATAAGAAGAATGAACAACAGTTGGGTAGAACTAGAAATGAAGGGCCAGGACAGAGTGGTTTGGAGAATGCTGTTTGATAACCTACGTCCCATTAGGAGTAATAGGCGTAAGTAAGTAACATAAGAAGTGAAAATGTCTTTCATAATCTTTTACCGGTCGGTTCAATTGTTTTTAACACTTGTGGTAACATCCGGTTATCAGATGTTTCAAAGAAATTGACAGAAAGACCTTTTCTATTCAAGTCTCGAATCATTTGGCACATATCATTATGGTGTGTCTAAACTATTGAGTCAATAGATGCTCTTATAACAGAACTATTAGTTTTAACGTTATTGACAAAAGTTTCATTAATAACTGGTAAATGAAACTACTACAGAGTAGTTAATCGTTAGATAATCTTTGGTGATCGAATTCTGAATTTAATGAAGAAGCCAAAATGGAACTTACAATTAAACTAAGCTGCCCATCCTTTTTATTTTTTTTCTTGGGCAATTATGGATCATCGTCCATAAGTACTATATTAAAACATTTGTACCTTATGACCTCAATGGAAACTTTGTCTATCGAATGCCACTAGAGAAAACTTAAGATTAGCCATTATTTAAGGATCCGTTAAATGGGTTGATTTACATTGTTAGTTTCAATCTAATATAAATGAAGTAAGAACGAGTAAGATGGTTGAAGATAGTTGATAAGGAACCCTAGGCGTAGGTTTCGTATTTTTTTGTCACTCGGTGGTAAGGTATATCTAGGTACAGTGTTTCCTGTTGGATTCCTCAAACCACCTTATACCTCACTATGGTAAACTCAATGTCGAGTCACCTAAACTAGTGATTAAATTACAACATAATCGATACGATTTGATCAACACCAAGAAGATCTTGACATACATAACACTTCTCCATGACCAACCGATTAGAATAGTAACGTGTCCGTACGCAACGCTGTGTAGTGAGGTCGTTGGATTGGTGTCGTTTAAGTGGCTTTTCCGCTCGATTGATGCTAAGAAGATGACCTAAGTTGATTACTTAGAAAAAGTAAAAGTCGTAACAATGTTTCCGTAGGTGAACTTACGGAAGGATCATTATCATGACCCAAAAATATATAATAAAGCATGCACTTGGCTTCGCGTTGGACTGCATATACGCTGATTTAGTGGTACTTACCCTAGGATTCAACGATTGAATAAAGCATGTACCTAGCTTCTTGCTGGAATGCATGTACGTTGGCTTAGTGGTATTTACCTTAGACTTCATCTAGCATCTGTTTAACTGAAGACCGAGAAATGAAATTCGCCTTCATTTCCCACTGAATAATTGTTGGTTATTTGTCTGAAATGTTAATTCTTATTTATGGAGTCCATTTGGGGCATTACTTACCAGTTGTTGTCATTTTTGCTTTTATTGAAGTAGCTAAAATGATTAATACGAAAAATACAAAAATATTTGATCAAATTACATAAATATTAATCATAGAAATAAATCTCTTATTGATGATTACATAATTCAATAAAACTGTAACACAGATTCGTAATCATATTGATTAAGTATTATAGATGAATGGAGTTAGCCCCCAAATGCCTTAATACGGTCGAGAGTTGGAAGAGTTCGCTCTCCCCCTACAAATGCTCTCACATGGCCATACGTATATATAGGGGGCCACACCCGGAGCCTCCGACATGAAGGTCTGGTCCACAAGGCAGTGGAGCATCGTGAGGAGATGCAGTCCCATGGAAGCCGGTGACCAACGATTGGTTCATACACCGTTTGTTCCTTTAGGATACTGGGGACCATGTGCACCATTGGTTTGGAATGAGGGTTTTCCAACTCCTGTAGGTCGACTCTCCATGTCCACTAACTCGGTTAAAGCGTCGGATATTCGCTTTTCGTCCTCTCAATTTCGTAAACAACACCCGTGGTGCGAGAAAGCAGTGAGTTGGACTTCTTTGGCATAGGCTATATACGCGTGGTTGTGTGGGAGTATTTCAAGAGGGAGAGCGAACTCTCCCCACTCTCGGCTGTACCAGAGTATTTGGGGGCTTTTCTATTATTATATGATTTACTGTTCTTCAGTTATGCCCAGTCTATTAATTACAGTCTCCCACACTGACAGCCACTTTTGGCTAGATTTTGTTGTTTTCCATTCTGTGGTGCGATGTGGTCTGTTTAACTGGTATATAAACCGAGTATATTTGAAATGCATGATTCATATAGTGGTAGCTGAGATGAGGTTTCTAGGCTCAATAGGCAGGGCTAAGAAGGAAAAAGGATTGATAAAGATTCTAGACTACACGTACGGGTTTATGCATGATTGAATCGGTCGGTAATTCAGTTTTTTTGATGAAGTTTTGTTTTCTAAGCCAGATTGTTTGGTTGTAGAGCTTTCATCGTTCTCCTGAACGACATCATCAGCACAAACTTCAGATAGACTTCTATCTAATAATTCACTGTTCTCTAATTGGCGGTATCATTATGTTGTATATTAATAGGGGCACAATGCCAATAGTTATAACACAATCATTAATTTAAACAAAACGTTTTCTATAAAAGCATATTAGTAGTGATTATCTGATATAATTTTCACTTATTGAAAAATGAGAATAAGCAAGTTGAGAAAGTGTTTCTGATTTGAAATAAGAAATAATGAAGAAACACTAACTAAATGTATTCATGTTCACTTTAATTATTGCTATTGGATATGTCATCATAGAGTTAATGAAGGTACTTTTTCCAAGATAAGTTTTTGTTTTAATAGTTAAATTCATGAGTCAATTAAAATAAGATCACCACCGAAAAACTAGATGCGCTGGACGGCATTTAAGCATTCATGCGAGAGATCGATATATCCTAAGTTCGAATCCTACGAACGGGATAGTGGATGCGCACTGTTGAGGAGTCCCATACTCGGACGAAATAGTCACTCAATGCTTCCAAGTTTTCCATGGTTGTCTAGCTGAAATCGATTCATGAATTCAACTCTACTACGAACTTATAAACCTGATAAAGAACTATTATCTTTATTGATAGTTCATATGAGATTAACCAATCGTCTCATGTAGTAGTAGATATAGAAAGGAAAATAAGAAGAAAATGGCAAGATTGTAGAAAAACAGGCCAAGAAATTCGAGTTGTTATTTTATTCTTTAGATAATTCTTAATCTAGTTAAACTTTCATAAACCAGATAAGTTCGAAGGTTGACTAAAAATTTACCTTCTACTCTATTGATATTTCTTGATAAGAAAATGACATTTTACTTCTACAATCAAACAGGTTCTTGACAATTTTCCACTAAATTATGTCGAACATGTTACAGCATATGATGGCGTCAGCATCTGGGTGGAAGCATGGGCTACAGTGGATAGCTAATATGCAGCTGGACGATCTAGACTCCACAGATGATCTGGCTCTTCTATCGCACACGCAACAACAAATGCACGAGAAGACGATTAGTGTAGCAGCAGCCTCAGCAGCAGTAGGTATCGACATACACAAACGAAAAAGCAAGATTATCCGATACAACATAGTATGCGAAAATCGAATCACACTTGATGGAGAAGATTTGGAAGATGTGAAAACCTTCACATATCTGGGCAGCATCATTGACGAACACGGTGGATCTGATGCAGATGTGAAGGCACGGGTCGGCAAAACAAGAGCAGCATATTTACAATTGAAGAACATCTAGAACTCAAAACAACTGTCCGTCAACTCAAACCAATATCAGAATTTTCAATACAAATGTCAAGAGAGTCCTAATGTATGGGGCGGAAACCTGGAGAACTACGAATGCCATCGTCCAGAAGATACAAGTGCAAAATACTTCGGATCCGTTGACCAGACACTATCAGCAACAACAACCTCCTCAATGCCAAAGGAGGAGAGAAAGAACAAATAACACATATGGAGACGTACATGAGAAGAATGAACAACAATTGGATAGAACTAAAAAGAAGAGCCGAGAACATAGTGGGTTTGAGAGTGCCGGTCGGCGGTCTGTGCTCCATTGGGAGTAACAGGCGTAAGTAAGTAAGTAAGTTCGTTACAATGTAGTGTCAGTTATTATGCCAAGCCCATATACCTTATTTTAGCTTTCGGACATCCCATTCTATTCATTTTACTTCAGCCATATTTTGACCTTGTCATTTATTCGCTTGTCAGTCTTGATTGTTTTTATATGAGCGTATATGTGTGTGCCCGTCTTATCCTATTGATCACATGTCTGTAGCTTTATTTTGTCTGACTATAAATATTCAGTAACGCTCGACTAAAATGGAGTTGGCTTCCCAGCCATCTTCCCTGTGCGTCGTTTTGCTTGGCTCTGTTTCATTCACTTCATATACAAATATATGTATTCACAAATCAATTCTCGTTATTCGACTTATTTAATTCCGTTATTGGATAACGCGATCAAGTCGACGATTATATACGAGAATAGGTGACAGCAACATTTATACAATCTTGGAGTCAGATAAAACTGGCCACTTCAACAACACGTTAAAGGATTCAGGAACAAAAAATGTTGGAACTGTATTCTTGATCAGATTTCAACGAGAAAGGAACAGAGTTGGAGTTTGATTTGATACAATACGTTATATGACATCACTTTAAAGTGTTGTGTATCCCTTAATTAAATTTTGAGTGATCCCACTGTTGAATGTATGGAATTTATTATCTATTCTCATTTAGATTCCTGGGGTGTGGTAGGTTCCTCTAGGGTATAAACAAAGAGCGGTTGACCTTTCCAAAGCTAATCTTGAAGTAAAGCATGTAGTTTTTATACTATTTTTATAATATTTTCGGACACAAATTGTTCAGTAAACAAACTACCACATAAATGGAGATGTATACTTTTGTAGCAATAATTAACAGAAGAACTAGTATCTAGACTGTCATGTTCTTTGGAGAATATATTGTGTGAGAATTTCAACACAACTGAGTTCAAGAACACATGACTAGCCTGACTAGAACGTAAGTATATTTTCACTCCACAAAAAACTCCTGACAACAATCACACTAATAATAAGGTTAGGGAAAGACATAACTCATTTAATACCTGTCAGACAATCTGCGAGCTGGACTAAGCAAACAACCAATCATTATCTTCCTCGTCTTCACATTACTAATGAAATTTGGATATACTTGTATCCCAGAGTTGATGTCCACTCTGTAACTCGAACCTAGTACCTTTCCTTTAAAATAATATTGATTGAGATCATGAACCGATTGATGTTAGACCACCGTTGAAAACCTGAAAGCACTGGACAGCCGTTTCGTCCCACTATGAGACTCGACAACAGTACGCACCCACGATACTGCTCGCGGGATCCAAACCCGAGGCCTCCAGTCCCGCGCGCGAACGCTTAACCTATTGTACCACAGAGCTATCTTCCACTGTACTGAGGTAGATACCTGTCTCTACCCTAACGCTAACACCATTGGATGCCGGTTCAGTGGTATAGTAGGTTAATCGTTCGCGCGCGAGCCTGGAGGCCGTGGGTTCGAGTCCCGCGACTGGGGTCGTGGATGTGCACTTCTGAGGAGTCTCACAATAGGACGAAACAGCCATCCAGTGCTTCTAGGTCTTCAACGGTGATCTAACATCAATCGGTTCATGATTTTAATCAAAAACTTAACAATCTCCACAACCCCTATACTGAAAATATTATCTTTTCTATTTAGTTACTGAGTTCAGATAGTCACTTGCATGTGGAGTGAAGTTGTCAACAACTGTATAATCCAAGCTATTAATTACAAAAAATGGTAAAATAAACTTACTTAGATCAGTTGTCGCCATAGGAACTGAGAAAAAAGAAGACGTTCTTTTTAGATTTATTCTCAATTTATATACAATGATTTTCAGAAATATTTCAGTGAAAAGTCAACTGGTGTAGTTTAATCGAAGGTTACTCACTGGCTGTTTGTGTACTGTGAGCTAGTAAAATACAATCGATACAATATAGTGATAGAACTTAATCACGGTATATATTTCGAATAGCACACTCAAATTAACATGGGATAGTAGAAATATAGCTAAGAGTGGAATCCAGAACGTACATTTCACCTTGCTTGTGTATCTTCAGCTGAAACTATCTGAATGAAAGTGTTGATGGTCACATTGTTATTCGAATCAAATACCTTATTGAGTTTTTCCACTTAGCTAGTGATTCCAGATAGTCGCTCATTTATGTAAACGGTTTGGTTTATCTTATTGTTGATTTTTTTAAAAACGAGGTTGTAACCAAGATACAGGTACGTCTAGCTGACGAGTACAAAACAAGACGAAATACACGTCTTGAATTCAAATGTTAGCTACATTCTATCTATTCTCTAGAAATTTATAAAATAATAGCTATATTGAGGCATTCTGTATTGAATGCATATATAGTTATATAATATACCCTTGTGGGCCAGAGTAATTTTACATAGGTTTTCAGGAGAACCAGACACCATCCAGACTTTCACGTGACAACCCAAACAGTACAGCTCAATTCTGTTTCTAGGAGAACCAGACACCATCCAGGCTTAAACATTATAAACCGAGCAGTACAGTTCAATCCCGCCTCACAGGAAAACCAGACACCATATTGGCTTTAACGCTACAATCTGAATAGTACAGCTGAATCTTGTGGCGCAATTACACAGGTGCCAAGCACCCTGGTCGATCAATAGGATATATATATATATATATATATATATATATATATATATATATCAGAATAAAATCGATCGGAATTCAGTCTTTAATAATGAAAATTTACTAATATTAAAATGAACCAGAATACAGATGAGGTCTGCCGATTGTATTGTATGGAAACCATATACTGAATACTTCATTTGTGAATTTCCAATGTTTTTCTTTCACACTCTCTATAATTCTTCCGATTCACAGGTCCTTTCTGGTTTTTTTTTCATACCCTTCTGCTTTCGAGTTTTCCACTTCCCATTAGCGTTACATACTACGTATATCTATCAATAGACATAAGTAGCATATACCACAATATTATATATATGAAGAGATATTATGGGGGTCAATAAGATTAAACGCAAAACTTGTACGTAACTAATCTTGATATTTTGTGGAATCAGTCTACATCACTAGATCCTTATTGTAAAGATATGTATGAGAGGAACATTCATATAATCTAACTAATTGATCATTCATCTTGACCATATTCTAATAACGTCATTAGAACACAGTGATGGGTAATAGTTGAAAACAAAAATTGCTATACAAGCAAAGATCAATAGTGGCTAGCAGTGGAATCCAGGACGTGCGTTTTGTCCTATTTGAGACTCTATGACTGGATGTACCTACATCTCAGAGTTGGTATCCACTATGGGACTCGAATACTAGTACCTTTCGCTTCAAACGCCATTGCGTTATCCACTTAGCTGCTGAGTCCTGATAGCCCCCCTGCTTGTTCAATCGGATAACGCTATGGAGTTAAGAGAGAATGGTACTTAGTTCGAGTCCTATCGTAGACATCAACTCTGAGATGTAGATTCATACAGTCGAAGAGCCTCAAATAGGACGAAGCGCACTTCCTGGATTCCACTGCTAGTCATTATCCATCTTCGTTTATAAAGCCTGTGACCTAAGGCAATAGAAGAAAGACTGATCGATCGCAGTCCTATATAACAATAGGAAGATAAAAGTAAAAGAACATCAAATGAATTTTTAAAGAAATTGCTACTCTTCATTTATTTTTAATTTACTTTTCAGTGTAGCTAAAACAGAAAGAAAGATATTGCAGAAAACAGTAGAAATATCTGAAGTGATATTTGTTCCATGCTCATGCATAATTATACGTATACTCTACAAGAGGATAATTTTACATTGATTTTCAGGGGAATTAGGTAATATCTAAGCTTTTAAATGACCTAATTATTATAGTATAATTATGTGGTACAACTAACACAGGTACCAAGATCCTTAATAGGGTTATCCCATGTACTTATGAATGAATAATAACACACTGAAAGAAATTACATTTAGCACAATTTATTGATTTATATTTACAATTTCGATGATCATTTATTGAATTATATCGATCGAATTGGGATGTAACCGACAATTTCAATATCAGTCACTTCACGATATATCTCAATTTGTATATAAACAGATGAGTGGGAGCTCGTTAGTCTTAAGTTTAAGTATTCACTGTAGGACTTGAAGGTCATGAGTTTAATCCGAGATAGTGTTATGAATGGACATCACTGATCAGTCTTACGCTAATACAAAACATCTTTCCAATGCTCTTTAGTTTTCAACAATTATCCAACTAAGATCAGTCTGTGATGCTAAACCAAGCATGTTAAACCCACATAGCTCAATCTAGCTTCTAGACAGGCCAATGTATTCATTCTTCTAAAGTCACATTTCAACCTTGTCTATTATTCGCTTATCAAACTTCATTGTTGTTCTATGACCGTATGTACATGCTTACCCTATTCATCACATGTTTGTAACTTATATTTGTGTGACTATAATTATCGATTCACACTTGATGAAATCGAGTTGGCTTACATGCGTTCACCACCGCGCATCATTTCACTTCTCTCTCTTTTCTTCACTTCCTTTGCTCCACCTCTCTGATTGTCTGTTCTGATCAATGATTGTATGAAATAGATGTCTTCAAAAATCCATTCTCGTATTTGAATTATTTAATTCCGTTATACACTAATACGAGTTAAGTCAATGATCCTGTTTCGGTTTGGGTACCCGGGCAGTATCACAGCCCTCACACAAATCAAATGAGATTTGTGTGGTGCATATGTGTTTGGTACCTGCTTGTACCCATAAGTCGATGATAATATATGAGAATAGTTAGGATGTATATTTCGACAGTAATCATTCTGTAACGATTATACAAATGATTTACTCAGCATTTAAATGAAAACTTATTTCAGTGAACAAACTCACTTGTATTAGTTTTATTGATATCTATAGATTGACAAGAAAAATTATCAGTATAGAGTTGTGAAGATTTTCATGAAACCTCGAAGCAATGGAAGGTTGTTTCGTTCTAGTATGGGATTTCCCAATGATTTGGAGGTTGAGCGTTTGTGAGCAACATCGAAGAACCTAGGTTCGAATCCCGCTTGAAAAATAGTGGATATGCACTGCTGAGAAGTTCCATACGAGGATGAATCGGCTGTTCAGTGTTTCCATGTTTTCAATGGTGGTCTAACATAAGTCGACTCATGAACTTAATCAAAAAATTATTTCATTTTTTATTTTAATTTAATTAAAAAAATTTCAGTGTCAGTTCAACTTGAAAAGAAGTTAGATTTCTCTAAAACAACCCATAGGTTTTGTGGACGAAATTAATGATGCATCATCTCATTATGAAGACCTCGGCTTTTATAATGAGCATTATAACTCTTCTACACGAAGACCCTTCAGCTTCCAGAAGTCGAGTGTAAATGGTTTAAAATATTTTCTTTGGTAAAAACTACCACCAACTTTCCTCATTTACTTGAGCTTCCGACCAGTAGTGTCCCTAGAGGAATACAGGCTGACTTTTTTAATTTATTAACATTTAATTTAATCGTTAAATTCATGAGTCAATTGAAGCTAGATCACTATGGAAAACCTGGAAGCACTGGACGGCCGTTTCGCCCTAGTATAGGACTCGTCAGCAGTGTTCATCCACGATCCCGTTTCACGAGACTCAAACACAGAACCTTCAGTCTTGCGAGCGATCTCTGGCATCTAATGGCGTTAATGTTTAACTTCAACCAATCCACGACAACGTCCGACCGTCTACCATTGTCTTCGGTGAGTAAATGCCTCAAAACAGAGACAGCTGGACAGCACTGGTCACGGCTTCTTACTAGAACTATAGGAACTCAATCTTGAAGCTTGTCACTAGTGAGCACATGATAATCATCAGTATAGGGTTGTGGAGATTGTTAAGTTTAGATTGATATTATGAATGAATCAATGTTAGACCAGCATTGTTAACCTGGAAGCAAGAGCAGTCTGTCTACAATTGAAGAACGTCTGGAAGTCAAAACAACTGTCTGTCAATCAACACCAAATTCAGAAATTTTAATACAAATATCAAGACAGCTCAACTGTATGTGGCGGAAACTTAGTGAACACCGAAAGCCGTCATCCAGAAGATACAAGTGTTTATTAACAGTGGTCTTCGCAATATACTTCGGATCCGTTGACTAGACACTATCAGCAACAACAACCTAACATGGGAGAAAACAAATCAGATTCGAGTGCAGGAGGAGATCATCAAGAAGCGCTGGTAGTGGATAGAACATACATTGAGGAGACCACCTAACTGCGTCACAAGGCAACCCTCACATGGAATCCTCAATGCCAAATAAGACGAGGAAGACCAAAGATAATATTACGCCGAGAAATGGAGATTGAAATGAGAAAGATGTACAAAAATTGGATAGAACTGGAAAGAAAGACTGTAGTGTCAGTTATTATGCCAAGCCCATATACCTTATATTAGCTTTCGGACATCCCATTCTATTCATTTTACTTGAGCCATATTTTGACCTTGTCAATTATTCGCTTATTAGTCTTGATTGTTTTCATATGAGCGTATATGTGTGTGCCCTTCTTATCGCATTGATCACATGTCTGTAGCTTTATTTTGTCTGACTATAAATATTCAGTAACGCTTGACTAAAATGGAGTTGGCTTCCCAGCCATCCTCCCTGCGCGACATTTCGTTTTGTTCTATCGCATTCACTTTACATACAAAATATATGTATTCGAAGGCCATTCTCGTTAATTGACTTATCTAAATTCCGTTATTGACTAACGCGATTTAAGTCGACGATTATATACGAGGATCAGCGATAATGTAATGCTGTGGATTCCAATCCCTTTTCAGACACGAGTCTTGCCTCCAAATGCCCTGGTATGGTTGTGGGTGGGGAAAGTCAGCTCTCCCTCTCGAAATGCTCTCATATGTCTATATGCATAAAACCATTGCTTTCCTAAAGAACATGTAACCATTATACAGTATGAAGATGACTTAGTCATAACAAGTGATAACACTCATAAAATTATGTTTTGCTATCAATATTTTAAATGATAATATATAAAGGTTTAGGCCATATTTATCACTTCACATTAGTACTGGAGTTTGTCAATGTGTAATGCAACAACAATTAAAATAGAATTTGAACTCATCAAATAATAAGAAACATTTTAAGTCATGGGTCAGTAAGGTAGAAGATTTTCGATCAGTGGTTCTGTATCAAATCAAACTAAACGAGTAATCCATTGTCTAGTCAAACTAATCAGCTTAACATTGTACATAGACAGTGTATTTACTAAATATTAATTGTTTGTAAAAGGCAAAAGATTTATTACCCCCAAATGCTCTAATACGGCCGAGAGTAAGGAGAGTCCGCGCTCCCTCACATGGCCATGTGCACACAACCACTCACAAGGAAGTCTTACTCACTGCCTTCTCGTGTCATTACCGTTGTTTACAAAATTGAGACAATGAAAAGCGAATATCCGGTGCTCTATCTAAAGGAGTTAGAAAATCCTGATTCCGAACTAATTGTGCACATGGCCTCCATAATCCTGAAGGAACAGATGGTGTATGAACTTGTTATTGGTCACTGGCTACCGTATGACTGCATCTCCTTACATTGCTCCACTACCTTAAGGATCAGATCTTTAGATCAGACTCCAGCTGTAGTCCCTCAGCGAAAACCGCTTACTTCAATTTGATCTCCTGGGCAATATCCAAACACTCACACAAATAATAAATAATGTTATTCTCTTAATTAAATCACTATTATGCATAATGTAAGTTCATCATAAAACATCATCTAAGATTAATCACTATTCAACTTACGGGATTCACCATTCAATCGATTCAATAGAATGAAAATGACAATTAATATTAAATTAATATTCATGGAATTTCTTTGCTTTTTTGGCGAGACTATCACTTATCGACGACCTTTGAATAAATCTCATATGACCTTGAGAAATATTAACCAATCAGAAGACAGTTAAAATATATGATACAAAACTAAAGAATTCAATTGAATACACTTCTTTGATATGGTTCATAAATTTGTCAAAGTTAGAAAGAGGTTCAAAGGTCTTAAAATTGTAATGAATACAGTAGAGAAAATCATCCATATGGTTCTATAATAGTCGGCTTCTGGAGTCATGATTAATACGTAAAAACACTTTCAGCCTCGATCACATCGCTCCAGTATTCTTTGTGTGTACTTCGATTGTGGGGTCCAAGAAATGTCACTTGTAGATAACGACACGATGTACATAAACAAGTCTATGTAGGCATCGGTATGCTCTCCAATCATCAGTATATATTGTAGTACCTGGCTGCATCCAATGTTACTAGTGCATTGAATACACGATTCGCAACAGTCATTCAGTCAGCTACAACGTAGGACCAGGCACATATATGCATCTGTCCAAGTTGCCATACCTCATTAACACAACAAGATGAACACCGGATTCATATAAGTAGTTAATTCAGAGGTGGTAATATATAAAAGAAATATTGCAATAAAAAAACAGTACAGGAAGAAAGAATTAGTTCGTAGAAAGAAAGATATGAAGCGATTTTAATCTCTTAGTTTAAGGAAGACAGAGAGTGTATACACTGACGCCATTGTGACCGATTCTGAGCCATGTCACCAAGAATCTCCAACCATTGGTTAAGATAGTCACGCGGACCCAAACCAAGTAGTCTGCATCTACCAACATGGCTCAGACAAGAATTTATTGCCACGTTTTGGTTTGGCTGCCCCTAATTCTCTTCCAACCATCTCCAGCAACGGTTAACATTGCTTGTCGTGGTAATCGGTGTTCGGCATACGTAACACGTGACCCAACCATCTCATTCGATGAAGATTAACAAACTCATCAACTGATTTACCAAGTTCGCAACAACTATCATAATTTGCCTTAGTCTTATTCTGGATAGAGAGAAAAAATTCCTATTCTATCAAACGGTAGTCTACACAAGGTTCACAAGTCATTTGACTACCACAATCACAAATTAAAGAACTTCCTCATAGTCCCACTTATTGTAGTCGCTCAATTATTACGTTTTCTCTAAAATTCGCTGTTGAACCAATCGTACATAAGCATCAGGTACTGAAATGATGATGTGACCTTACGATCCCTCAAACGTTTCTGTTTGTCTTGACTTTTTTTAAAAATCGAAATGTAGTTTGTAAGTTTTATTAGATCCAATTAGATCCTATTTGTTAATTTCATCATAATGAAATAGGTTCATTCTTATTTCATTAATCAATAAAGTAAATACCAATAATGGTAAAGTAAACAATGTGTAATGATCAAAATGCTATTTCTTTGATGTTATTGTTATATGATATATGAGATGATACAATGTAAATAAAATGAAATTAAGTAAATATGTAATGAATGAGAACAATAGGTGGGGGCAATCAAAGGTATATTCAATACAGAATTACAGAACCTGAGAACGATATTGTAAATACTTTATTTGTGAAATGTTAATTATTTGTCTCAGATTTCGTTGTTCTTTTGTTGCCATAGCAACCATTCTTTGTTCTCATACTCTTTTCTTTGATCTTCTTAACCTTCTACCACCAGCCATTTCAAATTCGATTGATGATACATACTATTTATATCTGTTGGCATCAGTAGCACACGCCACACTCGTCTCCCTTTTAAAGCAATCGTTCTTGCGGTGGTTTTGCTCGCCCTGCCACTTCTTTTCTGCAGTCCGTGTCGCACTCTCCGTCAAAATATCGAATCTGAGGCGCGTTTACTTTCAAAGCTCCAGCGACCTGCCGAGCCATCTACATCCGATGTCTGCCCAGCAGCTGCATGTCCCAACGCTTCTCTCCCTCGGAAGCACCAGTCACAGCCAACGGCACCCGAAGGACGGTATCCTTCTCTGCTCTTGGTTGGTCGCGACACCGAATGTAGTGAACGAGAGCACAAGTTAGGACAATCGAATGTATTTCAACACGAAATTACAGAATATCATAAAAGAATCTGAGAACCCTACAGTAAATACTTCATTTGTAAAATGTTAATCATTTTTCTCAGACTTGATTGTCTCTTCGTTTCCAAACTAATCCTTCTCTGTTCTCGTTCTCATTCTCTTCTCTTCTTTCCAATCTTCTTAACCTTGTGCTGCCAGACATTACACTTTCTATTGATCATACATACTACTTATATCTGTCGATATCGGTAGCGCACACCACAAATATGTAGAACTAAAATACTAAATAACTAAATATTGTATTGTATTGATGTGGTTAACTTTCAACTAGCAGATCGCAGGTACCTATTTTTATGCTTTAGATGATCAGGTAATATTATTCGTGTTTATATAAGTTGTGTGATATAAAGCCGAGTATATAAACCTGTATTTGGTTGATGATATCTAGTTATCTAGTTTTTGATATTCGCGACTGGATTTTGATCAGTTATTACTGGAGGATATCTGCATTTTGAGTGAACTGCCTCAGTATACGACTTTACTTTTAAGTTTCTGCTTTATCTAGAGCTTAGAGTTCTTGACATACCGCGTACTACTTGGGAAACTCCAAGTCGCATGTGAGAAGACAGAAGATGAGTGAGGAAGAATTTTATTCCAAAGAGTGTCAAACATGGTACAAAACACTTAGGTATTTATGGTTTTTTGTAAAAGCAAAATCAGCATTGCAGTGATCCATTCCGTGAGCAGTGGTTTTTAACATTTGTCCAATCGGGAGGCTACATATCAACATTCTGAAATCTTCTCTCAAAAGATGATTGGATGGAATGTCTTCGACTCCTTATGAACTTCTTGAAGCTTCCTTCATTTCGCCCAGGAGCTGTACTCACCTTTTTAAAATAGATGGACTCTGGTTAGTGAGGGTTATAAACCTGTGTAGAGAATAATTATTATGGTTTACAGCTGATGGTTAGGGTTAATTCTTAACTCTAGGATTTTCATCAGGAACCGAGATAAACTAAAATCCCAAAACATTATTTAGCCAAATTGATAAATGAATTTTGCGCCGAAATCCAAGATCTGTTATATTAAATCGGATTGGTTCGTTCATAAATTAAAGTCTCGCCGAAGCACTCATTAACTATCGTAACAACAACACCACTATGATTTTGGACATAAAATAGTAGGGAAAACGTGGGAGAAATGAGAGATGAAATGTTACTTCGTTGTTATGTCTATCGTCTAGAAAAACTGATTTTTTCGTCCTCTTATCTAAGTTGAAACAAATAAATTGGTATTCGTAATGAGTTGGATTATAGAAACTCCAGTAATCAGTTAAAAGATGGCTATGTATACTAATACTAATGCATCCATGATGACCAAGAACTAAACTTCAAGGTTCCGGCTTATGGGCCAAAATAAAAGTTCATTATATCGACCATTTTATGAATCATTTCTGTGTTGAGAACATAGGTAGTTATTTACAAAGAATTGCATTCTTCAGAAGCTCAAAACAGCCGTCTCAGTTAATTATGAACTACTCAGCATTGTACATCCACGAACCCAGAGGGAATTGAATAGAAGACCTTCAGGTTTGGTGAAGAAAACTCAACGTACAGACCTTTAATGGTTTACAGTTTCAACATATGCTGCACTTCTTCAAGCACTGATAGATTGTACTTGCTGTAAACACACACTCCGTTATGCCTTTATTTTATCTGTTTACTAGTCTACCGTCAGTACATAGATACAGAGATAGTTGTTTTAATTGAGTTTACAACTTTGACGAGATAAGCTGATTAGTAAAACCATGAATCCTGTGACATATGGGATTGATTTGTGACTGAATTCTGTTTTGAAGGCAGAGAGGAGAAACCATCCTACCAATGATCGGATAGGTTGGGGAGCGGAGAAAGTGAAAACAATTTAACCAAAACTGTATATCCGATTTAATCCTGATTTGAAATAAGTTAAAGAAGGTTCATTAATAAATATACGACAGTGTACAAGGAATGAGAATAATACAATCATGTCCAAACTGGAAAAAATGAAATACAAGTATCACATTTAGATGACAGTAATTTTGAAAGAGAAGAGAATATAACAGTAATCCAAACATGAAACGAAATAAAGCGGACAAATAACTTGATGTTAGTATTTTAACCCTTTCGGATTAATAGTTGGATTCATGAGTCTTTCTAAACTAGCCCACCATTAAAACCCTGGAAGTCTTCAGCAGTGTGCATCCTCGATCTCTAATCCGGGACTCGAACCAAGAACATTCGGTTGCGCAAACGAATGAAAATTCAACTACTAAAATTATTACAATCGCCAAAAACCACTATTCTGATCATAATCATCATGTGCTCACTAGTGCATGCCTACAAGATAGATTTCTTGGAGTTCGAAGGAGAAGTTGTGACCAGTAGAGTTCAGTCCGTGTCGGATAGAGACAGGTATCAACCTAAGATAATGGATGAATGGTTGCACAAGATCATGGATCTATTAAAGTTAGATAGTAAAATCCGCATTCAAGACCGGAGCTCCTGAATTTGAGTCCCAAATGAGGGGTCGTGAGTTCGTACAACCGAGGAGTCCCACGCTAGCACAAAAAGGGCCGATCAGTGGTTCCAGGTTTCTAGTGGTTGTCTAGCTTGGTTCGAATCATGAATTAAACTGTTGTAATCACTACAATCTCCACAAACCTCCATTCTGAGAATTCAGATTAATTTAAATTAGTGCTACTTTTCGCGGTTATTTTAAAAGATTTCTTGATTTCATAATAACTTCAAATGGTGTTTACTTGTTAAACTAGTCGTATTCGGTTTATCCTAGCTTATGGGAATACGATGAATGCTTAGTGAAAAAACGCATATTTAGAGCAGGTATCAGCCACTGGACTCATATGATTATATTCATAATTATTCGATACGTAGACAAACTCTTAAAAAGTAGAAAAGGATCAGGAAGTATTCAGAAGTTTCAAGCATTCAAGGAGGGTTGCTTAATCGTTTAAAGATTGATTACGAATAATGATGGAAGAGTGATTGGTTAGTGTGAAATATTTATTCATTTATTTGAACACATAAATATTGGTAGAAAGGGATACTGAACATATATGCGCCACACAAGTCACTTGAGTTGCGTGTGGGTTGTGATACTGTCCGGGTGCCCAAACCGAAGCATGTGGATTTTCTAGGAAGCTACACCTGGAGCCTTTGACCTAAAGGTCTCATCCATAAAACAGTGGAGCCACGTCAGGAGATACAATCACATGGTTGCCGGTGACCAATAATTGGTTCATACGCCATTTGTTCCCTCAGGATCCTGGAGACCGTGTGCGACATTGGTTTGCAATTAGGGTTTTCCAACTCCCCTTGACGGATCCTTCGTATCCACCAACTCGGTTAAAGCGCCTGTCATTCGCTTTTCATTCTCTCAATTCCGTAAACAACACTGCAGCCTCGAGAAGGCAGTGATTAGAATTTCTTTGACAATGGCTAAATACTCGTGGCCATGTGAAAGCATTTCGATAGGATAAGCTGATTGTCCCCAACTTCGGCTGTACCAGGGAATTTTCCCACATGTTGATTATGAAAAAAAGAAAGACTTGTAGGTGGTAGCAACAATTGATCATGAAGTATGAAAAATTAGAAAAAGATTAGGACCATGATAAGATGAGAGACTGGTTAGCTGCTATTCTTACCCAGAGTTCAGTTTTGTTTCATTGAACTGTGCAAGTCTCTGCGGTGCACATGTTACTAAAAAGTGCTTTATGTGAACTAATTTACTTGATCGTACAAATGAATATGAATGGTAGTTCAAGCTTTGGAATGGGATCTTAACTAAGTCATTAATTGATTTAAATTTTCTCTTTAATGGACACTCACTTGGTATTGTTTACTTGTATCTTCTCATTGTTATTTAGGACTGCAATTGATCAGTCTCTCATTTATTGGCATATGTGCATCCTGCGCGGACTGCCTCGATATAGCCTTAAGTCACAAGCTTTATAAGCAAAGATGAATAGTGGCTAGCAGTGGAATCCTGTTTGACACGCATTTCGTCCTATTTGGGACTCGTCCGATGGATTTTGATGTCTACTCCGGTACTCAAACCCAGTGCCAGAGAATTGTTTGGAACCATGTTCGATATGTTTAGTCAATGAAATGTGCTCCAGAAGAGCAAATAAAATTGATTTGATCTAAGTCTGAAGTTTATCCGAAACTTATCCACCTTCAAACTTCTGTCCACTAAAATATTCTAATTAGGTTATTTGCTTTTACGTATCATCAAATGACCAAGTAATGTCATATATTTCTCAGTATAGTAATTTGTGCACGTTTTATGTTATGATAAGACTGTACTTTACAGTTACCTGTCATTGCAAATTGTCATCAACATACTGATTACTTTATTTATGGGTCACATCTACAAAACACTTTATTCAGAATGGGATCATTTGAACATCTTGGTTCATTGTATTAAATAGGCATTACTGTTTAACTCCTTCTATTTCCCATCAGATATACTATGGATAATATATGGCAGACAAACTTCCTGGAAGAATTAACCTCATATTTTGGGTGGGTCAATAGAAAGGAACTACTCTATGACTAAGTATATGTCTTATATATGTGGCTGTTAACAAGGATGTCTTGTACACTTTGTCTATATCATTATTCATCATCCAAGCAATAATTTACTTTTTGTGTTTAGTCATTTGTTTAGTATATGTAATTTTGATTATGTTATAACTTGTGCCCTGTATCCTATTAATGTATAATGTAATGATAACGCCAGTGAGAGGACAGTGATTTATCGACCGGACCAATGAAGTATAAACTCGTACAAGCAGTCTAGAGTGTTTACCAGTTCTTCTTCCTGCCTAGCCCTGCCTGCCTGTAGAGTCCAGAACACCAATCTCAGCCTCTGCGATATGAATCATGTATTTCAAACATACTGGGGTTTATATACCAACCAAACAGACCATATCGTATCATAAAATAGGAAACAACATTTGCACGAGATTTAGCCAAAAGTAGCTGTGAATGTGGGAGATAGTAATTGATAGACTGGGTGTAACTCAAGAATGGTAAATCATATAATAATAATCTATGAGTCAAAATAAAACTTATAATAAGAGAAATATGAATATGCATAGTTTAGGTACTTTACAATTACACAACAAGAATATATATAGTATAGTATTGGCCCGTGAATGGAACCCAACAATCATCATTCATTATTCTCATCGGGATATAACAGATTGGTGTAGTGTTGGACAAAGTGAGTGTCACGATTTAATGGGAAGAATAGTTTTGTTGTTTTGTTAATCTTATTGTTGGTTATTCAGGTGTTTTATGATTGATTCAACGGGTCAGTCAAGCATCTACCATATGATAGTTGTGCACCATTGGTTGAGAATGAGACATACGTCATTGGTTGAACATGGGAGTTAATTTCCCAAGTGGCAATTATATATATATATAACAACATACCAACTAGAGCACTGAAGCCAGATATAGAAGTAACTAAGAAGATGCTTTATACTCTATTCAGCAAGATTTGGAATGAAGTAAAAGTGCAAGCAAACTGGAAATAGGGATACTTCATCAAGATAAGGAAGAAAGTATATCTAAGCCAGTGTGAGGACTACAAAGGCATTACACTGCTATGACTACCAGGAAATGTTTTAAACATTCAAATTCAGGTCAAGACAATCCGTGTCGCAGAAGCCTCTGCATCAGTAGGCCTCAACGTACACAAAGCAAAAAGCAAGATCCTCAAATACGACATGGAGATCACCAGCCCAATCACAGTTGATGGCGAAACTCTGGAAGATGTGGAATTCTTCACGTATCTGGGATGCATCATCGATGAACGTGGAAAATCCAATGCAGACGTGAAGGAGAGGATTGGCGAAGCAAGTATAGAATTCCTGTAAATGAAGAACATATGCAACTCAAAACAACTGTCAACCAATATCAGTCAGAATCTTCAATACGAACGTCGAGACAGTCCTACTGTACGAGAGTGAAACGTGGAGAACTACTACAACTGTCATCAAAATGGAACAAGGATTTATAAACGGCTATCTACGTAAGATACTGAATGTCCATTGGCCGGTTACCATCAGCAACAGCTTTCTGTGGAAGAGAACAAATCATCTTCAATCTGAACCGGAAATCAGGAAAAGACGTTGGAAGTGGATAAGACATACATTACGAAATTCATCAAACTGCATTATGAGGCATAGGCTAACTGGAAATCCTGAATGGAAAAGGAAAATAGGAAGACCATGGAACATATTATGTCGGAAATCGAAAGCAGATGTCAAAAGAATAAATGGCAATTGGACAGGAATGTCCAGGACAGAGTTCGATGGAAAATGATGATGAGCGACCTATGCTCCTCCATGATGGGAAACAGGCGTAATAAATATATAAATGAGTAAACAGATATCACTTGATCCTCTTTTTTAGCTAGTAAGGCTTCCTTCTTAACTCTGATTTAATCACTCAGGTACCCAATTGCACTTAAGTGTAGCAAGCTTGTGTATCATTATCGGAACCAAAGATCGCATAACACAACTAAGACTCACTTCCATAAAACATTATAAAATCTTATATTAGAACCGAATATTGTTTGTACTATATCTATTTCACATTTCTATTTCAATGGTCATCATATATGACTATATCTTCAATGCATGAACTCTCTTATACTTCGTTAACGATACTTAGTTAAAACATTTTTCCGAACGTTGTTTCAATTCAGAAACGTTCTCAAATAACTAATAAGAAACTTTAAAAGAGGATTGATGAATACGTATCGATTATGTAATACTAGTTCTTTCGGAAAACGAATGGTATGAAATAGAAGGATGGTAATTGTGATTAGTAGGTTACAATTGTTATGTACTGATCTCTCAGTATGAGTGCTATTTTGTCGATACCGAATATCATGTGGGATTGAACTTATGATATTTTGTCCACTTGGTGAATACTTGAGGATTAGAACTACAAGTCAGAGTTCGATTGTATAATGTAAACTCCAATCATCCAATGTCACTGATGGGGATTGTTTCATTCTTGACATATCTGAACCCTACTGGTAATCACCTTTCACTAGAAGTATAAGAATATCATGAAGTAAGTCATTAGTGAGCTTATTGTGTTGTGGTAATTCTTCTATAACAACCTTATGTCATAGGATACATTAAAACGGACATTTTGTCATCATGTACTTTCGTCATTAAAATCACATCGTTTTTTTATAGTTTATGAGGTACTGCATTGTATGTAAAACAGAAACAGTACACTCTTTTTTTGGAAGAGAATATGTTAGTTTACTTCACTTCTACCTGAAATTTGTGCTGATGATGTCTTTCAGAAAAACGATGGAAGCTCCACGATCAAACCATCCAGCTTGGAGAATAAAACTCCATCAAAATGTTAGTTTACATTTTATTTCATAAGAAACTGAATTTGAAATCAGTCATTCACATTATTATCAAATATTACTAACTTATAATCCATCTTTTGAATTATTTGATTTGATGTTACCTCTACAATTGGGACTTTTTAATCAGACAGAGTGGTAAATGGTTAACTAAGAACTGACATTTTAGTTTACAGATCATCAATTCAAAACATTTTCTATTCCCCATTTCTAAATCTAATTGGAATAATCAGAAAGAAAGCCACTCTAGTACTTACGCCTGTTACTCCCAATGGAGCATAGACCGCCGACCAGCATTCTCAATCCCATTCTGTCCTCGACTCTCCTTTCTAGTTATATCCCATTGTTGTTCATTCTTCACATGTCCGTCTCCATTTCTTCACGTAATGTATTATTTGTTCTTTCCCTCCTCCTTTGGTATTGAGGATTCCAAGTGAGGGAGTGCCTTGTGACACAGTTGGGTGCATTCCTCAATGTGTGTCCTATCCATTCCCAGCTCTTCTTCCAGATTTCTTCCTCCGTTGCAATCTTGTTTGTTCTCTCCCACAGTAAGTTGTTGTTGCTGATAGTGTCTGGTCAACGGATCCGAAGTATTTTGCATAGACAACTGTTCATAAGCACTTGTATCTTCTGGATGATGACTTCCTAGTTCTCCAAGTTTCTGCTCCATACAGTAGAACTCTCTTGGCATTTGTATTGAAAATTCTGACATTGGTGTTGGTTGACATACAGTTGTTTTGAGTCCCAGATGTTCCTCAGTTGTAAATATACTTCTCTTGTTTTGCCGACCCATGCGTTCACATCTGCATCAGGTCCGTCGTGCTCGTCCATGTTGCTGCCCAGATATGTGAAGGTTTTTACATCCACCAAATCTTCTCCGTCAAGTGTGATTTGATTGGTGCATGTTGTGTTGTATCATGGAATTTCACTTTTCCCTTTGTGTATATTGAGGCCTACTGCTGCTGCACTGGTCGTCTTCCACTGAATTTTTTGTTGCGTGTGCGATAGAAGAGCCAGACTATCTGCGAAGTCTAGATCGTCCAGCTGCATATTAGCTGTCCACTGTATTGCATGCTTCCCCCCAGATTTTGACATCTTCATAATCCAGTCGATCCCCAGGAGGAAGAGAAAGGGTGAGATTAGGCAACCTTGCCTGACATCGGTCTTTACATCGAGTGCAACTTCTTCTGGTGTAGCATGATTTTGCATAAAAATTTATCTGAATAGTGATATTAATTCTTCCAGGTTAATACATTTCAAATGTAAGTTAGTGGTTAACAGCAGCGGATGGATGAACTAATCAAATTTGAGTTTACAGGTCCTTGATTTTGGCGCTCAACTCATTCATTTATTTGGCTAAATCGAGTTTTGGGATTTCAGATTACGTCATTTCGTGATGGAAACGCTAAATCTAATTCTTAGAACTAACCATCAACTGTAAATCATAATTCGAACTTCTCACACTAATTTGTAATCCTCATTTGGTCCTAGTTATCAGATAGACACTCTCAAGGTCAGTCCATCGTCACACAGATGTCGTACATAAATTATGGTCTCGCCGTTAGTAGCAACCGTAAAGGAATTATGCTTAATCTAGATTTTATGGATCTTTGCTTTTGACAAAGTAAACTACCTCTCATTCTTCAGTGAACTAATACTTATCATTGGGTTTGAATCTCTATCACATAGCACCACAATCAGAGATATCACTATTTATCTATTCCATATTGAATTATTTATACTGATGACCAAATTTTATATTGACCGACTAACACTATGGCTTCTTGACAAATAGGATACTAATTACTACTTAATGATTAGTTGATACAAACACTTATGTTTTTATTTTTATTTTTGATTGAGATCATGAACCGATTGATGTGAGACCACCATTGGATACCTGGAAGCACTGAATAACGTTTTCGTGTTATTGTGGGACTCCTCAGCAATGCGCATCCACGATCCCGCCTCGTGAGATTCAAACCCAGGACCTATCAGTCTCGCACGTTGACGCTTTACCTCTAGACCATAACCTTATACTGATATTTATTCTTAAAACAAGTTATCGTCACAACGTTTATTCACCAATATCTTGAGATCAGTAAATATATAAAATTCAATGTTAAAAGTGACCATAATAATCCTTTTCCATTGAAACATTGAATGCTAGTGCCTAAAATATATTTAAAATAATATAAACAAAATAAATGACTACAAATATGAATAATGAATGTCAAGTACGTTATTAATGACAAAAGTTATCAATTTAATAGACTCTGAAAGGGTTTGGATTCGAATCCCACCCCTCATCACAACCTTTACCTGCGCTCGGAGCCCCTGTGAGACTGCTACCGATTCCAAGCCCGGATAAGGGGGAAGGTTGGACATGGGGTTAGTGAATCCATTTGGCAGAAAACCAACTCGCTAAAAAAAACGCCAACCAGAGAAAAAATACATAAAACTGTCATTTTAGTTCCATGCCAATTAACAAATTTGAATCACGTCCCCCGATCATTACATAGTACTGTGGTGAAGGAGAACACAGGTGAAGACAACCGAGCTAAACTTAGCACAAAATTACACAGTTATCTGGTAAAATAGAAAAACCATATAGTAAATCGTTAATTTGCAAAATATTCATGCATCATATCAACCTGGACTGTTCCTGTAGCAAACATCAATCCATTGTCTCACATTTCATTGTTCAGGCGTTTCCTCACAAATTGCATTGTGTTGTCGCTCTTCCTTTTTTCATCTTCCCCCATCTTCTGCTGCCATACATTGCGTTTTTAACTCGCGTGGTATGCTACTTACATCGATATAAGTAGCACGCACCACAGTACGACTTATATTATGCTATTACCATATTCTTCTCTGCGATTTCAAAATTTAACATATATATATATACAACTGAATTTCATAACTTCTTAATGGTCTCTATCCTGTCAAAATAGATAAATGTTATCATTAACGCTGATATCGATCTTGTGATCACAAGTGATTGATCACTGGGTGGTGATCAATGTCATGCGTGTCTAGTCCTTATTAGTGCAGATCGAAGGCTATGGATCATGTTGCAACCACCAACCACCATCTAAATCTCAATATATAGTGCCCGCAGTTTCGAGTCACCTAGACTGGTGGACACATCGCAACATGGTCGATAGCATTCGATCTGCACTAATAAGGACTAGACAAGCATGACATTGATCACCACCCAGTGATCAATCAATTGTGATTACATCTCAGTCCTACAGGAGGTCAGTTATGGCTCGGCTAGCTCAGCAGTAACGTCTCTGACTGTGAAGCTGGGTGACACGAGATCGAATCCGCCAGGGAGCACCAGTTCCCTCAAGGTTGCAGGTACACCTTGCTGACGAGTGCCAAGTAGGACGAAACCGGGGTCCAGGGTTTCCTGTTGTCTCCCTCTAACCACCATCTAAATTGATCTTGTGAAAATGTTATGTAAATGTTGAAAAGCAATTCACATGTAAACATAATTAAATTACATAGTAACTAAGTGGAATCTATTTTGGCAAACCTAATACCCATTATGTTTATGATAACTTGTAGAGTTAATTCATATATACATTAATTATAACAGTTTTTAACTCATTAGAATTGACAAGGAATTGGAATTTATCATACATTCACGTGTTTAAATACCATAAGAAATTTGTATTGTTTAAGTTAATTAGAAATTTACACCAATATGTATTGCATACATTATGGATTTGATTCAAATAGACTGTGATGTGTGCTACTGATGTAGATATTTATAAGTAGTATGTATCGTCAATCGAAAGTGAAATGCCTGGAGGTAGAATGTTAAGAAGATCAAAGAAAAGAAAACGAGAACAGAGAATTCACTTGGTGTTGTTTTACTTGTATCTTCTCAGTGTTATTTAGGACTACAATTGATTAATCTCTCATTTGTTGGCATATGTGCATCATGTGCAGATTGCCTCGATACAGCCTTAAGTCACAAACTTTTTAAGCAAAGATGAATAATGGCTGACAGAGGAATCCAGTTTGACGCGCGTTTCGTCCTATTTAGGACTCGTCGGTTGGATGTACGTGCAGAGAACGTTTGGTGTGGAAACGAAGGAACAGTCAGGTTCTAGACGATTGATTGACATTTTACAAATGAAGCATTTACTGTATGGTTATTAGATTTTACTAAGAGATTATGTAATTTTGTGTTGAACTACATTCGATTGTCCCTACTTGTGTTCTCGTTCACTGCAAGACAACCATTGATAACCGATTATTATTAAATAAACACAGTTAAACTCCACTGGCTACGGCTTCTCACTACAACTTCAGGAAATACCATTCGAAGTCAGTCATTAATGAGCAGATTATGAATATTATCTGAATGGGGCTTTGTAGATATTGTAGAATTTTTTTAATAGTTGAATTCATGAGGTATTTCCCGGAGTTCTTGCGAGAAGCCGTAGCCAGTGAATTTCAACCATGTCTGTTTTAGAGGCAGTTACTCACTGAAGATAAGATTAGATAGCTACTTGATTTCTCTATTTTTCACATCTAGAATCTTAACAAAGATCAAACCTAAGATCTACAAGTCTCTTGGTGAATAGTTTTTCCTTTAAACTAATGAATTAGAACTTAGTGGATAAAACAGTTCTCCCATACTATCTATCAGTCACTATCTTTAAATATTATCATGTTGTCACTACAACCAACATCATCGTCACTATTCAGAGATCACATATAGTGACAGAGATAGATCAAATATAGTCATATGTATCAGTAATGGAAGAATATCTAGAACCTAACAATTCTGTTGAATAGATCGTCCAATTTACCTTTATTTACATAATCTGTAATGTAGAACGTAAAGGAAACGATCATTAATGTTAGTGATATGGTTCAGTTTAATCTTTACTATCAAGTACAAGGAGACAATGAACAAACTCTTTTGTAATCATGGTTTGAATAGAATCTACATCAATAATGAATAAGCTTCATGTGTAATTTTCATATCATTTAAGCCACTAAATAAAATCAGAAGGGGGGGGGTTGTGGATATTACCGTAATTTCAATAGTTAAGATCATGACTCCATTGAAGCTAGACCATCATGGAAAACCTGGAAGCACTGGATAGCTGTTTCGTCCTATATGGGACTCCTCCTTGTCAGTGCACATCCACGACCGCGCCTCGCAAGATTAAAACCCAGGACTTATCAGTCTCGTGAACGAGTGCTTAACCACTAGACCACAAGATTTAAGATAGCAGATCTTGTATTTTAGCGCGAAATTCATCCATTCATTTGATTAAATATCATTTTGACATTATATCTGATGTCAGTAAGTGAAGAAATGCTTAACATTCAACTGTAAAACCTAATCCTAATTCCTTACACTAATGTATAACTTTTAATTAACCTTAATAAGTAGATGGACATTCCAAGGTTATTTTAGCGTTGCTGAAAAGGTTACCCATAAATTATAGTCTCATTGCTAATTCTATAAACCTATTAATGAGGTGGATGCTAATAGATATTCTCATACATGATAAACAGTAAAAATGTTTTTGAGACGGTGAAGATTTGTAGCTCAGGTGGATGATTTTGACGGAGTTTTGTTCTCAGATCTGGATGATTTAGTCGTAGAGCTTTCAGGTAGAATTCTATCTGAAGTTTGTGCTGATGATGTCGTTCAGAAGAACGATGAAAGCTCCACGACCAAACCATCCAGCTCTGAGAAAAAAACTCCGTCAAAAGTGAAAACACGATTGTTTGTTGCTTAAAACGCTTAAACTAATTGTAAACAAATACATTTTACCATGAGAAAACAGAAGTGCTCAATTCTGTGGTCTAAGAGTATTACCCTGAATTCTAACCTTAATCTCGAAATAAACCTTAACTTGATGACACTATATTTTATCGTTGAATTAATCAGATAGTCGCTGTTGAACTTCTAGAAGAATTCATTCGTTTGTCTACTTAATTGATACCAGCTTTTGATGGAAATCTTAACTATAAACCCCTAATCTTTACTATAAATGCTTAACCTTAACTAGGAATAACAACATGGAGACTTAAAACAGTGTCTGGGTTCTTTAAAGAATTGATGAAATATAGTTATCCATAAAGATGAGCTTTGATCTGTCGAAGATATTAAATGTAATAAATCTCTTTACACTTTATTAGGTTTACCATTTTCTTCTCTATAAACTATTCATTTGCATAAGATGTATTCTGAATGAATTTGAACTGGTTGAAAAATGAAGTTTAGAAATGAATTCCCCAGTGAAAATTATATTATGAACTACTTTTGGGCGATGCTAAAGTTCCCCTGAAAATGTCCATTTATTAACTAGAACTAAATGAAAGTTATAAAACAGTGTGAATAATTAGAATTATGATTTACAGTGGATGGCTATGAGTTTATGGACTAGATTTAGAGTTTTCGTCACGTAGTGACATCATCTATAATGCCAAGATATTATCTAGCCAAATGGATGAATGAAGTTCGTGCCAAAATTCAACACCTGTTATCTTAAATCTAATTGGTTCGTCCATTAACTATAGTCTCGCCAATTATACTCTTATTAGCAGCATTTACTCATTAATTGAAGAGATAAAAAAAATGCTAGATCTTTCACAAACATAGTTAACATAGAAACGCAGATGTACAACAAAGTCATGGATTCATGATCTATATCCCAATCTTTCCAGCATTACATACTGAATTTTGCATTGTTTGCATTGTAAACCGAGATATTCTGATTGGAGTGAAATAAACAAAGCAAAGTAAAAATACACTTTATCAAAGTAAGCAAGGAAAATATTGTATCCGGTTATCTTTAACCATTACTGGCAGCTGATCCGTGTCAGGTAAAGACAGGTATCTACCTCATTATAATGGAAGATGGTCGCGCAAATTCGTGGACTGGTTGAGATTAGACACTAATACCATTGGATGCCTGAGGGCTCAGTGGTCTAGAGGTTAAGCGCTCGCGCGCGAGATTGCAAGCCCCGGGTTTAAATCCCTCTCGCGAGATCGTGGATGCGCACTGGTGAACAGTCTCACAATAGGAGATTATTGAGTTTTGATTGAGCTCATGAATGGATCAAAGTTAGACCATCATTGAAAACGTGTAAGCATTGGACGGTATTCGTGAGAGAGGTCGAAGGTCCTAGGTTAGATCGTGGATAGGCACTGCTGATGAGTTCCATACTAGGAAGAAATGGTTTTCAATGGTGATTCAAGACTGATCCATTCATGATCTCAGACAAAGATAAATTTCATAATGGTTTTATAATTACATGTTAGTAAAGTATAATGAAGAGTAATGAACTTACAGCATTGAATTATTCCATCTCCTATAAGAAATATGACAAATTGTATGAATATAAGAAACGTTAATTCATAAGTAGTACTGTAGTAAATGAGAAGTCAAGTTGAGGAAGATCGATCTCATTTAACACAAAACTACAGAGTAGTTACACGAAATATGAAGAGGATACATTCAGTACATCATTTGCATATCTTCTATTAATTATGCTTTATATGCTTCATAATTCTTTTAATTCTGTAGTTATTACAAGTGCTTTCTGTTTTCTTTCATTAAATCTTCCCAATCTTCAGTTGGTATGTATTCCACTTTCGATTGGTGCTACATACTACTTTTATCTGTCAACATACATAGATCCATGAAGTCACTGACAAGTGGACTGAGCCATGTTAGTCGACGTAGACTGACTGGTTGGGATCCGCGAGATGATAGCAACCAATGGTTAGAGATCTTGCATGATATGGCTCAAATTCCGTTGCAATGGCACAAGTACATCCACTCTTTGTATTCTGTTAAATTCTAATCTTCTGATTACTTTATGTCCCCTTATTTTTTCTTTTTCCAAAATTATTTTACTGGATTATACTCCCTGAATAACTTCTTCAAACCCTAATATTTCCGATTATTGCTTATACTCTTACTTCCTCTACCACCATGGGATTTGAATTGACAACGGCATCTCTGTACTAATGTGGTATGACAACTCGAACTGATGTACGTACCTACAAAGTTTCACCTTGTTACTGACTGACTGGATGACTATCTGTCAACATAAGTAGTATACACTACAGTACTATAATTTATTCATGATATGATTCATAAAACTGAAGAAGATAGTAAAATATCTCTTGCAAAAGGAATAGTTTTATTTGTTTGTTGTATATTGGTTACATTAGAGATTTTCGTAGTGTTGTAGCTATATTGTTTTGATATGTATAAGACTTCGTTAATTCATGTAATGATCAATTATTATGTAACGCATAGGGATAGGATATTTCACACCAGCCAATCAAAAGTTTAGGTCCTTAAGCGTTAAGATTTTAATGAAATTCTTTTTAAATCATACTTTTAAAATCAACTGCTTACTGTGTAATGATCAGTGTCATGTACGTTAAGTTTTTCCTTAGTGCTGATTAGATTATATAGATCAAGTTGTCATGTGGCTACTAGTCTAGTTGACTTGACAGTGCGTGTACTAGGCTGAGATGTAAGGTAATGGTTGGAATTACTCGACGGGAAACCGTTAGACTTAGGTTTCGTGCTATTTAACACTCGTCAGCAAGATGTACTTGTAATATTAAGGGAACTGATGACTCCTAGAGAATGTAATCTCGTGTTACTCAGGATTCAGGATCACAGACGTTACTGCTGAGCTACTCATGCTGTTACGTCTTTCGATGAGTCTATATGATTTACGAGAAAGTAGTGTTTTGAAGCAGAAGAAGCATTTTTATGTTCAAGTAAATAATTTCACGTACTTCAGCCTGAGACATTCCTTACGTACGGATTTTGCCATAAAATAACAACTTTAAATAATTAAGATCATGAACCGATCAATTATAGACCACCAGTGAAAACTTGAGCACAATGATGGTCCATCATTGATCGGTTCATAATCTTCATGAAACTCAACAGACTTCACAACAGTATACTGATAATTTTGATCAGATGTCTAATGGAATGCTTATGTGATTTTACAATGTAAGCACTAAGTTGTAATACTTGTGATCACATTCATATCATCTCATATATATTTCGACCCTGGTGAAGCAGAGAGTGGAGATAATCAGCACTCCCTCTTGAAAATATCTCACAAGAACACTTGTGTAAAGCCACTGTCAGGGAACTCTTAATCACTGCATGGGGGTGTTGTTTACGAAATTGGGAACAGGAAAAGCAAATTTCCGGAGCTTTAACCGGGTTGGTGAATATGGAGGAACTATCTAGGGAAGTGAGATTGAAGGTCCTGCATTTAATTCACGCATGTGAGATCTTGGATGCGCATTTCTGAAGAGTTCCATACCAAAACGAGACGTCCATCCAGTACTTCTAGCTTTTCAATTGTGCTCTAGATTAGGTCGACTCATGAACTCAAATATTGGAATATATGTTTATTCTGAAATCAGATCTTGAAAATTCAATTGACCTACAGACTGATTCTAGTATACTTAACATTGGTAGTCATTTCAACATTTCAACAAGTTGTTACTTGTGAATTATAAAATCCCTGTAATATATCCAAGATTTAACAAGGAAAATATGGTCTATATGCATTGGATCCAACGTTGTTAATTATTATGCTTATCTCATAAAATTATTAATAGTTGAATTCATGAGTGGGTTAAAGCTAGAACACCATTGAAAACCTGGAATCACTGGACGGCCGTTTCGTCCTAATGTGGGACTCCTCAGAAGTGAGCATCCACGACGTCGCCTCGGAGCCAGGACTTCGAAACCCAGTGCTCCCAGGTTTTCCACGGTGGTCTAGCTTCAATTGACTAATGATTTCAACTATTGGAATTACTACAATATCCACAAAACCCCTTCTGATACTGATGAAATTTTAAAGGAAAATCATATTATTTAATCTTCATCTATTTATTTCGTTTAGTATACTATTCATAAACCGGTAATGAGTAAAATGTGAAACTTACTCTGTGTACAAATTAGTTTAGCTAGTAAATAATAAATAATGATTACTTATAAGATTTTTAAACGAGAATCTAGATATAAGAAAAGATGGATAATGGCTAGCAGTGGAAACCAGGGCGCGAATTTCGTCCTATTTAGAACTCGTCAGATGGATGTACCTGCATCTCAGAATCGATGTTCACCCAGGGACTCGAACTCTGTATCGTTCGCTTCGAATGCCACCAAGTTATCCACTTAGCTACTGAGTTCATAAAGCCACCTGTTTATGCTACGAGGTGAAATTAAATTCATTTTGTATTAGTTGTTTGAATCTTCTCGTTGGTGTTTAGGACCTCAATTAATCAGTCTTTTATATATGCTTATATATACATATATGCTCTTATATATATGAATATATGCCTGGTGTTTTTATTGATTAAGATCTCACTTAGAGATCTAACATACCTGAGTTTCATCCATAGTGAGGTCATGATTAGATAATACCAAGAAACTTCAAGCTATGATGAAATGACTGTCCAGTTCACCCATGATTTTAAGTCTTATTCCAAATGAAACTAGTCTATCTACAAATTAAATCATTCTTTACAGAACCCTTTCCATTTCTTATATTTCGTTCATTATGATAAGTAGAGTATTTTACTCACGTTGTCTTCTGGGATAATCTGGAAATAACAGTATAGTTTCCATTTAGGGATTTAATTGCAGGCTGAAACATTTATTGTAATCAATTTTTCATCTAATCAAATGAATATGTGTTACGGTGAAGTGTTCGTAGAAGACATATGCACAAAGTCTTAAATGTTTGAAGTGAATCCTCACTAGAAAATAGCTTCGTGAGGGAATTCTCGGAGTTCTAGCCGGAAGCCATGACCAGTGGAGCTAATCTGTGTCAGGTAGAGGCAGGTAACTACTTCAGTACAATCGAAGATGGTCGCGCAATTTCGTGGATTGGTTTAGGGTAAGACATTAAGACCGTTGGATTCCGGCTGGCTCAGTGGTCTGGAGGTTAGGCATACGAGAGCGAAACTGAAGGCCATGGGTTCGAATCTCGTGAGAAGGGATAGTGGGTGCACACTACTGAAGAGTCCTACAATAGGACGAAACGTACTTCCAGTGCTTCCAGGTTTTCTAAGGTGGTCTAACATCAGTCAGTTCATGTTCTCAACCAAAAACTTGATATTTCATATTTTTTAACAATGATTTGCTTCAATTATATTTTATTCCCTAACTTTTTTCAATCACTTCTGTCATTACGACATAATATATCAGAAGGGGTTTTATGGATATTGTAGTAATTTCAGTGGTTAAAATCATTAGTCGATTGAAGCTAGACCAACGTGGGAAACATGGAAGCACTGGACGGCAGTTTTGTCCTACTGTTGAACTCCTCAATAATGCGCATCCACGATCCCGCCTCATGAGATTCGAAACTAAGACCTATCAGTCTCGCGTGCGAACGCTTAACCACTAAACCACTGAGCCGGCCGGCATCCGACGGTGTTAATATCTAATTTCAACTAATCTACGAAATTGATCGACACATCCACTATTGTCATCCGTGAGTTACTACCTCACAATTGACCCGATTGAACTCTATTGGTCACTGCTTCTCATAATATACATTTAGCGTATAATTTCAAAAAGAAATCTAATGTAGAATGGAAATATATCAGCACAAACTTTAAGTAGAAGTGAAGTATTCAAGGTTCGTCTCATATATGACTCAGCTGGTCCTATTAACCTTAAACTTGATCTTTATCCTATTTCACATCTGCCTGAAGTTTGTATTGATGACATTATTCACACGACCAAAAATATATATCTCCACGATCTAAACATTCAGCTTAGAGAATGAAATTTTGAGATAGACTAGTTCAAAATGATAGGTTCGGGACTGTGTAGAAATCATGTATCTGTGCACATATGCTAGTTCAAGGTCAACTAATTACTGAAAGATTTCGATAAGTGAACTCTATTGGTCGAAATTTGAACTAACTATCTGAGTTTGAAAACTGGATCCAAAACCTACGAAACAAACATTTACAGTGTGAACGGATTTTTCAGTACATTGTAGACAGTTTAGATGATGAATTCATTTGCATTGGCTGTTTGAATCTTCCTTCCTATTGATGTTTAGGATTGAAATTGATCAGTATTATCGTCATTTTTTACTTCTTTTGGCTTTAATGTTGCCATTTTAATACAATAGTTTATATAAAGAACAAAATAATCAAATAAAAGTAGAAACAATTCACTCAGTTTATTGTAAAGATATAAAAATCTTTCTTTGAATTCATTCTAGATATGATAGTTAGTTAATATTGTCTATCAATTAAAGGACGAGTATATTGCACAGCAGTTCGTTCTGTTCTATTTTATGGCTGCGAAACACGGCCATTAATAGTAGAAGATACGCGTAAGCTACTAGTATTTGATCACGGATGTCTTAGAAATATTGCTCGCATTTGTTACGATCATTAGGTAAGTAATAGTGAGGTTAAATGCAAGGTATTTCAGAATGATCGTAAATCAATTGATGAGATTGTGTATCTTCATTAACTGAGATGGTTGAGCCACGTTTTACGTATGTCTGAACACCGATTACTACGACGCGCAATGCTAAATAGTGTTGGGGATGGTGGGAAGAAAGTTAGAGGGCGGCCAAACCAAAACGTGGCATCAGTCCACAAAGTCACTAACTTCTAGTCTGAGCGTGACTATCGCATCCAATTGCTGGAGACCACATTGGCGTCGGTGTATACACTAGCTGTCTTCCCTTAAACTAAGAGATTAAAATTGCTTCATATCTTTCTTTCTACGAACAAATTCGTCCTGTGTTATACCCTTATATGCAATGATTCTTTTATATATTGCTACTGTTGAAGTAACTACTTCTATGAATTCGGTGTTCATCTTGTTGTACTAATGAGGAATGGCAGCTTGGACCGATGCATATATGTACCTGATCCTACGTTGTAGCTGACTGACTGACTGATTGACTGGTAAGTAGGGAAGACACTTTCAGTGAAACAAATTTGATTATTAAAACATTTAAGTCAATTTCTGTTTTAACCTTAATATAACCTAAATAGTCTGTACTTAATGTCACATGTTTAATGAATTTCTAAATGTCTTAGTAACTAAGTCGATTCAAAAACAACACAACATCATACATTTTCACAAGTGAATCCTATTCAATACACTATTTCCTTTAAAGGTACATATATATGCCAAGCTAACTGAAGGTAATTAGCATGGAACTAAAATATAACAGAGCCCATTGTTGTATTATGCCTTGGATACTACTTTACCATCAAAGCTTCTAAATTTTAAAGCAAAATCTAAGTAGTAAAGTTTGTGACTTCAGGCAATATAGAGGCAATCCTCTCCGGTTGAACAAATGAAAACAAGAGAGAAGCTAATCAATTGCAGTCCTAAATAACAGTGAGAAGATACAAGTAAAACAACACCAAATAAGTGAAAATAAGTAGTAGATTATAAGTAATAAACATTGTTTAACTTACGACGAATACCTCCTATCATACATAACAAATACTATAATTTAATATTTTAATACTAAATAGGTATCCATATCATGGTTGATCTTGATAGTTTCAAATAAACTGAGCGTTGGATAGTCAGTTAATAATCAATATTCCTGATGTTTTGTGGCTTAATGTAAGTAACATCTTCAAAGTAAACAAATAACTGACGAAATGTTAGAAATACAATTTTTCTGCTCATTGAGCATATGCTCACTAGTGACTGGCTTCAAGATGTATATTCTGGAGTTCTAGTGAGAAGCAATGACCAGTAGAGTTCAACCGGGTATATTGTGAGATAGTAACTCACAATGGTGGATACGTAGATTAGTTGGAGTTAGACATTAACACCGTTGGATGCCGCTTTGGTGGTCTAGAGGTTAAGTATTCGCGCGAGAGACCAAAGGCCTTGGGTTCGAATTCCGCAACTGGTGCCGTGTATGCGCACTGTTAAGGAGTCCCAAATTGAGACGAAACGGTTGTCCAGTGATTCCAGGTTTTCAATTGTCGTCTAATATCAATCGGTTCATGATCTTAATTAAAAAATATGTTTATTATTTACTACTACAAAGACTACATCTATGATAACGAGCATGATAACCCGTGAAAAAAACAAATCAATGAGCAACATAAGATCACTATAAGGATAAGCTAAGAAATTTCATTCATTTACAAAGTTCTGGATTATTCTCATGTATACTCAGAGCTTGGCATTATTTTATGCCGTTGAAATAGATGAAATATTGACAGATTTAGAAGAATTATATCAAATCACTCGTCAGATGGATGAAAAATGTGTCCTGTATTCTACTGCTAGCCATATTCTATTTATTGAATATTCATCTGTGTATTAATGGCTACATGGAGGCAATCAACGTAGGATGAAAACATACGGCTGTTACCCCTCATGGAGGAGCATAGGCCGCTCACCAGCATTCTTTATCCAACTCTGTCCTGAGCAATCCTTTCCAGCTCTTTCCAGTTGCTATTCATCTTTTTCATATCTGCTTTGATTTCCCGACTTAATGTGTTCTTTGGTTTTCCTCTTCCCCGTTTCCCTTCAGGATTCGAAGTTAGCGCTTGCCTCGTGATTCAGTTTGGTGATTTCCGTAATGTATGTCCTATCAATTTCCATCGTCTTTTCCTGATTTTCGGTTCAGATTGAAGCTGATTTGTTCCGTTTCACAGTAGACTTTTGCTGATGATATCACCGTCCAATGGATGTTGAGTATCTTGCGTAGACAACTATTTATATATACTTGTACATTCTTGATGATGGTTGTATTAGTTTTCCAAGTTTCAGCTTCATACAATGGGACTGTCTTGACGTTCGTATTGAAGATTGTAACTTGGATGTTGGTTAACAGTTGTTTTCAGTTCCATATGTTCTTCAATTGTAGGAATGCGACCCTTGCTTTTCCAATCCTCGCTTTTGTGTCTGCATCGGATCCACCATTTTCCTCGATGATGCTTCTCAGGTACGTAAAGGATTCTACATCTTCCAGAGTCTTGCCATCAAGTGTGATTGGGTTGGTGTTCTCCGTGTTGTATTTGAGGGTCTTGGTTTCCCCTTGTGTATGTTGAGGTCTACTGATGTAGCGGCTGCTGCTACACTAGTTGTCTTCATCTTCATTTGTTCGTGTGTATAGGATAGAAGAGCTAGGTAATCTGAGAAGTCCAAATCGTATAGTTGCCTCCAAGCTCCAATATATTCTGTGCACCCCCTCAGATGTGGAAGTCTTCATAATCCAGTCAACTACCATAAGAAAAAGAAAGGCGGACAGTAAGCAGCCTTGTCTGACTCCGGTCCTTAATTCGAATGTATCTGTCAGCTGTCCTCCATGAACGACTTTGCACTATAGTCCGTCGTATGAGTTCCGGATAATGCTGACAACCTTCTCAGGAACTCAATCGTGTTTGGATTCTTACATTCGGATATAGAAAATAAGGTTGGTGTATATCAAATAGCATGCAGGTTTAGAAATTGTTTTGCCAACCATATAAATTGAGCTGTTCAAATATTTTGGAACTTGTAAAATGGAACGCCCGAAGTGATAATGAAATTATTGTTAACTGCGAAGTCTTATCACCAGTTTCGATTTAAAAATTAGTTACTTTGGAGAGAACTGATTAACGTTTAGTGAATACCAGGATAATATCAAAATAAATGTCATTATCTTTAAACTTTATTTATTTTTATAAGCAAAGATGGATAATGACTAACACTGGAATCCAGGGCACGCGTTTCATCCTATTTGAGACTTGTCAGCTGAATGTACCTGCATCTCAGGATGCACATATACCAATAAGAGACTGATCAATATGAGTCATAACATCAATGGGAAGATTCAAGTAAACAACATCAAGTGAACTTCAACTTCATCTCATTGCATAAGCAAGTAGCTATCAGGACTCAGTAACTAAGTGAATAACGTGATGGCGTTTGAAGTGAATGGTACTGGGTTGGAGTCCCAGAGTGAACATCAACTCAGGGCTGCAGGCACATCCATCTGACGAGTCCCGAATGAGACAAAACGCGCGTCTTAAATTCCGCAGTTAACCACTATCTATCTTTACTCATGAAGTTTGTGACTTCAGGCAATATCGAGGCAGTCAGCACAGGATGCACATATGCCAATAAGAGAAAGACTAATCAACTGCAGTCCTAAATTACAATGAGAAGATACAAGTAAAGAACACTTGGTGAATTTATACTAGTTTTGTTTAAATTTGACTTGAAGTTTCTTACTTATTGATGACAGTAGTTATAGATTTATGTTTTGGTAAATGTTCTCAATCATCATAGATGGATGTCAAATGATTATGAATTTAATAATTAACATAAATGATTGTGAAGATGCCACTGGTATTTTGGAGTTTTACAATGCTTTAACCAGTAACACCTAATATGAATCATACCCACCAAGTGAAATCAAAAGACAGAAGCGAGGAGTTTTGAAGATATATTTGATAGGCTATCAGTGTATCGTAGATCGACTGATTTAATCTGGCTAGTGATTGCAGGGGTTGTTAAGCACGACGTTCCCACTCGTGATCTGATGCGGATGCATGACCAAGCGCCTTCAACTAGGTGAGTCCATTAAAACTAATCTGGTCAGCATCCAATGTCGAAGACTTACAGAGCTATTTATTATGGGGATTTATTTACCGCTACAATTGTTTGATGACCTTTCAATGTTAAGTGATTGGAGATAGTCAAGATGGCAACTTGTTCTAACTAGGTTTCGGGTCAGTTGATTTTAGTTAGTAAAGCTTAGTTACAATCTTCAGGAGTACGAATACTAGTCAAGTCCATATCACTTGCGATCATAGTTAGTGAGGCTACCATTGAATGATTTCTACTGATATATATAACAAAAATTCATATCGTCCACTGAATGATCATTTAAGTAGTATTTACTATTTTGACTTCATTTTACCTATGCTTACTAATGTCATACTTGACAATAATGAGGAATATCTTGTTATCTCAGTTGTAAAATAATATTTAAATTTGATATCACAAGGGTTTTGTATCAACGCTTTGTTGATTTCGTGAATTGGTTTTTAATGAATCCCTGATGTTATACGTCCATTTTGAACGGGTATCGTAGCGTCAGTTACTATGTTAAGTCATCATAGCTTATAGATTCTGGACAACGAACTCAGTCCATTCCTCTTAAGCTATATTTTAACCTCGGTAACTATTCGTTTAACTCCACCTGGAGCCCTTACAGGACTACTGCCGGTGCCAAACCCGGATAAGAGTGGAGGGTCGGGTATGGGGTTAGAAAACTAACTCACTAAAAAAACCTAACAAGAAAAAAATATTCCAAACCGTTTAAACTCTTTCCTGAGAGTTGAAAGGTCTTCATTTTGAAGAGTTATGATGCTTCATGATGAAAGCCTAGTTTCTTCGGAAACTCACGAGGCTGGTGCTCCTTCTGACAACCAGAGCAACCATTAATTTAGGTACATGGAATGCTCGTTCATTGTGGGGAGAGAGAGTTATTGAAAATTGATGCAGAAATAAAAAGATACAATCTAGAGATGCTTGGAATCAGTTAAACACATTGGACACAGGTTGAACAACAAAGACTGGCTTCAGAGGAGCTGTTGTTATACTCCGGCAAGGAAGAGGAAAATGCTCCACACACACAAGAAATTGCACTAATGCTATCCAATTATCCATTTGTCAACTTGATCTGTTGTTATATGTGAGCATATATGTGTGAATTTCTTATCTGAATCATTACATGTCTGTAACTTATTTTTATCTGACTATAAATATCGATTAACGCTTGATTAAATCGAGTTCTCTCACAGTGCGTCATTCGCTCACTCTCTTCTCTTTGCTTCGTTTCTCCGATCGTTTATCTGGATCAACGATTGTATTAAATATGCGCATTCAAGAATCATTCTTGTATTTGAACTTATTTTAATTCCGTTATTCACTAACGCGAGTTAAGTCGATAATCATATACGAGGGTAGCCAAAATTTGTATATTTCTATAACTCAATATCAATCATTCATATGATCCAAATGGAGTCATATCCTGGGCCATTAAAGTATTTCAATATTGCATCTATCAACTATTCACTATTAAATATCGACGACAGAATGTTACAAACCCTAACGAACAAGTCATATTCCTTGATCATGTTACGGGATACATGAATTTTGTAACTTCGTAGATAATATGTTAGTGTGAAAGGTACTATGATCGAATCTCTGTTTGAACATCACCATTGAGATGTAGATACAGTCCAAAAGAAAAACAAAAAACAAATAAACTTAGATCTTCAATATGATTGTTATCCACCATCCAAATATCTTAAAACGTTGATATTAACAGTTTACTACTATGGCAATAACGAACTTGATTAGTCAAATATTTCAATGTCTACGAGAATGTACATCATTTTAATACCTTGAAACTGATAAGTAATTGGTAAATAAAAGCACAATATACTATTAAGTGTTATCATAAAAGCTTGGTCGGATACCATCAACATTAGTCTACTATGAAAGAGAACTAACTAGGTTCCGATTGAAGAAAAAATTACGAAAACACGTTGGAAGTGGATAGGATATATAATACGGAAATCATCGAATTGCAAGTGTTAACTTGGAATCCTGAAGGGAAACAAAAAAGAAGAAGGCCGAAGAATACACTGTGTTGAGAATTGGAAGTAGACATGAGAAGAATGAGAAGAACTGGAAAGGATTGTCCATGACAGAGTTGGACGGAAAATGCTGGTAGGTAGATTATGTCCCTCGACGATGGGTAACAGGCTGTAACTAAGTAACTGATAAACTTATTTTCAAAAAGTGTAAAAATGAATTGTATACGTAAGCATTTCTTTAAGAATGATCTCATTTGGAATATCATTTAGATCTTTGGGGCACTGGACAGTTTCACCCTATCATTTTGGAATTCCTAGACAATAAGTATTCATGACCTCACCAAGGATCAAACTTATGACATACATTATGAACTTTGTTTTAATTTACAGTGTCTATGATATTTAATAGCTAAGATTTGTATACAAATTGAGCGTAGTTTAGTTTAAGTCAATAAAACTTTGTACCAGTTGTATTTGAGGTTTCAGTTTGTATTGTTGAAATGACAGTGGTTCTTGATAGTTATTTATTAGGAGTATGGATATTCTCATAAAACTTACTGTTCTCATCATTAATTACAACTGAAATACAAAGTATTTTAATAAAAAAACATGTCTGAATTCAGTTAGCTTTACCGATGAAAGGTATTAGATTGAACTGAGAATATAGAGATTAATACTGGAATATCAGTCAGTCAGTCAGCTACAACGTAGGATCAGGCACATATATACATCGGTCCAAGCTGCCATTCCTCATTAACACAACAAAATGAACACCGGATTTATAAAAGTAGTCAGTTCAGAGGTGGCAATATATAAAAGAAAGATTGCATATAAGGATATAGTACAAGAAGAAAGAATTAGTTCGTAGAAAGAAAGATATGAAGAAATTTTAATCTCTTAGTTTAAGGGAAGACAGCAAGTGTATACACCGACGCCATTGTGATCGATTCTGAGCCATGTCACCAAGAGTCTCCAACCTTTGGTTACGAAAGTCACGCGGACCCCAACCAAGTAGTCTGCATCTATCAACATGGTTCAGACTAGAAGTTAGTGACTTTGTGGACTGATGCCACATTTCGGTTTGGCCGCCCCTAACTTTCTTCCAATATTGGAATGTAGATATAGTCTAGTTGATAAATTCCAAATAAAATAAGACATGATTCTTGTATTGAGAATCTAGTTATGTATCAATAGCAACATAAGTAGATGTCACTTTGGGATATGACGAATTTTGTTCATTTGTGAAATGTATCGATCGGAATACCCGAAGTAAACTGGTTACATTGGTACTTTAGTATGGTGAAGAAATCAGTGTAATGGCTTATTTTCTGTTTTATTTATTCTTTGTACAAAATGTAGTGTTTGTTAAATAAGCCAATGGGTTTGTCGAAATTTCTAAGTATAGATATCATTAAACTCTTAGGACATTCATGGAGATAACTCATTTAGTAAACATTTTTTCATCTAAGGAATCACCGATTCTCTTAACTTCCTCAAACACTACAAAAATGATCCAAGTGAGCGACGACTGTCAACCTTTCATTTTGTTGATGAAAACATTAAGCTATATAGTTTCTTGAACTTTTTAAACATCTGTTCACTTTATAGACAATAGTGAATAACCTGGAAGTCCTAGTTTGGGATCCCTCAGTAGTGCACATCCACGACCCTATCTGGGGATTTGAACCCAGGACCTATCCGTTTAGCTTCAATTGACTCATGAATTTGACTACTAAACTACTAAAATCTCCACAAAATCCTCTTCTGATAATTATGAATAAGTAGAATTTCGGGAATTCATCTGTGTTCTCAATTTCACTAAATCATTCCAGGCTGCGAAAATCAACGTAACAATCATGAAAATAACAAGGTATCTGGATAGTTTAACTTTTAAACATTTCAAAAAATTGTTCTGAATAATACAAATGGAAATTGGGTGTATTTTAAGAAAAATAAACTTTTCAAAACCTTAGTCCGCTTGTTCATTAGGGTGACTAATATGTATAGTTTTGCCTCAAAGCATCCAACTGCGTCACAAGGCAAGCCCTTACTTGGAATCCTCAATACCAATGGAGAAAAGGAAGACCAAAGAGCACATTACGGCGAGAAATGGAGACAGATATGAGAAGAATGAACAACAACTGGATAGAACTAGAAAAGAAGGCCGATGATAGAGTGGTTTGGTGAATGTTGGTCGGCGTTCTACGATCCATTGGGAGTAAAAGGCGTAAGTAAGTAAAATAATTGATAAAGCTTTACTTACATGGTCCTTGTTTTTCAGTAACTAGCGAAGAAAAAACGGACTATCAGTAAAGAGGTTGTAGACATTATTAAATTTTTGATTGAGATCATGAACCGATAAACATTAACATCATTGGATGCCGGCTCAGTGGTCCAGTAGGTTAAGCGTTCGCGCGCCAGACTGAGGGCCCTGGGTTCGAATCTTGCGAGCAGGGTCGTAGATGCGCATTGCTGAGGAGTTTCGCAATAGGACGGAACGGCCGTCCAGTGATTACAGGTTTCCAACAGTGGTCTAACACCAATCAGTTCATGATCTCAATCAAAAAAGAACTTTCAATATAGTGAAAATTCCCATTTTGCCATTTGGTAAATAAAGAAGGAACGAATTGAGCGAAGAAATTTCTTTTCAATTAGTTTTTCATCATGACTCTACACTAATATATATACGTTTTACAATAATAATATAATACTCATCGAGTGGATACGTTACGTAATGATAATTACATAATGACATTTAAATTAACATTGATTAATTGGAAGAAAGAAGATTATTAATATTCAAAGTGATCAAGAAGTTACTACGTTGCGTAATGTAAGAAACAAAGAAGGAACAGAATTTTAACGGATGGTCAATAGGATGGTAGTTACATAAGAATCAAGAGATGAATGTTGAGAAGTTATTAAGTTCAAAAGCAACAGAAATAAAATTACAAAGGTTAAAAAAAAACAAGTGGAAGAAGTATGAAAAATAGTTCTTTTGAAGGAAATCTTAAACTGATGGCCAGGGCAGAGAAAGTGGTTGTACGAATCTCTTTTGAATGCAAAGGTCAGGTTTGTGAACATGGATTGCGATGGCTTCCACAATGTGCAAGAGGCGCACTCGTAAACCATGTGGCAAATTTGATGGGATATTGTAAATAACCTTAAAAGCTTTATTCAATTCGACTTGATGACCTGTGTCAACCAAGTGAGAGAGAATAGAACTTTTAATCACTTTTACTTGTCCTTTGTTTAACCACGACGGATGATGTTCAGTAATGCGATGACGGACTTGCCGAATTGTACGCCCAATATAACTGGGAATGTTATAATTTGGAACTTTAATAACAAAAGCTAAGGATTATTTCAATTCATTTCAATGAGGTTGATAATGAATCATTCACAGAGCTGGAAATTAAACATCAACTAAATAGTAATTTTTATTGGCGGAAAGTAGTGTACTTAGCAACTTGAGAAAAGTGTACTGTAGTTCAAGATTCTACAATCAGTTTTTTTCAAGTATCCGGTTAAAATCAATAACCTTTGGACATAAAATGTAGTTCAAAGTCTAGTACATAAATCAGTACTTGATAAATAAGAAATGAGTTACCTAATACTATTCTTTGGGGGGGGGTTCGGGGACGAACAGTTTCATTGTGTTTGAAATGGAAGTTCTCTCATATGTCGTAGCTGGCACATCATGAAAAAATGCATTTGTAAATTATTTATTTTATCATTCATAAAAATTACGAACTGTTACTCACCTGGTCTTGAAGCTTTCGCTGTGAAGTGAAAAGCAATTATTTTTCAATCAGTAAGCAGTTTACACTTTTTCACGACTCAAAAAAAGAAACTATTTCCGACCATTGTAATCAAAGATGGATAATAGCTAGCGGTAGAATCCAAGACGCGCATTTCGTCCCATTTGGGACTCGTCAGATGGATGTACCTGTATCTCAGAGTTGATGTTCACTGTGGGACTCGAACCCAATACCGTTCGCTTCAAACATCATCGCGTTGTGTACTTAGCTACTGAGTCCTAATAGCCACTTGATTGTCCAATGGGGTGAAGTTAAAACTCACTTAGTACTGTTTACTTGAATCTTTCCATTGTTATTTAGGACTGTAATTGATCAGTCTTTTATCGGCATATGTGTATCCTGTGCGTATTGCCTTAATTCACAAGCAATCTAAACAAAGAATAATAATGGCTAGCTGTATAATCCAGGAAGCGCGTTTCGTCGTATTTGGGACTCATCAGCTGAATCTATCTGCATCTCACAGTTGATGCTCAGGTGCATCCATAAACTTCAATGGAAAGATTCAAGTAAACAATACCAAGTTGATTTTCAATCAGCTCAGTGTTACATTTGGTAATTACAATGAATACATATATGTATATTAGTAGTAGCCTCCAATTTCAAATCTATCCTTACCAATTTTAATTTGAATCACAGAACTAATTGTATTCATTTGTGATTCCACTTTTTGGATTGGAAATTTTCGAAATGAAATAAATGACTTAGTCACATTGATACATACATTCGTACATCTTAACCCTAGCATCAAGTTATGTCATAGTATATATGTATATATAGAATGATTAGATCAAAAGGTTTTCCGGTAAGTTGTGAATGAAACTGATATATTTGGTTTTGTTTACCACTTTCCTTCACTAGAAAAGTCATGACCAATGGAGCTAATCCGTGTCTGGTAGAGACAGGTACCTACCTCAGTATAACCGAACATGGACATGCAATTTCGTGGATTGGTTGAGGTTAGACATTAACACCATTGGATGCCAGCCGTTTCAATAGTCTAGAGGTTAGGCGTTTGCGCGCGAGACAGAATGCTCTAAGCTCGAATCTCTCAATGTGGGATCGTGTATGCGCACTGCTGAGGAATCCCACAATAGGACGAAATGGCCATCCAGTACTTCCAGGTTTTCAATTGTATTCCAACATCCCTCATTTCTCATATTCATACATAGACGTATCTTTTACATTTAAGCATGGTTATCGTTATCTCTAAACTGTTTCAGATAGTACATACATTATAAACTCTACCAAAAATTGTTAGACAATATGTCCATCTTATTTAAAATCAGTATCTATAATCCTAAAATATGCTTGTGAATCCTGGTTGTAATTCCATTCACACACTGCATTTTCAGCATCACAGAAATAGTTGTTCGTCGAAGTATATAAATAGAGATTTATATTATTCCTTGGTTTATGAGAATGATTGAACTATTCGACTAAGATGATGTAAAATCATAAGGAACATTTACTTCAACTGTGATGTGTGCTACTTATACGGATGGACATAAGTAGTATGTATTAGCTACTGGAAGTAAGATTTCTACTGACAGAAAAGGGAAATGAGAAGAAAAAAACAGAAGCAGTTTGAGTAGCAACAGGGTGAAAGAACGACGAAGCCTGTGACAATCAATTCAAGGAGGATATGCAACTAATGTATTTAGTGTATTATTTTGTAAACACAATGTGATTTTGCATAATAGAATAAATTGGATTATACTATCCAAGTCTTCGTTAGTTGTATAAATTCTGTTTTACTCTTCAACAGTAATTTGAACAATCACATAAACTGTATAAAGATAGAAATATCTGGGTTAAGTTGCTAAGTGGATAACGTAATGGTGTTTGAAGTGAATAGTACTAGGCTTGAGTTACGGAGTGAACATCAGGTACGTCCGGCTTATGAGTCTTAAAGTAGGACTAAACGCCCATCCTAAATTCATCTGCTAACCACCATCCATCTCTACTCATAACGCTTGTGACTTAAGGCTATGTCGAGGAAATCCGCATAGGATATATTTATGCCAATAAGAGACTGATCAATTAGAGTCGTAAATATCAATGGAAAGATTTAAACAACCAATAAAAAAATGAGTAATACAACGATGAATTGACGGAATACTTATTAATTGATAAGTTTTGTGTTCTACAAGTCACCTTTAATAATTGTGTAGTCTAATATTAACTCAATGTTGGGGATGTTAGATCCCAGGAACCCACTTGATAAACATCTTATTTTTTGTAATTTTATTTTAAAAATTTGAATTTCCTGTTTTCGCGCCAAAAGCGCTCATTTTCACCTTCATAACGTATTTCCCACTTGAGAGGATCTTAAACGTTATTGGTTCGTTGTATCTTTTAATATGCTATTTTGTAACGCTTCTCAAAGGACAGTTTTATACTGTATATATACGTTTGATTTGTGCCTGTTTTTATCGCTCATACTTCTGGCTGCCTGTGAAATATATTTCCCTGTTTCGAACTTGGACTTCTTTCTTTGGTTAGCTGGGCTGGGACGTATCAGAATAGCTAGCTTATTGATCTTTGGTCACAGAGTCTAGGTGAACTTGTAATCGCTTCAAATATAGCACTCGAAAAATGTGAATTCAGTCGAAATGATGTTAATTATGTAAATCTTACTTGTCGTTCTTATATCTAAAAAAGATACATAAGATAGTTATAATTATATAATATACCCTTGTGGGTCAGGGTAATTTTACATTGGTTTTCAAGAGAACCAGATACCATCCAGACTTTCACGTGACAACCCAAACAGTATAGCTCAATCCCGTTTAACAGGAGAGCCAGACACCACCCAGGCTTAAATTTTATAACCCGAGCAGTACAGCTCAATCCAGCCTAAAAGAAGAATCAGACACGGTATAGGCTTTAACGCTACAATCTGAATAGTACAGCTGAATCCTGTGGCGCAACCACACAGGTACCAAGCACCTTAGTGAAATATACAATAAGATATAATTATGATATTTCTGATGATGAAACACTATCTTAATAAATAGATTTTAAGTTTCGAGATAATGAGGAAAATTTGTAGCTCAGATGGATGATTTTGTTGGAGTTTTCTTCTATAAGCTGGGTGGTTTTGTCGTGAAGTTTACATTGTTCTTTTGAACAACATTATCATTAACAAAAACTGCAGGTAGGTTTCAAATTTCACCACAACATATGACTCCAAGCTTGTTCTGCTAACCTCGATTTTGACTGGTTATTGTTAACCATTAATCTGCCATTATCTTCCTCTTTATTTTGATTGTGTTTTCTTTGAATCTGATTCTTGGTTCTATATAACTGTTCGTGATTTGTCATATTTGGTTGATAGACTTGTTCGATCTCAATTTCTTTATTGATTGCTGATTTCAAAATTATTTTTCCAGTCGAATGTTTGTCCACAGTTGTCCACATACATTGATATAAACGAAATGTTATAACGTTTGACCGCTTATTGATGTCCATGCACACAAAGATGTGAAGGAAGAGTTCATTTTGTATGATATAGTTTTTTTCGTCATTGGAACAGTTTATTTTGTAGATGATGATATTCGGTTTTTCATCGAGATTAAACAAAAAAAATTACAATGGAGTTGTCCGTGAAAGTACAAAGATTACAGGAGAGCTGTTTCTTTCTGGTAAGAAGTTTTGCAACAATATACACTCATGACCTCGCCAAAGATCATACCTTGAACCTGCATAATTCGTGGTGAACATATAAACTTTAGAAACACCGATATATTACAGCCTACCTTTGCGCTCAATGGTAGCTGGTGTAAGAATAGGTTAGTAAAATGTGTCAACTTGAGGCAGTGAATATATATGACATGTTCTAGGTTGCGTGTGACAGACGACTGACTGATAGTCGTAGAGATTCCTAACTTCAATTCCAGTGCTTCCTGATTTACCATAGTGCCCCCTACCAGTAATAATAAGTAAAGAATAATGCTGATGGCTGATGAAAATTAAACATACCGGAAATAAAACAGTCATGATAAATGACATTGAATAATCCTCGCTCAATGTAGCAAATTGAAATGTGTTTCATTAAGTACCAACCCAATAGTTGTAAGTGACCTTTGCGAAACCTAAACGACTTGAGTTCAATCCTTGATGAGGCCGATGATGTGAACTATCTATGAATTCCATACTAAAAATAAACTGTTAATAATGATTCTTAAATTCCAGACCCCTGAGCTCTCAATAACACATCGATCAGAACCACTGTCAAACGCCGAATTGAAAGTAGACTAAATTCATACTGATTTGATCGAAATCGGGTGTATACAGTACTGGAATCCTGATCAGTCGCCTTGAGGTTAAGCTTTTTCTAGCGAAACCAAAGACCTTGGGTCCGGTCCGTGCGTGCAAGTTAGTGGACGCACGCTGCTGAAGAGTCCCACGCTAGGAAAAATCAGCTTTCTAGTACTCCCAGGTTTTCATTGATTGTTTAACACATATCGGTTCATGGTTTCAATGGTGTTCAATGCACATACATTATCAATCTCTCACTAATCTCGTTTCTTTCTCCTAGTACATGTCATCCCATGATATCTTCATAATCGTTGTTGGGTATTCCGACTTTGGTGTTTAGATCCCCATCAAGATGGTTAGGTCCTTTCCTGGGCACTTTGACATGATTGATTGTGGCCTCCCATAAAACTGATTTTCATCATCGTAATTGATATCCTTGGTGGGTGCATAACACTGGATGAGATTAATTGTGATCCCTTCCTTCTCTGTTTTGAGTAATGGTTTGATGATCATGGATCCATGAGATCTCCATTGTATGAATGCTCTTCGTGTTTTTTGGATAGTATCGGTGCAACTCCTTGTGTGGGAGGCATTTTTTTCATGACCAGATCTGTTTGGAAATGATTGGAAAAATACAATTTGATTTAAATAATGAGAAAGAACTTACATGTCTTTGTTGTGTCGGTTGCTAAGAAAACCAAACAGGGTTAAAAATGAGATTATAAATATGGTCATCAGTTGATAACTTTTTCACTAAATGTATGTTGGTAAACTGTATCTACAAATTTTATTCTCTACGCTTATGAGGGTCAGATGAGATGAAGTGTATCATATTACATTATAAAAACCATATTTACAGGTAATAGTGAAGCACTTGCATAGGGTGGATATATGTCAGTAGAATACTAATCTAAATTTGAATCACAGAGTAAACATCAACTCTGAGATGCAGGTATATCCAGCTGAGAGTCCTAAATAGGACGAAACACGCGTCAAACTGGTTTCCACTGCTAGCCACGATTCATTTTTGCTTAAAAATCTTGTGACCTAAGGCTATATCGAGGCAGTCCGCACAGAATACACATATGCCAAAATGTGGCTGATCAATTTCAGTCTTAAATAACAATGGGCAGATACAAGTAAAACAACACCAAGTGAAAATCATTCATATACAATTTCATAAACTTACAATGATCACCCCATAGTATCCCAGCTAAAACAATTGCCATGGCAACAATGGTAGTTATGTAATGTCTGTCAATTTAAAAATCAATGATATACTGTTGTATCCAAATGAACAATGAATGAATAATAACTGCTTGGAATTATTCACGGACAATTATTACCCATATTCTAATCATTTTCGTGATGTGTGCTACTGATGTCGATAGATATAAGTAGTATGTATCATCAATCGAAAGTGAAATACCTGGAGGCACATGGTTAAGAAGATCGAAGAAAAGAGAACATGAACAAAGAACGATTGGTGTGGAGACAAAATCAAAATGAAGTCTGAGATGATTGATTAGCGTTTTGAAGAAGAAACAGTCAAGTTTGAGATAATTGATTGACAGGTTGCCAATGAAGTATTTACCGTATGGTTCTCAGATACTTTGTCTCCACTTGTGTTCTTTTTCACTACATTATAAGCTTTCCTTTAATCCACGGGCTATTGTTGTACAATTTACCATTCTTAACTTATTTCCGCATTATTAGTTACAGTATCCCATACTCGTAGCTACCCTTAGATTGATTTTGTGTGATTATCATTTTATATTTTATGGTGTGATGCAGTCTGATCTGTTTGTATATAAACCACCTATGTCTGAAATATACGATTCATACAATGGAGGCTGATATTTGTTTTCTGAACTCAATGGGCAGGGCTAAGCAAGAAGCTATTATACAGAGGACTAATAAAGACTCAGAGTTGACTCAAGGCTGTTCGTACTGACTAATGTATCATTGGTTAAAGCAGATATTCTTATTAGTGATTTTGTCTCGTGATAATTTACAAGGCCATAAGACACCACATTCATTGAAGGTGGTAAAAAAGTAAAAAGCCTTCGTGAATAATTAACACCACGTTTGTTTAGTCATGTTTACTGTTGATCAAACTTTTTCGTTCGAGTTTAAATGCGGCTGTTGATCTAAGCAACTCCAAATTGCATACTATATGCTTCAATGTAAGGTCGGTAACGATTCTTAAATCAAACTTACAAGAATGATTAAATTGGGTATACAATTTCAATGTTACATTAAGTAATAGATTTATATCTCAGTCAGTCAGTCAATAACAACGTAGAACTTGGTACATACGTACATCAGTTCGAGTTCTCATACCACATTAGCACAGAGATGAAGTTGTCGACTAAAATCCCGTAGTGGTAGAGGTAGTAGAAGTATGAGCAGTGATCGGAAACATTAGGGTTTGAAGATATTATTCAAGGAGTATAATCCAATAAAATAAATTCGGAAAGAGAAAAAATAATAGAACATGAAGAATTCGGAAGATTAGAATTTGAGAGAACACAAAAGGTGGATATACCTGCTCCATTGCAAATGATTTTGAGTCATGTCATTCAGGGTCTCTAACCATCGGTTGCTATCATCTCGCGGATCCCAACCAGGTAGTCCACGTCGACCAACATGGCTCACTCCACTTGTCAGTGACTTCATGGATTTGTGCCATGTTTTGGTCTGACTGCCCCTAGCTTCCTTCCAACCTACTCCTACACCGTAAAACATCGCACGTTGTTGCAGTCGGTGGTTGTACATACGTAACACATGTCCCAGCCATCTCAACTGATGAAGTTTCACTACATCTAATTGGAAGAAGATTTATGAACCATCATACTGTTTGTAATTGAAGTAATAAAAATCATGAAAAAGTGTAATTTTTTTCAAAAATCACGATGTGAAGATCTGATCAGATTGCTAAAAAAAGGATTGATCTAATTGTAAAATCCACTAATTGACCTACAGAGATTGTTAGTTATGGATATAAATAAACTTTCAGTAGACTAATGAAATGTTAAAGACTGTTTACAGAGACCATATACTAGTTAAAATAGTACTCTGTATCAAGTGACCCATTAAGGCCCGTGAAGTGTTTGAAGATAGTTCAAAGTCAATAGAATGTTGAACTTTCTGTGTTGATGAAAACATTGAACTCATAGTCGCCTTATGTTCTTCAAACGAGAAGGATGAGACTATAACTTATGGACGACCTATGAGCAACGCTAAAGAAACCTTGAGAATGTCCACCTACATACTACGGCTAAATGAAGGTTATAAACCAGTATGAGGAGTTATGATTAATATTTACAGTTGATGGTTAAGGTTAGGAATCAGATGTAAATTTTCCATCACGAACTAACATCAGCTATAATGTCAAAACTCTATTTAACCAAATGGATGAGTGAATTTTGCGCCAAAATTCAAGATCTGTTATCGTACATCTGATGGGTTCGTCCATAAATTATAGTCTCGTGACGAAACGTTTCTGTATACAAGTGATTACTGATGAAAAATCTAAGACTTAAACATTACAGATATTGTAAAATAAAAGTTTCAGAACCTTGATTTGTATTAAAATGATGGTTGGAGATAGTCAACAAGAAATCCTGAACCTAGGTTTCGTGCTACTTGGCACTTGTCAGTAATGTGTACTTGTAATCTTAAAGGAACTGATGCTCCTTGGTGAATTCAATTTGATTTGTGTATTTGTCGTTAGGTTTATGGATTATTTTATTCAAAAAATCAAATTCTATCAATATTAATCAGTCATAATAAACGTATGGTCTTTCAAAAATGTACTTTAGCCCAAGGCTTCTTATATCACTTTGGTACGACAAGATGAATATCAAGGAGTTGTGAACACAGTAATATCGATTATAGTTATAAAAAAACAGAGAACCGAAGAATACTGTTTGACAATAAAGGATGATGTGGTGTCGGTCACTATGTTAAGCCCATATATCTTATTCTAGCTGCGAGACAAGCCAATCTATTCATTCTACTTGAGTCACATTTTGACCTTGGCAATTATTTACTTATCAACCTTGACTGTTTGTATATGTAAGGGCATATGTGCACACTTCTTATCCTATTCATAACATGTATGTAGTTTACTTTTGTGTGACTATTAATGTTGACTAACACTTGATTAAATCGAGTCGGTTCACCCGCCATCTCCATGGCGTTTCATTACGCTTGATCTTTCTGATTTCATATCCAGATCAATGAGTGTAGAAAATATACGCACTCAAAAATCCATTCTCGTATTTGACTTCTTTAATTTCGTTATCCACTAAAGCGATCTATGTTCGTAGTTATATACGACGCTTGATCTGTATATTTCAATAGCAATCGGAAACGATCTCACTGGATTCAGATCCCGGGCCAATTATGAATTCGAGGTAATAAAATGTACGAGACATCTGTCCTACTCTGACTAATCTTAATATATATTGTATAATGCTTTTAATCAGTAATCTCAGCTATTACGTATATCCCAACCAAATAGTCTAGTCCTGTCAATATAGTTCAAACCAATAATCAATTACTTCAGGCATTGTCTCAAACTTGACTGTTCCTTTTGCAAATCTCAGTCAACTGTCTAAGATTTTATTGTCCCTGCATTTTCATATCAATCGTTTTACATTTCTGTTCTATTCTCTATCTTCCACTGAAATACATTTTATTCATGACCATCATTATATACTACTAATATGAATATAAGTAACACAAACCACAAGCCTTGTCTTGATTTAGTAGCACTTGTCTTTCTTTCAATTTATATTGAGTCTAGCCAACTTTATCTATATACCAACATATTGATGATATATCTTCTTTATTGAAAGCTGCTTCTTATACTTGATCATCTTCTTGCCAGATCAATGAAACAGATAATATTAACAGAATGGGTTTTGTGGAGATTTTTAGAAATTTCACTGGTTGAATTCATGAGTCAATTGAAGCTAAACCACCATGGAAAACCTGAAAGCACTGGACGGCCGTTTCGTCCTAGTATGGGACTCCTCATGATTTCAACCAGTGAAATTTCTCAAAATCTCCACAAAATCCATTCTAATAATAATAATCACCTGTTCGCTAGTGACTGACTTCAGGAGATACTCCTGGAGTTCTAGTGAGAAATCGTTACTAGTGGAGTTCAACCAGGTCTGTTGTGAGATATCAACTCAGTGAAGACAATAGTGTACGGTGGCGCAACTTCGTGGATTGGTTGAAGTTAGACATTAACACCGTTGGATGTCGGCCGGCTCAGTGGTCTAGTTGGTTAAGCGCCTGGTGCGAGACTGATAGGTTCTGGGTCCGCATTTCGCGGGTTGCTGGATTGTGGATGCGCATTGCTGAGGAGTCCCGTACTAGGACGAAACGGCCGTCCAGTGCTCCCAGGTTTTCCATGGTGATCTAACTTCAACTGACTCATGATTTCAACCAGTGAAACAGATAATACATATTGGGTAATATAGTTAAGAGAATACAAAAGATTCTATAACTCGGTTGAACTTACCACAATTCACATAATGTACAGTTAGAATGCATATCGTAATAATGAAATAGACTATTAAATTATGACTGATCATTTATGTATAAAATGATATGAAAGAAAGATTCATCTATTTAAGAATGAATTTAATGTTGAAATAGATGAGTTTATTTACTTAGGCTTATATAAACAATTCTAAGGTATAAATTAGGTATAATGGTTTGTTTTTTTGAAAGTAATTTATTGGTTGAACTAAATCAATATCAAGAAGATTATTGAATTTCATTAGGATCATGAACTGATCTAAGTAAGATCAACAATGAAAACTTGGAAGCACTGGATGGTCATTTTGTTTCAAGTGAAGTGTCCGCTTGTGTGATATTGGATACACACTATTCAAGAGGAACATATTATAATCTAGGTTTTTAGTGGTATTTCAATTAAGATCGACTTATGATTTCAATACATTTCAATACAATACTAAAGGTGTTGGGTTGGAATCCCGTGAGCCAGGATCGTGGATGTGCACTGCTGAGGAGTTCCACAATAGGACGAAACAGCCGTCCAGTGAGTCCAGATTTTCCACAGTAGTCTAACATCAATTAGTTCATGATCTCAATCAAAAGCATTAAATAAAGTTGAACACTCAATATTGAATAGAAATATCTTTAATGAATTCGTGCATACTTAGAAAATCGATGCATATTTATGTATAAAGTGATATTATGCAAGTATATTATAGGCTAGGATTAGTGAAACAATCATTAAAGACTAGGAAGATACAGTCATTTGTACTCTCTTCAAATTTGACACTTCATCAGTGTGCACCCAACAACCGTGGATACCGATCATCGAACATAGAATGTACAGATATCACCTGTAGATCAATCAGCAGGAACTCCATGATTCTTATCTCTAACTAGAATCAATTTCACAATAATCGATTATTAATATTTATTACCAACTGAAATGACTGATTGATTCTCGACACTAATGTTTAAATGTAAACTGGTTTTAGGAGGTTTAGTTAGATGAAATTATGCCCCCAAATGCCCTGGTACGGCTGAGGGTGTGGAGAGTCAGCTATCTCTCTCCCTCTCTCTCGGAAGACACTCACGTGGCCACGTGTATACAGCCAATATTAGGGAAGTCCTGCTCACTGCCTTCTTGCATCACAGGTGTTGCTTACGGAATAAAGAGGATAAAAAGTGAATGTCCGGCGCTTTAACCGGGTTGGTGGACACAGAGGATCCACCTACAGAAGTTGGAAAACCCTCATTCCAAACCAATGGTTCACATGGTCTGCAGCATTCTGAAGGAACAAATGGCATATGAATCTGTTGTTTGTTACCGAATACCATGTGACTGTATCTATTTACGTTGCTCCCCTGCCTTGTGGATGAGACCTTTAAGTGAAAGGCTCCGACTGTGGCCCACTAACAAACACACCAACTTCCATTTAGGCATCAGGGGAGTATCCTAGCCTTCATACAACTCGAGCACGAATCAATTGATGATTAAGATATCTAATGAACGCATGTCCTAGATTCCACTGCTAGCCACTACCAATCCTTGTTTATAAAACAATTATTGTTAAATTTGTGTAGTACGTATTATTAGCGTCTACTTGAAAGCAGGAGCAATCGGAAAAAAACAACACAACAGTTAGGACTGTTAAATACCTCTGAAGTAAGAACGCGGTGTACTAGCACAATAGACATATTTTCGAAAATTAAAAGACGCGGTTCAGGTACAAAGGGAAAACTGATTACAAAATAGTTTTATCCATCGTTCTGCAGCTTCAGCTTACATAGAACTTGTTTCACTACATCCAGTATATTTACTCTTTACCAACCTGCAATAAGAAAGAAACACTCACATTAGTAACGTCACATGTAATGATTCTTGATACTATTACCATATACATCTTAGAAAATTACCCTCAATTTATCATATTCTATTTGCTTTGAACAAACCAACAAATAAGTGAACAGAAAATTTTACATGATCTCACATAGTTTATTGATCAATTAAGCTAAATATGGTGAATCATTGTGTGGATTTCATTTATGCGCGTAACAATAAGAAGGTACATTATTGACATGTTCACGTTAAAAATCAATAAGGAAACAATAATTTTTTTCATATAAGGTATTTCATGTGAGAATAAATGTTTACATGTTAAGGCTTCTTATCAGCTGCAAGCTGAATAAATTTACAATTTACTTACATACTTACTTACACTTGTTACCTCTTGTGGAAGAGTATAGGCCACCTACCAATATTCTCTATTGAATTCTGTTTTAAGCAATCTTTTCAGTTGTTTCCAATTACTAATCATCCATATGATGTCTACTTCCGATTCTCTGCCTGTAGCTCTTCTAAAGTTATTGACAGTCTCAAGCTTGAGTAAAGGAGAAGGGTTGGGCATGGGGTCAGTAACTGCAACTCATAGAAGACAAACGTACTAAATATACAATAGAACAATATTATTATAAAAACCTACATTACATACCACAATCAATGAAGATAAGTTAGAAACAACTTAAGGAACGAAAGGGAGAAACATTCAACAAAATAGTTAAGATTGACTAGTAATTCATAAATGATTTATTTCTACCTAATACATAACCGCTATCAATCAAGTATGATAAAACCGAGGTGCATATTGTCTCGACAGTATCTTTTCCTAACCACGAAGGGAGGTGTTCAGTAACTCTTTGGTTCAGTTGTCTGGTAGTGCGCCCAATATAGCTTTCTCCATAGGAACAGTTTTTTAAAGATGAATTCATAAAAAGCGGCAGAAGGGGAGGGGCAATGTTAAAAGTGATGATAAATAGGCAATGAATAAAAACAAGCTGTTAATGAATGTGTAATAACCAGAACAACCATTTAGGATTTAAATTAAGGTTAACTCATTGGTGAATGTCAGTGGGATTTTTTCACCTTTAAGTTGTAGAGCATAATGGAAGAGATAATGTAAATGATTTGCGTTAAAATAATATAACTGTCATACCATGGCAATGATAGGTATACTATAGCGTTTTTCTGTATGAAAAGATCAAGTCAAAAGCGTAGGATGGCAATAACCTCTGAACTTCATTAATTATGGTATGCAATAACATTTTTTAAATTATAATGTTTCTCAGTATAGGGTTATGGAGATTGATGAGGTTTGATTGAGATCGTGAATCGATCAATGTTAGACCACCATTGAAAACATTGGTTCGAACCCCACATGTGGGATCCTGGGTGCGCACTGCTCACCAGTCTCATACTAGGATGAAACGGCCATCCAGTACCTTCAGGTTTTCAATAGTAATCTAACATTGATCGATTCATGAACTTAAATAATATTTCTGCTGTAAGTTAATAACGTTTGTAGCTAATGAGAAGCCTTGAAATATAATGAATTCACTTTATTCTGCAAATATTATTCTTCTATCTTTACAGTTTTCTATCTAATTTTTGAATTCGTTCAAAGAATGCAGTACAGATAGCCTATAAAGATTGAGCAGTTGCATGAAGATAAAATATAATAGAAATTAATTGTAAAATGGATGGTATGTGGTTAGCAGTGGAATCCAAGGCGTGGAACCTATTTGAATGTACCTCAATCCTGGAATCATTTCTCAACGATGGGATTCTAACCCTCTCGCTTCAAACACTCAATGTGTTATCTACTTAGCTACTGAGTTCAGATAGCAATTCACTTATCCAGTCAGTGTGGATTTTAGATAAGTGTTTGATGAGTTGAATATCTGAAGCAAAAGTGGTGAGTTTGGATCCTGGAGTGAATATCATTATTAAGATACAGGTAAATCCAGCCGGTTAGTCCTAAATAGGATGAATTGCGTGTCATAGATTCCACTAATAGCCAAATCTCATCCATACGATACAAATGATTAAAGTAATGGGTATATCGAGTCTGTTTAAACGAGATACACATATGCTAAGGCTGATCGATGATATAATCTAAATCATTACAAGTTAAATTAAAAGTCAATCGGTTTATTCAGTGATTCAATTCAAGATGAACATCATCTACAAATCAAAAACATTTCACTATTGTCTGATTTCAACATGATTCCCTGAAACCATAATCAATAGAATTCAGATATTTTTCTGTTTTGATACAATTACCACTCATGGAATTGACTGACAGTCGAGTTATATCTCGAAACGGGTACCAGTTGACACCAGCTCAATAGTTTTGACACCTAAACCTTCAAATAGAGGTGAAACACATGTCTAGTAGTACCACAATTGAGAATAACCTATGATAAATATTAATTATAGACTCAATTGACACTTCAGATGGAACTAAAGACATTTCATATTGGAAACATTAATAAAAGTGGTTACACACAAGAAATTACTGATTTATTCTTAATGAATTTAATGGTTTATAGTTATTCGAAAGATTTGACTATTAGTTAATGAAAATTAAAGTCAATGAGAATTAAAGTCAATGTAAAATTAAGTGTGTTGTATGGTAAATAAATATGCTCCCTTATGACTGTCACCAAGAGTTATTCCTGGAGTTCTAGTGAGAAGCCGTGACCAGTGGAGCTAATTTATGTCGGCTGGAGACAGGTATCTACCTCAGTACAATGGAAGACCGTGGATTAGTTGACGTTAGACATTGACACCGTCGGATGCTGGCTCAATCGTCCAGAGGTTAAACGTTCGTGAACGAGACTGGTAGGCCCTGGGTTCGAATCTCGAGGGGTAGGACCATGGATGTGTATGGCTGACGAGTCCCACACTGGGGTGAAGCGGGCGTCCAGTGTTTCCAGGTTATCCATGGTCATCTAGCTTCAACTGACTCATGAATTCAATCATTAAATTATATTTCTATGTATTTTAACTTGAACTGAATCGAATGACAATTCGATAATCTGATGAAACTTCATCAGTGTAATAAGTACGATAAGGTGTATGTTTATTTTGTACTGGAAATGCTAATTAAAACCGTCTTTAAAGATGGAACTTTTAATGAATAGTATTTCTTAATCATAGTGTGGTATGCACTACTAATGCGGGCAGATATGAGTAGTATGTAGCAGAAACCGGATCGTTGAATGTTTACCAGCAGAAGAGTGAAGTAAAGGGAAGAGAAAGGAAAATAGAGAGCAACGGAAATGACAACAGAATCGGAAGAATGATGAAGTGTGTAAAGGACAACTGAAGGAAGATTTGCAAATGATTTTCAAATCTTACAAAGTTGCTGTTTGATTTTGTATTACGCAATAAGTGGGTTGAGCCCAAGAAATCTTCATTCACTACGGTAGTCTTAATAAAATTACAAGCTTAAGATAATATACATCAACTTTTTGCGAAACTTTAAGCACCGAGGAGTAACAGTGTTGGTCGAAAGTGTCGCAGTGAGGTCAATTGCCAATAAAGTGTTTGATTCACGACTGATTTTGTGTAAGAGTGATTTGTTTATACTAATTGGTCACTGAATAGTAAACATAATCATTGATTGTTTTACAGTTAATCGAATTCTATCGATTAAGTTAGTGTGTTTATTTATTTAAGCACATAAATATTGGTATATGGAGGCAGCAAATACATATGCGCTACATAAATCGTTCGATTCTTGTGAGAGCCAGGATACTGTACGGCTGCCTAAATCGAAGCAGATGGTTTTCTTATAGGGTCACATCCGGAGCCTTCGACCTAAAGGTCCCATCCAAAATGCAGTGGAGCAACGTAAATAGATACAGTCACATGGTATTCGGTAACAAACAACAGATTCATATACCATTTATTCCTTCAGAATGCTGCAGACCATGTGCACCATTGGTTTGGAATGAGGGTTTTCCAACTCCCATAGGTAGATCCTCTGTGTTCACCGATTCGATTAAAGCGCCGGACATTCACTTTTCGTTCTATCAATTTCGTAAACAACACTCATGGTGTAAGAAGGCAGTGAGCGGGACTTCCCTGATAATGACTGTAAACACGTGGCCATGTATTTCGAGAGAGAGAGAGAGAGAGGTGACTCTCCACTCTCGGCCGTACCACGGATGAATAACACTTCTACTCAGTCCTCTCCATTCATAGATAATACATCATTTTGCGCTGATTATCTCATATTTAAAATGATTAGCATGTTACTTTATAACAGTTATATAAGTGATTACATTCAATCAAAAACTCTGTATAAGATAACAACATAATAACTATATTCCTAATTTCAAATATAACAGTAATGTAATGAAATACTTGTTACATAATGAATGCTTATATGAATTATGTAATCACAAGACTTGTTCATTACAAGTAATCTTAAATACATTCATCTACCTACCGCTTGATATTAAAAAAATTGTAGCAAAACTAATTTACGTGTACTTATCAAAACTACAGGTAATTTGGTTAAAGGAATTTCATTGTAGTTCAATGTTAATAATGTAGTTAGTTACAAACAGTGTAGAACCTTGTCTACACATATATTGATCTGTAATAATTCAGTTTGCGTCAGTTAAGCGGAATAAAAAATCTGTTGGAAAAAACTGAACGATTTGCCTCAAGATACGTCGTCGATTTTATAACGAAACACGTGAGTGCTTACACTAAACGATGTTGATAGCTAGGAAGTCATTATCAATGACACTGAAGAATCACTGTGCTGTTTTCAAAGTTCATTCAACTACAATTTGGATATGGGAACTGGAGGTTTTCAGCTCAATCCCTGATGGTAGCAAGGGTTTGCACTGTTGAGGAATCCCATGTCGAAATAAAACACTTGTTTAGTACTCTCGAAATTTCAATGATTCTTCAATTGATATTAGTCCGATTGCAACACTATAACTGATGTATTCCTACTATAGTTCACACTGGTTAGTATCTATCAAATTTGAGAATAATGATTTCAGAGGTTTTCTGTCGATTATAATATAGAATTTTTAATTTTTATTTCAGCTTCCTTTGAAACTTCGAATAGCTCTGCTGAAGTAACTTTAGTGGTGAAATGGAAACATATGGAGCCTACAAGCATCGTGCTTTTTAGGTTTAACCCATTTTATGTTTCAACAAAAGTTGATTTAATAAATACACAAACCGAACTAATGTTGTTAGACGTGTACAACCGACTTTGGAAGGTCTTATTATTATCATCCGATAGTGGATTCACTGTCCGAATGATTGATGAACTGAATTAGGAAAAGTTGATATCTATATACAAGCACCTGGGGGTTGAGAAAGTTGTGTACGGAATCCATACAATACCCTAAAAGCTCCCAGCTTTATTCAGTTATTATGATCATATCATACAGTCAGATCTATGAGAACCTCTGAGGACGCTTTACACACTACCAATGGAGATAGAAGTGCTTTATGTGACGAAGGGAAAGTATTCCAAGAAAGAATTTTTGAGATAAGGCTGATAAAATGAATTCAATTCTCGTAAGCACAAAGTGGACTACATAGATGGCAAATTAAAAAGCAGAAGTGTATTTGAAGACTGTATTCGCTAAATGCACGCCTCATTTGATGAAGGTTGGTTGGAGGAAATTGAGGAAAATCAGCTTTCATTAACAATAGTGATTGCATGAGAGTATTGAAAATAGAGAACATATAATAATTTATTTAACAAGCATATTGTCGGGCTATCTATCGAAAAGCACAACGAAGCCTCTAAAGTAGCTGCAAAGGTCCTATTCATTCAGAATCTTCCAGATTATCAACGTGGCATGGTATCACTGGGCAAGTGTATAACTTCCTACTTGCGGATTGACTGGGTCGTAATATTATGATCTGTACTAATAACTATAAACACCCCTTTTCCCAATACACTTTTGACTCCTAATCAACAGTCGTTTTCCTGTCTTTTGATTTACGACTATGAGGTTTTACGTGTTCGAGTGCCGATTGTTGTATACTGTATTGACCGTGACCAAGCAGTGGACGTAACACATATAAACGACTGTAAATGATAAACAAAGTTTGTTAGTGCCATCTAAGTTCTAAGTCTCAAAGGACTATCGTTACTAATGTTTCTAATTCCTTAGTATGTGCATATAAAAAGTTCTGTCTGATTAAACAGAAAAACAACTAAATTGTGGAACTTTAATATAAGTTTCTGATGTATACCAAAATTTCGTAGAAGACAACCTTAAATTATATACACGGTTTTAAACAAACTGTACCTGATAACACATTGGCCAACAACCATCAGGGAGCAAGGATTTAACAGTTAAACATTGGTTTCTACAGTTAAAAATGGGCTTAATGGTTGAAAAACCTATTGAGATCTTTAACCCATTGATGTTAGACCACCATTGAAAACCTAAAAGCAACTAGACGGCCGCCTCATCTTATTGTGGGACTACTCAGCAGTGAGTATCCACGATCCTGATAGCGGGATTTAAACCCAGGGCCTTCAGTTCTTGCACCGTCCAGTGCTTCCAGGTTTTCAATGGTCGTCTAACATCAATCGGTTCAAGATCTCAACCAATAACCTAATAATCTCCATAAACCTATACTGAAAAACCTAATGTTAATTCTAACCAATAAATTTCGGAACCCAGTTAGTGTTACTACCATTCACACATATGCAGTTTTAAAGTTCAGCAATCTAAACACGTACTTCACTAATGAGTTATATTAGAATAAATATACGATAGAATTATTTATTTAAACACATAAACATTGGTACAAGAAGGCACCACATAAATCATCCGATTTGTGTGAGGGCTGTGATACTGCCCGGGTGCCCAAACCGAAGCAGGTGATTTTCTTAGGGGCCACACCCCGAGCCTTTGACCTAAAGGTCTGATCCACAAGGCAGGGGAGCATCGTGAGGAGATGCAGTCCCATGGTAGCCGGTGACCAACGATTGGTTCATACATCATTTGTTCCCTCAGGATACTGGAGCCCATGTGCACCATTGGTCTGCAATCCGGTTAAAGCGCCGGACATTCGCATTTTGTCTTCTCATTTTCGTAAACAACACCCGTGGTGCGAGAAAGCAGTGAGTAGGACTTCCCTGGCAGAGGCTGTATACGCGTGGCCGTGTGAAAGCATTTTAAGAGGGAGGGCGGGCCCACCCCACTCTCGGCCATACCAGGGCATTTGATCCAAAGCATTTTGGTGATATAATAATACTGTTTATTTCATTCGTTAGATAATAGCTAGCATAATCAGTAAGAGAAAAATGCCTCTTGAAAAAAAAAAACAAGTACTTTTTTTCATTATTTAGTTCACTACATGATCAAATGGACGAAAACACTACAATATGTAGATCACTTAAACATAAACATGATCGGTTTATGCATAAGATGTTCAAACAAACCAAGGTGATACACTTGAATCTTCTGTAAATAGAATTACTGAATGATTATAAGAAGTCCAACTAATCAGAACATCTCAGGGACCAAGTATATACACTTATGAAGTAAGTAATTTTACTCAATCGGATTTGAACCGGAGTTTTTTTCGTTGTTGTTGTTGTTGACATAAAATACAAAGAAACAGATTGTTGGGTCGGCTTCCGGAGAACTTCAACGGAGCCTCAAGAGGCCCAAAAGGAACCGAAGAGTCTTAGCCAATCAGAGTATGATGGAACGTTCGAGAATTCCAGCGTGGCGTGCTATCATTGGTCGGTAGCATAAAATAACGTTAACGGATTGACTGAAATATGATGTTCATTTAACAGACGCCAACATCTATAAATATCCTTGATTTTCTGTACAAGGATGAACCTTGGAATAAAGTGTTTTCTCTCATACTTGTATCTTCTCTCTGGAGTTCAAGTCGCCGTGTAGTTCTAGACTGCGGGTTACCGGAATAGCTTAGGAATCGTATATAGCGTTCAACCTACACGACTGATCACAGATAAAGACTTAAAACAACATATTTCTTTTCAGCTTATATCACAACAATACAACTTACCATGGTATAATGACGTTACAAGATCACACATCATAATGTTATAAAAAAAAGAATTAATATTCTTTGGTTCATATCTAAAGTTCAAAGTTTTGAAGGCACATTGATCGTTCAATAAAAACTGGTTAATCACAAGGAAAAATTGTTCACATGGAGATAAATGATTAATTCATAGGAATTTGCCATTTGTTTGTTTGTTTTTTAGTTTATGACAAACAAAAACAAAAAGAAAAACATAGTCATATTCAAAGAGATTGCAAAAATGAAAAGATAAAAAAAATATACATCAAACCAGTCGAGGAATATTACAAATTCAGGCGCCAGAGATCAGTTATACACACAGTACCAAAAAGATAAACAGTCTGATGTAGTTGTCGATTTTTTGTAATTTTACATAAATAGTATTATTCATAATCTGATATATTTAAAGAGAATTCATCCAACACATGAAGAACATAATCGTTTCACTGCATCCCTGTAAACAACAAGATAATAATGAAATATAGTTAAGCTATTAGTAAGACTTTATAGAGATATACAAGACATATAAGCATATTACGTTATTCAACAAAAGACTATCATGGGTTAGGTGATAAAAGGTAAAATATAATCAAACGAATAGAATAATCCATAAAATGTCGTATGTTGTAAAGAATAGTTGAAAGAGGTTTTCTTTTTAAAATACATTGTACTGCTTTACTAATCCTACTTCTCCACTAGGCCACTGAGCCGGCATCCAACGGTGTTAATGTCTAACTTCAACTAATCCACGAAATTGATCGACACATCCACCATTGTCATGCGTGAGTTATTATCTCACAACAGACTCGGTTGAACTCCACTGGTCACTGCTTCTCACTAGTACTCCCGGATATATATCTTGAAGCCAGTCACTAGTGAGCATACGTTGATTAGTATCAGAAGCGGTTTTGTGGAGATTACAGTAGTTTCAATAGTTGAAATCATGAGTCAATTGAAGCTAGACCACCATGGAAAACCTGGAAGCACTTGATAGCCGTTTCGTCCTATTGTGGGACCTATCAGCAGTACGCATCCATGACCTTGCTCAGGGCATCCAGTCTCGCTTGCGAACGTTGAACTTCTAGACCATTGAGTAGGTATCCAAGTGTTAATGTCTAACCTCGACCAATCCACGAAATTGCGCGACAATCTTCGATTGTACTGAGGTAGATAACTGAATCTACCCGATACGGATTGGTCCCACTGGTCACGGCTCCTCAATAGAACTCCGAGAATTCCCTTACTCAACTGGAATATAGAGATCAATTGTATTCAAGGGACTTCAAGCCTACTTGTTTGACTGGTATTAATACTAATCGGCCAGTTAAATCGAAGTGTATGGAGTGGACCATGAGAATAACACTTATCAAATGAAAGATGGAGTATCTACAATATTAAATCATTGCTCTATGAAAACTCACTGAATCACACAAGTTAACATATACCAGTGAGCTAGTTATAATTAATATACAAACTGGCACATCTGTGTCATCCAAAGTTGGCATAGAATATATGCGCAACAATATTAGTATATCAGATAATATAGAATACTAGTGTTCGCTCTATCTCAAAATAAGTACAGATATCTTATCTTTCATTAGAACCTAGCTAATCAAAAACCTACAGTGAACTAAAAGGTCATAAACCCAGACAGCATTACCTGTTAAGATAAAATTGGAAAACTGTCATAACTAACGCTACTATAAATGCTTTAACAGATTAGTAATGAGTTATCAAAACAATTTGTTTATGTTTTTAGCACAATTTTATTTAAACAGATATTGGTATATAGGGCCACCATAATATACATGCACCACACAATGAAAATGAGATCGTTAACAGACAGAGAAACGAGGGTTAGTTTAACAAGAATAAAACCAACAAAATTGAATGGAAATGAGTGGATGAGAGTGAAATAACATTAGTAATAATTGGAGAAGCAGTTCAGTTAAAAAAGTACAACCAGAAAGGATTCTTTCAGATACAGAAGTTACTCGCACTTTTATGAAGTAAAAGAAAGTTACAGAAGAATCGTCACTGACTTCTATTTTAAGCCATGTATGTTAACGTCTCCACAGCCAATATGCTACACTATCTCTAGGTTTCCAACCAGGAAGTCATGAAGAACCGACAGATGCCACTCCTGTACAGCTTCCTTTCATACTCAGTCAGTCAGCCAGTCAATAACAACGTAGAACTTCGTACGCACGTACATCAGTTCGATTTGCCACACCACATTAGCACAGAAATGAAGTTGTCGACTAAAATCCCGTAGTGGTAGTTTTTTTAAAAGTATGAGCAGTGATCGGAAACATTAGGGTTTGAAGATGTTATTCAAGGAGTATAATACAGTGAAATAAATTTGGAAAGAGAAAAAGAAAAGGGACATGAAGAATTCAGAAGATTAGAATTTTGCAGAACACAAGGGGTGGATACACCTGCGCCATAGCAAACGATTTTCAGTCATGTCATTCAGGGTCTAACCATCGGTTGCTATCATCTCGCGGTCCCCAACCAGGTAGTCTACACCTACCAATATGACTCAGTCCACTTGTCAGTGACTTAATCGATTTGTGTCATGTTTTGGTCTGGCCGCCCCTAGCTTTCTTCCAACCTACTCCTATACCATTGAACATCGCACGTCGAGGCAGTCGGTGGTTGGGCATACGTAACACGTGTTCCAGCCATCTCAACTGATGAAGTTTCACTACTTCATCAATTGATTTGCTATCCTTACCTAGTGCACGAAGTGCGAATCGAGTTGGTTCTTTATTTTGAAATGGTGCGGTCAAATGAATTACCCTACTCGGGTCCTGTATGCGCGTTTCGGAGACGCAGCACACATCGATGGAGCGAGATTCTAAAGTCCTAGCGAAGGAAGCCTGCTGTCCTATTTGGCACAGTGTTTGGACGTTAATTGCTCCTACGTGTAGTTTAGAGAGTGGTTTCACGAGACCAGGAATAACGTTCCGCGTGCTCGAATCGTTTGCCGTAGCGGCGCCAGGTGATAAAGAGACGTGAGAAGGGTTAGTCGTGGAGATAAGATAGATATTAGGAGGTGTAGGAAGGATTTGAATGTGACCGACTTGGTCTCGTGTGCTGTTACGGGTATGAGGGCTGATGTCACTTCCCGGCTGCCCACACCGTGGAAGGGTATTTCTTGAGGAACCTGAAAAGGAAGTTGGATTAATGTTGGGCTTAACGACTCATCTATCAGAAGGTAAAGATAGATCGCGTAGGCATGTAACAATACTAGTTATTGCAATATGCTTTCATAAATCAAAAAAGTCAAGGGCATTTATTTGACTACAATACTGTCCAAAATGTATTCAAAACATGCAACGTATATGTACTTGCTCAACTGTACAAAACAACTTACACTTGATCTGTTTAAAATTTCCAATCGTTTATCCAAACTATTGTAAAATAAATTATACGCTACAAATACTAATGAACAACCACGTATAAATATGCTTAAGACAATATCTTTCGGTATAGGTGGATAAAAACCTCTCCGACCAGGATTGGCCAGTACTACTATGTCATAGACCGACTACTTCCACTTTTTCCAACCGGTCCCAGCGTCGGCAAATAATAGACGATATGTTATTCGCTGGTACGACATTCATAGTACGTGTCCAAGCAACAGAAGTCGGTGTTTTTAGTGGGTGACAACAAGTGGATTATCGTCACTGTGTCCGAACACACGTTGCCGAACACCCGCATAACTAACATGATATTAGAATATTAAAGATTCCCATTGTGAAAATTAAAGCAACACATATAAGCGAATAATTGTTTTCAATTAGATCGTCATCAGGCTTTACTCTAATATACATGAATAGTTATACGAAAATGTTAAACCAATCAAGGCAATATGGGTCAATAATCACAATGAAATAGAATAAGTCTCTACACATAATAGGTAAAAATACAAATTGATAGTAGGAAGATGGGTGTACTGATAGTAGTAAGAATAATAAAATACAATAACAAAACTCTTATCAATAGTTAAACGTTGGGAATAGCAGGTTAAACAAACGTGGGTAAATAGACTTGGAATAGTCACCACAAAACATTAAAATCATTACGTAATAAGATGTGTGTAAATAATTAAATAATGAAGAATACAAACGGGAAGAGGCGGGAAATTACAAACGAATACTAGATGTGAAAATAAGGTTAATGATAACAAAATAAAAGTCGTTTGTTAAATGATAACTGGCCACGTGAGGAATAGGGGGGTTACGTATTTCTTCTGTACACATAAATTGGAGTTATATGTACGAATTCCTATGGCTTCAGCTATATGTAGGAGGCGGGAACGAACTCCGTCGGGAAATGATGGAGGTATACGGTAGATAACTCGAAATGATTTCGATTTATCTACAGCATGACCGCTATCAATGAGATGTGCCAAGATAGAACTGGAATAGATTTTATCTGGCCCTTTATGTACCAAGTTGGTAGATGTTCACTCATTCGTTGGTTAAGTTGCCTGGTAGTACGCCCTATATAGCTATCTCCACAGGAGCAGCTGAATTTGTAAATGCACATAGAAGAGGCCAACTCAGGTATTTATTTATTTGGACACATGAATATTGGTACAAGAGAGCGCCAATATATATGCGCCACACAAAACAATGAAAATTCGAGAGGAATACAAAGAAAGAAAAAAAAAGCTGAGGAGCGCAACACAAAAAGAGAGAACAATAACGAAGAGATTGGTGTAAGGTAATGTGCTAGTAATCAGGGAACGCAAAGGTACAATCGGAAGAAATCTTTCAGGTAAGGGAGACACAACCACTTTTTATGAAGAAAGTAAAAGAAGGTTACAGCAGGATCGCCACTGGCTTCTATTCTGAGCCATATCTGATAACGTCTCTAGCCACTGTGTAGCACCATCTCTCGGACCCCAACCAGGGAGTCGTGAAGGACCAACACAAGCCAGTCCTTTGCAGCTTTCTTTCATGCCACGACACCATGTCATGCACTGACCACCTCTCCGCTTCTTCCAACCAGTCCCAGAGTCGGCAAATAATGCACGACGTGGAATTCTCTGGGACGACATTCGGAGAACATGTCCAAGCCACCGAAGTCGGTGTTTCAAGATGGTGACACCAATTGAATTATCATCTCTGTGCCCGAACACACGATGCCGAACCTCTGCATTACTGACATGGTGTTGCCACTGAATGTCAGCAATCCTTCGGAGACAGCGATGATCGAACACAGAGAGTCGTCTAACGTCCTCAACTCGGAGAGGCCAGGTTTCACAAGCATAGAGCAAAACTGCTCTCACCGACGCGTTGTAGATCCGACCTTTTACAGCCAGACTAACATCACGAAGGCGCCAAAGATGGCCCAGATTGGCATAAGCCGCTCTGGCTTTCACTATACGTGCATTGATCTCATCACTCACACCCCCACCAGCACTTATGCAGCTACCCAGATACACGAACTTCTCAACTACGTCTATCTGCTCACCATCCAGGGTGAGTACAGGATTACAATCCTGCCAGTCTTGTAGAAGTACTTTGCACTTCGAAGGTGCAAAGCACATACCATACCTACGGACACTGATTGCCAACTGATTAAGTGCGGATTGCATGCCTTGGGCATTATCGCACAGTAAGACAATATCGTCCGCATACTCAAGGTCGAGAAGTCTTTCTCCAGGCAACAGATCCACACCACCATTACTTACATTCATCAGAGCTGTTTCCAGAATGTCATCGATGGCAAAGTTGAAGAGGAATGGTGAGATTGGGCAACCCTGCCTAACCCCACTGCTCGAATGGAACAATGGAGAAAGGTGGTTGTATGCCCTCACTCTGCCTGAGGTGTTTTTATATAGGGCTTTTAGGATGTTAATAAACTTCTCAGGCACACCCTTCTTCAATAGACAATCCCAGAGAACAGTCCTGTCCAACGAATCGAAGGCAGCCCTGATGTCAAGAAACACTACGATTGTTGGCCTTTGAAAAGTATGGCGGTGTTCTAACATTTGGCGGAGGGTGAAGATATGATCAATACATCCTCGACCAGAACGAAACCCAGCCTGCTCCTCGCGAGTCAATCTTTCTCGGGTTTTGAACAACCTACGAAGTATGACGGAAGCCAATAGCTTGGACGCAATCGGAAGTAGACTTATCCCCCGATAGTTGTTACAAGAACGACGTGAACCCTTTTTAAAGATAGGGACAACTATCGACTCATTCCATGACGTTGGTACACTCTCTAGTTCCCAAACCTTTGTAAACAACGTCGTCAATTCCTTAGTCAAAAAGTCACCACCATCTTTAAAAAGAGCCGGAGGTAAGTCATCTGGGCCAGGTGATTTGTAACGCTTCAAGAGTTGGAGTTCCTTGCGGACTTCCTCCTCGTTTGGTGGATCAGTCGTCACCGGCCATGGAGGGCAGGACAGTCTGACCGATGTTGCCGGAGCAGCAGGCCAGTTGAACTGCCCTTCGAAAAATTCTGCCCACCGTCCAAGACGTCGATGGATGTTAGTGATTGGCATCCCATCATCCTCGCGGATTGTTTCGCTCACACCAGACTTCTTGCTCTCAGTGGCTCGGATGAGTTGGAAGAGCTTCCGGTAGTTACCAGATGCAGCTGCTGCTTCCAGCTCATTAGCACGCATCGACCACCAGGCTTCTCGGTCCTTACGCAAGCTTTGCCCGATTTCCTTACGTAACATCCTTCGTTTATGGTCAAACTCACGGTCACCCGGAGTAGACCGACGGGCTTCAATGAGTTGTAAGGAACCAGAAGAAACCCAGTGCTTAAAAGCGGGACGTTTCGCAAACCCACAACTGACTGTTCCCGCCATTTTCATGGCGTCATGCAATTGCAACCAATGCTCATCTATACTTTTCGGTGGAGTGGTAGCTAGCCTAGAGGCTAGCTACCACAGAAGAGAGTCGTTTAGGTGGCCGATGGGGACTCGTTGGTCGCAGGTCAGATAACGGGGACCGTCTACTGCAACTTTGCACAGACCACAACCTGTTTCTGGCTAGCACTAACTTTCGGCACAGTCATCGCCGATGTGCCACCTGGCGTCCTCCCTCTGCATCTCAAGCCTGGACTCAGATTGATCACATCGCGATCAGCTACCGCTGGCGTGGTTGTGTACAAGACTGCCGCTCCTTTTGGAGTACCTATCTGGACTCTGACCATGCCTTGGTCTGCGCCAATCTTGCCTTACTTTTCAGTGGACAACGAAGTGAACGCCATCAACGGATTGATGTTAGCAAGCTGGTTGCAACTTCTGTTGCAAGTAAGTATCGAACCGAGCTAGCCTCTAGGCTAGCTACCACTCCACCGAAAAGTATAGATGAGCATTGGTTGCAATTGCATGACGCCATGAAAATGGCGGGAACAGTCAGTTGTGGGTTTGCGAAACGTCCCGCTTTTAAGCACTGGGTTTCTTCTGGTTCCTTACAACTCATTGAAGCCCGTCGGTCTACTCCGGGTGACCGTGAGTTTGACCATAAACGAAGGATGTTACGTAAGGAAATTGGGCAAAGCTTGCGTAAGGACCGAGAAGCCTGGTGGTCGATGCGTGCTAATGAGCTGGAAGCAGCAGCTGCATCTGGTAACTACCGGAAGCTCTTCCAACTCATCCGAGCCACTGGCAGCAAGAAGTCTGGTGTGAGTGAAACAATCTGCGAGGATGATGGGATGCCAATCACTAACATCCATCGACGTCTTGGACGATGGGCAGAATTTTTCGAAGGGCAGTTCAACTGGCCTGCTGCTCCGGCAACATCGGTCAGACTGTCCTGCCCTCCATGGCCGGTGACGACTGATCCACCAAACGAGGAGGAAGTCCGCAAGGAACTCCAACTCTTGAAGCGTTACAAATCACCTGGCCCAGATGACTTACCTCCGGCTCTTTTTAAAGATGGTGGTGACTTTTTGACTAAGGAATTGACGACGTTGTTTACAAAGGTTTGGGAACTAGAGAGTGTACCAACGTCATGGAATGAGTCGATAGTTGTCCCTATCTTTAAAAAGGGTTCACGTCGTTCTTGTAACAACTATCGGGGGATAAGTCTACTTCCGATTGCGTCCAAGCTATTGGCTTCCGTCATTCTTCGTAGGTTGTTCAAAACCCGAGAAAGATTGACTCGCGAGGAGCAGGCTGGGTTTCGTTCTGGTCGAGGATGTATTGATCATATCTTCACCCTCCGCCAAATGTTAGAACACCGCCATACTTTTCAAAGGCCAACAATCGTAGTGTTTCTTGACATCAGGGCTGCCTTCGATTCGTTGGACAGGACTGTTCTCTGGGATTGTCTATTGAAGAAGGGTGTGCCTGAGAAGTTTATTAACATCCTAAAAGCCCTATATAAAAACACCTCAGGCAGAGTGAGGGCATACAACCACCTCTCTCCATTGTTCCATTCGAGCAGTGGGGTTAGGCAGGGTTGCCCAATCTCACCATTCCTCTTCAACTTTGCCATCGATGACATTCTGGAAACAGCTCTGATGAATGTAAGTAATGGTGGTGTGGATCTGTTGCCTGGAGAAAGACTTCTCGACCTTGAGTATGCGGACGATATTGTCTTACTGTGCGATAATGCCCAAGGCATGCAATCCGCACTTAATCAGTTGGCAATCAGTGTCCGTAGGTATGGTATGTGCTTTGCACCTTCGAAGTGCAAAGTACTTCTACAAGACTGGCAGGATTCTAATCCTGTACTCACCCTGGATGGTGAGCAGATAGACGTAGTTGAGAAGTTCGTGTATCTGGGTAGCTGCATAAGTGCTGGTGGGGGTGTGAGTGATGAGATCAATGCACGAATAGTGAAAGCCAGAGCGGCTTATGCCAATCTGGGCCACCTTTGGCGCCTTCGTGATGTTAGTCTGGCTGTAAAAGGTCGGATCTACAACGCGTCGGTGAGAGCAGTTTTGCTCTATGCTTGTGAAACCTGGCCTCTCCGAGTTGAGGACGTTAGACGACTCTCTGTGTTCGATCATCGCTGTCTCCGAAGGATTGCTGACATTCAGTGGCAACACCATGTCAGTAATGCAGAGGTTCGGCATCGTGTGTTCGGGCACAGAGATGATAATTCAATTGGTGTCACCATCTTGAAACACCGACTTCGGTGGCTTGGACATGTTCTCCGAATGTCGTCCCAGAGAATTCCACGTCGTGCATTATTTGCCGACTCTGGGACTGGTTGGAAGAAGCGGAGAGGTGGTCAGTGCATGACATGGTGTCGTGGCATGAAAGAAAGCTGCAAAGGACTGGCTTGTGTTGGTCCTTCACGACTCCCTGGTTGGGGTCCGAGAGATGGTGCTACACAGTGGCTAGAGACGTTATCAGATATGGCTCAGAATAGAAGCCAGTGGCGATCCTGCTGTAACCTTCTTTTACTTTCTTCATAAAAAGTGGTTGTGTCTCCTTACCTGAAAGATTTCTTCTGATTGTACCTCTTCGTCATTACTCTCTTTTTCTTTTGCGTTCCTTAGTTTTTTTTTTTCTCTTTCTACTTCTCTTCGAATTCCCATTGTTTTGTGTGGCGCATATATATTGGCGCTCTCTTGTACCAATATTTATGTGTTCAAATAAATAAATAAATAAATAAATAAGAGGCTAGCTCGGTTCGATACTTATTTGCAACAGAAGTTGCAACCAGCTTGCTAATGTCAATCCGTTGATGGCGGTCACTTCGTTGGCCACTGAAAAGTAAGGCAAGATTGGCGCAGACCAAGGCATGGTCAGAGTCCAGATAGGTACTCCAAAAGGAGCGGCAGTCTTTTACACAACCACGCCAGCGGTAGCTGATCGCGATGTGATCAATCTGAGTCCAGGCTTGGGATGCAGAGGGAGGACGCCAGGTGGCACATCTGCGATGACTGTGCCGAAAGTTAGTGCTAGCCAGAAACAGGTTGTGGTCTGTGCACAGTTGCAGTAGACGGTCCCCGTTATCTGACCTGCGACCAGCAAGTCCCCATCGGCCACCTAAACGACTCTCTTCTGTGCCTAGACGCCCGACCTGAGCATTCAAGTCTCCGGCTAGTACTACAATATCTGTCGAACGCACTTTCTGGAGAAGAACAGATAACTGGTGGTAAAACTCATCCTTGATTGCATCCGGGGTGCAATCTGTCGGGGCATAGGCGGAGATGACGAAAAGACATCGTTTCTCACGCCGATTTCTTCTCACTTTGATGGAACTCTCTAATCTAACAGCACATAACCGACTGTTAATGGGGATCCAATCGACTAGTGCTGCCTCAGCTCTAGCGCTTAGTGCGACACCAACGCCTGCAAGACCAGACGAAGATGCCACAGGGTCCCCGGATAAGCGCACGTAAAACAAGCTTTTTGAAGTGACAGATGTAGAGCGAATTTGTAGTACTTCGCTAGAGTCTTGAATACGGGTCTCGGATAGACAACAAACATCAATATTAAGACTTTCCAAAGACATAGCCAGCCCTATCTGTTGACAAACCTGCATAAGTGTGCGAACGTTGAAGGCAGCCAGTTTGAATGGCGCACGTGGTTTCAGAAAAACTGCTTCAGTACTCATATTCGATGGTAACATACAACTTTCAACCGGACAGTGACTCGAGAACGTTTAGATACAGTCGGATTTCCACCAAAGACGAGCCGCTGTATAAGTATAAAAGAGGGTGAATAATGTGGGAAATAATAATAATAATAATAATAATAATAATAATAATAATAATAACGACAATAATAGTATTAATAATGACAATAATAGTAATGATAATTATTTGAATCGACTGATTGTTTTTCGGAGCGATAAAAGTAGTTGCCAAAGACATAGAGTTCATCGTTTGTGTGTGGGCTGTGATACTGCCCGGGTGCCCAAACCGAAGCAGGTGGTTTTCTTAGGGGGCCACTCCCCGAGCCCTTGACCTAAAGGTCTAACCCACAAGGCAGTGGAGCATCGTAAGGAGATGCAGTCCCATGGTAGCCGGTGACCAACGATTGGTTCATACACCATTTGTTCCCTCAGGATACTGGAGCCCATGTGCACCATTGGTTTGTGATCCGGTTAAAGCGCCGGACATTCGCTTTTCGTCCTCTCATTTTCGTAAACAACACCCCCGCCACGAGAAGGCAATGAGTAGGACTTCCCTGGCAGAGGCTGTATATGCGCGGCCGTGTGAAAGTATTTCGAGAGGGAGAGCGGATTCACCCCACTCTCGGCCGTACCAGGGCATATATTTCAGAGTGTCACTAGCCACATCCCCTTTGAATTGCACTTTCATGTATAAAGGCTTCTTACGAACGGTCGAAATCTCCGACTTCTTAACTAAAGTAATCACCAGAACATTCTACTCAGCCAATCTTGCGTTGACCTTCACTTGTCGACCAGAGATGTCTACTCAAACGAAGGATAAGTTACCTGAGTTGGCCTCTTCTATGTGCATTTACAAATTCAGCTGCTCCTGTGGAGATAGCTATATAGGGCGTACTACCAGGCAACTTAACCAACGAATGAGTGAACATCTACCAACTTGGTACATAAAGGGCCAGATAAAATCTATTCCCAGTTCTATCTTGGCACATCTCATTGATAGCGGTCATGCTGTAGATAAATCGAAATCATTTCGAGTTATCTACCGTATACCTCCATCATTTCCCGACGGAGTTCGTTCCCGCCTCCTACATATAGCTGAAGCCATAGGAATTCGTACATATAACTCCAATTTATGTGTACAGAAGAAATACGTAACCCCCCTATTCCTCACGTGGCCAGTTATCATTTAACAAACGACTTTTATTTTGTTATCATTAACCTTATTTTCACATCTAGTATTCGTTTGTAATTTCCCGCCTCTTCCCGTTTGTATTCTTCATTATTTAATTATTTACACACATCTTATTACGTAATGATTTTAATGTTTTGTGGTGACTATTCCAAGTCTATTTACCCACGTTTGTTTAACCTGCTATTCCCAACGTTTAACTATTGATAAGAGTTTTGTTATTGTATTTTATTATTCTTACTACTATCAGTACACCCATCTTCCTACTATCAATTTGTATTTTTACCTATTATGTGTAGAGACTTATTCTATTTCATTGTGATTATTGACCCATATTGCCTTGATTGGTTTAACATTTTCGTATAACTATTCATGTATATTAGAGTAAAGCCTGATGACGATCTAATTGAAAACAATTATTCGCTTATATGTGTTCTTCTAATATGATATTACCACTGAATGTCAGCAGTCCTTCGGAAACAACGATGATCAAACAGAGTCGCTTAACATCCTCAACTCGTAGAGGCTAGGTTACACAAATATAGTAAAACACTTTGTATATGCTTTTACCACAATTAAGTACAAGTGTAGTTGAAGTTTATGCTATTTCTGTGTCTCATTTTTATTGAAAACAGTCGTATTGAATATAAATGAACGTTTAAAATGTGGATAAATGGCTGGGCAAACGAGTCAATTTGGATAGTGTGATAAGAGAAGGATTATCACAACTATGTGACATAACAGCTTAATACATTTCGAACGATCTGCTCATACATATTGTTGTTAAAAACATTCATATATGAGAAATTAGGTCAATTAAACAAATAGAAGGTAAGAGAAAACAAAAATAGTGTGAAACTTGCCACACTGGATAACAAACTAATATTACCAGGGTAGGTTTAAGGTGAGAACAAACAGTTCCTGAATACACAGAGAGATTTGGAATTTCGTATGGCCAAGGCTTCAATATACCGTGGTATGCGTCATTTAACACTTCTGTACGATACCACAAAAGCCGAGTTAAAATCAACCTTATGACCTGGCAATAGGTCATAAGATCGTTTTCTCCTACACTCAATTTGTCTAGTTAACCTAATATTTTTATACATAAATGTTCTTAACATGTGCGATCAAATTGTTCGAAATGCATTGCGCTAATACTTCACATAATTATGATAACCTTCGTCTTCTTTTTACATTATTAAAGTGAAAGACTCGCCATTAACAAATTGACAGAATTTCACTGCTACAGGCTAATACTCGTAAATTTACCGAAGAAAATGTCTGTACTTAAGTATCAAATATAACTGTAGAGATCAATGGTTAATAAAGTACAACAGTTGGATTAATTTCTATGGTTACAATAAGACTTTTGTCCATTCTTGCAAGCATAAACTCTTAGTAATGAGGATTAGTAGAAGAGAATTGTGTTCAGCTCCTAAACTTTATTTAATATATTAACTAATTTTATGATAAGATCTTGGGTCACTGCACTTAAAGACCTCTGCAAATAACTAGTCAGTTCCTGCTAACTGCTCCCTTGGTGCAAGCATCAAGCTAGTTATGACCCTTAAGTATTAACAGACAAGAAATTAAGCTCTACTCTATATTGGTCTTGATATGAATCGCATAATACTAGTAAGATTTTAACCGATAAAATCTAGTTTACAAACTTTGTTATTACCGATCTTATCAAATAATTGGTATCTAAACTTATATAATATATATAATATAAAGGGTAGAAATATTCCAGGAAAATCCAGTTATCACCATGTTAAAATTTAATAACAAGTGCAGGTATGTTCAGAAGTTACAGTCACAACTTTTATGTCAAGTTTGATATATACTATTTGTTCCATAAGTACTGATTAACGGACGTCTTGTAATGATGATTTATCCGGTAACAAAATAGAGAAAATTCTTGGAAAATATGCAAGATTACGTGATTGTGGAATATTATGTCGATGTTTTAATCAATGTGAATAAATTATTCTCAATACGAACAGTAATTTGCACACCGGTACATTTTCGAAATACCGTTAATCTAAATTGAGACATACTTTAATAATAAGGTTACTTCGATGTAATTTGGATGAGTTAATTTTACGGCTCTTTGGTATTCAGCTTAAGTAGTTGGAATTCGCTACTAACTATTTACGAAACTAACGATTACTTAACATTCAAAATGACATACTGATTACTTTGTGCTTGTGCCAGTTCACTCAAGCATCAATAAACAATGACTCTTGAAAACTAAAGAAAAAGAAAATGTTATTAACACTACAGATAGTCTTTGTTCAGTTCAAGTCATCATTTTCATTTCTGAATCCTTACTTACAAAATGCTTTGTGTATGCCACTTATGGCAGGAATGGACATCTTTGTTTAACACTATTTGTGGTTAGTACTAATAAAGTCGAGACTTCAAGTATCCACGTAACTTAAGTTGCTTTAAAGCACGCTTTTGAAACGCTTTAAAAGTAGCGAAGTAGACATAAATTATAAAACACGTCCATTTGCAGTATGTCAACTAATATATTTATTAAATTGCATATTACATGGATGGAGGTAGTCGGTAAGCAACCTGGAAACTAGGTTTCGTGCTAGTTAGCACTAATTAGCAAGACTTACCTGGAATCTTGAGTGGACTAATGGATCCAATAGGATTTGTATTCACATTATCTAGTAGTACATTCTGAGATTATTGATGAACTATTTGGGATATGAATGATCCGTAGGATTGACATTATTCAATCACTTAGCGATTAAAAATAATTTCATGTTTGTTTGGATCTGAGTGCGATCAAATTTTGTCGATTGAACTAGAATGTGAACATAAGTCCAAGTGAATCGATAGTGTTTAGTTCCCAAAGGTTGCAGATACTGCTTGTTAACGAATACCAACTAGCACGAAATTACTAACTAAAAGACTGACTAGAATTAATCCAGTCGGGGCTAGATTACCACCTAGTAGACATTATCAAATGCCTAGACCCGTACCGAAACTACGAGAAGCGAGCTCAATGAAATTGATCGGTTTACGCAAGCATGTGACGAAAATACTGGAGATTAACTATTTTGACGAAAATGTTACAGAATGCAGATCTAACCACAAAGGAAATGTTGATGATAAAATCGAAAAACCAACTTAGCTAAGATATCAATTATTTGAAATTATATCAAGTTAAACATACTAATACAATCAAAAACATGACAGAAATATTGAACAAATAACTAACGGGATTACCTAGCATAAGGGATGTACGAGAGTGAATACCATGTCAACGCCAACGATTGTAGAATGCAAAATATTAAGCAGAGGAGACGAAGTCCCTATATATGTTGGACATTATTACAAATAATATTTACCAGTAGTGCGAAAACGATTGTGAGAACCAAACATACCTGAATTGCATTATTTGTACGTAAAAAAAATAGTGGAAAGGTGACTTTACCAGCATGATTACTGCTGCGAAAATTCTAGTCTCCTGAAACATACGCTTTAACTGATTTACGGGTCCCATCAGGAAAATAGTGCTAGTAGGACTTCAAGAATACATAATACTGATTACCTTCCCAAAGAACATATATTGCCAAGCGTATAAAACAGTGCAAAGAGTGTGATACCTGCTCCAGGCAACCACAAACATAAGGATCCCTAGATGGTAAGCAAAAAATGTTGTTTTTACCAATAGTGACATCACGATACCCACTACTAAGCATATGATAAACGCTTTTATACGTGTACTCCAGCTCAACGAACAACCATTTTCGACCTAAGAAGTCGTGAAACTCTCTTCATGCATACGTCTGTGAATATTCCTTGTTCATCATCATCTCGTGTAAACCACTGCTTTACTTTATCCATTGAAACAGCTGTCGAGATGTACAATCGAATATCCGCCAGTCACCAGCACAATGTACTTATCTCAATATCCAATATTTTCGTACCAAGCTTACACAAACCAACTGGCTTTTCGTTGTTTCAGTATGGACATATAACCTTTAGCCCGAGAAAGTGTGTTCGCTTCACAATAGTAAGCCTTGTGGAACCAGCAGTTCTCATATTAATAGGTAGGAGGCGGGTTGGTCACTGTTTGAAAAATAAAGAGAAAAATCGATAGCTAGAAGTCAACTGTTTTAAGAAGCGAATAAATAAATAATCTGTTAAGCTGGCGATTCATGGGGCGCGACAAGACAGAGAAGGAGGAATAAAGATGGAACGGCAATGATAATAGGTGAGATAGGTATAATTTAATTATATGTGATAATCATAGTTGTCAGACATGGATCACATGCATATAGCTCAAGTGAGATATGGAAATTCCTAAGTGAGTGGGCATTTGTTAATTCCTAATTGAAACTATTCTCTGATGGAGCTGCGTTCACTTCATCTGGGAGAGCATTCAATACGCGTCCAGTTATTAGCAAGAAATAGTGAGTGTACCTGGTTTTTCGTTGTACGGTTTTACAGAGGTTGCCTAGAGAATCCGATGGTGAAGTCCTGGTTAAATATTAGTTTTTGGGTGGCTTGGAGTACTTAGTAGGCTATGTGCAATTATCAGATCACTTTTTATTCACCGACACATACTGCTTACCATAAACAATTTAAGGCGTCGGAGTCGGTCTCCGTAAGATCACTTTCTTGGGCTCATCACCCGCTTAGTTTACTGTCACTACACTTTAAGAAACTTTTTGAATTAGTTGTGAATCCAGTGGGTGTCTGAAAAAGACATGTACCGGTGTATCTGTAGTGGTAAATAAATCCCCAAAGTAAATAGCACTAAGTTTTCGACATTGGATGCTGACCATATGTTTTAGTGGACTCATCTAGCTGAAGGCGCTCGGTCAGGCATCCGCACCAGATCACGTGTGGTAACGCCGTGCTCAACATCAACCGCAATCGCTAGCCAGATTAGATCAGAGAATTCCGATATATTGGTCATCGCCAAATATACTCTTCCGATCTCCTCGACTCTGTCTTTTGATTTCTCTTGGTGGGAACGAAATATATTAGAAGGTGTTACTGGTAGAAGCGTTGTGAAACACTGAATACCTGTGACATCAATCATAAACAATTTAAGGCGTCGGAGTCGGTCTCCGTAAGATCACTTTCTTGGGCTCATCACCCACTTAGTTTACTGTCACTACACTTTAAGAAACTTTTTGAATTAGTTGTGAATCCAGTGGGTGTCTGAAAAAGACATGTACCGGTGTATCGATGGCTTTTGTTTACTTTTTCAGAATTACAGAGAGAATGCTATCGCGTATCGGTTACTCTTCTAGACACAGTGACCTTAAACTCCTGATGCTAATCAAAGAGATAAACATATGTTTCTGGGGTCATCAGACGATGCTAGAGTCTAAAAGTACTCTGCACATGTAGGTTGTTGGTTCATTTGGTCGGAAAAGTTGAAGTTAGAGATCTGTGCCATTCCTAAGTTGGAATGGTCTCCGTTCGCCCATCTAGGAGCACAGATAGCCTGGTTTGTGAGCTTTTGCTTAGCCAAGAATCTGAGAACGTATTTTTGGTTCGCTTGTGTTTTGCCTGTTAGCTTGTTCTGAAAATATATCTACTGCTTCAAACTTTGACGTTGCACCTATTTCTCGATCTCAAGTAAGAGCTACTGTCAGAATTGTTTTCGGAAACTTTCCATCTGCATGGGCTCATCTTTACGTCCGTATCGAGCGTTCTGTGTCTCTCTTGAGGAGTAATGTTTTCACGGGTCTTTTTTTCTTTGAGGTACATTGTGTAGGATAGCTTTCTGAGTAATATTACTTACCATCTCCCAGTGGTCACCTGCTGTTAGCTTTCGTCACTCTAGTGACCATGGGGGTACGGTAGATGTTCCTTCATTACACAGTATTCTTTATTAGTATAGCAAATCTATGGGGGGTGTTATGGTCAGTATTCCTCAAGGGTGGTTAGATAAGGACTTCCTCGATTAGAAGCTGACTGCTCGATAGTATATAGTCTAGCCCTGAATATTATCCATCCTCCTTTCGTACTGTGGCGTGGCCTGCACTTTCAATCAGACCCAAACGTTTAATGTTTTCGACAGGTTATTTTTGAAGTCAACCTCTCAGTATTGCATTCTCTGAACTGAGATTTAAAGATGAAATGCTAAGTCCTCGTACCATACGTCTGAGCCTGTGTATACTAAATAAGTTGAGTGTAACCATACTGGTTTGAAACGATTACAGATCACCATCCTAAATCCGTGTTATGATTTTACCACATGGATTCTACGTTATGAGAAAATCAATCACCCTATGTTCACATTTTCTTAAAATGGAATGCAAACAAATATTTGGCTTTCTTTGAATATTTCCAGGCGTTAAAAGGAGAAGTGAAACAATATGATAGTTAAGTACAGCATCCGAACACTGAGCAGATTAACGTAAAATAATGGAATAGAGTATGGAAAATGAAAGATATTACTGTTAGAAATGTTCAGGAGATGTAAATACAGTAATAAATAATTTGAATGTCAAAAATTTATGTAAATTTTAAAAATATTACACAACGAATACATATTACACGCCACAAGCTCAAAAGTGGTTTGCAACGAGGCTGGCTACTGAATATTAATAAGTAGTATAAGATAATACAGAAAATATAGGATGGTTGTAAAGATTGAGAAAATAAACAGGTTCAACAAGCTGTTTTGGGCTACACCAGTATACATCTATAATTTTACTTCGATCTAATGTAAACCATTTAATATGAATGAATAGTCAGTTGCATATTGGTCTTTGACTTTCACCAACCACAAAGATAATTGTTTTAGTAAGAGGAAGCTTGTGTATACAAATAGACAATTTATGAGGAATTGTACCATAAATTAAATTCGAAATAGAACTGTAACTAAGTAATTATGTCCATAAATTATGCTTGCAAATGACACATGAAAATATAAATGAGTGTTTAGCGAAGAAGGACAACAAGAATGAAGGTATATACAGAAGGTCACATGCTATTTGATTTGTTAATAATTGCTTGGAAGTTAAAATAAACGAGCCTTGGCTTAGGGAAACCTCTCCAGTCTAGCTCTACATATATATTAGTTGGAGATAATTTGACAATATATTGACGCCAATGCAATTCTGATTCCTCAGTAGTTGAGTTATGGGATGAATCAAGCTAGGTTTTAGCAAAATATGGTTTAAATTTAGATTATTGTAAAAGAGATTTGATATTTAGTCATTCAATGGTAATAAAAACAGAAGTTCAATTAATACTACTTATATAAGTTTGAGTAAACTCACTTAAAAACCAGTTTTCATTGGGTTTGTACAATTTTACTTCGCTTAAATTCAGAATGAAAGGTAACACCTGATGACAAAGTAATTTGAATCCGGCAACTTAAGTCATGTTAGGGTAATTAGAAAAGGAAAGACTTAAAGTAATAGACGACAATAAGAATTAAGCTTAAAGAGTAACATGTTGAAAGGATTTTCAATCGGGAGTTTCAACTCACTTTCCTATGGATTAGGAGGCTACAATTTGTGGTTTCATATTCTCAGTGAAATCAAATATTCAATTACAACCTCTATTAAAACATAAGCGTCTGTGCGCGAGAGTAGAGGCGCTGGGATCGAATCCCGCTAACAGAGCCGTGGATGCATGTTGCTGAGGAGTTTCATAATAGGACGAAACGGCCGTCTGGTGCTTCTAGGTTTTCAATGGCGGTCTAACATCAATCAATTCATGATATCAATCAAAAATTTATTAATCTTCACAACCCTATACTGTTGATATTTGTTTGTGATTAATTAAAAGACGTTACGATGTGGTTTCTGTGAACTAAATATCATGACCTTTGTCTGTACAACTTAAATCACGAAGTTATTACTATAGGAATTTAGTTAAGCCGTTTATTTTGTTGATATAAAACTATTTAATCGATAAACCAAGGAAGTGTATTGTATGAATAATAACTAAACAGATACTTAGGATTATATATATATATATATATATATATATATCAAAGTCGTGGGAACATATACAGAGTATATTTGGGCTCTAGCTACCAGTGGAATCCAGGATATATGTTTAATCTTATTTATGATACAACTTTTGAATTTACCTGGATCCAGGTACTCATGTTATAGTGGGACTCAAACCCAGTCCCTGTCACATAGTTCACTAAACCAGTGAGTCATTTTTAGTTGGTATTCTACTAGCTACAACTTAAACGTACTAAACTTTTGATAAAATGTCTATACCGATTTACTGAAGTATAGTTTATACCAACAAAGATTGAACGAAACTCAATCCTGAATATCAGCAACGGGATAACATAAATTTTGTAAGTTATGGTAAACATTGCGTTGTAGACTCGTTTAAAGAATGGTAGATAATCTTGAATGGTTAAATATGCCAATATACTTTCTTCATAGAATACATCACCAGTGGTGAACAATCGAATGTATTTAACATAAAATTACAGGACTTGTTAGTAAAATCTAACAATCATAAAGTAAATGGTTCAATTGCAAAATGTCCACCAATTGTCTCAAAATGACTCAGGCCTCATTGTTCTTGCATTTTCATACAAACTGCATTCTATTTCATTCTATACTCTTCGATCCTCTTGTCTCTCTGCTGCCAGACCTTCTGTTCACGACTAACATCATATATTACTCATGCCAATATAAGTAGCACACACCACAATATGACTTACATCAAATCTCATTTATATCTATGGAATCAATGCCAATTTCGGGAAATTTTTAAAGATTAGTCAAACTCTGACAAACTAAATTACCATAAGATGATTATCTTGTTACATTATGAGTGGATTAACGTTAGGAATACGTACTAGTCAATGTTCTTTCAGTGGTTGAGGGTACAGCGCTCTTCACAAGGCTTTAAGATCATTCAATTAAGTCTAAAATATTGGTAAGTAGTATCAGTTTGGTGCTCTTTAATTTGATAAATTTCTGGAGTTAATGTCAGTTAGTGTTTGTGACTAACTTTTAGTATAGGTTCCTAAGCACAGCTACTAACATCATTAAATTTCTTGCATGTGTGAATATTTTTAAAGAATCATGTCATCAAATAACCATTCCTCTAGGTTCAGGAGATTTAATTTGTTTAATCTGGTTGGCATTTTATTTAGCAAGTTGTGGAATCTTTCACGTAACTGAGAAGCATCATCGATGAACAAGGAGGATCGTATGAGGACGTAAGGGCGAGGATTGGCAAAGCAACAATAGCATTCCTACAATTGAAGAACATATGTGACTCAAAACAACTGTCAACCAACATCAAAGTCACAATCTTCAATACGAACGTCTAGACAGTCTTATTGTACGAAGCTGGAACTTGAAGAACTACCATAACCATCATCAAGAAGATACAAGTATTTATAAACAGTAGTTTACTCAAGATATTAAATATCCGTTGGCTGGATACAATCGTCAACAAAATAATATGGAAGAGAACAAACCATCTTCAAGTTCAAGAGGAAATCAGTAGAAGGCAGTGGAAGTGGATAGGACACACATTACGGAAATCATCAAACTGCATCACGAGGCAAGCGCTAACTTGGAATCCTGAAGGGAAACAAAAAGAGAGGAAAACTAAAGTACACACTTCGTGGAGAATTAAAAAATGGACATGAAAAGAATGAATAGCAAATGGAAAGAATTACCCAGAACACATTGAGGTGCATAATGCTGGTGGGAGGCCTATACTCCTCCAGAAGAGATAACAGGCATAAGTAAGTAAGTAAGTAAGTAAGTAAGTAAGTAAGTAAGTAAGTAAGTAAGTAAGTAAGTAAGTAAGTAAGTAAGTAAGTAAGTAAGTAAGTAAGTAAGTAAGTAAGTAAGTAAGTAAGTAAGTAAGTAAGTAAGTAAGTAAGTAAGTAAGTAAGTAAGTAAGTAAGTAAGTAAGTAAGTAAGTAAGTAAGTAAGTAAGTAAGTAAGTAAGTAAGTAAGTAAGTAAGTAAGTAAGTAAGTAAGTAAGTAAGTAAGTAAGTAAGTAAGTAAGTAAGTAAGTAAGTAAGTAAGTAAGTAAGTAAGTAAGTAAGTAAGTAAGTAAGTAAGTAAGTAAGTAAGTAAGTAAGTAAGTAAGTAAGTAAGTAAGTAAGTAAGTAAGTAAGTAAGTAAGTAAGTAAGTAAGTAAGTAAGTAAGTAAGTAAGTAAGTAAGTAAGTAAGTAAGTAAGTAAGTAAGTAAGTAAGTAAGTAAGTAAGTAAGTAAGTAAGTAAGTAAGTAAGTAAGTAAGTAAGTAAGTAAGTAAGTAAGTAAGTAAGTAAGTAAGTAAGTAAGTAAGTAAGTAAGTAAGTAAGTAAGTAAGTAAGTAAGTAAGTAAGTAAGTAAGTAAGTAAGTAAGTAAGTAAGTAAGTAAGTAAGTAAGTAAGTAAGTAAGTAAGTAAGTAAGTAAGTAAGTAAGTAAGTAAGTAAGTAAGTAAGTAAGTAAGTAAGTAAGTAAGTAAGTAAGTAAGTAAGTAAGTAAGTAAGTAAGTAAGTAAGTAAGTAAGTAAGTAAGTAAGTAAGTAAGTAAGTAAGTAAGTAAGTAAGTAAGTAAGTAAGTAAGTAAGTAAGTAAGTAAGTAAGTAAGTAAGTAAGTAAGCAAGTAAGCAAGTAAGTAAGTAAGTAAGTAAGTTAGTAAGTAAGCTTCAGTAGATACCACTTCATCAAAGTCATCCTCTTGCATGTGAAATGTCCCTTTCAATCACTGACATAGAAGTGATATAACAATCCCAATTATATTCATAAATCAAAATTATCTTTTCAATTTGTTTAATGGTAAAATTATTCTACTGAATACATTGAATCAGAACTAATATATTAGATTAAACTATTTCTATTCAGAAGGGTTTTGTGGAGATTTTAGAAATTTCACTGGTTGAATTCATGAGTCAATTGAAGCTAGACCATCGTGGAAAACCTGAAAGCACTAGACGGCCGTTTCGTCTTGGTATGGAACTCATCATCTGTGCGCATCCACGATCACGCACGATGCGGATTGCTGAGGAGTCGCATACTAGGAAGAAACGGCCGTCCAGTATTTCCATTCCATTTTCAATATTGAAAGCAGATGGTACTATGAATAGAATCTTCTATGAATAGCCTATTTCATTTGTTTTTTTTTTGTTTATTTGTTTATTTGATTGATTGACTATTATTTTAAACAAACAATACACATTGTAAAATGAAAAATCAAATGTTCACAACAATATTGTACACTCTTTGTTTGTTTCCCTTTATTATTACCATTACTATTATTACTATCACTATTACTACTATCTCTATTATTACTGTTAGTATTACTATTACTATTATTGTTATTGCTGCCATCACTATTGTCACTACTACTATCATTACTATTAGTAGTACTATTATTAGTAATATAGCTTTTATCACTAGTATTATTACTATTATTATTATTAATGTTATTGTTACTACTATTGTTACTACCATTATTACTATCATTAATATTACAATTATTATTATTGTTGCTCTCAGTGTTACAATTATGATTATTGTTATTTACGCTTGACAAAATCACATGTGGTCATCATGAGTGTCAAGTTAAAACGATGCAAATGAATGTAAATTATGTTTTCAATGTATTGAGAGAATTTAAGCATACTATTACTACTATTGCTACTACTACTACTACTACTACTACTACTACTACTACTACTACTACTACTACTACTACTACTACTACTAACACTAATAGTAATAATAGTAGTACATAACAATCATTAAAAGAAATGAAATTTATTTACAAACTTCACTTATTCAAGTTTTCAATTGTACTAATGGAATTTTGTGTACAAACTTTCAACGTATAATGTTTAATTCAGAAATAAAATATGCATTTGACATTCAATGATGTTGATGATTGAATTTCATTTCAAAACATTGATAATTTATAAAAAAAGGTATGGATAGTAGTTAACAGTGGAATTCAGGACACACATTTTGTCCTATTTTGGACTCGTCAGATGGATGTATCTGCATGTCAAAGTGAATGTTCCCCCCTAGGACTCGAACCCAAATATCATTCACTTCAAACGGAATCGAGTTATTCACTTAGCTAATGAGTTCTGATAGCCACTTGATTGTGCAATGAAGTGAAGTTTAAATTCACTTCGAGTCAGAAAGTGAACATTAACTCTGAGATGTAGATATATCCAGTTGACAAGTCCAAAATAGGACGAAACATGTGTCCTCGATTCTACTGCTAGCCTTTATCCATCTTTGTTTAGAATGCTTGTGAATTAAAGCAATATCGAGGCAATATACACAGTTTGCATATATACAAATAAGAATGAGACTGACCAATTGCAGTGCTAAACATCAATAAGAGAATTCAAGTAAACAATATCAAATGAACATTGATAATTTGTTACAAAAATGTGAAAGTGAAAAAAGAAAGTCACCTCCAATAGTGTTTTATAGTAAATGTCTTAAACACTCCACATGAAGCCCTTCCGTGACTATTGCCAGTCTCAAGCTCGGATAAAAGAGGAGGGTTGGACATGAGAATTAGAGTTTAAATTAGACAGTATGAAATTATATTGTGTTGTTATTGTTATAGCTTCTGCCTTGTATCCTATTATTGTATAGCGTAATGATATCGTTAATTAGAGAACAGTGAATTATTGAACGGATCAATGATGCATAAAACAATTACTAGCAGTCTACAATCTTTATCGGTCCCTCTTCCAGCCTATCTCTATCTGTTAAGTCCAGAACACTAATTTAAGCCTCCACGATATGAATCATTGATTTTAAACATACTGGGGTTTATATATCAACCAGACAGACCATATCGTATCATGCATGAAATAGGAAACAACATTTATACAAGATTTAGCCAAATGTGGCTGTGAATGAAGGAGATAGTAATGCATAGACTGGAGGATAACTAAGGAATGATAAATGGCATAATAATAGTCTATGAGTCAAAATAAAGCATATGATAAGTGGGACACGGATATGAATGGTTTAGTTACTTAACAATTATACGATAAATTTCGATAATGATATTAGAAGACGAAGATTATCAGAACTATGTGATATATTAGCGCAATACATTTCGAACAATCTGGTCACACATATACTTGTTAAGAGCATTTATATATAAAAATAAAGGGTCAACTAGACAGGAAACGGGGTAAGAGGAGATAAGGATAATGATAAGAGTAATAATAATAATAATAATAATGTGAACACAATTTGAAACCTAATCACTCTGGATAATAAGTCAATATTACCAGGGTAGGTTTAAGGTAAGAACAAACTGTTTTTGAACACATAAAGGGGGTTTAAATTTTCGTATGGCTAAGGCTTCAATGAACCTTCGTATACGTTCTTTTACACTTTTATACAGCACTACAAAAGCTGAATTTAGATCAATCTTGTGACCTGTTTCAATTATATGTTTAGCAATAGAGGATGATGGATGTTTATCCTCTGCTCTTATTGGGTCACTTGATTGTATTTGCTTCTGAAGCCATTTGGGTACATTTATCAAAGGGACTAATTGTTTTAAATTATACGATAAATATATATGTTTAGTATTAATCCATAAATGGATCCCAAAAGGTACCTTTCCTTATGCTTGTCGGGATGAAACAGTTATATCAGATTTAAACACAATATACAATATTCAATTGTATAGTAAATGTATTAGTTATTCACCGTTGAAATTCTTTTAAATACTTGATCAATCTACTATTATTTGTATTATTGAGATTATGAATTGATCCAAGGTTTGTATCTCAATAAACATTCAGTAATCTCTACAATTCCCATAGTGATTATTTTATAGAATATGTACACTAGTCAATAGCTTCGAGAGGAGATTTCTGAGGTTGTAGTAAGAAGCTATGACTTGTAAAGGTTAATTATATTTAGTGAGAGAAAGGTAACCACGAAAAACAATGGAAGATAGTCACTTAATACTATGAATAGATTGAAATACACTGTTGGGTTTTTTATGGTTCAGTGGTGTAGAGAATCGGTGTGTGAATGTGAAACAAAAGATTCTAGGTTTGATCAATTGTGATTATGTTCTGAATGTATACTAGTGAGGAGTAATACATGGTTTTTGAAGGTTGTCTAGATTAGGTCAGCTTGTGATCTTAATAACATTCAATAATATCCACAGCCTTCATACTGGCCACTGTTTGTCTACTTCTGTGATAAACAATAAACACAGTGGATAGTTATTGTATTTATCATAATTATAATAATATTCAGCCAAAATATTGCATTTAAAATAGAGAATAAAGATCTATTACTCATAGAATCAGTATAGGGTTGTAGAGATTGCCCAACAAGTCGATGGAGCTAAGTAGGTCAACGTGCTGTAAACTAGACATTTTGACGGAGAGTGTGGTACAGACTGCATAAAAGAAAAAAATTGGCACGGAGATCAGCGCCACTGCAAGAACAGCTCCTCTAAAGAGGGGACAAGTATGGTGTGTGCTACTGATATGGACAGATATAAGTAGTATGTATCATCGATTGAAAGTGAAATATCTGGATGTAGAAGGTTAAGAAGATCGAATAGGAGAAAACGAAAACAGAGAATGTTTGGTGTGTAAATGAAGGAACTATAGAGTCTTAGACGATTGATTGACATTTTACAAATGAAGTATTTACTGTATGGTTCTGAGATTTCACTGTCCCTTACTGGTGTTCTCGTTCGCTACAATAACACTGAATACAGTGCTATCCAATTTTCAAATTGTGAACTGACTTGACAACTAGACATTTGATCAACCAAACGTTTATGTGTTAACTTTAATACAACAAACGTTACCGTTAATACTTAAACTACAGTCATTTAGATTAAACATGTAACTTTCATTTTAATGTGAAGCAGTGAAATAAAGAACTTGGCTTTTATAATGAGACATCATAACTCTTCTAAATGAAGACGTTCTAACTCTCAGGACAGAGTTTAAATGGCTTGAATTATTTTTTTCTAGTTAGCATTTTTTCTAGCGAATTAGTTTTATGCGGGATGGGGTCACTAACCCCATGCCCAACTTTCCTCCTTTTCCGGACTTGGAACCGGCAGTAGCCCCAAAGAGGCTCCAGGTGGAGAAGACATTACGCCGAGAAATGGAGACAGACATGAGAAGATTGAACAACAATTGGACAAAACTAGAAAGGAATGCTCAGGACAGAGTGGGTTGGAGAATGTTGATCGGCTGTCTATGCTTTACTGAGAGTGACAGGTCTAAATAAGTAAGTAATAGAATAAGAAGTTGTTGTGAATAGTTCTTGGACAAATCGATCTTTGAATTGTGATTGATAGTGGAATACAGATTGTGTATTTTGTTCTATTTATGATTTGCTTTATGGATGTGTGTGTCATCATTTATCCATACTCAAACTAGCAAGTTGAATGTTCAGGAATCTCAATGAATGTTGAGGCTGAATAATTTGACTTTACCTATGAGAGAGATGATATTCAGATATTCAAGTAAGGGGCCATAATCACCATGAAAGATACGCTCCGTCAATAGTTATTGATTATTTTACAAGAGATCTATACTTTCAACTAAAATATCATCAGTTACAGAAAATCGGATGAATTCACTTGAACTCTTTCATAACTAAAGCTTATTCTACGTACGATCAGAGAAGAGTTTTTGTGAATATTATAGTAATTTAATAGTTGGATTCATGAATTATTTGAAGCTAGGCCAACATGAAAAACCTTGAAGGGCGTTTCATCCTAGTATGGGACCGCTCAATAGTGTGCATACACGGTCGTGCTTCGCGAGACCCGAACCCAAAACATTTCGGATTCGCGCGCGAACGCTTAACCACTAGACCACTGAGCCGGCTAGTATCCAACAGTGTTAATGTCTAACTTCAATTGATCTACGAAATTGTGCCACTGTCCACCATTGTCTTCAGTGAGTTACTATCTAACAACAGACACGGTTGAACTCCACTGGTCACTGCTTCGCATGAGAACTCCAGGAAATACCTCATGGAGACAGTCCCTAGTGAGCATATGATGATTATAATCAGGGAAGGATGTTTGTGGATATTATAGTAATTTAATAGTTGAATTCATGAATCATAGTGGTCTAGTTTCAACTGCCTCATGAATTCAACTATTAGATTATTCTAGATAGTTTTGCTAGATCCATGATATATAGTATTGATTGACATTACTGATGTGTTCGTTTATAGAGTCTATGTTGCATTCACATTATCTTTAACCTATGAATTTATTAAATGGTACCTCTTTGAGGAAATATTGTAGTTGATCGCTTAAGCGCTTGAGTGATCTGTTTCAAAGATTTGCAAATATTGTTTAGGAAGATGTCAAAGCAAGAGCAGTCTGTTTACAATTGAAGAACGTCTGGAAGTCAAAACAACTGCCAACCAACACCAAAGTCAGAATTTTCAATACAAATGCCAAGAGAGTCCTACTGTATGCGGCGGAAACTTGGAGGACACCAAAAGCCGTCATCCAGAAGATACAAGTGTTTATTAACAATTGTCTACACAAAATACTTTGGATCCGTTAGCCAGGCACTATTAGCAACAACCTACTATGGGAGAGAACAAATCAGATTTGAGTGAAGGAGGAGATCATCAAGAAGTGCTAGTAGTGGATAGAACACACATTGAGGAAACCACCCAACTGTGTCACAAGACAAGCCCTCACATGGAATCCTCAATGCCAAAGAAGAAGAGAAAGACCAAAGAACAGAGACAGACATGAGAAAAATGAACAGCAACTGAATAATACTAGAAAGGAAGTCGGAGGACAGAGTGGTTTGGAGAATGTTGGTCAGTGGCCTATGCTCCATTGGGGGGTAACAGGCGTAAATAAGTAAGTGAGTAATTAACCTTTTATAAATGTTTAATACAAAAAGAACGAGTTCTTATAAAAGTAATTTGAAAAAAATGTATGTATTCACAACTGTATGTATTAGTCAAACTGAAAATGTTTAACGGTGGTTTGTAGGTAATTAATCAAATGGATTGTATATATTCAATTGGATGACATTGCAAAATTATGTAAACTTTTCAATAGCGATCTGGGTAATGTGTGTCAATATGAGACTATATATAATGTTGTCATGAAAAATTTGTATTCTTTATCTATTCAAGTGTTGCTCTTTTTGTTAGTCAAAGGAGCGCGAATCATCCCTCAACAAAAATAATGTTTAACACACTAAATGCCCGACCGTTGTTGCTACCTTGACGTGATGGTCGGGCTTGCCTATCGTGATGAAGCGATCGAGCTATACTGGCTGGAACAACCGTTCCTTAAGGTCCTACCATGTCAGACAGGTCGGTTGAAGAGCGGTAAGACTAAAAGCAACAAACCTAAGGTTCGAAGGCGAAGTCGTACTGCTGACTGTACAGAGGTGTGACAGCAGTAAGGTGTTTCCTTCAGACAACCAGCATGACAGCGATGCTGCCTTCCCAGAAGGAGGGATGGGGTTAGAAAAGGTCGACCCTAAAAATGCACACCTCGCCTTATCCCACGGATAACCGTCTCTGGCGGTAAGGTCCCAAAAAGTACGGAGCTAACACAAAAATTACCCATAAAAAGGTCGTGTGTGACCGACCTCAAGCTGTTGTCCCTTGAGCACTGCGGCCACGCTCTCAGGTCACTAAGACCACCTCTAACTCAATTTCCTTTTCAAGTACCTCCAGAAGAACCCATCCACGATGTGGGCAACCGGGAAGTGATAACCGCTTTCACACCTCTAACAGCACTCAAGGCTGACTACCATATTAATGAATCACTCACAGTATCGGTCATAGATAAACAAACTGTGATATCTAACTATGTATATCTACCATTTCTTTAATAGGTTTTAGGATTAAATAGAAAGGAGATTATAACTGTAAGCAACGTAAAGAAATGCAGTATTACGGTAACCGGTAACCAACAATAGGTTCATACGCTATTTGTTTCTTCAGAATCCTGAAGTCCATGTACACTACTGGTTTGGAATGATGGTTTTCCAACTCCTTTAGATGGATCCTCTGTATTTACCAACCTAGTTAAGTCACCGGATATTCGCTTTTCGTCCTCTCAATTTCGTAAGCAACACCTCCACCACGCTAAGGCGGTGAGTAGGACTTCCTTGCAAGTGGCTGTATACCCGTGACGATATAAGAGCATTTCGACGGGGAGGGCGGACTCGGTGAGACTGTTATTTATGGACGACTTTTGAGCGACGTTAAATTGTTCTTGAGAATATTCACATACTAACTAGGACCAATAAGGGTTATAAACCATGATGAGGAACTAGAATTAAGATTTACTGTTGATGGTTAAGGGTTAGGAATTAGATTTATGGTTTTCATCACGAACTGATATCAGCTAAAATTTCGAAAACACTCTTTAACGAAATGGATGAATTAATTTCATGCCAAAATCCAAGACCTTTTATCTTATATCTGATTGGATCATCCATAAATTATAGTCTCGCCATGAACTCTCTTCCCTCTTGGCCATTATCAAGGCATTTGAGGACAAATGCTTAGCCCGACATGATAAGAACATGCAGCCTTCTAATATGAAATGTCATCATACAATGAAATGTAAGATAATTGATAATGATCATCAAACTAAAATAAGTTTAATTCATAAAAGATTATTATTATTAAATCAAAACATATTTCATTGATCATCAATGAAAAGAAACCGTTCTAAAGAATTCTAATGTTTTCAAATGGTTATTAGTCTTCATCATCATCATCGTCTTCATCTTCTCATTTGAAACATAATATTATTAGATTGAGTACCGGCATACTGCAATTGCAATCAGAACAGAACCGATTACAGTGTAATATGCCTTCTCCGTAGTAGCACCTGAAGATAATAATCAAACATGATAAGTCAACGATTGTTTTAAATGTTTAAAATTATTATCATTTGTAATAGTTGAAGATTAATCTTAGATGAGATTCGGATGAATGAATAACAAGGAACACAAGATATCTATTCCATTGTAATATGTGGCTCTTGGTGGTACATCTGGACGATCGTTCAGGTGGCCTGATCTCATAATATCTCCTCAGTTAAACTATCTTTATTAGCGTATCACTGATTTAATTGAAAATATTCTTCAGTTTATGGTTAGAGTTTGTGACTGATGAAGTTCGGATAAGTCGGAAAGTGAAAGTATCAAGTTAAGATGATCCAATGGTTTTAATGGCATCTATTGACTGGTTACGATTTGTGTAGGTACCTTTGGTAAGCACTTCTTTATAGTCTTATCTTAAGACAAAATGACTGTTCACTGATCTCTGTTTTCCAATTTTACTCTGACTGAGATCAATCTCTAACGAGTATAACATACAAATAAGATCAATCTACAAAAATACCCATTCATTTTATTTTCAGTTTGTTTCGACATCTTTCATCAGTGATAAAACCAAAGTGATATACGTTCATCCATATTTTACTTCACTGTTTGTTTTGATTCTATTAAGGAACTCTTATGTAATTGCAATAATTGAGATCATGAGTCGACCTTAGCTAAGCCACCATGAAGAATATGGAAGCACTAGACGGCCGTTTCATCCTAATGTAGCACTCCTCAGCAGTGCGCATCCACGATACCGCCTAGCGAGATTCAAACACAGGACCTATCAGTCTCGCGTGCAAACACTTAACCACTAGACTACTGAGCCAACTGGCATCTAACAGTGTTAATGTCTAATTTCAACTAATCCACGAAGTTGAGCGACACATCCAACATTGTTTTCAGTGAGTTACTACCTCACAACAGACCCGGTTGAACTTCACTTTTCACTGCTTCTCACTAGAACTCCAGGCTATACCTCTTGAAGCCAGTTACTAGTGAGCATATGCTCTTTTATGTGTTCCAATTTATACTGGGTGAAAATAGAAACAAAGCGAATTTTGGTAGAATACATGCAGAAGTTAACTCACCAGACATAGCTCTTTTTGTTGCTTTAAAGAATTATTTTATAGATAATAAAATCAATTAGTTTCATAATGCGATTACTTTGAATTAGTTACTTACTTACTTACGCGTGTTACTCTTCATGGATGAGCATAGGCCGCCCATTTTGCATTACACTTAATATAAATTTATTTAGTTCATAGTAAGTACTCCTCCACCAAGGGTAACAGGCGTAAGTAAGTAAGTACTAATGTAATGAAAGCAAGAAAATATGTTTTCTGTCGTATCTAGACGAATTCCAGAAAAAACTATGATTCACATTGTTGAGTAGAAGATCTAAAGATGCTAGTTTTGAATGATTTTCTTTCAATGAACAATTTAATAATCGAATTCATGAGTCAATTATCATGGAAAACCTGGAAGCACTGGACAACCGTTTCGTCCTAGTATAGGACTCCTCAGCAGTGTACATTTCAGGTTTTCCGTGATGGTCTAGCTTTAATTTATTCATGAATTCAGCGAATAAATACTATAATATTCACAAAATTCTGTATATCCTCCTGTACTACACTGTGCCTTTATAACTAAAATGTATCTTTTATACACATAGTTCCCTTGGTAACTTCCCACGAGTATACAGCCAATGTCAAGGAAGTCCTAATCACTCTATTCTCGTGGTAGAAGTTGTGTTTACAAAATTAAGAGGGCGAATAGTGAATTTCCAATGCTTTAACCGTATTAAGTGGATACGGCGGATCCATCTAGGGCAGTTGAAAATCTATCATTCCAAACCAATGGGGTACATCGTCTCCAGAATCCTGAAAGAACAAATAGTGTATGAATCTATTGTTGATCACTGTCTACCATGGGATTGCATATTCTTAGGGAGTGGCCCTTAAAAAAACCACCTGCTTCGGTTTAGGTACTTGTACTGTATTCCATCCTTTTAAGTATGGTGCATACCTATTTGGTGCCTCTTTATACTAATGTAAGGTAAGTAAATAAGTAAGTATTACATGTTTACATGGATTACACATGAGGAATGATTTCATTAAAAGAAAAGGAAAACTGTATTGATACTTTTTAGTTACATTTTCTTTTAAACTAATCAAGAAACTCTAATTACACTCACTTGTTGTTGCTTATTTCAAATAATTCAACAGAGAATAGAAATAACAAAAACAAAAACATTTAAGATATGATTAGAGTTATATAGAACTTCAAGAAAGAAATCGTCAAAATTATTACTTATTAAAGTAATGTTATATAATTGTCGGCTATAGATTAGAGTGAGACAGGACAAACCAGCTTCGAACTGTGAAGACAATCAGAAAAAGACATTAGAAATGAATAGGATATACATTACAGAAATCACCAAACTGTATCATGAGTCAAGTGCTAACTTGGAATCTTGAAGGAAAATTGAAAGAGTAGAACTAAGAACACACTACATTGGGAATTGGATACAAACGAAAGTAGGATGAATAGCAACTGGAAAGAATTGTCCAGGACAGAGTTGGATAATGAATGCTGGTAGGCAGCCTATGCTCCTCTACGAGGGCTGAGAGGCGTAAGTAACTAAGTAAGTATATATCAAACAATAAGTATTGAAATTACTGATTATAAGTTTAACTGTAATCATTCTAAGCTAATTATCATAGCGAAAGTGTATTTAAACCAAAAAAATAATAACTGAACATTTATTACAAACAACTAGGTATTTCAATAAATAAGTTCATGGTTTATACTACTTATTCCGACAGACATAAGTAGTATGTAATATCAATCAGAAGTGGAAAACTTGAAAGAAGAAAGCTATAATGATCGACTTGAAGAAAACGGAAACCGATATACGAAAGAATTGTGACTTGGAAGAATCATACAGAATGTGAAAGACAATTGATGGAAGTTTCCTAATGAAGTAATTCAATGTATTATGGTTTTAGTTGCCCCATATTGAAAGTTTATCAAGTAATGAATATAGAAACAAAAATATAAACACTTACTCATCTTCGGAGCTGATGAACAGAAAAATAGTACAGTTACGATTTGTGAAACAATAAATTAGTTCTTTAAAGGTGGTTATATTGAAGCTGTCCAATCTGGCAACTCAATAAGTGTTTCTCATAAACGATAATGATAATCTGTATTATTAGTAGTATTGAATGTTGAATTTCAGTAGTTAAGGAAACTTAACATAATAGACATTCTAACATATTATAATGAAGGATTATAGACTGTTTTGAATGATCCAACATGATGTAATGATAAGTTGTAACTAATCTGTTGAAAAGCAATGTCACACATAAAAATAATACAACTCACTTGTGTTAGTTGTCTCTATTTTTTGAGAAGGAAACAGTATAACCACATATTAGTCATTAAATCTTATCACATATTATTAGTAGATTCATGATTAATCTATTCAAGGATTCCACAAATATGATGTGAAGGTATAGTATGTGCAACTGATATTGATAGATATAAGTAGTATGTATCATCAATCGAAAGTGAAATGTCTGGTGGCACATGGTTAAGAAGATCGAAGAAAAGAGAACGAGAACACAAAGAGTGATTAGTGTGGAAATGAAGGAATAGTCAAGTTTGAGACGATTGATGGACATTTTACAAATGAAGTATTTACTGTATGGTTCTGAGATTTTAATAAGAGATTCTGTAATTTCGTGTTGAAATGCATTCGATCATCCACACTTGTATTCTCCTTCACTACATTTGATGCTGCTGCCGACTAGGAGGGAGGGAGTGTGCCGTCCTGAGGACATCGTTGCAGGGCTGGAGCTGAGATGCCCAGTTGTAACAGTCTGGTACGGAAAGATAGCGTCGAGTGAAGTGTTCGAGAGAGATGGCGTATTCTGTGACGGATGCTGTAGACGGGAGGAGTGATGGGACTTGCAGCTGCTGGGCAGACATTTGATGTAGATGGCTCACCGGGTTGCTGGTGCACAGACGTTGAACATCCCATGTGCTGGGTGTATGTCGGATTTTGATAGGCCAACAAGTCGATGGGGTTATGTAGGCTAATGCACCGCATTTCGACGAAGAGCGCGATGCAGACTGCATAAAAGAGGAAAGTGGCATGGCGATCAGCACCATCACAAGGACAACTACATTAAAGAGGGGACAAGTGTGGTGTATACTACTGTTGTCATCAGATATAAGTAATATATATAATACCGATCAGAAGTCGAATGCCTATCAAAAGTAAGTTGGCTAGATTGAAACAGAATCATAAAAGATGTAAAATACATGGATTAAATATCTTCAAATAACATATTTAATAACAAATAACTCGGATTGTCTTCAGCTTAGTGATTATTCACTGTCATAGTTTTTCATAACATTAACATAATTTTTAAAAGAAACAATAAAGGGTTCACATTACAACTTACCATCACCAAAGATACTCCCAGCGCCTATAAGAGATGTGTTGATAATAACATTGAAAGAAATAAGATAGACTTTTATAAAATCTTTACTAGATGAATTCCTATATGATAATATACTAGCTCAATACATTCTCTATTGTTAAACATACATAGTTGAAACAGATCATAAGATTGATCTCAACTTGACTTTTGTGATGTTGTACAAAAGTGTGAAACAAAGGATCTATTGAAGTCTTAACCATACGAACATTGAAATCCCGCCCCCCCCCGGTTTTTTGTGTATTTCAAAAATAGTTTTGTTCTCTGAGATGGATGCTTTGATCATGGAGATTTCATTCGTTTTCTGAATGATATCATCATCAGCAGCATAAACTTCATGTAGAAGTGTTCTCAAACATAAACCTATCCTGATAATATTAGCTTATTATTCAGTGTGATGAGGTTTCACATTCTTTTACTCAATATTTCTAGTTTAGTTAATCTAGTTGATTCCGATTCTATCAGTAAGGACTGATCTCAGGTTATATCTTAACTACTGTCAGTGATTAGTCTAAGATCAGTTAATGATGGTAACCATAAAATTAAACTGTTGTTTATTTAAACAACAAGCTTGACCGAAATGCTGTTTACACTTTACTTCTACTTATACCGTATATCAGAAAGAACGTTTAGTGGAGATTGTAGTAATTTTATTAGTTGAATTCACGAGCTGAATAAAGCTAGACCACCATGGAAAACCATAAACAATTGAATGAATGTTTCGTTCTAGTATGGAACTCCTAAACAAGAGGTATTTCCTGAAGTTCTAGTGAAAAGCTGTAATCAATGGATTTCAACCAGGTTTCTTGTAAGATAGTAACACACTGAAAACAACAGTGGACAGTGGATTGGTTAGAATCATCGGTTTAATAATCTAGAAGTTAGGTGTTCACATGCTCGAGATCAAAGATTCTATATTCTTATCCCATGGGCAAAATCATGAATGTGCATTATTGAGAAGTTTTATACTAGAACAAAACAACTATCCAATACTTCCAAGTTTTTCATGATAGTCTTGTTTGAATCAACTCATGAATTTAACTATTAAATAAGAACCAACAATAACTTACCTGTATATTCAATATAAAGACTAAATGATAAGAGAATAGCAAAGATATAAATGAATTTCGAAGTAACAGTGTTCATGTTTTGTGTATCTTTGTATATGGGTTTCTTTCCTCTTAGAATCTCCGTGACTCGGTCTACGCTGAGTCTATCGTATGGAAGTTAACAATGAAAGCAAATAACACATTATACTTACATATATATATATATATTATATACTAATCAGTAAGTTACAATTAATCACTAAGTTGATCTGTACAACAACAACAACAAAAAGACATTAGTAAATCTATTGATCATATGATACTCGGATATGAATGTCATTCAATTGTTGTCAATTCACTGTTTACAATCATAATCATAATAATCATAGTAACAATAAACAAATGGAAGAGAAAGAGAGAGGGGGGTGGGAGGGAGGAGAAAGTAGATTAATTTCAGTTTATCTTTTCTATACTACTAAATTAAGGCAGTTGTTTCTGTCGGTAAAAAAAAACGAAAAAAAACACAACAACAACAACTGAAAGATTTTTTTTCTCAAAAATGTAATGTGATCGGATCAAGCATAATTCATATGGATTTAGTTTTACTTCCAAAAAACAAACACACAAAAAAATCAAAGTATTTTCTATGAATTGTATTGTAACACATTCCTACTCTCTCCCCCTCTCTCTCTCCCTCTCCTCCTCCCTCTCTTTCTCTCTCTCTCTTAATTTAGATGATCATATGGTGTAGAAATAGTTTTTTTTTCTGGTTTTTTTTTCAAAACTTGATATTGGCGGCCTAATTTGAATATCTGTTGGTTACATGATCTTGGCAACTAGATATTTCAATATGGTTATTAATCGGTTCATTGATTTAATTTGCGTTTCTAAGATGTGTACAACTGTTCATTGTATAATTTACAAAAGAAGCTCAATCAGAGATATCGTGATTACTGGTAATATACATTGAAAAGAGTGTGCATTATTCAGATGTCAATTCTTAAATTGGTCACATTCAACTGGTGATTACTTAAATATTTACCGCTAGGATTGATCAAGAAATAAGAAATGGAAACTCAATGAAACACTTGAATAATAATGATAATTGTGTTGCTTGTATCTTCCTATTGTTGTTAAGGCTTATAATTGATCAATCTCTCTCTCTCTCTCTCTTATAGGCATATGTATATTCTATACAGTTTGCTTTGATATTATTTTAAGTCACAAGCTTTCTAAACAAAGATGAATGGTGACTAGTAATGGAACCCAATTTGACACGCGTTTCCTTTTATTTGTGACTCATCAGCTGGATATAACTGCATCTCGGCGTTGATCACTCCAGGAATCGAACTCAATACATTACTACATTAAAATAGACTATGCTAAACATAACAGATTAATTTATTCATTGAAGTAAATGGTACTGAAAATATACTATGACGTGAACTATTGATGTCAATAGATATAAGTAGTATACATCATCAAATACATTCGATTGTCCTCATTTGTATTCTCATTCACTACAATACTATAGCTTCAATTGACTCATGATTCAACTATTGAAATTACTATAATATCCATAAAAAAACCCTTCTGATATTAATCAACATATGCTCACTAGTGACTGACTTCAAGAGGTATTTCCTGGAGTTCTCATGAGAAGCAGTGACCAGTGGAGTTCAACCGTGTCTGTTATTAGATAGTAACTCACTGAAGACAATGGTGAATGTGTCACTTAATCGCTTGGAATAGTTGCCGGCTGGCTCAATGTTTTGTGGTAAAGCGCTCATGAACGAACTGATAGATTCTGGTTTTGAATCTCACGAGGCAAGGTCGTGGATGCGCACTAACAAGGAGGAGTCCAACAATAAGACGAAATGGCCATCCAGTGCTTCTAGTTTTTTATGGTTGTCTACCTTGAATTGACTCATGATTTCAACCATTGAAATTATATCTATATTTGTCCAGTATTTAGATAATCACGTAACAATTAAATCAGTACTATATTTAGTAATCTTGTTTACATGACAATCCATCAACAAAATGATTGTTTATTTGGATCCACATAAAGATCCATGTGATTTTCTCCTTTGAAATAAAAGTTGTTTTGAGCGAAATTCAAAGTAGAATACGTTACAGGAATCTTTACTGATTTCTTCATTGTTATTCTTCTTTTTTTTTGTTTACTCTTTTTTTTTAGTTTTTTTTGTTTGTTTAAATTTATAGTTTGATTTATACTGGTTACAACTAAATAAAATGCCGATTTCTGCAATTAATTGTATAAATGAACTACCATGACAATGGTTTGGATATTTTTCTGTAAGTGTTTTTTTTAGCGAGTTAGTTTTCTACGGGATGGGGAGGATAGCCCCATGCCCAACCCTCCCCTTTACCCGGGCTTGGGACCGGCAGTAACCCTATAAGAGCTACAGGTGATTTCTGCAATTATTTGTATAAATGAACTGCCATAACAACTTTAAACAAATAAGATTATCGATAGTTCAGTTCATGAGTCGATTGAAACTAGATCATCATGGAAAACCTGGAAGCATTGAACAACCGGTTCGTCCTATTGTGGAACTCCTCCTCAGTATGAGCATTCATGAACCCATGTCGCAAGATTCGAACCCAAGATATATTAGTCTATTAATGACAGTCTCCCACAATCACAGACATTTTCGGCTAGATCTTGTACGAATATTATCCCCCATTTTGCAGTGTTATGTGGTCTGTTTCATTTGTATATAAACTCGGTATGTTTAAAATACATGATTCATATCGCGGAGGCTGACATTGGTGTACTGAACTTAACAGGCAGGGATAGGTAGGAAGCAGGACTGATAAAGGCTTTAAACTGCTCGTATGAGTTTATGTGTCAATAATGCGGTCGATAAATCATTGTTCTTTTATTGGTGGTATCATTAAGTTATACATTAATAGGGGACAAGGCCACAAGATATAACAGAGATAAGTTTTGTATTGAATTAAATGTGTAATCCAATTTTTTGATAAGATTATCTTTATAGAAATTTATTTGTACGTTTCCTTTTTTTGATTGAGATCATGAATCGATCGATACCAGACCACCATTGAAATCTCAGATGCATTGGACGGCCGTTTCGTTCGAATATGATACTCCTCCACCCACGATCCCGAACTCAGAGCTCGAACCTAAAATCTTCGGTCTTGCGCGCAAACACTCAACCTCTATATCACTAAACCGGCATTCAACTCTTTCTTTTCTCAATTAAGGTATATAATTAATGAAGACCGGTAAACATTAGATTGATGTTTTGTTCAGATATACAATATCCTAGTAGTAAACATTCACAGCTCCTACAAGAATGCAACCTAGGACTCTCAGACTTCTCAAATAGGTAGTTAACTTTATTTAAAGTATCATAACTGGCACACAATAGACACCTTTTAACTGAACAATATCTCTATGAAGACTGTAAAACTAAGTATTTATTCTAACAATATATGGAATGTAAATTCATTTGGTAACTGACAAAAAACGGGAAGATGGATATGATGAATGGACTGATTTTAAACCACCATAGAAAACCTAGAATCACTGGACGGTCGTTTCGTCCCAGTACGGGACTCCTCAACAGTGTGCACCTACGATCCCGTATGCAGAACTCGAACTCAGGATCTTCGATCTCACACGTGAACGCTTAACCCCTAAACCACTGAACCAGCATCCAATGGTGTTAATGTCTAAATAAAATCTGCAGAATATCTTAAAAAATACACCCATAGATTTATATACTCCTTATTTCAATAAGTAGTAGTATACGATTGACCAAATATATGTATATGCTGTTTTTGATTATTTCTTTATTTATTACATCATTTTGGAAACTAAACTAAGTATTACATAAATTCACTTGATGTTGTTTACTTGTATCTTCCCATTCTTATTTAGGACTGCAATTGATCAATCTGTCTCTCTTATAGGCATATGTTCATATTGTGAGTAATCCCTCAATATTGTCTCAATTCACAAGCATTCTAAGCATAGATGGATAGTCGTTAACAATAGAATCCAGAACATACGTTTCGTCCTATTTGAGACTCGTCAGCTGGATTTGTCTTTATCACAGAGTTGATCTTCAATCCAAGACTCGAATCCGGTATCGTTCACTTCAAACACCATCACTTTTTTCCCACTTATCTATTGAGTCCTGACATATGTGTTACATATATGCTAAGTTCATTTATAATTGTATAAGCTGGAATTGTGCCTAAAGTTAAGAAATGAACAATCCATTCACTCATACATCTTTAATGAAATTATAATTAGAAACTAATTGTTTTTTCCTATATTCTTACATTCTATTTATATCTCAATCAATTCCAGTGATAAATAACCAAAATGAAACTACTATTCTTATATTCATATATGAAATAAGAGTAGGTGGATAAAATATGAAGTTTGTGCTGATGATGTCGTTCAGAAGATGAATAAAGTAAACATATTGAAAGTAGTTTATAAGTAGTATATTTCCATTGTAATAATTTATACGATACACATGGCTTTTTATTAACATTATTAGTTTAAATTTCATTTGGTGTTGTTTACTTCTATCTTCCTATTCTTCTTTAGGACTGTAATTGATCAGTCTCTTATAGGCATATGTGCATATTGTGAGTATTGCCTCGATATTGCTTTAATTCATAAGCTTTATAAGCAAAGATGGATAGTGGCTAGCAATGGAATCTAGGATACACGTTTCGTCCTATTTGAAATTCGTTAGCAGGATATACCAACATCTCCGAGTTGATGTTCACTCTAGGACTCGAACCCAGTATCATTCACTTTAAACTTTATCGCATTATCTACTTAGCTTCTGAATCCTGATAGCCACTTACCTGTTCAATGGGGTGAAGTTCAAATTCACTTGGTGTTGTTTACTTGAATCTTCCCATTGATGTTTAGAACTGCAATTGATCAGTCTATTATTAACATATGTGCATGCTGTGCGCATTGCTACGATAATGCCTTAAACCACAAACTTTATGAACAAAGATGCATGTACATTCAGCTGACGAGTCCCAAATAGGACAAAAAGTACATCCTGAATTCCAGTGCTAACCACTATCCATCTTTTTAGAAAAATAAATTAACTAAACTAAACATATACGATGTAGTAGCTTCAATATAAAATAAAAACAATGTATATTGAAGGATTTTGATTGAGATCATGAACCGAATGATGTTAGACCACCATTGAAAACCTGGGAGCACTGGACGGCCGTATCGTCCTATTGGGGGACTCCTCAGCAGTGCGCATCCATGGTCCCGCTCGCGGATTTCGAAGCCAGAGCCTTCAGTCTCGCGTACGAACGCCTGACCTCTAAACCACTGAGCATCCAACGGTATTATTATCTAACCTCAACCGATCCACGAAATTGTGCGACCACCTTCAATTGTACTGAAATAGATACCTCTATCAACCCGATATGGCTTAGCTCCGCTGGTAACGGTTTCTCACTAGAATTCCGAGAATTCACTCACCAAAGAAAGTGGTGTACATCTGACCATTGATTCATAGTGAATATAAGTGCCTTCAAATGCAGTATCAGTTCAACATAGATATTATATTGTGGTGTTTATTACATAAGTTATAACAAAGTAGTTTTTCTTTTGACTAAGATCATGAATTGAATTTTCAATTGAATATTTTCAGAAGGGGTTTGTGGAGATTTGTAGAAATTTTCACAGATAGAAATCATGAGTCAGTTGAAGCTAGACCACCATTGAAAACCTGGAAGCACTGGACGGCCGTTTCGTCCTAGTATGGGACTCCTCAGCAGTGCGCATCCACGACCCCGCACCACGCGGGGCTCGAACCCAGGACCTACTGGCTTCGCGCGCGAGCACTTAACCATTAGACCACTGAGCCGGCGGCATCCAACGGTGTTAATGTCTAACTTCAACTAATCCACGAAGTTGCGCCACCTAGCTTCAACTGACTCATGATTTCTATCTGTGAAAATTTCTACAAATCTCCACAAACCCCTTCTGATAATAATCATCTGCTCACTAGTGACTGACTTCAAGAGATACTCCTGGAGTTCTAGTGGGAAGCCGTTACCAGTGGAGTACAACCAGGTCTGTTGTGAGATATCAGCTCACTGAAGACAATGGTATATGGTGGCGCAACTTCGTGGATTAGTTGAAGTTAGACATTAACACCGTTGGATGCCGGCCTCAGTGGTCTAATGGTTAAGTGCTCGCGCGCGAAGCCAGTAGGTCCTGGGTTCGAGCCCGCGTGGTGCGGGGTCGTGGATGCGCACTGCTGAGGAGTCCCATACTAGGACGAAACGGCCGTCCGGTGCTTCCAGGTTTTCAATGGTGGTCTAGCTTCAACTGACTCATGATTTCTATCTGTGAAAATTGAATATTTATTATACATATGAAATCCACTGAGGGTATTGAATATGACAAAATCAGATATTTAAATGATCTGATATCCGTATCTATATTGCCATGGGTACAGTTACATTGTCTTTTACAGATTATAGTTGAATCGATGAATCAATTAAAACTAGACCATCATTGAAAACCTGAAAGCATTGAACGGTTGTTTCATCTTAGTATGGAATCATACATACAAGATCATGGATACACACTACTAAGGTTTTAATAGTGATCTAGCTTCATTAGACTCATTTTACAGAGTACCCCTTATTTTAAGTATCTATGCCTCTAAATTGTTTG